>CM062649.1:77046270-78246270 GCA_031772095.1 Zeugodacus tau
ATGAATTCTTATGGTCATATGAGCTTCGCAGAAAGAGCGATTAACATCGTACAACATAAACCAAATTACGCATACTCAAATGCACTCACATGCAAATTTTCACAGAACTTTATGAGTTGCTCAGTCATTGGCCATATTGTGGCATACCTTATCAAATGCCAACCCAACTGGAAATGTTCACGTTAGGGAGGCACATCCAAGCAATACAATTCCAAATCTATTAAATACGCTACTAACCAGTTGCCAATGCTGCCTGAAATTACAATTGATGCTGTTCACTTAATTTGCTGTAGCAACTAAAGAGAGGCAAAAATGAAATTACAGGAAATATTAATTTGAACTTTTGCAGCAATTTGCTTTCCTCTATTCCTCAGATGCTCATATTCATATTTTCTTTTTGATTATTTTTGCTCTCTGCAGACGGCAACGAATTTTCTTTATTAGTTGGCACACCTGGTCTCAAAAATGGAAAAAGCTTCCTTTGCTTTCGAGAATTTCTTTTTCATTTCTTATGCTTGGTTGTTATGCCGTTAAATTCTCCAAACAGCTGCTTCTACAGTCTTCAGCCAGCTTATCCAAGAGTTAACGGTTTTTAGCAACTTAGCGAAATAATGGCGATTCATTACATTAAATCTGCTGATGTGTCCTTGCGTTGATTGTATATGTTTGTATGGATTGAAAGAGAAGGCTTGTGGAAGAGAATTATTCCAATTCTCTAATTGAGGAAAAAGCATCAAGTTCTAGAAATTTGTTTATTATTGAACACCAAGATCCATAGAGAAAATAATGTCTCAATATAGAATAATTCTATCCTTGTGTATCGTTCAACAAAGATTTACAGATCCATGTTCTGGAAAACGTTATATTGCGACAAGCCTGAATCTCACCTCAACTCAACTGTAAGCACATCAAGTGTGTATGATTGAGTGATTTTTTTATTTTTATTATTTTTTAAGTGTTTATTTTTTATATTTTTGTTATTTTAACGTGTTTTTGAGTTGTTGTATACAAGTTCTAGATTTATTTTACTTTTTACTTTTTATTACTCCTTTGAACTTCAGTTTATTCAATTTAACTGAGTAAACATTGTTGCCAACACACCCTTACATATCATTTGAGTTGAGTTCAATTTGTCGATTTATAGTTGTGTCTTTTATTTATTAAGTGTCTTGTTCACAAGTAAATTCGAAAAATTGATCATGAATATGCAAACTGCTGCTTTGATCTCGCCTCATGTTCAGCAGTTCCTAATTTAATATGTAAAATTATAACTGGGAAAACAAAGTAAGGAAAGTTGCTAAGTTCAGGTACAACCGAACATTTTATACTCATCGCAATTTATTGAAGAAATTTAACCAATACATATATGCGGAATCACAGCTCTAACCGTATTTTTGAAAAAATTCTACAATGAGGTATATGGGAGCTAGGAGAAGATACTTTTGAAAAACCTACAATGAAGGGTATATGGAAATATTATGACCCGATTTTAATAATTTTTGGGACAGAGACACACTATTAGAAAGAAAACAATTTCCTCTGAATTAAGAATTGAGATATCTGAGAGATTTACCCATATTTTTCGGTTAAAAATTTATCCTTAGGCGCTGAGTTCAACATGTTCGATATCTGGGGCCTTGAAAAGTTATGGTCCGTTTTCGACAATTTTTTCACAAGTGAAGCCAGAGATGATATGCACTAATTGTGTAAAGTTTTATTCCGTTATCTTAATTGGTTCCTTAGTGTTTACATAATAAAGTGAAGGAATAAGATGGATTTCAAAATTGAGTTACATAGAGAAGTTGTCGTGGTTATGAACCGATTTCTATCTATTTTCCACACGTGTCATCAGGGTGTCAAGAAAATATTATATACCGAATTTCATTCGAATCCCTCGGTCGAGTAGTTCCTGAGATATGGTTTTTGACTCCATAAAGTGGGCGATGCCACGCCCATTTTTCCCATTTTGTAAAAAATCTGAGTACAGCTCCTTCTTGCTATTTCTTCTGCAAAATTTAGTGTTTCTGACGTTTTTCGTTAGTTAGTTAACCCACTTTTAGTAATTTTCAACCTAACCTTTGTATAGGAGGTGGGCGTGGTTATTATCCGATTTCAACTATTTTCATGGTGTGTAGTGGGCTATGTAAGACAGAACCGACTGCAGAAAGTTTGGTTTATATAGCTCTATTGGTTTGCGAGTTATATACAAAAACCTATTTGGGGGCAGAGGGTCACGCCCACTTTTCCAAAAAATTACATCCAAATGTGCCCCTCCTAATGGGATCCTATGTTCCAAATTTTATTTTTCATAACTTTATTTATGGTTTAGTTATGACACTGTATAGGTTTTTGGTTTCCACCATTTTTGTGGGCGTGGCAGTGGACCGATTTTGCCCATTTTCGAAAGCAACCTCCTCAGGGTGCCAAGGAACATGTGTTCCAAGTTTCATTAAGATATCTTAATCTTTTACTCAAGTTATCGCTTGCACGGTGGACAGACGGACAGACGGACAGACGGACAGGCGGACAGACGGACGGACAGACATCCGGATTTCAAATCTACTCGTCATCCTGATCATTTATGTATATATAACCCCATATCTAACTCTTATATTTCTTGGTGACAGCCAAACAAACCGTTAGGTGAACAAAACTATTATACTCTGTGCAACAGGTTGCGAGAGTATAAAAATCAAGAAAATAAAATAAATTGATATTATATACTTGATCATGTCATGGGGTCTTTAAAGCGGAAATGATGAAAAATTAAAGGTTGTCAATGTCGTAAATCGAAATTTTATTACTTTTTTAGCTTGTAGTTACAAAAGCATCAATAGTTTCCTTTTGATTTTAAGTGCTGCCATCAGGCATGTAAATTTATTTTTGATTTTTTTGCAAATTCTTGATATAAAAAACGTATTTTGTATAGTTTTAGTTTTGCCACTGTGAATTATTATTTTTTACTTTTTCTTTGTATAATTTCATACTCTCTATGCAACCTTTGCACAGAGAACAAATTATAGTTTTGTTCACATAACGGTTGTTTGTGTCACCAAGAAATAAAAGAGTTAGATATGGGGTTATATATATATAAATGATTAGGATGACGAGTGGAGCTTGCAAATCCGGATGTCTGTCCCGTCCGTCCGTACCTGTCCTGTTGCAAGCTTCGTAACTTGAGTAAGGTAATTGAAATATCTTGAGAAACTTGGAACACATGTTCCTTGGGACCGTGAATGAGGGTTAAGCTTTCGAAAATGGGCAAAATCAGTCCACTGCCACGCCCACAAAATGGCGAAAACCAAAAAACACATAAAGTGTCATAACTAAGCCATAAATAAAGTTATAATAGTAAAATTTGGAATATAGGATCGCAGCAGGAAGGGGCATATTTGGATGTAATTTTTTTGGGGAAGTGGGCGTGGTCCCGCCCCTAAATCGGTTATTTATATATATCTCGCAAACCAATGAAGCTATATAAACCGTACTTTCTGCAGTCGTTTTTTTAAGTCACTTCTTAACACAGACCAAAAATAAAAGAAATCGGATAATAACCACGCCCACCTCCCATACAAAGGTTAGGTTGAAAATTACTAAAAGTGGGTTAACTCACTAACGAAAAACGTCAGAAACACTAAATTTCACATAAGAAATGGCAGATGGAAGCTGCACTCAGATTTTTTTACAAAATGGAAAATGGGCGTGGCGTCGCCCACTTATGGGTCAAAAATCATATCTCAGGAACTATTCGACCGATTCTCAATGAAACTTGGTTTGTAATAGTTTCTCTATTACCTTCCAATCGAAATGTTGTGAAAAATTGGCCAAATCGCTTCACAACCACGCCTACTCTCCTATATACCAAGAACTTAGAAGATGATCTTAATCGTTTACTTTTACAATATATAAAGTAAGCACTAGTGAAGATATCGGTGCAAAACTTTCACAAATACTGTATTTATAGTGTGGCAGCCCATTTCTAAAAAATCGCCGAAATCGGACCATAGGGTTTTCAAGGCCCCATATATCGAACATGAGGACCTCGGTGCTTCTAACCTAATATTAGGGTTTCCAATCTTTCATTGGACTTTATACAATATATATGACGAATATGTAGGTCAAATTGGTACTTGTATTATATAATATTAATTAAGTTAAATAAATAAATTTCGAGAGTATAAAATGTTCGGTTACACCCGAACTTAGCCCTTCCTTACTTGTTTTATATTTTAATTCTTGCTTTTGCTATCAAACATCAATTTGTTTTGAAATTTTGTACAATTAATTAATTATTTTTTCAGATTTTTCTTAATCTTTCTGCCACTCTTTACTCTATAACCCAATTTATTAGTATCATCAACAAATATAAATATGTATATATATCCCCGACCGTTGTAATTAAAGTAGTACAATTTAGCTCATTGCATTCATTTCCCGGGAAGGCAATGACATAAATTAACTAAGCTAAACACTTAAGAAACTAAATAGAATGCACTTCAATTAATAAAATAATATCTCGCCACTGTAAATAGACGTAATAATTGTGATTTTAGAGGCGTGTCTCATACATTTAAACACTTTACTCTCGAGTAGGTACTCGTATATTTATGCACTGCGGCATGTTAAAAATAAATCGGTTGGCTGTCCCCTGATAATTCCCTGCGAAATGCGCATTATAAATATTTATCATTTTCCATTAAAATTTTCTTGGCTTATCGACAGTCACTGAGTAACCGGCTGCCAATTGTAAAATATTTGCGCTTATTTTTTGCAGTTTTTACTTTTATAAATTTTTTTGTTGCATTTGAATTGATAACAATCTGTTACCAATGCAGTACGTCGTTGGTTCGCTTTTGAAGCACCAACGGAATTTGTTACACTAATGCAGGTGCAACAATATAAATGAATAAATAGCGGTGTCACTAGCAGATTGCGGCCTGACAGACCGCGTGGCAACCTCATTTCATTTCCATAAATATGCTTTATTACGATTTGAAATGCTACACAATGCGGGTTCAGTATTTATAAGAGTGTGGTGGAGAGTGAATGTAGCCAATTGACAAATGTACCATATAAATTCCCAATGAACTAATTTTTGTAGGCAAAGTTCATGCTGCTCTATAAAAATTCAATATTCTCGATTGTGAAGTGTGTCCAGATAAAATGAAACTAGAATTTGAAGAAGAAGAAGAAAATAAAAAATTTTAAATGGAAAAAACTCCATTGAGTTAAAAAAAAATCACATGAAAGGAATAATTCTGTAGGAAAGTGCCCAAAAATTAAACATGCAAATATTTGCCCTTCACAAAAGCTTCATTAAAGGCAAAAATGCAATATCTTAACATTAGCAGCGAACAAATAAAAACATTAATGGTTGACATTTGTTAACAATAAATGTGAAAGTGTTCAATTGAAAGTTGAGATTTTGTGCAAAATAAGTAACATTTTTGAAGAGAAATAAAAATTGTCATCAAAAAATAAACCAGAAAAAGAATTATTCCAAAAATAGCGAATTTCAAATGTGGAACATTATGTAAGAAAACGAATACCAGTTCTTCCGCCTTTTTATCCAATGTCTTTATTGCAAAACTAAATTGTTGCATATTTTGCTGCAGATTGCTTTAAATTTGTAATTGAAACCGATAACGAATACGTTAGGATGTAATCGATGTGTATAACTACATGATATATCAGATATCAATGCGAGTATTTACAAAATTTGACTTTTGATATTGCGTATGAATAATCAAGTTCCGATCAGATTGCGGAAGCATTGCAAAAATATTCATATTTGCAGACGCTACAATTCTTTTTCGCATGTTCTCTTCGAATTAGGTGACAAAAATATTATAATAAGCTGTATAATCTAGCTTTTACCAATGTAAAATAAATACATTCAAAACGTATATACACGAAAATCAGAGTCAGAAATAAAATAGGAGGATTATTTGTATTTGTATATTTTATTATAATAATAGCATTTACTAACTTCAAATTTAATGACACTGCTGTTGTAAAACTAATGGAAATTTTCTATTTCATAGAAAATCTATTGCCAATCATAATAATGTCGGTGACACATATGTCACATGATATGTTGATGTTGACGTATTGTTGTCATCTGAATATTTTACAACCAATCCATTGAATTTGAACTATTGTCAATCTGTTGTCATTAAATTTGACATACTTAAAATATCTTAAACACTTCATTTTCATCGCACTGCATTATCCAAATTTCTGTAATCTTCGTTGTTTTCTGTATATATCTCACAATAGAAAAATTGCTAATTCGAAGTCGCCATAAATTTCATCTTTCATTTCATTCATTTACTCCCCATCAATTAACAAATAAAATGAATGAACTATCAAGTCGTCGGCATTGCTTGAACTCCGGACGCAAATTTTCATCAACAGCACTTCATTCAGCTTTGCTTTTCATTTGTACTAAAGGAAATAATTTTCAACTATTTAGCCGAACGCTTCTTTAATTAGCTTCTGCAGCGTGTCGTGGGGGGGCCACAATGGTGCACACATATTTAATGAACTTTTATATTTGTTGTTGAACTTTGCGCCGCAGATGGACCTATTGTTCTCCACTCGACTCCAGCATGAGGTGCTAAATAGAGCAAGTGAAAGGAGGTTCAAAAGAAATCCGAGTAAAATAGAAGTTACATAAAAGACAACGTAAAGCCAACAATTTTCAGCTTCGCCTTCAAGGTTGAAGGGCGAAAGTGTTGAAAAATTCGTTAAGTAAGAGTACATTGTTGTACGGAAGTGGTATTGAAATGTTTTACTAATTTCATTTAACGGTGCACAAGGGTCATTATTTTGTTTAGATATAAACAAATGGTATGCACTTATTGGTGGTGAGTATGAGAAGTAGGGAATTTTATGTGCGTTTTATTAAAAAAACAGCTGAAAAAGAGGAAACTTTTTGCCCGTGAGAATTTACAAATAAATTGGGCAATTACAATTTCATTTTCAATATGCGAATATGTTAGCATTTATAATTTCTAGTCGAAATAGTGCTAAAAACGTGATCATTTATCGAAAATTTTGTCTTTTTTATGCTTTATATTTCATGCCTCAGCTCATGCGCTTACGACACATTATGTGGAAGCTCGTAGGAGAATAATATTATTGATACTAAGTAGCAGTTTTATGTGCAGACTGCCGTTTCACTTGTGTGCAGTTAGCATTAAAGCCTATAACCGTTGGCACAGTGGGCAATTTATTCTAAAATTTAGCTCAAAAGTTAAAATGTCCAAGAAATTATTGAATTTATTTTGTCTAAAAAATAAAAATTCCAAGAGTAAATAATCTTCATAAAATATATTTGTAAAATTTAATAACATTTTAAAAATAAAATATCCCATTACTGATTTTTGTCCAAAACTAGCCCACTGTTTACTCCTCTTTCCACCATCAACGCTTCCCTGCCACCGCACAAAACTATTTAGCAATTGCGCTTGATATTTTCCCACACCTCCACAGCAGCAACCCCATTGCAACCGCAGCGCAATAAGTGAGGTTAGAGAAGTCGTAAGTTTATTTAGTGCTTGCTTTTTCTCTTCTCTAGAATACGTACTTGGATGTAGACATTTTCAACATATTTTCTTGCACACATATGGCAACGAAAGAGAATCGGTACTGAGCAGCTCAAAGAACTCAGCATGTGCGCACACCACATTGTACGAAAAAACTCAAGCGAATCGCGATAAATAAATGAAGCTGTACACATTAAAGCTGCAACATTGTCGAGTGAAAGGTGTGATTTAATTGATTAAATACCAAAGAAACACCAGGTTTTCTGTCGTCTGTCGGTTGGTTGCGTATGTATGTTTGTTACTTTAACTGGCTGTGGACATTGTTGTTCACGGTATATTTCATTGGGTTGGTTCATACCATTGATCTTCAACGGTGTCTTTCTTAACAACAAACAAAGAAACGTTTAATATAATGAAATATGCAGACCAATGATACTGTTGTTGGTTGTATTGTTTAAGAGTTTAGATAATTCCAAATAGAGGATTCACTGGCTTATACAATTGAGGGTTATTAGTAACAGTTACATATAGAGTTCATTCCAGAAATCATCTCGACACATCATATACTATAAATTATCTAAAGCA
Source organism: Zeugodacus tau (assembly GCA_031772095.1). Classification (NCBI taxonomy): domain Eukaryota; kingdom Metazoa; phylum Arthropoda; class Insecta; order Diptera; family Tephritidae; genus Zeugodacus; species Zeugodacus tau. The sequence goes on from CM062649.1 coordinate 77,054,406, forward strand.
TTAACATTTAAGGCGAACTAGACATTTTTGCGATTCTGTACATTTTAGTTTTATTAGCATGCAGTGGTCTACCAAGTGATTTAAGGAAGGTCCAAAAATCTTAAAAGTCGCACTGGGCTTATATAAGATCAAAAAACAGTGAACACAAAAAATGAAAGAATTATACATATTTTATAGATTTACACAATTTGACCCTAAATGTAGACAAACAATTCATTTAGAAAATTCAGAAATGAACACCAATAGGGATTGCCAATAATAAAATCACTGATACATATTAGTTATCTGCAATTCCTTCAACTCTTCTGACAAAAAACTGGATTTTGCCTGTCGAAACCCGTGTTGATTATATGACTATGAACTTCTCTTCTTTCAAGATTTCATTCTGAATTACCAAACAGTAAACTCAATTTATTACCGGAACATGGTCCCTGTAATAAACATTTTGAGCATATTTTTTACAACAAACTCTAATCTCATTTTCAAAACAGATTATCACCTGAGAAGAATTTCAATTATCAACAGACACACTCTCAAAGATATATGGAGTCACCTACCCAACATAAAACATATCAAGTTCAAACCAATTTTAATTTTCACACTGCAGAAAGAGTTTACGTACCGTTCAGCGCCTCAGGCTGTTCACAGCGATTTGCTCATTTATCCATTGCTTATTATTTCCATTATTATTCCCAGCGCATTTACATATACATTTCGACAGATATACGCTATATACATTACATATATATGGATAACTATCAACACTTGCTGTGTCAGTGAGTGGTCACTTGAAAACGATTGTCGTCGCACATGACTCGCTGTGAACTAGGTATGCTCACAATTAACACTTTAGGGCTAAAAGCGGACAAAGTCAATTTGTTCGAGCTTATTATTGTGAGATTAGAGAGTTATTGGGAATGATAAATATCGAAATATTATTGTGCGTGCAACACTAACCCAATTTTTTGAACCGTCAGATTTATCGTTTAAGTTTTATTTTAACTGGAGATTTTTTTGTACAACAAATAGTTCAACAAACTTGAAAGTAAACATTTCAGTAGGCTCATATCAAAGAGAAGTTGACATGTTTATCTAATGGTCAACATTTAAATGCATTATTTGTTGACAAGGTTTTGCTTTTGAGCGCTTCGGGACATTAATAAGGTTAATATAATTTATTTGCCAGTGAAGTGTCCATATGCGTTCTTGCAATTTATTTATTATTTTTTATTAATAAAGGAATAATAATAAATTCTGGGGTTAATTACAATAAAGGCAAACATATTACAAATAAGTATTTGAGATTATTTGATTTTCAATTTTTGGGGTAAAAGTAGAACTTTTGAGGGTCTCCGGATCAAAAATTGTTATTCTGGTAAAAAACATCTCAAATAGTTGACAAAGAGAAGTCTCTGGTTGTATAACAAACCGAGAAATAATCTTGAAAGGTAACCATATTTAATTAAACAATTGTGTAGTAATATACCGAATTCATAAAATGGCATTACGGACCTCTATTACCATATACATTTATATATATAAAATTTTTATAGCTCATTGCCTTAAGTCACACAATTTACAATCATCTCAATTTATCTACATTAGAGATTCTCCCATCAACTCAATTGCATATTACTTGACTTACTGTAAACAATAAAAGGAAAAGACAAAAAAATGCTGTCGATTCTCACATTTCTCTGAGCTGAACAAATTTACTTTTAATTGCTCATTAACGTCATTGTATGCAACATTGCACAGCTTTGTATTATCTCTGCTGCATTAGGAAACATGCTAACCATGAAATTGCCATTCACATTAATCAAATATTCAAATTTAAAGCAATAACCGCTATTGACCGTTTCCATCACATAAATACATAAGTAATGTCCCTCATTTTATTTGAAATTGTATTTAAGTACATATTATTGATTTTTAATGAAGTAGACTATCGGTAAAAATTCAATTTTTAAGCTTTGTAGACGGAATGAGAAATTAAATGAAATTAGAGAAATACTTTTATTAGAAATGTTTAAATCTGTTATAAATCAGATTTAAATCTTGATTAAATATGATTCAAAAAAACTTCCTTCTTCCTCAACGACTCACCACGCTTCGTTGTTAGTTCTGATGTTATCAAATATCACGAAGAGCTAAATTTTTTTAAAAAGTTCTAAATTTTTAAAATAACATCCAAAAGTAACCACAATATAAACTGTAGCATTTATAACCCATTTGCTGATCTCGCAGCCATCCACTTCATCCATTTAGTTCCACGCAATTTCAAAAGGAATCGTCATCTCGTTTAACAACTCAAAAGAGAAACACCTAATTTATTAGCCTCGATATATGCCCAGAAACCGTCGCTTAGCAGATTTTCAGGAACGTGTTAAGGTGGAGTCACACGACACGCAAAACTTTCGACACCCTTCTGGCACAACATGCGTAGAATATCAGTTTTCAAAATAAAATAAAAAATCGTACATAAATCCAAGGAAGCTAATCGTGCGTTATCCCTTTTAGCATTGTCATAAATAATTCTACTGTTGCGCTAAATTTATTGCCGGTATAAAATGGCGTGTATTACTCCATTTGGTATTAATTGCTTATAGCTTCACCTGAAAACATTTATTATTATGAAGCGCGGTATTATTTATTGCCAAAAATTTCTAAAAAAAAATTATATAAATGGTCGTTTGCTAGCTAATTCAGCTTCAGAGTCGTAAATAGTGAAGATGTTTTCTAAAAGGTTCTAAGATATCAAAGGAGTATAAAGCGGTGACATATTTGTGGGTATTTACAAAATTAATATGTAGTTTTAAGTATTGATTTAATAGAAGTACACTCCTTTTTCATTGAAAGCATTAATACATGCTACTCTTCTTCTCCGTTCGGTGACTGGAAAGTAAGCTATTTTTCAAAGAAAACCCACAGAACACACTCCATTCAAACAAATAAACAGAGCAATAATGATACTCCATTGAACCCGGCAAAAGCTCAAACACCTACCCGAAGTGACTCAACAAAACTGAAACAAGTTGGATAATAAAACATAAGATAGATATTGACTCGAGCAATGGCACGAATTTGTGGTTACATAAAGACAGGCGGTGGGGTAATAGATCACCCAGAATATAAGAAGCAGCAGCGTATCAGATCAGAATTTGGTGTAAGAACCAAATCATTATAGCCTGCATCTCGGCCACACCTATAAAAAGCCAGAGTCCATAGCAACATATTAATTGCTTAAAAAAATCCGAAGATCAGCATTTGTAGCGAATTTATAAAGCTAACGGTGGCAGTGGATTACTCATAAGCTAGCAAAATACAGAAAAAATAAATAATAATACAGATTTTTACATTTTACCTCCGCGAATGCAAAATATTATTGTTATATTTTCTAACACGACGCCCGCTCAGTTTTACTCGTATGTCGGCAAAACATCAAGATGATTAATTGAATTCACAACCGACAAGTGAGCACTTCTGCTGCTTTGGGATCAAACTCAAACTTTCAAATGTGCGGTTTGAAAGTATTTATTGTTTCTTTTTGTTTATTTGCGTTTTTTTTATTAATTTTTATGCAGATAATTATCATATAAATACAATCCGCCGATTTTATTTCATCTTTTATTCGCTAAGTAATCGGCAGTGTGTGTGGGTTTTTGGTATTTGGTTAAGTTCACTTAACTGTTGTTTATTTGTTTTTGTTGTTATTCTTATTTTTGTTGTTATTCATTCAACTCACATAGTTATTATGTCAGTCACTTTGTAACAATAACCCTATATCTTCTCACGTTAACAAAGCTGAAGTACAAAACAATAAATCTCCTAACATTCTACATATATACATACAATTTTTTAAATTATATAAGCGGATTTTTTTTCAAGCCATTAACTGTCTGAGAGTTGGCGTTATTTGTTGATTTAAGCAACTTGAAGTAACTCGCTTTGTCATTTAATGTTGGAAATTTGTTATTGAAAAATGTCTGAGCGTGGCAACACAAAAGACTCAAGACACAAAACCTGTCAATGTAAATATAATTTGCGCATAATCCTGTTCATTTGAGCTGAGCTTAAATCAGCGGCAGTTGTATTAACAAAAATACCTTATTTATTGTTGTTGGTGTAGAATTTTGTTGGATAACGGGAAACAAATATTTATTGGTGTTAAGTCCCAAGGAGAATGCAATATTCTATGTTTTATTTATTTTGGGGTTAAGTTGAGTTAAGTTGAAATTCAGTTTTGTAAAGCTTATAAAAATATTTACTTACAACAACAAAAAATCAGGAGAAATTTAAAATATCTGAATAACTAATTGACCTCCTTGATTGTAATTTCAACAAAGTGTCAAACAAACCTCCTTGCTTCAATAGTTTCTGACCACCGGTTTCTTATCAAGCTACTTTCTTGATTAATCTATGATAAACCGTGAAATAAAGATATATTATTTTTCATTACCGCACACTTCATTTTTGAAAGATTTTTAAGATCTGTACCAAATCCTATTGTTCTACATTGGCAACTGGCATCACTTCATAAAAAGCAAAACACTTCTTCAATTAACAAACACACACAAATACAATACATCGACTAGCTCAGCAATTATTATCTGCTAGTAAAACTCAGAATTTTGATTTACCTTCGCCGATGATAAACATCATAATCAAGGGAGCGAAGATCAGCCAAAAAACGCATAAAAGGAGAAGAAAAACGTGCTTTAAAGTCACAGCCAAATGAAGGCGATAGTAATAAAACACCGCTTCAATGAACCGAAGTACCCTTCATGCACCAGTTGCGCAACCCAACAGTGGCAATCAGCGACCGAAAACACTACAACACTAGCAAACCGAGCACACTATGTAAAGTTCGCTTACGTACATGTAGACGCACGTAGACGTAAGTACTGGTGCTAGACGCCAAGGCCTTTTGAAGATCCGCAGCCAGAAATTTTACAACGCTCTCAATCATTTGCAAAAGGATATACTCACATTGGTCGGTATATGCACTTATGTCGAACTCTTTCACAAGCGCCACAGCAGGCCACAAGCTGGCAGCCAACACTCGATCGTTGCTGGTTACGCTGGTGCGGCGGCCTGTTGATTTATGCCAGCCATGTAGCATCACTGATTGATGGTTTGGTTGCACCACAACTAACAGAAACAAGGAAAGATTCCACAACAACAATAAAGCGGAAAGATTCTGCTTCCAGTGTGAATTTTGTGCCACGTGTTGTTGTTGTGGCTGCGACTGCTGTGCCAATTTTTCGCTTTCCGCTTGTGTGTGTTCGTTGCAGCAGCAGCGCCGGGAGCGTCAACCAGACAGTCGTCGACAAGAGCCGTCGTCACCAGCAACCCCGCACATAATTTAAAATTTTCATAATGAGCAAAAGGCTAATCGCAGCTTTAACCCCAGCTGAGCGCTGGAGAAAAGTAATTTACTCTGGCTGCGGCGTTGCTTAACCTGCTATATGGTATAAATAAAGCTTTGTTTTTACCGTGTTTGCATGACCTGTTATGTTGACCGCGAAAAATTTTGCTTTGCTGGCGAAGAGTAGAATTATATTTGTACAGTGGAGCAATTAGAGAATGCAGGAGTGGAGTCTTGAGCATTTGTAATCAACAAATTATTTACGCATGTGAAACCAACGCCTTTTGAATCTTCTTCCCTCATCGTCTGCTATAGTATGACATCTAAGCTTGCCTTAAAAACCTTATCCCTCTCTAGTTCTCACTTAGGTGTTCTGATCCCAATTCGAGACTATGTTCAATATTCAACAGAGTTGCCAAATACCAAAGCAAAAATAACCACACAATTCTGAGAAATATCGAATTAATGTAAAGAAAGCTTTTAAATCACTTCCGTGTTATACTTCCTTATTACAATCATTATCTCATTTTACTTCCATTTCTCTTAATTGCAAAATCTGGAGAGATTATGACATAATTACAAATTATATAAATGGTGCCAAAAGTCATTGAAATTAACTTTATTTTCCCATGAATGCGAAACGCGAAGCTTCCACAAGTGCAAGGCAGCGACCTTCTTCGTTCAAAGTGCAACCCAGCAAAGAAGTCATTGGAATGTTCAGCAATTGATCGTTTATCGATTTGTATGCTTCACCACTGCTGCTGCAATGGTATTAAGTTTCAAACAAAGTACCACTGACGGAACTAAATATGTATACATATGTACAATCACATATGCAAAACTGGAGTGCTCTTCAGTTAACAGTACTTCGTATAGTAATTAGCGCATAACGTTCGATTAATATTATGGTCATAACTGTACTCAATGAATGCAAGTGAAATAATATGTTTATTAAGAATAAGAGAAAAACATGTTAATATATCCCATATCCGGTCAATGAAATAATAAAACGGGAAATGTGACAGAAAAGTAATATAATTGTATATGATAATGTTGTATGATGAGTTGAAGACACTTTTGATGAAGGTAATAGGATATTTGAATGTGTATAGTTTTACAATATCAAATTCCTTCAATGACCATATGTCCTTAATTACGAGTTCTTAATTTATGGTTTCGTTTGCCTTAAGAGTTTTAGTCAATTAATGAAAATATGTATTCGATTACTTTTGCTATTTTATATCAGCACTCAATATTAGTCATTTGTAATAAATATCGTTTAATATTTTTCGCATTGCCAGCGGATTACTTCACAGTTATGATTTATGTAGTGTGACTCAATTAGTGTAGATGGTAATAATACATACATTTTGCATTACTCATTTTTTCTATTTCAATACAAAATGAATATCTGCACAGGCAGCGTCCATTCTGAGCCACTTAACCTTTCTGGCTTGTAAGTCAAGTTGTTGCCATTTATTTATTGGGGTGTGTTCACACACTTACTACCAATGAACCTTCCTTACAAATGCAAATTGGGTCGAAAGCAGCAATTTATTTATGCAAATCAGAAAAATCTGCAAATGTTACTACAAGATACTTTCAATAACGCAGTGTTTGTGTTAAAATCATTAAAACTTCACACACGTTGGCAAATATAGATTGCACTACAATCTAGGAACATATGCAATATATTATATTAGGCATAAGAGGAGTTACTATTGTCTGGATATGGGTTTAAAATACAGAGTTTATTCTGTATTCTCAATATTCACCCGCAAAATTGGATGACATCTAATCCACAAGGGAATGCACTAACGACTTAAAGTTAAATACTAAACCTTGCAGAGGTTGAAGTTCGAAAATTCAAATACTAAAGAAAATATTCATGAGTAAGTACGAGTACATATGTATATTTATATAACCTCTCAATTGCATTAAGTTTCCCATGAATAGCTATGTAACATAAAGCGCTCGAAGCATAACAATAAAATACCAATAAATGCCATTTAAAATGCATTTAACTACCAGATTTACAACCCGCCACCGCGTACGCACTAAATTTTAATCCTCCAGCAAAAAAAATCCTTACGGAATATATGTAAATATAATCTGGCAAGCAGGAAAAGGGAAACAGGATTTATTATCACGCTTAATTGCTGCCTCAACTTAACAAAAGGGGGAGCTGAAAGCCGAAACATAATGAAAAGCGTAAAATGAAAAGCGTAAAATGAAGAAGCTATAAAAGTGCGAAAGTGGCGTTGAATGCACCGCACTGAGCGTGCCACAGGAAGAAGTAAAGAAGCACATGCGAATTAAAGGTGGCTTTCGGCGATATAGTATGTATATAAATTATTCTGCTTTTGGTGTTTACCAGTGGCGGTTGTTCAGATTTTTGTTACGTGATTATAAAGAGCAGCATGCTGCTGTTTTTTGTTTATGTGTATGTATATATGTCTGTATGTTTATATGTAAGGTTAAATCAACGAGACATGGTTTGCTTGCTTGTTTTATTATTATTGTTATATTTTTTTGAAATACAAATCATAAAGATCACAGAAGCCATGACATTTTTGTTACACGTTTTTGTTGTTCTTGTAGTATAAACAGCAGGTAAAATACAAGCATTTTTAACTTCTTGACTTGACGCGCCCATTTCATATGAATTCTGCTTCGAAAGAGCTCTCCAGCTGTACCCGCGCCCATGTCAATGCCGCTGATAAGATCAAAGCTATCCGGATGTTGTTGTTACTTTTTTATGTTAACTTGTTGTTGCTTCTGTTGTTTTTGTCCAACGTCTTTTTTTGGTTATTCAAATTCTGCCACTCCCACAAATCACGAATTGCGCCTGAAGTAGCAGCGACGGTGTCGGCGTTTCGGTGGCGTCGTGCGCTTTTTTGCTTCTGCAAATTTTTTTGTCATTGCTCTTCAAATGTCACTTTGGCGTCGTGTCGCAGTGATGCTGATCGCAATGGCAATGTTACATTTATTGTTGTTGTGTCGATGCTGCCGCCATTTGTGGTATAGTTTTTACAACAGGCGCATAATGTTCGCCACACGACAAATTTAACGAAGATGAGTGGAGGATATGAGTTTGGAAACGGAATTGAGTTGTTGCGGGTGTTACAATCGAAAAATATAAGGAAGTTCACTAAAGGAGAAGTCTTTTGTCTTAAGCAAAGTTAAGAGAATAAGTTACGTTTGGTTACAATAATGAAGTTCACAATGCCATAATGTATAATCAAACATTATATCAGTATGTTTGGACCTATAAAACGAATAAGAATATAAAATAATCATGATTTTACCACGTACAAACTTTTCTCATTATCTTCACTTCATTATAAAAACATTAGAATGTCTAAGGTATCTTCAATACCGAACAATTTAGTAAAAGTGCGTTACCCCAACACCTTAATTAATCTTATTTAACATTAAGAGTGTACTACTTTTTTGTTACTTTACGCACGTCAGCAAATTTCCGCTATCGATTGTAATTAAATCAATATAAATTAAATTACAGAAATGGGGCAGTGACTCGCTGCAGCGTTGCAAGTAACACACAGCGCGGCCAGTGGAGCACCGCCCGTCGTGTGTGACACGAACGCTACGATGTTGATCTGTGCGTTTACACAACGCAATGCGAGATTTACAACACATGGAGCCAGCCAGCCAATGAGTTAACCAGCCAACACGTAACAAGTGCGTCTAGTAGACAAATCCTAGCAAACATTTACACATTAAATAAACACCATTGCAGTGGATGCATTTCAACAGGTTGTCGTGCGCTGGATTTTCACTTTCCGTCTGTAACTGATGGGTTGTTTGCGAAATGGCACTAAGCATTTTCGTTGGTTCACAATCAATGAGTTTAGCTGCAAATGAAGTCGTCAATGGACTAACGGTTGTTGGCTCAGCGAATTCATTTCGCTTTTTGTTACATTTTCAACACTTGTCACTTGGCTGCCGGTGCGTTAAGCAACCGATGGAAATGGAAAAGCGCTCAAATTACTTGTTGTGGATAAAATGGCGAGATAAATGGATTTGTTTGCGCTTTTGTGTGTCAAATGACGATGAAAATTTCAGTTTAAAATCAACAGAAATAACAGCAACACTAACACAAATTGCACTTCTTCCAACAAGATTATAGGGAAATTGTTGTTTTATCGGAGCAAAACTTCAATAATATTGTCATGAGAATTTGAGTTATTTCTGTCTCCTGTTCAATATTCTAAAAATGCGAAGAACTGGAACAGTTTGCTGTATATCTTCCAAGTTCTTTTAAGTAATGCTCACGTAACCAAGTAATTATTTATACATGCTTGTAAGTCATGTCCAACTATTTAGAGAACTTGTTCAGTGTCCGGCTGCTGAGTAACAAATAACACACAACGGCAATTAAAATTTATAAATCGACATAAACACAAGGACAACATGCACTCAAAAAACACTTGTAAATAAATTAAAGCACTGAATTAAAGCGATAAGTAGATACAAAAGAATGAACAATTACTATTCACCCATTTTGGTCAGTTGGGAGAACGAGATCTCGTTTTCCTTAAATGTAGTTCAATTTTACTATCAGTGATCAGCATCATTTAGATCCTGTGGTTTCATGGAGTATTCCTCATTTTAAACAATAGTATTGCATTTTTTAGTCTTACTCAAACTCATATACCAAATCTGTTATTTCCCATAATGTACAAAACAAATGATAAGCAATTAGTAAATTGAGTTTGTGCATCATGTTCCCAAAAAGATTACAAAATATCCACGCTTTTTGGCATTAAGAGACTCTGCAAATCCAACCATTCACTTTAGTAGAATTTAGTGTGTGAACTAAAGCCATTTTAAAGCGCTTCACTTTTCATTCATGAACATCTGTTTGCGTACAGATAAATGGGCTTCAGCTAAAATGCTTCCATTTGGATGGTTAATTAAAAATTTATTGAGACTTTATTAAACTTAAACAAATTACAAACTACACAAATGAGGATGTTACGTAAATGTTTTCAAAATTTTAACTCATAGAGCTGCCAAAACGACTCGAAAAAGTGGGGAGAGATTTGTAATCCATTACGTTATGTAGCCATAAATATATACCGTTATATTAAACCGCTTGTATGTTAGTGAGAATGTGCGCTGAAATGGTGAATGTATGATTGAGCATCTTTTGGCAGACAAGTTTTTCAATTTGTAACTAACGGTAAGTGGGAGCGTCTAAAATTGCAAAATTAATTAATTAAAACTTTTTGGAATACAAATAAATTAAAGAAAGTTATTGTTAATTAAAGTATTTAACCAATTAACTATTTTTATATTCGGAAAATATTTTTCTCAGTTGAAAGTAAAATGACACTAAAAATATGTTTATAAAAAATGTTAACAATTTAGCAATAGTTAAATAACTAACATTGAATTATGTTGCCTTATGCTTTTTATAAAATTCACTATTTCAGTGAACACACATTTTTATATGAACATATGTATGTTTTCATTTTGTTGTGCGCAATAGCATCGCGTTGGCCATTTTTCTTTTTTGGCTGTCATAATTTGCAATGATTTACATTCATGCGATCGCGCTGTGCCACAAACGCCGCATAGAACCGTGCGCGCTCAACCGCGTAACCATAATTGTAACAACACTTTTTTCGTTGCTTTACTATTTAATATTTTCGCATTTGTTCTCACAAACAGTGGGAACACGCTGTGAATATTTTGGCGGTTTCATACGCGTAAATTGAATTATTTCGTGCATTCACCACTGAAGCATTGTCGTCACTACCAGCTGGAAAAATGTTGCATGACACAGTTGCCAACTCGGCTGATAGGTCGCCAACAGGTGGTGGAGTAATTAAATTGCAAGATGGGTGTTACTATGGGTAACAAAGGTGGGAGATTGAAAACAATTTTTTTTAATCTCATGTTGACCGAATGGCAAAAAAGGTTGGGACCTGATATAGAGTACAACTCAGTGAATATAAGTTATAGCTAAAGGGTGATTTTTTAAGAGCTTGATAACTTTAAAAAAAAAAAAAAAACGCATAAAATTTGCAAAATCTCATCGGTTCTTTATTTGAAACGTTAGATTGGTTCATGACATTTACTTTTTGAAGATAATTTCATTTAAATGTTGACCGCGGCTGCGTCTTAGGTGGTCCATTCGGAAAGTCCAATTTTGGGCAACTTTTTCGAGCATTTCGGCCGGAATAGCCCGAATTTCTTCGGAAATGTTGTCTTCCAAAGCTGGAATAGTTGCTGGCTTATTTCTGTAGACTTTAGACTTGACGTAGCCCCACAAAAAATAGTCTAAAGGCGTTAAATCGCATGATCTTGGTGGCCAACTTACGGGTCCATTTCTTGAGATGAATTGTTCTCCGGAAGTTTTCCCTCAAAATGGCCATAGAATCGCGAGCTGTGTGGCATGTAGCGCCATCTTGTTGAAACCACATGTCAACCAAGTTCAGTTCTTCCATTTTTGGCAACAAAAGTTTGTTAGCATCGAACGATAGCGATCGCCATTCACCGTAACGTTGCGTCCAACAGCATCTTTGAAAAATACGGTCCAATGATTCCACCAGCGTACAAACCACACCAAACAGTGCATTTTTCGGGATGCATGGGCAGTTCTTGAACGGCTTCTGGTTGCTCTTCACCCCAAATGCGGCAATTTTGCTTATTTACGTAGCCATTCAACCAGAAATGAGCCTCATCGCTGAACAAAATTTGTCGATAAAAACATTTCGAACCGAACACTGATTTTGGTAATAAAATTCAATGATTTGCAAGCGTTGCTCGTTAGTAAGTCTATTCATGATGAAATGTCAAAGCATACTGAGCATCTTTCTCTTTGACACCATGTCTGAAATCCCACGTGATCTGTCAAATACTAATGCATGAAAATCCTAACCTCAAAAAAATCACCCGTTACAATCACAGAATATTGGCTCTATGTAAAGATGTTGTGACCTACATATCTCTGAGAATTCTCAGTTCATGCTTGCATCAGTCCCATCATGAATTTCTACTCAGTTCTAACAGGTCCGCTATTATGAGTTTTCGATATACAATTTGTTCTTGGTGGATTAAACGATTGTGACAGTTTCACCTTCCCACATATTCTATTTAACTATTCTTAACCGGAAAGGAGCAGAATTTTCTCCAACGTCCGTTAACTCGGAAGTATTAATTTTTCTGATGTTCTAACAACAAGTGTTTCTTATCAAATTGATATCAATTTAGAACAAAGCTTATTAGTACTAAATAGTATTTATATAATATACTCGTCATAGATCTCTCAAAGTAACTTTACAACAAAATTCGTTATTTATTTTCTCCGAAAAGTTGTACCTAGGGATGCAAACGATGTATCGAAGTTTTTGAAACATCGATGTTTTCGTCAAAAAGCATCGATGTTAGCCATCGATGTCTCGAATTTAAAAACATCGATGCATCGATGTTACTTTCAACGATGTTTTATGTCGATGTTTTATGTCGATGTTTTATATAAAAATTTGACTTCACACCTTCACACTTTTTCGGGTATTAACTCGAAACTCTCTATTTGGATACGCTTTATTACATTGGAATTCGATTTTTTGTAAAATACGGAGATTATGATTTATTTATACAATTTAATTCTTGCGTAGGCTACTGCGTTAGATCAGAGATTCAAATTACTGCATTTTAAATATGCTATGGCTAAAATAACTCCTTTTTTTGTTTCATAAAAAATTCAAAGAATCGCACTGGATACAACGGAATCTTCGGATGAGTGTGAAACAGAATACTCGTTTGATATTTGGAAAAAGAATAAACATTCACATCCACCAAAAAGTGAAATGTAAGCTGTCAAATTTATCTACAATTACAGGGACGGAAGGTTGAAGATAAGATAATGTATCTCGGCTGTTACCCCTACCAATCAGAAGCCAATAGAGTTTGGGTTGACATGAATACTGTGTTTCCGGAGTTGTATAAATAGGCTTAGTAATATTTACACATTGTGGCTACTTCAGTGCGGAGTAAACGACCGTTTTCTAAACCCAGGGCAACTATCACGCAGAAGTAAAATCGAAAGGAATGACAGTGAAAAAAAACTTTCCATATCGTTGTTTTTGAAATTCTGTTATTTATTGAGAAAAAACTTTAACAGACGTACAATGCTAAGTGAAATAAAATGTATCAACTTAACACGTACCACATTTCAATTATTTATGCTTCTACTTCTGTATCCCTTAGCTTTTCACACTAAATTTAAAATAAGCTAAAGAAGTTCAAAAATACATCGATGTTTCGATGTTTTAATGGCCGATGTTTTTGATTTCGATGGGATTTGAAGAAACATCGATACATCAAACCATCGATGTTTCATTTCACGATGTTTGCATCCCTAGTTGAACCCCAATTAAATATGTAATTGGCCTGCTAAAAAAATAGAACAAATTTTAAAAATGAAATATCAAGAGAATATCAGTGGCAACGTTATAGGTACGCCAATATGCATTTACCAGCGTGAGAGTTATCGATTTTGTTGGTTGTCTGTGGCGGCGCTTGACCAAATACGACTGTTATGCGGGTGTTTATAAAAACATTACACGGACTTATGCAAGTGTGCATGGGTATGAGTGCAATGCAAGTGCATTTATGTGCTTGTGGGAGCAATTAATGTACATTTCCACTACATATTTGGCCATGTGAGTAATTGTTTTGTAATGTAACTGACGTTGCCTTTGGCGCGGTGCTTTTAATTTGACAACAGTTTAATTACGATTTGTCATTCATACATATTCATGTATGTCTATATGCGTTCACGTTGTTGAAATTATTTGTCATTACATGGCGAGACTAATTGTTCGCTGAAAGTGCAATTTGCCATTACAAGTCGAATACTGGCGGTGGTCCGTTTGTGATGTGGGAAGTTCTGAGAATACATATTAATTCACATTCTGAAAATAATATTAAGAGAAATCAATAATAAAATGTGGCATAGAATTCTTTTAGACTAGAAATTTACTGCCTTAGGCTTAAGAACAACTTAATATTATCTATGAATTGGATAGGGTTCGGTGAGGTTCAGCTATGAAATATAAATTATATGGAGCTGGAGATGGTGTTAGGATCTTAAATCTATTTGAGAGCTCACATTCGAAATTCATCTGACAACTACCAGTCGACATTCATTTGACAGCAGTCACTGCATATTCACCAGACATTTGTCATCTCCATTTGATATCTGTCATCTGACAATTTTTGAGGGTATTTATCGGTTTTTAAAATATTTGTAGTGAATACCAACTATTAAGTACTCGTTTTAGATTCATCAAGTCGGGCAAAGTACAAATTTATATCTTCTGCAATTACATCAATTTTTAACCGCGACAACCCGGCTTTTGCAGTGGAATTACAACACAGTAACATCGACTTGCTTCTATTTATAATTATATGAGTGTATTTGAAACTAGAAATCAATCGATCGCGCCGAACGCCATCAGCAACAATAGCAACAGAAGAATAATAATATTGAACGCAACAATAACAAAGAATTACAAAGAAGAAAATTCCGATCGATTTTTATGGCAACAATCAAACATTTACATGCAATTTACACGCACGAAAGATGAACAAGAATGAGCTGCGAGCAGCGAAGGTGCGCCCTCAAATATGGAATTTATTGCACAATAAACGAACAAAAAGTTTTCTTATTGTGTGGTAGACTTATATATAGACATATATAAGTTTACGTATGCAACTCCAAGCATTTTATCCTTAAAGACAAGTCATCGAAGCCGTTGATGATGCAGTAGGCGACATCGATTCGAAGCGCTGTGACATTTCAATATCAGAACGACGTGGTATACAAATCTACATGGTAGCGCCTTTGTTTAAGGTGTGTGGCCTAGACTATTTTTGAACGAGTTTTTATAAATTTGGCTCTTCTTTCGTATAGCCTCGATTGGCAATAAGTGCGGATTGTCATTAAAATAAAAATGTCAACAGTTTTCTGTTCAAGGTCTGTAGATTTCATTGTCGAAGGGATCTAAAATCATGTCAGCAACTATATATAGTACATTTAAATGTAGACTTGTGTGGTCAACGGTTTCCCGTTATTTGTTGGCGATAAAGTTTACTTTTATTGCGAACTGCTTGCCATACTTTGTGTTGATATATTTATAGTTTTTAGTGGCATTTCGATTGGTCTGCTGAAACTTTTACAGGGAGTGCTGTAGTTAAGGTATCCAAGAATAGTTCTTTTTTAATAGTATTTTTTTTTGAAAGGGAAAGAAATGATTGCAGTAAACGGAATTTTAAGACGATAATGTACTATATTTAAGGCTTAAAAAACAATATTTATTATTAAAAAATATTGAAATTTTTTCAAAGTTGTAAGTATTTTTCTGGAGCGCCTGGAGTCTGCACTTGTAAATCGGTGCCGGTGTTGGAGGTCGTGCGATGCATCTGAAACAGTCGAACCAAAGTTTCTTTTCTTTATGAACTAAAAAAATACCGAAGAAGTTATTGACTTTAAGTTGCAAAACAAGTAGTTTAAATAATAATTTTGTCCAACTTTTTTAGTTCAAATAAAAGATAATTTAATACTGAAGCTAGATCAATTTGGTTTTTTTCGATTGGACATATATTATTTTTGCAATCGCCAGCACCGTTTTGTGCTTTTGAAAATGAAACTGGAGAAAACGCGCTTTAAAGTCTGCCTGAGCATTCGCACCTGCTCGACGCTCGGCCGCTAAAACTGCTCCAGCTTCGAAAATATGTCGAATTGGCCTCTGGAATTTCAAAGACATATTCTTGGATAGTTTTGGAAGAGATTTAAAACAAAACAAAAAAATCGATTTTTTGAAGCCTGTAAAGCAGACAACTGCCCTAAGTACCGCGAATCTGATTTGTAAATTGTTGTTTTCTTCAAAAGTTTTGATGGAGGCTTATTTCTAAAAGTTTACATTTATGGTCTTAATCATTTAGTCTAGACACATAACTTATAAAATGAATTCAAGTAGTTGTTGTTTGTACGAAAACCGTTTATTTTTGTAGTCGCAGGTTTTTGAATATGGGTAATCTGTAAAGCTAAATTATTGCATATAATTAGGAGCTTAAAGCATTTATCTAAGGCATATCTACACCTTATGAGGCAAATAAACACCATTCAGTGGGATTATTAATCTCAAAATTCTAATTTTTCAACAAAACTGATTATTTCCTCTTTATTACACCGTTGCGCTCATTCACATGCTTTTGGACACTTGTTGATTTCACACTTTTGCATATTTATCGCCTGCTTGCATCTTGTGAAACACCTTCAACATGCGACAAGTGCCGACTGCAGGCCTACATCTACAATTGATATATACATTTCGGTTAACATGGAAATATAGAATTTACTTATATTCGAACTTACTTATATAGGTACTTTTCGACATCTGTAGACAACTGTTTGCGGCACGTTGACAATTTCCAATGGTTCAACACGCGAATTGCAAATAAAATTTACATATCGCGTGTCTAGTCGCCATACTCACCAAGTGCCATTATTACCACTTTTTCAAATGTTTATCATTTTATGGCGATCGCAACATATACACAAGTCGCTCTATCTGTTTGGCTGCAGCGCGGAAAAGTTAATGTTGTTGCTGTTGTTGTTGGTTAATTCATTGGCTCGGTAAACATTTTTATATGCAAATCAGATCAGTCATAAAACACTGTAAAGTCACACACGGGCGTTTACTTAAATTGATAAATGGCTGTTTGTTCTGAAAGTAGATTTAGAGATCAAACTGAAACTTGTTTTAATGGTGTAATTTAGTTCTAAATTTGATTGCTTGTTGGTTTCTATTACTTCCTGGTAATATTAATATATTATTCGAAGCCTCTCATGCAAATAGGGGAGTTGGATTCAAAAGACTTAAGCAACGAACCTGAATTCGTTGAGTTGCAGTATAACTTAGAGTTAGGTTTTATAATGAAATAAAACGGCAAAATCTCAACTCTTAATCAAATATAAATACATACATACAAATAAATTACAAAAAAAATTGCATTTGGAATTGACAACCATTTCAACAGCTGCTGCTACTTCTGTTGTTTCGACACCACCCCCAACTACAGCAAACAAATGCATCACTGCGCTTATAAATTGGCTTTCCGCATACAACATTCTGCATATACAACACGCATGCAAAAAGCACTCACCAAGAAACAATCATCTTTACTCTCACGGGTGTCACATTCATAATTTCATAAATAATTTTTCTCAAAAATTTTATTTTATTATATGTATTTACATATCGATACAAATAAAGAAGCACCCTGTATGACAAGAAATTGTTGTTATTAAAATTTAAATTCCTGCGTAATTTTACAAACATTCATGGATAAGCTAGTATAATAATTAAATAGATGTTGGTATATAAATTTTGAATATCGAGTGCAATTGTTAACATGTCTTATTGTTGCCCGGTATTTGGGTCACGCATGGCATGATTTTGTTTACATATTATTTTGAATAACAACAATGCAGAAATACAATCAATATTGCAATCAATCAGTCTCCTGCAAAATGTTCGGTTGATCAGCAGTGAGGGTTTCATAGTTGACAAAAATGTTTGCTTCGTGCTTGTGCATGTTTGTGTTAAACAAATTTAATATTTTTATACAAGCTAAATGGATATTTATATTGTCCAGTAAGCCTGTAAAATTTGTATTGCCAAATAATTTTCTAAAAATATTGATATCTTAAAGAATTTTTACTCTCAAATATACCAAATATATACAATATCCTTTATAAGTTCAATAAAATATTATTCCGCGTAGCTTATTCCATCGCTATTTCAGCCTCATTGGCCTTCCTGAGTTTATGCTCACTTTACTACCAATTAAGCGCATTTAATTGCCTCAGTTTCTGAGCTCCAGATAATCGCGGCCGCTATGCTATGCTCTGCAAGCTGACTTATATGTAATTATACAAATCTATTATTGCATTTATTTATGCACACACATATGTCTTCAACATGTGATTTGAACTCTGATTGCAAACGAAGCTCGTTAAATTCAATTTTTTGCGCCGTCTAAGACCACAATTGATTTGCCATGCCACCCAGGCGGTGCTGCCTATTATTTTCTAGTGAGATTGCTTTGTAAGTCGCGGATTGTTTTTGTTAGCAAATGTAGAACAGGTTGAATTTCCGCTTTGAAGAATGAAGAATGTTAAGTCATTAGAACACTTTTTTGTGTGATAAATACATATGTATGTATTTCTTGAAAGTATATTTGATTACGGAAGCCTTGTGTCAGGGGAGAATATTCCACGATGTTTGGTTACCTTTTTTGTGTTTAAGAGTACTTTTTTGCCAAGTAACGATATTTTTCCATAATTTTCTTATTTGGAAAAACCATAGTAAAAAATTTTATTTCGAAATTGTCGAGATCCTCATTATGGTGAAGGGGATCCCGAAAATAAAAATAGCTTTGGCAATTTTATTAAACAATTTAATAACAAATCATATGTTACCATTGAAAAAAAATGTAATAAACATTCAGTTGCTTAATTTTTGCACAACACTATTACATCAAATATATACATTTCTAAATAAATAACTCAACTCTAGCGCAAATATTTCAACAAAAATCTATAGCAAAGTTGTCACTTTGTTGTGACAAATTATTTCAGACATTTCTGTACAATAACAACAACAACAATGTGAGCATTTAATTTTCCGCGTACGGAAGAAACAGCCAATTGCGGCAGTTGATGCAATGGCGAGTTGTCAACTCATGTGGGTACATTTAAAAATTAATTTTCTTGCGCGCACATACCAACAACACAAATCACTGTACGCTTTATAAAAATCACATAGCATTTTCTGTCCTCATTTGGAAAGGTTAACTCGCTGCCAGAAACACAAGAAACGTGTTTTTGTAATTTTCATTTTTGCAAAATTTATTGCCATTAAAATCTAACAAATTTGGTGGTAACATTGTAAGTTATCTGCTCTAATTTGTGGCAGCACACAAAAACTATATTACATTTTTATTTTTGTATGCGTGTGTGTTGCACGTATTTGTGTGCCTTATCGGGCTGCCGTCGTCTTTTCGTGGGAGTTTTGCGTTGATATCTCATATCTCAATGGAGTGGTCAGGTTGATAAAGGCGTTGAAACTTGGGTGGTTACAGCCATAACGGGCGCAAAGGTGGAGTGGCTGATGAAAGAAAAGTAATTTAGAGATAGCTGCGCTTGGCTGGCAATTTGTTATGGATTTTTTATGCCTTTATAGTTTTTTCATGTGGTCCATTTTCAATTATTATACTTAATTACAATTATTATTGCTTTTTAATTAAATTAACTAAATTTTTTCGCTAAAAATACAAAATCTATCATGTGTAGATATGAGTCTAAATATAATAATATTCATTTGCTTTCAAAGAAATAACGAAATTTCATGTAAATATTTTTTCCTATGTATGTTCAATTGCATGCAGCTTTGTGGCAAATTGCTTAAATCTTTACTGTCGATAATTTGTTGCGGCATTTCTTTAATCAGCGGTGCAGTTTGAAAATTGCTACTACAAATTTAGGCATATCGACTTGGCAGTCATTAAATCAGCGCGTGTGTAGCATTATAAATTAATTTTTTTTATTGGTATTCAAATTATGTTGTTTACTAATTTATGGCAAATTGAAATAGCCTTTTAAACAAATTGAAAAATATTTTTTGAACTACTCATTTCAGACCACAAAATTTTACTAACAAATATAGTAATTAAAATATAAATAATTATTTTGTATAATTTTTTACAAAGGTAAAACTTTTTACATAATTTGAAGCCATTTTAAGTACTACAAACAGCATAGTTGTCCGAAATATTCCATTATGTATGTATTTGTCAATCAAATTATTGCTACTACGAACATAATTTTGATGAAGGACAAACTCGTACAAAATGAAATAAGAATTTTAGCACTAATTACGCGTACAGAAACATCAAATTTCAAAAATAATTAACTGAATGGCCAACAGCTTTGGAAAAACACATTTTTTTAAATATCACTTAATAAACGAATTTGCCTGCAAGGAGATTGAGCTGCAACAACATAAAGAAACAACAACATAGTTGAGCGCCAACTAAATGACGAACTAACTGACAGCGCGACACAAGAGGCTGGTTCTCGCGTCGTTGGCAAAAAAAGACTGCCATCGAGCCTTGAATTGCTGATTTTGATTTGAATTGTTTGTCTCTAATACATAGATCAATATGTATTCAATAGATCGGGAGTTTTAGAATATAGTGAACTTTTATTGGCGATTAAAAAAAAATTACAACAAATTTCAGTTTACTATTTAATTAATATTTAGTTAATCTATAACTGTAAGCCAATTTATTATCAAGGTGGGTGTGTTAGTTAGTTACCAACTGTTTGTGGGTTCTAATTCTATTTTATGTATAGTCCATACTGTACTTTAAATAATTTCCCACATCATTACATACACATATATTGTATATACATATGTCAGTATAATGTTGAATATTCACAAATTTTGTAATTACAAAAAAGCAGTTTTTGTCCAGCAGCTTAGTTAAAAGAATTTCAAGGTTAAGTTCACTTCAAAAATTGAAAGTCTCTGAGCTGCCTACTTGTCCATCAATCAAACATTTTTGATGTTAAAATTAATGCGTTTTTAAAATTCTTCGAAAAGTTGCAAAAACATTAAATTTTCAATTGGGGCTAACGTTCACTTATTTTAGTTTGAATATACATAACTTACGGAGTCATAGTGGGTGCACTATGCAAGAAAAATAGCAATAAATCGAGAACAAAATAAATTTTAATTTTTCAATTAGTTTTCCATACGATTTAATCACAGAAAGTTAGAAAGAAATAACATTTTGAAGAGAGTCTCGAAAAAGTACGGAATTCTGAATTTTAAATAATAAAATCTCAAAGGTGCAAAATTCATATGATGCCAAAAATGTTATTGAAAGTATTTCATATGAAATTCTTTGAAATTTTGGGAATGAAGCATTACAATTTTCGGAATCCCTCACATTTTTGGGACTCATAATTTTTTTTTCAATTTCTATAATGAGTAATATTTCATATTAGTCTTTTATTCATTATGGCTCTTGCCCAAAAACACAGTACAATCACACAAACAAAAAAAAATTATCAAGACTTTTGTGCAAATTTCGCTTTGTGGCAGCTTCGTAACTTATGTTGCATGTTTCACAATTAGTTACTTCACGTTTTTCCCATTCACTGCAATAACTGTGTAACTGAAATAAGCAATTGAACCCCACTTTTGACACATTAATGACACTCAACAGCCACCGTTATTATTCATGATTATTTCTGTGCAAATATTTTGGCAAATGAAAGGCTTAAGCGTAGCTTTTATTGCGAAGCGCTTGAAAAATAAAATCACTCACAAATGGAATCGCTCAGTATCTGTCATATTGTAGTTGCAGGGGTAATAACAATGTTGGAAGTGAAGATAAAAAATAATATAAAAATTATTTTAATTCATATTTGAAACGCTCATAAAATGAAACTATTTTTAACACACAAGACCATCGCGCTTACATACACTCTACCGATAATAACAACCTTAAAACAACTTCTCATATACAACTTTAATCACTAAATCAAGCACTTGACTTGAATATAAACTATATTTTATACATGTTGAAATTGAAGCGCTTCAATAATCATTAAATTAACACCAAAAGCAAAATAGACCACAACTTAATAAACAAAAAAATGAATAGTAAAATTTCGCGATAAAAGAGCTAGCACCTAGAGAGTAGAAAGCACAAGAGATATAAATTTCCATAGGCAAACATAGCCAACTAATCACAAATAAAAAACACTTTGCCGCAGTCTTAGCAAAGTTTTAGGAAAGCAAAACAAGAACTGAGTATTCTCAGTGTTGGTTACATCATCAAATGAGCGCATGACTCATGGTTAATCATTACAAACATAAATGTAATGTAGCTATAAATATATAAATAAATACATATGTATGTCTAATATTCTCTGTGAATGCCTCTAGTTAAGATGGTCGACAACAGTCCAAGTAGCGCCTTACAATTCACAAACCATTTCAGGTGACTCCAAGCGAAATTCAAGAACATATCGCACATTCCTCGGGCAACCGCATTCGACGCTTCCGCAATGTCAACTCTCAGGTCGATAATTCACGCCTGCCAACTAGCTTAGCGACCATTCAGCAGAACGCGTGCATATTGCGGCAGCCAAATTCGCTGTGACGGCAGTGCGCTGGCGCTCGGTGGCTCAGTATTTGTTCTATTTCAAACACACATATTCCCTGACATGAGTGAGTATAAAATTCAAATAAGAGAATCCAACAGCTGCCAGCTTAAGCGTCTAAGCATTTGTATTATCAGCGGCTTGTGCAGCTGCGCGTTGTCTGTGTTTACGAGCAGTGGCAGCGATTGGCGTTGGTGCGCATGCGCATAACCAGTATGTAATTTCATGTGGGACGCTTTTGCGTTTTAGCCATCTGCATACGGCTGTCCGACCGTCTAATCCACTGGAATTTATTGGCGCACCGCATTACTGACAAGGTGCACAGGGATTTATTATACACATCTAAGTTTATTAGCGTTTGCTGTGAGTCGACGCATGTGACCGTGAGTGCACCGAATATGCTGAAGCATATGCATAAAACTGAGCTTTTTACAGACTTATTTGCCATATATGTATGTAGATATGTAGTCGTTGAGTGTTGAGTTCAGTTCAGTTCCCGCCTGCAGTCGCACAACCGCCGACTCCATCAAATACAGAATTATTCGGAAAATTAGCTGATTTCACACACTTGTCCTCTCTTACCCACACATACAGCGGTATATTTTTAAAAAGGCATGAAAAATATTTGATCACAGCTCAGGTACGCCAGAAATATCAAGGTCTTCCAGAGCTGCAAAACTATAATCCTAATTATAAATAAGACCCTCAGAGGTTATAGTAGTCAAGTCATTCTTTCTCTTCCAATAGTGTGAAAAGCTTCCAAGATATATGCATTTGAATTTGAATTTGTAAAAGCCGCTACTCAAAACTTGAAAGCCAATTACAGAGACGATAAGTCTCTCTCCAATCATAAAAATTGGTTTCAACAGCAGTTTCTTCTTCAGGGCCGTCATCTTTTGAAGCGCTACGAATTTGCGAAATGCTAAGATATTAGTTCCACCTTAAGGAATGCAAATTCTTACTTGCTTGAAAAAGTTGAACATTTTTTTTAGAAAACGCATATATTTTAAATTTATTTGAATTCTTTTTAGAAATATTACAAAATCAAATTTATTCACTTTTGCTTTGGTTCTGTAAAGTTTTCAAAAGGTCTTCCAAAGCATCTTTTACCGATTCGGATGGAGATCCCGCATTAATATAATTTCGAATAGCTTTGATAAGCCACGGTAATGGACTAGGGACAGGAAGAGGAAACACAAACTGCTTCGAAATGAGAATTAGTCATGAAATATTTTAAGCTTTCTATAAGTTCTAGTAATATTACTCACCTTAGCCTCTGTCACTGCAATGAAACAAAATAGCACAAAGAAAAATAACAAAATATAGTGCACAAAATTTAACTTCATTTTTTCAGTTGGAGGGGGTTTAAATGCTTTGTACTGTATATTTTAAAAAGTTTGGCTTTATATACGCGAAAACAATAATTTTTCATAGCTGAAGCTACGGATTTTAATTGAAAATTCTTTTGAGCAATTTTCACTGACACACACTAAACCGTTTAGATAACAGTTTAGACATTTTAATTTTTTTCCTATACGTATAATATATACAAGTCATGTGGGTATAAAACACTAAGTTTTAATTAGGTACAAATGTTCTGTGACTCTTTAAGGAAGTGAAAATCTAATTTGCTGAAATTCCATTTCTATTTTTTTAATATTTTCTGTTTTATTTATTTATCTTTTAGCAAATATAGTTTACATGTTTTTAAAAAGTTTCATGAAGCATAAGCACAATAATTACTCTAATTTGTTTCCTTTTGCAATGCTTTCAAGAGGTTATCCAAGGCATCCTTTGTCGATTTGGACGGAGAGCCACATTTAATATAATAACGAATAGCTCCAATAAGTCTCCTTAACGGATTAGGTTTTTGTGGAGGAGGCTGAAAGAGCCAAGGCTATACGAAAATTATGGAGATTAAAAAATATAAGTAAAGTAGTAGTTCCGTTAATATTGCTCACCTTGGCCTCTGTCACTGCACTGAAACAAAATAGCACGAAGGCGAATAACAGCAGATAGTGCACAAAATTTAACTTCATTGTTTCAGCCGGAGTGGGTTTAAATACTGTGTACTAATTGTTGTGAAACGCTCGACTTTATATAGGGGGAAGTAAAAATTTGTATGGTAAAACGAAGACAATTTTTAATTAAAAATTCTTTTGAGCAATTTCCGATGACAAACACTAAACAGTTATCTATTTTATGACAGACAAGTTGGTTTTTAATATCATAAAATTTTAATTATGGTCATGCATTTGTTTAATCCGGTCGCAGAGATTGTCATATGGATACTAAATCTGCTACAAGTATATCATTGAGACTTTCACCTTAAGAAAGCTTTCATCTATTTTCTAGAACTTCTTATTTCTTATAAACTTTGAATTCAACGTACTTATATTTCCGTCAGTATCAATTTAAAACTTGTTTTATTACAAACCCTTCAAATTTTTCAATTGTAATTTTTTTTATTAAGTTTATATATGTACATGCCCCTGAAGAACGATACAATTTTCTGCTGCATTCATTGCTTTCTTTGTCTATAGGAACCGCTAAGGTTTGACGTTATTTATGAACTTAGCGGTTTTCGATTGATGAAAGCTCAGACTTCGTAGCTTGTTCATGAATTCTTGGCACAATCCAATCTAGCCTCCATATTCGCAAGACATGGCTCCGTGTGATTTTTTCCTATTTTCAAAAATAATGTGAACCTTAAAGGGCCGTTGTTTCACAAACGTACGTGAAATCGCTGAAAGAGCTAAAGGCTATCCTAAAAATCGAGTTTGAGAAGTGGTTCGACGATTGGAAGAAGCGCCAGCATAAGTGCATAGTATCGAACAGGAACTATTTTAAAGGCCAGAATTTTTATATAGACGAATGAATAAATATTTAGACAAAAAACGAAAAAAAGTCCAATACACAAAAGCTTGAATTATAGTAATCCTTTCATCGTATCATTTCTGAATATAATTATTTTAACAAAAAGAATAGCTTTCACAAATAAAAATTCATAAAAGTCATAAAAACGTCAAAGAAATCAATATAATTGTATATGGTCTCTCTCTTCGTTGCAAAATTTTATTGTAATTTTCCAACTGACTTTTTAAAACGAATAAGAAAACACAAAAAATGCTTTTGAACTTTGCAACCTAATATATTTATTGGCGAAGTGTTAAATAAATATTCCATTTAAAGATACAAAATAATAGCTTTGGAAATTATTTTTTGTCCTCCCATCCCCAATCCAGATCCGGAATAAAATCCCATATTGAAGGTGTGCTACGACGTCCTCCAAATCCAAAAAAAGGCTGAAAAATCGATACTCACAACTTGTTATGATCTAAATATCTTTAAAATACTTACTTTAGGTTTTGCCTCTGCTTCCAAGGCAAAAACGCCAAGTAGTATGAAGAAAAGGTAAACAAAATGTAACTTCATTTCTGAGCTTCGATTTTTTTAAGGTTTTACTTGGGGTTGTGTTCACTAGAACTGCTTTGACAATTGCAAAGCGAAAACAGCCCTTTTATATGCCTCATTTAGTCAGAATATAATTTAGAAAGTATTTGCTTGCCTATGAAATCAATTCAAAAATATTTAGTGGTAATTTAGAAAACTCGACAGCACTAAATTAACTAGTTTATAATGCCAGCTTATTTAAAACAAATATCATGAAATATTTACATTTTAAACTAAAGCTAAAAAGGAAAAACATGGTGAATTATTTATTTTTTTACAATTCTTTAATGGGCGCCTTAAGAAAACGCTTTCTGAAAATCCAACGCTGTATACCTCTGAGTTCACATAGAGTAGTAAAGTGGGTGTTTCCAAAAGAAGTAGAAGGTGAAAGCTCTCCTATTCAGATACATAACCGCAACTTCGCTTCTAATGAGCGGCAAACCAAAAGTTGCGCGCTGACATCTGAATATAACATTGCGACGCTTGCGGCAGATTGCATGGCAAGATATACCAACGGACAATAATCCCTTGCGTACGTGTCGGTGCAGTTTTTATTAATTTCAAAGTACAAGGAAGAATCCGTTAAATCATCACATATAACGCTAGATATGTAACTAAATGAATTATTATTATTCTTCTACTTTGTTTAAGCCTTCCTGAAGACATCCAAGAGTCTAACACACACTTCTCAACTCAGCGCTTCTTCAAAATATCCTTACAAATTATGACTCAATTAAATTTCTTTAAGTTGCTCAGCTCAAGGTGGACTAAGGTGGACAAGAAAATTGTCGCAGTAACGGCAATGTGTTATGTCTGTATGTGAGTGTATGGGCGGGGTCGCTTGGAGCAGCTTCACGTATGTGCGGGATTCTCTTGTTGTTGTTCTTTGTTGTTGCGACGCATTAAATCAATTAATTAACGGAAAAACAATTGAATGACGGTATGTTGGGTAGCATGCTGAAATATCTGCAATTGAAACTGATAGGATATTATCATGGATAATATAATATCACGGCACACACAAAAAGGATCTCGACTAAGCCTACTTTTACGGAAACGCGGATTAATTTGTATAAATTCTTAGAAGCATATAACAAGACTGTATATGTATAACTGCCAGTTGCTGAACACATTATTTGAGAGATTTCATCGCATTTCGAAATTATAGATCTTTCACTTCTTTGAAAGATTTTAATTTGGATTCTAGAGTATACTACAAATATCACATAATTTTTGGAAATTTCATTTTCGAGAGCTTTCATTAGCTTTGAAGAGCTTTTGACTTTTGTAAGCAAACAATTTAATGATTCTGGATTATACACAAACACGCGATATTCTATTAATAATACTTTTTTGATAGTATAGTGAATTTTCCAAATTAAACAACGCTCGCTATTAGTCGACTGGTAACCTCTTGTAAACCCAGAAGTAGTAAGAAAATTTTTAGCGACTAGTTTAAGCATGCTAAAGCAAGTTTTTCTCCTAGCATACCTATATATGGACGCATATATATTCATAATATATATGTATATTTAAAACAACACACTATCACTAGCATTTGCAAACGGTTAGTAAATGAATTTCTACACGTAAATATACATTTGTCGTTTGGTTTTTCCATTTTCAGTCTATTTGAGCTTTTCATTTTGTACTTTGTTGCTTTTATGCCTTTCGCAGTTTATTACAATTTGTGGCACATTTGTGTTAAACCGCTGATAACAATTAAGTGTTAAGCATACATGCTAGCACACACACAAGCATATGCGAATAAAAGCGGAGCGTAAAACATGTGAAAACTTTGACTCAAAGCTTGCAAATGCTATTAATGCAAACGAACGTTTTAACCGTTGCATTTTAGTGCAACAACGATAAAATGCGAAACAATAAAATGTTACCAGGAGTGAATTGTGTGAATGAAAGAAATTTGCATAAGCTGCACACACCTGCTCACACATGCAAATATACTTAAATAAGTCTGCAAATGTATATGTGAACCATTCTTGTTGCCTGCTTCCTTGAAATGCAGCTAGTTTTCGCATTTCTGTAGCATATGCCCCACAAGTGTTTATTACGGAAGCAAATATTCGAATAAGAAAACCAATTTGCCATTTTGGGTTTCTCGGCCAAATATGCGCTTTAAATCCTTTATTTGCAGCGCTTTTGTTCATATCGGTGGGAAATCAGTATTATGCTTTTGGTCAGTTTTAGCTGGCTGATGAAAGTCTCGGAAATACATAATTTTGTTTTTATAGTTAAATGCATCATGAAACCTACAGATCAAAAAGCCTAGTTAAGAATATGCTAAGTGTACTTTTCCCTTTACTTTTAACTCTCTCTCGTAGAGCTTGAAGGTCTGTTGCAATCGAGCAATAGACCGACTAAAGCGATCACTATTTTTTTTAGAAATATTGTTAAAGCGACAGAAACCATATCCCAAATCAATTTGATGAGGGATGAAAAAAAATCTAGTAAAAATTTTAATTCTCAACTATTAACTAATTATATAGCAAAGACATATTTTTTATATCATTCCAGTGATTTTAAATTTTTAATATTTCTGCTTTTACATATTCAAAATCCCCGCCAAGAAATTATTTTTTTACAATTTCTGCATTCTTCCTCTAATCGCAGACATCTGACAACAGTTCTAGGAACTTTTCAAATCAAATCTCCTTAATTTTACAACAATGCACCAACATTAATTGGTGAATGTTCTTCCTATTATCTCTCTTTATGCTTTCATACTTCCCTTCTTCCAGTTTCTTAAGCACCGAAAACTGTCACTTTGGCCATGAAATTCATATAAATTCTGCGTCACTTTATGAGCGCATAGTTAAAACGCATAAGCGGCAATCTGCGTTGCAACAATGTAGCCTACATACACTCACACGCACTACTCTGAGTATGAACTACTCTTATGAGTAGTTTTATATACATATAGTAAGTTGTCGTCGGTTGTTGTTGGGTAAAAGCAAGTATTTGTGTGAAGATGGCAAATGCTAGGCAGCATATATTCAATTTGTCTGATATAGGAAGATGGTAAACCCTTATAATATATCCAATTTATTTTCTTCGATATGTTTTATGTGCCACCCTTTATACAGTACACTTTTTTTAAAACTTATGTAGATGTTAGCATAAAAACTATTCCGAGAAAATATTTTTTATATCCCGATTATGTATCCTGTATAGTATAAACCACTATTCAAGTGGATTATAGTCCAACTTTATTTTCCTAAAAATTCTTCATTTACAAATTGCTGTTTGTGCCCCACTTAGTCATGCTAAGCAATTTAATTGCATTTTGGCTTTTGGGATAGAAATTGCTTAGCATAAGATTTTGGATTTTACAATAATACTGTAGTGTTCGAAGTGCTGGAGCGTAATTCACACTTCTCCCCACGCATTGTTACATGCAAGTATCCATTACAAATGCAAATAGTTAATGATTTTAACGCTTGAACGGATAATCATGGCAATCAGTTACTAATTACTTGTAATTTTTTGTTGCTCCCCGTTAGAGCAATTCACTTCTACAATTTTATTTTAGTGCTGCAGCTCACTAGAATGCAACTCTGCTCTGTTTCGGTACTTTTATTGTGATTTTTGTTGCACTTAAGAAACAATTTCCAAGTTCGTTAAGAAACCATTTAAATATAGCATTATATGCGCCTTGTAATGTATGTGTGTTTGTATGTATGTGTTTATGCACTCAAATACATTGCGGGAGTGCATGACACTTTGTATTCTCGCGGTACTCGGAGGTATTTAATGACTGACAATTTGTTGTCCCTGAACCTGATTTCTATACTTCCATCGATTTGAGATTAAAACACATACAATTTTTTACATACATATGTGATATAATATTGCGTATATATATATGTGTACATAATGCAAGTAGCTCGGCTGTTTTCAGAAATTAACAGACCAATTCGCATCGCATTTCATTTGCACCTACTCATTCATTCATCGGAGTAGGCGTCATTCATAAAAGAAAATATAAACTCATATACACCCTTGTAAGCACTCCTACTGTCATTGAGACAAGAAAATCAGTCACCACAAATGAGCAAAGGTTTTAAACAACCCAGCAAAGTCGAAGTTAGACAGCAGAGATATGATGATTCTTTCGAAAGACCTATTACATCAACGAGCAATTCTTCCCAGCAATGAAGTGCCTGCTCATGCTTCCGCATTACCATCGCTGCAGCATTACTAGATAAAAATATCTACACTTCCACTTCTACCCAGAGACAACAACCCGCTCCAACAACAGACAAATTTGTACAGTCGCGCGCTGCTGGTGGCATAGAGAGAAATTTCACTTAATCAACCGTGTAGAAAAGTAATTCTTTGCAAATTCTATTGTCCATAGCACCTCAGCTGCGTCTGCTCTCTTATTGCTTGTTGATAATGCTGATTGCATCATTGTTGTTATTGTTTTTTAAGCACTTTTATTGACAAAAGCATGTGGCTTCCAAAGATAGTGGCCCAAGTGTCGTCAGTATATGTCTGCGATTGATGGCTTTAGCACTTTTTTATGCTTTTTAGGCGGATTTCTCATATAAATTTGCATTCAATTGCTGTCATAAAATAAGTTGTGAAAATTCCCTATACTTTCATGAAGACACTTCCAATCTTCATTTTTAAGTACAGATATATACAAAACAATTTTATACCTATGAGTGAATCTAAGCTGAAATCTCTACATTTTACGGTATTTAACATAAATTCTTAACTCAAGTGTGGCTAATTAGCTTCGAGACTGGCAGCTGGAAATTAATTAATTTAAAGTAAATCTGTTGGATTTTAATTTAAAGAATTATTTAAAAAATTTTTGGATATTTATGTCCTTTAATTTCATAAAAGAATTTATAAATAGGAATAAAAATTAAATAAATTTTAATTCTATTGCCATAATTATCGGAATTTAGTAAGATGAGTTTAAAGACTTAAAAATATACATTGAATCCTAATTGAAGGCAACAACTTAATTCAAAATGTATCAGACATAGAAAATGTTGCATCTACATTTAGGATACATTTGA
Source organism: Zeugodacus tau (assembly GCA_031772095.1). Classification (NCBI taxonomy): domain Eukaryota; kingdom Metazoa; phylum Arthropoda; class Insecta; order Diptera; family Tephritidae; genus Zeugodacus; species Zeugodacus tau. Next base: position 77,085,556 of record CM062649.1, read on the forward strand.
AGATTAGTCAAGATATGATTCTATGGTTAGGATGGTTTTGTTAAATCTGAAGGGAAAGCAGAAAGTCTTCAGGAATAAAATAAATTTGTATCAATTAAATTTATAATTGGATTATCCTCCACCACATTTTAATTTTTCAGTCACGCCCCCGGATTAAGATTAAATGATGTTACTAAATTGTGACAGCGACACATAATTGCGATTTATGTGCAACATATTAAATATTATGGAAAGCGAAAACAATAAAGGTGAAATCTGCAGCTGTACTCACAACACTCAGAAGCTTTAGTCTTTAAGCTGCTCCACCATAATGCGTAATTGAAAGCGGATTATCGAAGAAGATACATATATATGCATTTAACTTAAAAGCGCACCCGTAAAAATGTTTTATCTCAAGAAATAATCTGCATATTTGTTTGTGATTGGACACACTTGCCAGCCGCGACAGCTGCGCATGCCCCCAGCATTTATCCCTTCCACAAAGGGACTGCCATCGGGTTATTTGGCTTGCAGCTGGAACTGTGCATATTTTTGCACAGTTGTGTGTATTTTTGCTGGCAGATATATCTTCGTTCTATCCTACCTTAGCGAACATCCTGAAAATTAAATTTGCATCTGCAATAAAAAAACCATCAACAATTTGGTCTCCGCTGTGGCAAAGAACACCTCGCCCAGTTGCAACACACACGCTGGCAGGATGCCCTTTGGTAGCTTTGCACAGAAGTGTTGTCAATTAACGCGTGCAAAAGTACGAAATTTGCTACCTGCATTTTTGATAATTACAGCTGGCATGGTGATTCACAGCTTTGGAAAATATGGGGAGAGAGAAAAGAGAAGGAAAAGTTTCGTTTAAAAACCCTACAATGGCAGAGAAAACTTCTGAGAGGAAATAATAAATATACTCTCAAGGGGTTGAGGGAAATTAAAATTATCTTCATTCCTAATCATAATAAGTATATTTTACGACATACTCAACTTAAACTTATACTTGTAACTATGTTTTATACACGCACTTCAATACTGTATATGGAATTTGTGTTGTATTTATATTATTTCCAAAAAACATACCCATCCTTCGCATGACTTAATATAAGCTAGTTGCATATTATACTTACCAATATCATTTTACATCTAAATCGACGTTCAAAAATCTATTAAACCCACACCAAAAATCAATTCTCGTCGCAAAGTACATTATATATATAAACTGTCTCGTATACGAATTCGATGATTATAATTTCCATAAAAATCACCATTTTTGCATATTAATTTAAATGGCAGTGCTCATACATGCTTAAAAGCTATCATTATGGCAAACAAGCCGCAACTTTCGCACACAAAGGCAAGCACTCCTAACTCAACGGGCGCCCGCTGCCACATGCCAGTGAAGAAAGTATTCAAAATATGGCCACTGAGCAAAAACGCTCCCCTTAATCTCAACATCAGCGTACAATGCTAATATCACTTGAAAGTCAGAGAAAAAATGCATGGCAGTGGCAAGGCAAAGTAAGTATCGGCACTGCAAACACAACGCTAGCCACAAGACAATGCAACTTTGGTTACTATACATATATGTTTTGTAAGTATGTACGTTGGCATTACTTCTCGCAAGCAGCTTCTCTGCTTTTGCTCCATGAAAGTCAAGGTCAATGCAAGAGAATGTTGAATTGCTTTTTAATATCACCCGAGTGACGCCCACTTTCAATTCGCATTGCCGCTGGCAATGTAATCACTCATTATAATATTTCAATAAATCTCTTATTTCTTAAGATCTTTTGTATGTTGTATTTTTTTTTTGCTGTCACTTCTTGCATTCAATAGTTATTTTTTATAAAGAGTGGTATTTGTTCATGGCATGTAACAATTTGTTGCGAAAGTTGCGGTTGTTATTTGTTATGGCATGTAACAATTTGTTGCGAAAGTTGCGGTTGTTAGAGAAAAGTTCGTCAGCTTAAGTCTTCGGTTCACTCCTACATACCCATAAATATTCGCCTTGATTGCTTGGTATAAATCAAAATTTAAATATTTTAATAAAATTAAGTTTCAATTTAATGGAGCAGTAAATATTTTATAACCTAAATTCATATTAGATCATTTTACAAACCAGCTTCAAAGTGTTCAATTAAGCCCTTCGTGGTATTTTTAACCCTTTCATGCCGAATTAAAATGGGCGGAGCTAACATTTTTTTAGCACAGATATATATTAGTTTTAACTCAACTAAGAAGGGATGAAAAATTCAAAGTCCTATGTATTCCTGGTTCATTAATTACAGGATGTTGCTTATAGGCACAAATTAAACGAAACACTTTTCTTATGGAAATTATTTTTAAATAACTCTCTTATCTTTACTTATATAAGTTCACTTTGTTTTTAAAACAAAACAATTCTATTTATGTTTTTTGAACACATTTTGTATAACCACTTTTCGTATAAATTTTTCAAGAAAACGATTTTTGCCAATTTCTCTTACTGAATGAACACGTGCACAGCTCATCAGAAAAAGTAACTGTAAAGCTTTGCACAACACTATGCCAAGTCTACATGAATTGAAAAACCGCTGGTCAAAAATATTTAAATAACAGAAATTGAAGCCAGTAAGTACAATGTTGCTTATAGGCAATATTGAAGCATGAAAGAGGTTAACATGTCTCATAAATTGTTGCTTGCATATTTAATATGCTGGTTAAAGTTCTTGTATGACGGCGTATTTAAAGTCACTGGTTTGTCATCTTCCTTTTAATGATGCCCTGAGGCATCTTTTTGATGAAAACTTTTCTTTTGTCTCATACAATAATAAGTAGAGCAGAAAGATGGAGTAAACAAGTGGACTTTTGAATTTGTTTTTTAATAAAATCTAAAAATTACATACATAAAAATGTTTCTTAGAATCTTAATGAAGAAATTATTAAAGGAATGTTTTTTTCTGCAACATTATAATTATGAATGTTAAGTGAAACATTTTCTCAAACAAAGTTGATAAAATTACTGGCTTGGGGACTGGCTGATATTCATTAAAAAAATTGTATGGCTACTTTTTGAAAAGTCATATAGGGCTTAAATCAACCTTAGAAATTATTTTATTCAAGTACTTTTTAAGTTTGTTTAAAAGATTTAATATTTTTCTCACAGATGGCGCTGAGTTCAATAAAAGTATTGAATAGCTTTAACTTCTTTAATTTTTTTCCAGATTTTTTATAAATTTTACCCCTGCAAAGAGCGCTTTAACATTTTATTTTTTCAACTGTGAACTGAAATTTCTCTCTAAAACTTCGTACAGGTTCAAAACTATATAATATGTGAACAATTTTACCACCACCACATCTACTAAACTTCAATGGAAACTAGTTTGATTTCTGCATAGACACATTTAGTATATTTCTACACAGAATATATATATAGAATATAGATATATGTTAGTATGTAAATTGGTATATTTTATGTCCCCCACCCTCAGCAAATCAACAGCAATCACGTTCTGCCGAACCACTGTATAAAATTGCCAGAAAGTTGAATAATGTATGTAGAAAAGAAATTTGCATTTTAATGCATGCAACTCGATAAAATTGAGATAACAATTAACTTAGCCACCGGAGGCATACATTTCAGTATAGAGCGATTAATATTAAACTGAGCGAACAATCTCAGAGTGATATGAAAATTACAAGCGAAGATGTGAGAATATTAGTAATTGTGATTTTGCCACTAGTTAAGTTCTTAATGTAAAAATGGAAAATTTATTATCGTCTTATTCCTATGTACTACTGAAAAGCACAAAATTTGTGGAATAAGGAAAGGAAATTGATTAATTGTTGAAATGCTAAGTTGATTAGGTTATAATAAATACTTAGTCTATATACATAGTGGACCATCAGAGGAGATAGAGTAAAACACGAAAGTAACTACAATACGGAGAGAATAGTTATTTTTGGTTCATAAAATAAGGCTTCCTTAGGAGTATTCCCAGTACGAAAAAGATCAAAAGATCGATCACATATTTATCGATAGTATTTTATAGAAGTGTTTGAGTAGATGTCACTAATCACTAAAAATAAATAATACTAAAATAATATTCAATTTAATCGGCTTTACAATAATTTACTCTCTTGTGACATGATCAATTTCCTACTGGTCATGCTCTACCAATGGCTTCCAACTGCAATTTCCAACTACAAACTGTCAACAACTCGTCGACTTAGTAATTTGGTTTTTAATTGACACATGTTGATAAGTATTTGCGTGTAAGCAGCCTGCCAATTCAAGATTAAAGCCGGCTGAATATTTCGCCCATGCGCACAGTCCATAAGTAAGTTGCTAGATATTGCTAACTGATGTTTATTGATTAGATAAGAGCTTCAACCGGCTGGGGAATAACTTGCAAGCTAACTCAATTAATAATACAGTATTGCTTCTTAATTAAGTTTTTACTTAGCTGAAGATTAGCAAATGTGGCTTTTCGCAAACTATCTGAATTCCTACTTAAGTCGGAAATATTAGCGTAGATTTGAAGATATGCAATGGAAACTTGGTACGCTTGACGTCAACGAACATGTTTCTTATGGAAAATTCACTAAGTTTCTACAAATTAATTTGTTAAATTTAAACCTTAGCTTTCTTCTACGATAATTTGTGGCCTCCACTTCACTATGAAATTAGCTTGAAATTTCTTTGAAAATTCGAATACTTTATCGCTTAATTTAATCTACATTCTCCAAAATTCTTTCTCATTAATTTTTTAAGGCATGTAATAGCCATAATAAATCATATTCCACCTGTTTCTTATGAAAGAACATTAAAGCAGAGAAAAACACTTCAAAATACTTAACTGCTAATTAAGTTACAGTAAAGTTGACACAATTGCTAGGTAATCGAAATTTCTAAATTAATTAAGAGTTTAGAAAGTGTAATTTATATTCTTCTTAGGGCAAGATTCTCGAAATATATTTCTATCAAAGAATTGATTCTCAGTTACTTCTTAATAAATGTCTATTGAGAAAGATTTAAAAAAAAAAAATAGATGAAGATACATTTTTCTTAGTTAATTGAAAATTAGTAAGTAATTAGTTTTCATAATTTTACATACAATTCCATCATCTTGAACCAGCTCAACTTGCCTGAAATCTCAGTTACGCAACTACATGTGTATATCTGTAATTTATGGAAAGCCTAGCTTAACAGTTTTCAAACAAAAAGTATGTTTGTTGCTTGCCGCCAACAAAACGCGCTGGACCACCTACTTGGCTTAGCACTCTGGAGGTTACCGTGATCTGCGGCTGCTGATGTCTTAGATGTCTTAGAGAAACGGAAAATTGTATTTTCATTTTCCTTCAACTATTGTTTTGTTGTTGTTGTTGGCAGCCACATGAAATTATGAAAAATAATGTGTGTTGATGCAAATGCGTCGGAGATGCGGCTGGAATCGTTGATGGCGCTGGCGCTGGCGTTGCCCACCATGATAATAGCAAGGAAGTGGCGCCGTCCGACTGCCAGACGATGTAATTGAATATGAAAAAACTGAAGAAAGAAAATGAAATTCCGGCTGTGATGGCAGCCTTGCAGCCGTGAATTACGCTTATGGGTAATAATACGCTGCAACAGGTCGTCGGTGGGCAGTGAAAGTAAATACTTTTATGATTACTTTTATTTCAGTTTTACTCTTTGTAGGTGAGTTAATGTTGTATAAATAAGCTTTCGTTCGTTTATTTGTTTAATAAGTGCAAATTTGCTTATTATTACTAGGTGTGGGTGAATGGCCATTAACAGTACGCAGGTGAGAGTTTTGCAAAATTTTATAAAGAATATAACTATCACATTTTAATACATAAGATATGCATCCCAATGCAAGGAACTAATTTTAATCACCATTATATTATAGATTTTATCGCCTGATGAGTTTAGTTCTACAACTGAAAATTTTTTGATCGCGAGACTCAAGAAAAATTATTTCCTATCTCTTCTTCATACATACTCGAGCACCGAAAGAATACGATAATCCGTGAAAAAAATCTGTATACACGATCTAAGAATGTAAAAAATATTACTTTTTTAGCTATTTTTTCATATAAAAGGGTAAACACCTGAATTTTCAGACATGTTTTTTTAAAACGAATGAGTTGAACTTCCTGTACTTCTTCCAGAACAAATAAAAGAGTATCTGCCCATTTGTGCACTAAATCATAGCTTCAAAGCACTGCAAACAACTAAAAAGCCGTGAAAATCTCACATTTGCTTACATATTCTTGCAACATCCACACTAACACCCAGTCAGTAAGTGTACACAAAGCCACCGAAAAGTCATTTCACACTCCTCTACAACAACATCAACAACAACGATATTTATCTTGTCTGCGTTGAGTAGCAAGAATGTCTTGTTTCTAAGATTGATTGCATTTGTAGCCGTAAAGGCAGCGACCAACGAAAGCTAGTAAAAGTATAGTTCTTAAAAATAAATGAAAATAAAACATGATAATTTTAAACAAAAAGACTGTGTCTGCAACAATGTAGACACCTACCACCTGTAATAAACACATCGCGCCACAGTCAAATTCTGCCCCAAAGCAAATTCAACGTGAACTCCAGTCTCAAGTTTAACTCAATACTACTGTCAGGTGTGTTGTGGGCAGTGTTATTGTTGTTGGCTGGCTCTGCTGCCGCCACAAGTTAAAAGCAAACGAACTCGAGGCGAGACACAACTCAAAGTCAATTTGACTACAAATCCACCGCAACTGATTGCCTTTGAAGCAGCAAAGACGCCAGTGATCCTTGCATACAACTGCATCTTCTCCTCTATATATGTTTATATGTATGTGTGTGCACATAAATCATGGCCGCCCTACACGTGCATATGTGTTCATGCTCATAAGTTGCGAAAATTATATTTTAAAGAAATCCAGAAAACGCCAGAGTATCTAGAATTCTTTCACTTTAGTATTGAGGAAACAATCCTGTAGAAAGAGGAAATTGCTGTTGTCATAAAGATAAATGCATTACAGAAGGTACATATCAGCCGGCAATTCATAATGTAGCCTGTAATTCATTGCGCAAATTGACAGGCAATAATAAACGGACGTGCAAGTGAGCGATAGAGGGGAGCCAGCAGGGCAACAGCGGTGTGGTTCGGCAGCGAAGAGATTTCTTTCAAGTTCAGCTTAGTCACAGCTTTATTATTGCATATGAAACAAATTACGTTTAGTGTAAGATGTTATAATGAAGCATCACTAGAAGCATAAACTCAGTCCGACTATGAACGGTATTGCAATTGCAATGATTTTAATGACAATTGCTTTAAATCGGCTTAAAAACCTCATCTCAATTTTTAGATTAAATTAGAATTTATAAATATTTACACTTGTTATCGAGAATTAAGGAGCAAATATTATTTTTTCTGGCGAGCTTTTGAATCCCAGAACAGGGAAAAGTAATTAAAAAATTATATATTATATTTCTGAAAAGATGAAATTAGAGTAATATAGAAACCTCCATTTAACTATTTCTTCGTGAGTCATATAAAATTTTCCAACACAATAATGATGAAAGACCTTGGACCAAACACTCTTTCATACTAACAGTCATTACAGGCTAGTTAAATTTGGGGAACCCTACCTTGATATAAAAGATACATACTTTAATACTGAACAAAATGTGAATTAAAAAAGTCTTTTGAAAACCTATTATACGAACTTAAAATTTTTCTTCTTCGGTTTTAATATCTTAATAATGGCAAAAATAATGTCCAAAATCTTAAAAGATTTAAATTAAAATTTAAATATTCGCTGGTTTTATTTTCACGGAAAACATAAACATAATGAATAAAATGTAAGTTGTCTAATTTTCTTAAATAAGCGCGTGTGATAATCGAGCAATGAAACTGCAAAAGCTATTAAATAAAAAATCCTAACCAACCTCCCTGCGAAAACATTACCCAATAAGGTATTTTACTACAAATTTACTGACAACGAAAGAGATACTTTGTAGAATAAGACGCCAGTAGCGAAAAAGGCAACACTGCAGCGGCAAATTAGCTGTGGCTTTTGGCCACAAACATCGAACAGTTACAAGTGTGCCAAGCCGCAATGTGTTACAAAAATAAATTAAAATAACAAATAAAACAAAAAGAAGTAACCATCGAAGTTAAAAATCACAAGAAGAAACTGTAACAAAAATCCTTTTTCGGTGCGGCGACGCCGACTCGTGGGAGTAACGTTGATAAAAACGCCCACAACGGTGGAGTGCCAACAGTGAGCAATGTTAATTCATACAAAAGTACACGGGTATATATGTACACATGTATGCTTGTTACAGATCTATAAGTGGTGCATATCAGCGGCGGCGAAACGAGCACTCAGACGCATACCTCCCACCGACAAGTCGGAATCTCCCATAAATGCTTTGCAGATAAATTATTACCAATTATTTCGAAAATACCCGCTCGAACGGTCTACAGTGAGACAGACAGTCTCATAGATTTTGATATTTATATATGTGCATGAATTTTAGTTTTATTTAGTTGATCGCTTAAATCTAATTGAATGCGATTTGATTGCGCGAACTGTCGGTGTTGCTTTGGAAGTGTGCTCACTATTGGTAGCGATGAAAAGATAACAAATTGCATTATAATATCTGGAAAATCGCTGGCATTTACTAGCGTTTTCGTTGAAAGGTAAGCACTAATTTCGTAGATGTTTGTTGTAATTTGGTGTTACACAAATAACAGCTTTACAAATGGAAAAGGAGAGCAATTACAAGAGCGTGATTAGATGAAAGTCTATTGAATTAAAATAATAACTTTATCTATCTTTACATAACATATTCTATTTTAAAGTAATATTATGGAAACTCACAACGTAGTTTAACTTAACTTCCTCTAATTTAGTCTTGTCTATCACAATCGTACAGCAAAACTTAGCATAACATTACATATAACATGCCAATAAATTCCTTAACCCAAACATTCCTGAACCCACCTAACTTCAGTAGCAGCATATGACTATAAATAACACAATTTTACTATGTGTTGTGCTCTCATAATTTTCATTCATTACTAGCTTTGTCCAGGGCATACTGGGATTATGGAGGGAACACTTCTCCGACCTGCTGAATGGCAGTGAGAGTACAACACCAGGAGAAGGCGAACCCGATCCCCCAATCGATGACGATGGAACAGATGTTCCATTACCCGACCTGGCGAAGAAATTCGAATAGCAATTACCCGCTTGAAGAACAACAAAGCAGCGGGGGCCGATAGATTACCGGCAGAACTATTCAAATACGGCGGCGAAGAACTGATAAGGTGCATGCATCAGCTTCTTTGCAAAATATGGTCGGAAGAAAGCATGCCTGACGATTGGAATCTCAGTGTGCTCTGCCCAATCCATAAAAAGGGAGATCCCACAATCTGCGCCAATTACCGTGGGATCAGCCTCCTAAATATCGCATACAAGGTTCTATCGAGCGTACTGTGTGAAAGACTAAAGCCCACCGTCAACAAACTGATTGACCTTTATCAGTGTGGCTTTAGACCTGGAAAATCAACAACTGACCAGATATTCACCATGCGCCAAATCTTGGAGAAGTCCCGTGAAAAGAGGATCGACACACACCACCTTTTTGTCGATTTTAAAGCAGCTTTCGACAGCACGAAAGGGAGCTGCCTTTATGCCGCGATGTCTGAATTTGGTATCCCCGCAAAACTAATACGGCTGTGTAAGTTGACGTTGAGCAACACCAAAAGCTCCGTCATGATTGGGAAGGACCTCTCCGAGCCGTTCGATACCAAACGAGGTTTCAGACAAGGTGACTCCACTATCGTGCGACTTCTTTAACCTGATGCTGGAAAAAATTATAAGAGCTGCAGAGCTAAACAGAGAGGGTACCATCTTTTACAAGAGTGTACAGCTCCTGGCGTACGCCGATGATATTGATATCATCGGAAGCAACAACCGCGCCGTTTGTTCTGCTTTTTCCCGCATGGATAAGGAGGCGAAGCAAATGGGTCTGGAGGTGAATGAGGACAAGACGAAATATCTCCTGTCATCAAGCAAACAGTCGGCGCATTCGCGTCTTGGCTCCCACGTCACTGTTGACAGTCATAACTTCGAGGTCGTAGATAATTTCGTTTACCTGGGAACCAGCATCAACAACACGAACAATGTCAGCCTCGAAATCCAGCGCAGAATAACTCTTGCCAACAGGTGCTACTTTGGACTGAGTAGGCAATTGAACAGTAAAGTCCTCTCTCGACGAACCAAAATCAAGCTCTACAAGTCGCTTATCATCCCCGTCCTGATCTACGGTGCAGAAGCTTGGACGATGTTTTCGAGAGGAAAATTTTGCGCAAGATTTATGGTCCTAAGAACATTGGCAACGGCGAATACCGCAGACGATGGAACGATGAGCTGTACGAGTTATACGACGACATTGACATAGTTCAGCGAATAAAAAGACAGCGGCTACGCTGGCTAGGTCATGTTGTCCGAATGGACGAAAACACTCCAGCCCTGAAAGTGTTCGATGCAGTACCCGCCGGAGGAAGCCGAGGAAGGGGAAGGCCTCCACTCCGTTGGAGGGACCAGGTGGAGAGCGACCTGGTTACACTTGGGATCTCCAACTGGCGCCGAACTGCGAAGGAGAGAGAGAGATGGCGCACTATCGTCGATTCGGCTATAACCGGCTAAACGGTTGCAACGCCAATCACATACATACTAGTTTATTTACTTTGAATTAATTTCCTATCAGAATAAATAAAAAAAAACGACAAACGATGTCAACAACTCCTTTGCTTGTCAATCAAATGAATCATTACAAACATATAATTATTGCATTCACTTCAAGCAGCGTGTTTCTATGTACTATAATTTATTTATCCACCCATTTTTATCAGCATTAAACTGTTCGTTAATCACTTGTTTTTTGTGCGAATTTGGCGACTTCGTGAGACAAGCGGACGCCAGTTAGCGCAAGCACACTCGTACTCATTTACTCAAATGCTCCGCTGGCTTATTAAACGACTGAGACACTAAACCAGCTTAGCCAAGTTGTCTTTATTGTTTCTGTTTGTAAGTGCAGCAAATTACCCGGTGTTCGCTTGGTTAACAAGAATTAATTCAATGAATTATTATAATTGTTTGCATTTTATTATGAATTGAAGAAGAAGAAGAAAGTAAATTAGGGTCAGTCTTTTTTGAAATAAATATATATAATATTTTTAATTTTTTAAATCATCATCATGCATTCATCACATTAGTTTGACAGAAAAACTGTTGAAATAAGATAAAAGATAAGTCATCGCTTTGATTAAAGTGTGTTTGAAAATTCGATGTCGAGTACATTTAACTTCGAAAAAAGGAAAAATTACTTACCAATGGTTCAATCTCTCGAAAAAAATAGTTTAATGAAGGAGTGCCTGAAGTTCGAAATACACTTTTTCACGACTTCGAAAAACGGCTGCTTTTTCATTTCATATTAAAGTTTTTAATTGAATACGACATTTTAATAATTAAATTCGACAGAAATAAAATAAGTTCGAAAAAATAAACCGTTGATAGAATTTTAGTAAACAATTGAATATTCACATTCTTTGTTATTTCCACCACAAATCATAAATATATAGATCATTTATATTTTAATAGTTAAATACAACTTTGTTCGAAAACTTATTAATGCATATAAAATTAAATTTTGTTGCATTTTGCCAATCAACTAACTGTTTGTGCAACCAATATTTGTGGCGACTCCGGCGCACCAAATCGATTGCTCGTGCACTCCACTCGGCCTGTGCAACTGCCGACACTAAAATTTTTTGCACAGCTTATTCACCGCTATCCAACGCCGTAGAGTAACACAGAGGTAATGGCAATTTATAAGCAATCACCGCAATCATAGGCAGTCTTTGCAGATTTGCTCTAGTTTCAGGCTAATTTCAATAGCAAAACCTAAATTATGACCTATGACCATGTACAAGAACTTGTATATAATAATAATGGCACAACAACAACAAATCAGAGTGAAATCTACAAATTTCATATTTGCTGCATATAAATGGGCGTTGGGATTAGCAAAATGCAGAAGAGAATGCGATTGTGAGGCCGGCGAACGGCATACTTTCTGACAACACCAGCAATTCCTTACCTATAAGTGAAATTTTATATTGGGGAGCATGAGAGCATAAAGAAATCTGCAATAGAAAGTATTTTGCATATAGTTTAGCCAATCATGGACTTATATGGCTGTGAGTGTTGTTGCGGCTGATTGACGCTTTGTTGTTGTTGCGCAGACGGCAGTCGCGTGGCGCACAGCTTGTGGCAATGATTTGAGTTGTGAGGGTGTTAATCAGTAGTAATAACAATTGTTTGTTGTTGTTGACGTTTTTGTTTTTATGAGAAACTTGTCATAATTCCTGCATTATCCTGAAACGAGTTCGTTGCTTAAGTCTTTTGTATATGAATAGTATTTTCAAGTCAAACTTTAAATATGAGAAAAAGGAAAAGAACATACATCAATTATGACGCCTTTCAATTCAGCTTTCTTCAAACAATCTCTTTTAGTACTAACTCGGTTTCACCCATTTATATGGCTCACCAGTCACAAGAGACTTGTACGCATTGCTGCTACCGGCCAGCTAATGACATTTTTGGGCAACACGCAGTGTTCGCGGTTGTCAAATGAAATTTTTATAATTGCTGTCGCTTTTTATTATTTGACGTAATTATTTGCTACAGCATTACACACATAAATAGGCTGAATTGTGCGTAATTGGTGCGATGCTGTGTGTCTGAGATCTCAATCACAAATTACAAAATTTCATTCCTTTCACCAAATCCATTTAATTGTATTTGCAAATTATAGTAATATTAAATATATAAAAGTACTCATGTACTCTATATATAAAGATTTTCGTCATTCTTGTGCCCAAAGTGTATTCAACAAAGTGAACTAAGTATTGGACATACCCGTTTTTGACAATAAAATAGTAAACAATTCATGTATTTGTTTACATTAATCCGTCTTTTTTATATTGAACAATATAATATATATTGATAAAATTGTTTGCAATTTGTCAGTTTGAGCACAAAACATTAGTAAATTGCTACCATGAGTTGTTTTGCACAAGCAGAAAGTATTCGGCACTTTCTTTAATTCATTTAAAAAATATTTTAAAATTTGTTTACTTTTGAATTTCAAAATTTGAATTTTTGAATAAATGTAAGGGTTAAATCAATGGCAACAAACATGTCAAATTCGGGTAAAAAAAATGAAAGGTCATATACTTAGTTTACTTTGTTGAACACACTTTGCTTGTGCCTACCTATTTCCACAAACGAATATTATTGCATCATTGTTTCCATGATTCAATTATAAAAGGTTTGATAAGTAAACAGCTTTCTCACTCTTTTTTGACAACTCTTCTGCGTTAGCAAAACAATAATGTTTTTTTCGAAATTTATCCAGAAAATTGTTCAAAAAGTTGTAAATAGTAGCAGATATTTATCAACGCAAGAGGTAGACAATATTGTTTCATTTTTATATGTTTTTCTCGATTTTTTTATTGACATTCGAATTTTATATTACCAAAATTCAAATAAATTGTTCGATTCAATTATATTTTTAATATAAAAACTATCAAAACCGTTTCATTTATATACATATACGGTTATGTATATCGAGAAGATAACTAGCCGCGTTTTTTATTGACTCTGGATATTGCGAATAAAGCGATTAAAGAAAAACCAAAACAGGCGATTGCCAAAAAGGCGCAGTATCAAGGATTGCAGATTAGATACCGATATTTCGTCTCAAAAGAGAGTTCAAAACAGAAAGTAACAACTAAAGATATGAGAAGATTATTTTAACTGTCCCGGTTGGAAGAACAAAGGAGTTAAAAGAAGTCCAGTTATCTTCAATTTTTGTTACGTAACTACTGTTTAAACCTAATTTTAAATAAAAAGTGTTCATTGTACTTCGCTATTTTTTCTGTTTTACTTGTTTCTCGCATAAGGAAATCAGGAATATTTTTCGGACTCTAGTTGTTCCATTGTCTTTTGCAATTCTCCCAATAAAAGGTTATGTAATCAATCGCCCTTATATTGTTTTACTGATCTAAATGTTCCTTCTCCTTGAAGCGGAACAGTAATATTTAGAGACATGTACATGTATGTATGTGAGAACAGGTGATTTTCAGGTGTCTAAGGATTTATTTCATAGGTTTCATATACATTCCCGAAATTAACACTGTCAAGTCTAGTAGAAATATACATACTAACTATCATAACATCTGAATAACACATTTTGTGATTTTTCTTAGAATCTTCAGAGCAGTCGCACAATGAATCTAGAGTATTTTTGTGTTTTTAAAATTGTTTTATTTTCCACAGAAGGAAATTGAGTCTATATCTTTAACTCTGTCTCTTTTTGTAACTCACTCTTTGAAAGATCAAGTAATCAATCAACGTTATTTATCCATTGTTAGAATCTTTCTAGAGCTTCACTTCAAACGAAATCATAATGTGTGGGTCAAATTCTGCCAGACTAATTAGTATAGTAGGTGTCTGATCAATTATTATATAATTTTAATGCTAATTTCCGAAAATAAAATTAAATGTTTGTTTCATGTGAAAAATGTTAAATATTCTATTCTTTATGACTAATAGATATTAAATCTCTGCACTGGACGTTATTCACCTACATATCAATTAAAAATTCAAACTATTATTCGAAGAAAACAGGACATATTTTCATGTCAATTATTAATTTTGGTTCGAGAATAGTAGTATATTTTTTACTACTTGGAATACATTTTTAACTACGTTCCTAAAAAAAGCGAATTAATTTTTCCCTTTTTTCTTTCCTTCGGAAATACAACCTTTTGTAACGCAGTGTCAAAACTTTGCTGTCACTACTTACCAAACCTTTTATAATTGAATCATGCATTGTTTCATAAAACACTTTATTTACAAACTGATTTTTTCTACACCAGACACTTTTGCTTTTTTTTGACTACAATTCAAGAAAAAAATTATCATAAATTTGTTTTTACATTTCCCAAATTTTGAGCATCTAAAATTACTAATTTATACGTAAGACGGTATATTGATGGCTTTTCTCAAAATCTTTTTTGTAATTGTTCAACTAGCTGTATTAGCTAAAATTAGTGAATGCCAAGAAATAGATCGTTGCGAAATACTATCAACGACGGAGATGAAACGTATTTGCACTGGCAAGTATCCTGCAGAAATATGGGTTAAGTACAACGATGGAATCATGAAGTATGGAGCACCATATGCAATATTTCAATTCATCGATAGCAGTGCCAACCATTATTTTGTTACGCATTTTCCTAGTCCGTTGATCGATTGTGTTAAGGTTATGGCTCACACACCAGCAGAGTACGACTGTACCAATAAAGATGGCATAACGGAAAAAATTCACGTAAATACAAGTACTATAATTTGCATCACTGAAAATCTGCACATGGTCGACGAGCTATTAGTATTTTGTGCTGGAAAACCAATGAAACCATCAGAATTCGTGGTTTTGCAGTATAATTACTATACAATGGTTGCAAGCAACACAGATGCTGTTACGTTTCGAATGCATCCTTATTTCTTGGCAGCAACAATACTATTTGTAGTAGAAGAAACAAAATTTGTTATGGTATGATTTGACCAACAAATAAATGTTTAAAGAACTTACTTGAACTGTCTTCAACTGTTTTAATATACGTCATATATAAATTAAATTTGTTGCTGATCTTATTAACGACTTTAAAAGACTGACTCTGAAAAAAATAAAAAAAAAATAAACTGAAAATTTGTTTTTTGACACAATCCTCCCAGCTTTCATTGTGTATTATCTTGATAAAATTAAATAAATAAACACCTAAGCTCAGCGTGTTGTTCAGTGCATTTATGTTTATATAATTTTAAAAAATTAAAACGCAAAATTAATTTCCATGGCAAAAATAAAAATAAAAATAATCTCAAGAAATTAAATTGTCATAAATCACAACTACACTCATTAAATTTACTTAAATGTCAGCTGCAGTCATTTTTATTTCCTACTCTTAACGCATATTAAGCACACTCATGAGCACAAATATATATAAATCTATATGCAACTGATACCGACGACGACGCAGTCAATAGGTTAGCCCACACACTGCCGTATGTCGGCAAACAAAGTAGCAATCCTCTATGCAAATGCGTCCGCACACCCGCTTCGTTACGCTGCAGACAAAGTCCAATGGTTAAATAACACAACAGCAACAAGAGCAATAGCGCTGGTGTTTAAGTGCAAAACTTGATTGGCGCAAATGCAAATTCGAATGCAACATATGTATTGACAGCCGCGACGGCAACAGCAAACACAGTTCTACGTTGCCCACAGTGGTGTGTGCCGCCATGTTGCAGCCACACCACAATAACAACATATTCTACACATCCTTCGCTCCGCTACACACTCCTCTTCGGCTCACGTTCGTTGCTGCAGGTGCATTAACATTTCGTGTGTGTTCGTCTCTTGGGAATGTTTGTAAATATTGATATGCTGGAATAGTGTTGAAAGGTGAAGAAAAATTAATTTTTTTAGAACTGAAGAGTTGTGCAGAATTGCAATTAGACAGCTATTATAAACATTATTTTTAAAGAATTTTATTAGATTTCAAGACAGTGGGTTTAAATATGCCAGAACCTTAGAACACTCAAAAAACATGATGACAGGCTCATTCAGATAAATTTTTCTGTTAATACTCGGTGTTATCTCCATTCATGTTAGTACTTGTCTTCATTGTTGAAGCTTATTGAAAGATCGACGAGTTTGATCTGTTATCTGCTAGGCAGTGAAGATGGGGGATATTCAAGATTTTTGGTATTACCTCATTCTAAAACCATATCCTAACTTCAAGGAAGCATCAAAGTTGTCTATATACCCATTTCTTTCGGAGTCTCCAAGAATCCATGATTTCTGAAATAAGATAACTTGGTCTGAGAAAATTTGATAAAGTGGGTTTAGAAAAATGTATCCAGATTTTACTATATTCTCAAAAGTTTTCAAGGTGGATAAATTTAAATAAATAACTACAATATATAACACTTTCCAACACTGACTATATTCATATGCATATATGACAGCTACTTATATCTATATTTGCATGTATCTTTAACCAATTTAGTTAGTTCGTCTATTTGTTGATTTTTTGTTTAATGATTTGTTGTTGTTATTTTTTTTGCGTTTTATAATTTGCGTATTTTTTACCTTGAGCTTCAACGAGTTTGCGCTAGCGTTGGAAAAGTTTTATCACTTAATGCTGTTGTTTTTGTAATGTTTTTAGTCCATCGAATTGGCATTTTCATTTATATTATTTTATAAGCTAGTATTTCATTTTATTTATATAGTTGCTCAATAAGTTACTGATTGAACGTCCAGCATTACCCACCGACCACTCGCTTCTGGCTACCCAAAGCGCCTGACTGTTTAATAATTTTCGCAAATGACGCATGTTAGCTGTCCACATTTGTAAATAAATTGTTGCACTATCGATTTTCTATTTGCATTTTTTCTACTATTTTTTCTATCCTATTTCACTGGCTGCAATCATTTTTTTGTTATGTCATTCGCTTGTTGGTATGATTAATTCGTTATTTGTCTGTATGGTGTTGAAATTTGATTTCAAATGAATTTACTGGCAAATTTTATAGGAAAATATACCGATATGTATATCCACATATGTACATTAATAGTATATATGTAAAAATATTTTTTGTATAAATATTCAAAAGCACTTTGTCTATGAAAGATTTATGCCAAAGCAATTAGCAGTAACGAATAGGTGACAACGAGGACATAAAATATTAGATGTTTGAGAATTTATTGCAGATACAGAATATTCTTAAGATCGAATTTATTGAAAAATTTAATGATTTCAATTAATGATTTCAACAGCAGCGCAACAAGAAAGCCAAAAACAATATTATTCGTTGAATATATTTACTTTCTCCCTTTATGAGCATCTTCTTCCGTCATATACAGTCGTCCATGAGCTGAGAATATTTTGGCATTTCTTCCTGCTATTAAGGTCGTTGCCTTCGTTACAGCTTCAACCCATAGCGCTTAATCGTGCGTATTGTCAGCTTTAGTGTGTGGTATTATATCAGATCTGCCAGCGATCTGTTAAAAAGCGACCGAATCTTTTGTTAATGTGGAGATGGCCAGTAGTAAAAATAATCGAGAATAGAAACAGAAAATAAAACTTGTTTGTTGATTACTAGTGAGGCGACACGTTATGTGAGAGGTTTTGGAGATTAGATTTTACACACATTAAATATATATGTCCACTAGTATTGGTCTATAGAAATATATACATATACACAAGTAGATTTGTACACATAAAGTGAATCAACTTATTTCCGCCTTTCTTGTAAATTTTATGTCAGTTCAGAATGTATTTTGTTCAATAAAATCAAATATGTACACAGAGACTTCCTATTTAGGTTCCCATAAAGTCTGCATTTCTATCAAGTCAGTTATATAAAGTCACCGTTCTTTAGTAATTTAAAAGAAAATATATGTTTGTTAATTAGTATAGAGAGTCTATTAAATGATATCTATGTGACCTTACCCACATTATCATGTTACAAGTCATAAAAATTTTATCTGTTTTTAATGTCATTCACAATTCGATTTTATGTTCGTTGTTCTATGAGTATAATGTCTATTAAAGTATCTTACATTTTAATGGTTTCAAAATATGTCTCATATGCACCTATGGTGTTTTATTTGTGCTCATGATGCCACGAAATATTCATTATATTATCTCATAAAGCTTAGTTTAGAAAACGATAGATTTATATTTGAGTAACAATTGGATACCGTATCCAAGTTCTTTGAAAACCGCCAAACTGTACCAATGTATATTTTGAATATTTGACTGCTGCGCCATCTTTCGGAATACAATGAAATATTTTAAATTTATTGAATAAATCTTGTCTATTCCCCTTCTTGACATATACTCTGCAAACCTAATATATGCATTGGTGTATGCCTTACTAACCGGTCTAAGAAGAAGATGGCACCGGTAAGGCGCTACTATATTTTTTATTTCTTTCACTGTCTCATTCAAAACAAAAAGTTAATTTTTTGTGTGATCTTTTTCGACCCCAATAAGTTAAATGAAATCAGTTTTGTCGCTGAAAGGCATACATCCATTGGAATCAACACTGATAGAGTCATTAAAAACGGTAGCTTCTTGGAAACTCAGCAGCATCTGACCTAACTCAAATATATCAAAACGGAAACCACACAAATTCTGAGAATAAAAACAGCCAGCAGCTCAATTTAGCGCATTTAATTAGACATTAAGCGAAAATCTGACGACATGGAAGGGATAAGTTAACGCCATGATTTTGTTAAGATTCGAACAAAAGATTTAAGGCACGAACTTGACGGATGATATATGACTATTGTGTAGAGTTGGAATTTATTTATAGAAGCAGCATAAAGCAATTGAATGAAAAATTAAATTAGTTTTTAGCAATTTATTGATCAATATGATCAGATTCATCGAGAGACGTTAAAAATTAGCTAAACATTTAATTAATGTAAATAAAAAAAAATTGTGTACATTTCATCCATCCTTTCGTTTAATTTTTCCTAGTCTTCAAAAAATAAAGCCAAAAAAATAACTTCACATAATTCGTAGGTTCAAATTTACCACTTCCTTTGTCATCTTATTCACCTGTTTCAAATTACAGGCCTAAGCCGCAAATGTCTCCGCTGCGACAAAACAAAGTGCTTATACATCTAAAGACGCTTACTCTGTTAATAAATAGCGAAAAAAAACGAATTTCACACTTTTTATGTTTAATTCTTTTCTTCCATTGCCTCTCATCTGCGCTTTTTTTTGAACTTCCGGAATCATGGTCGCCACAAAACTTAACCTAAACATTACTAGTGCGACACGTGCCAGCAATGCGCTGAATATTCAACATAGCCCTTGAAAAGCAAAAATAAGCCGGAAACCAGTTATTTTATAATATATTAATGTTTTATTATGTTGTTTGGATATGTTATAATAACAGCTGTTATTCGCAAAAAATTTTTGTTAGTCTATAAAATGTTGCTTACAGAATTTCCTTATAGACCACCTAAATCATCTGAGTCAACCTGTGTAGAGTTTCAGTAGGCAACAAGCCCATGAATCTTCAAACTCTACCCAAAAGTTAGCCTGATACCTTTGTCAAGTGTTTATAGAAAATAATATATAATCACAATGTCGCCTCCAAGTTCAACTTCAATATAACAATAACTAAAAACATTGCCAAGTACTTTATTCCCATCCATTCCTCTGCTATTCACATCTTGAAACAACTTCCGTCCGTAGAAACCACAAGTGCGGCATCAAAGTAACGCTGAGCTGCGGTAACTGCATGAAATTCCTGAAATGCTTGCGGATTAAAACGGCGAAGCAAGCTAGTAATGGCAAGAGAACTGCATTGCTGGTGAACACTCACAAAGCCACAAAATTGCACGTGCAGCCTGTTAGAGAAATATAAATTACTTAAGTGCCCGTGCAAATAAGCAAGAAAGTAGCAACAGCAACAACAATAGCCTTAGAAAATATTTGTTCCTTAACTTGCGCCAATACACTTAGACTATAATTAATTAGAGAAATTGGGTTCAGCGCTGGCAACAGTAGAAAAAAAGAGCGAAAAATAGCGAATGGTATTTTTAATGGCCTCTTAGAAGTTAACAGAATTCCTGCAATGAATTCAAGCGAACGCCGAGATACTTCAACTCAAAGCGACTTGTGCCACATACTCGTATGCATTGTGAGCATTAGAACTTACTTGAGCGTTGAGAATTTACAATTCCTTTCACCAAAATCGGCAAGCAAGTGGCCACCTTCTATCATTAATTGATTGTAGTAAAGCAAATACGTTTCACCTTTCTCCAAAGGGGTTTAACTGAGCTGAGAATAGTAACATTGTCAATTTTTTGGCTTTTATGGAAGAGAAGTGAGCCACAAAAAGTAATAAAGTGGGACTTGGCATACTTGACACGATCGTCTATTAGTGCGGTGAAGAAAACAAGGCAAAGAGCTTAAAAGAATGTTTTCCATTACACTTTGGACGTTCCCCCTACAGCTGGTTCTACATAACCGGAAAGGACAAAATATTATTTTCGGAGTATTTTCTAGCACTTTCAGCACCTTATTCCAAAACCACATTATGCTGCTCTTACCCTGATTAGTCATATTTCCAAGTACTAATGCATCCATTTTGAAATTTTCGATAACTTACTATTTATAAGATTTCGAATTAATTTTCACTCCGTGGTTGATTAACGGCATTCATTAGAGTTGTGAAAATGGAGCATTTAACCTGCATTTAAGTGGTTAAATATGTATGAGCTTGAAAATCACATTAATTCTCGGAACTCAGCCAACACAAGTGAGCCAAACGAAGTGAGCAAGTGAGAATGTGTGTCTTAAACGCCCATAACATACAATGCAGCTCTCAGCCGTCAATTGCGTAGGTTGCGTTTACAAAAAGATAAGTTCTTGCGGTGGGAGAAATACCATCGACGCAGAGGTGTGCGGTGTGAACTGCCGCACTCGTTTTGCATTTCGCACAGATATGACAGCGGCAGCCATAGCAACCAGTTGGTCGATTGCCTAGCTGGTGGAGGTGGTGGTTAGTGCCATATAATACCGGGTATCAAGTTGCGTGTTGTTGCTGACACGCAATTATAATTATAAGTTATTTGATAAACTATAAAAGTACAAACAAAGCACTCACTTGAAAGCGGAAAGACAACAATGGCTAGTCTTTGGAGCACATGCTTACAGAGTCATGTCCATTTAAGTTTATAGGTATTTGGGTGTGTGGTGATTTCATTGAAGGCTCCACGGATGTAGTTTTAATGCTTTATAGATATGTAAACATATGTCAGTGTGAGTTGAAAGCTCTGTTGTTGTAAAATATTCCCAATTAATTTTGAGAAACCCTTCCCAATTGACGGACCTTGGCCGAATAAAAATGCCGGTCCGTTCTTCTCATGTAAAATCGACTCTTGTGAGAACAACTCTTATTGATTGCTAGTAAGCATTCATATTTTGTGAACTTAGACTCAAGATCCGGTAATCTGTAAAACTTGAGAGAGCATAACGCCTCCAAAGTTTCATATATGTTGAAAAGCATCAAAAATCACTACTAGGATTTGATTACAAGTTTTCTAATTTTCAATCCCCTTAATTCGGCGGATTGCCAGATCAAAATCTCAGAATTCACTGTGTTCTTATATCTTATGCCTTATAGACCCGTTTTTATATATTTTTTTGCTATGCGATTATATACCCAAAACAGAGTTGTTGTTGCAGCAGTTCTAGCTTAAGACTAAAAGTGAGTTTCTATATTTGTTTTTCTCATTTTTTTCACTCAGTTGATTTGGCGCAACGACGGCAATGCTGTAGAGCATCATTTAACTGTTTTTCTTAACTTTACGGTTGTTAGCTTTGTCGTTGTTATTATTGTTAAGTTTTTGTAAACAAAAATGTCGTAGCTTGACACGTTTAGCTCATTTGCACTAGCCAAAGCAAACACAACACACACAAATCAAACGAACGAATCAACATGTGGCACGAGAACTTCAAAAAACTTCAAAAATGTTAACTTATAAGAAAATTTGATTGCTTGATTGATGATTGCCATAAAATGAGGTTGCACGAAACGAAAGCAAAGCAGCCGAGCTGCTGCACCAGACGCTGTGTCACAGTGTAAATAAAACCGTTAGAGTTTAGAGCATATGCAACACTTTGCAATCACCCATCAACGTCAAGTGGCGGCTGCAACTACCACTGAAACAGTTTCTGCTGCAACACTACGGTTTACAGTTGCAATGCGACAGGCTAAGCAGCGCTTGTTTGTTGGCAAGTTGCTTGGCCCCTTGATATGTTGGTGCAACTGTGGCGGTCGTTTTGACAATAACACCAATTTGGTTGACAAGCGCACTTCATGCTTTTTATTTTATTTTACTGTTTTTTTTTGGTTTCTTACTCCTCAAATTTATAAGTAAATAATGTGTACTAGGGTGGTATGTAAAGTATTAATTTTTGGGGGAAAAATTTATTATTTTTATACTTCTATAAAGACAACTGAGGTGTTCTGCAAAATTGAATATTCGAAATTGTATTCGAAAGAACTCAGAATCATCGAGTCAAATTTAGCTTAAAAATATGAGTACTTTTCGGTTCAATCCAAGCAGTTATGATACTGATATTCGGTAAGCAAAGAGAATATTAAGAACTTGTAATGCCAAAATTTCCTTACTTTTCAGAAATTCATAACTTTTCGTATGACCCTCCTATATAAATATACGAATTTAATATGATACTTTTTGTGTATTTATCAGTCATTGCTTAGTTTGTAGCTGCTCCAATGCACGTATGTACGTTACCCAGGGTTGAACGCAGCAGTTTTACCTTTCACAATGACTATGGATTTGTTTTTACCATTCATATCAATTCAGTCACATTCATTCATTTTTCCACTCTTAAAAATGCGATTTTTCCTTAGTAACCAAATGGTTTCTTTGTTGTTTTTGTCGTCGATATTTTCTTATTGAATTTATGGCAAATGTCATGCGGCTGACACGATGACGCCGCTGTCCTTCTTTGTGTGTTTGGAACCAAGAGGTTGTTGTGAAGTGTCGATTGTCGCGCGTATTCACTTGTAATGTGCGTTAATTGATGCAGCAGCAGCTCAGCCGACTTGTCAAAATCACAACAACAGTTGACCAAAAATGCATCGCCGATTTAGTGGCACTTCTAATTCGTCGCTGTTAACATTTTGAGGGAATGTCGTGGCGGCAAACTGAAGTGACTAAAGCAATAACATACGAGATAAGCACGCGCATGGATTGGTTGCTTACGTAAATGTAAGAGTTAGTAAATTGCTCAAGTGGTTAAAATTTGTTTAACATTTATACGTAAGTGTGAATTTCCTGTTCATCTTTGGCGCGATAATTGCCATTTGACTATTTTATAGTCGAGTTATTTAGTTGAATTTATTATTGCGCAATAAAGTCTTTAAAATTATCAAGCTAGATCCGATTTGGACGGATTGCATAAAAACTTATAAAACTACGATAACTAAATAAGAGAGGATAAAATAACTAATAACTTTAAAAGCATTGAAAGCCGTTTAAGATGGCGGTTTATATAGAAAAATAATTATTCAATAACAACTAAATAAATTTAAGTCTTATTGGTCAGGATTATAATATATGCTATATTTTGTCCAAATTTATCTATTAATTTAAAACAGCAAACTAGGCGTAAAATAGATCATTTAGCCGTAATCGATTTATAAATCAATTAAGCCAAAGACTACATTTATGCTTTACAATACAAAGTGGCATCGATTGTTACAAGCTTTTCAGTTTCAATGTTACTCCAAACTAATTTTTGTTGTTCTTTCTTTTTCTATTCATGCACCTATGATACCCTATTCAGTCTTATTGTATAAGTGAAATAAACTAACTATTCCATTTCCACCGCTTGGGTAGTAATCGTGTCCATGACATCCAATGTACAAGGATGATACTTGCTAAAATCAACCGAGTTTATCCAATTAATTTTCAATTTGCCTTAACTGATCGGCAACTAGCGAAGATGCGCTTGCGTCGAAGTGGCGCTATGCTGATGTTAAATAAAAATATAATTGTAGATAATATCGATTATTGGTAGCACGACAGGGTGCTTATATGGGACTTATTTAGACTTAAGCAAGAAAATATCATATGATTATAAAATAAATACAAATTTATTAATTGTGTCCTTAGCTTTGGCTTGGCGAAAGGTTAGAACTGGGAACAGAGCATACTAGTTTCTTAATAAAATATTTTTTTTTTAAGAATTTTGCTTCAGCGACATCTAGCTCCGAATATCTATGTTAAGGTTCCAAATATCTAAAAACACACTTTACTAAAATCTATTAGCAGCGACTATAATTTTAAACTCACGTCCGATATTTTTTATAATAAGATGAAAATGGTTAGCAAGTTCGCTTCTTAAGTCTTTTATTTGGAATATCAAAGGGAAACAGTACGCAGCTACACTAACAGCGAACCGAAAGCAAAACCACATAAATGCATGGCACATAATACATAATTCAATCCACGCCCATCAATATGTAACTGCCCGACTGTCGACTTGCAAATCAATAAGATATAGATCTCTAATCGCATCGTTAAATTGGCTGATTTGTAAGATAAAATTGTCCACTGCCGACTATGAATATCCGCTTAATTGCTTCTCTTTGCTGTCCACTCGCCGATGCGGCCGCTGATAAGATAAATTTCCCCTCAATATCTACTTATGTCCTCTGCGCTACCTACATTCTAATTGCCTCATTGTATCAATGTAAGCGTGTACATAAATGCGGCGGCAGAAATTTATTGCGAGTGACTTGATTTAATTTCTACGCTTCAACCGTTGCAACAAGAATTGGTGCAATCCACAAGATCGCGTGTCGCAACCGGCAGCAGAAAGCAAACGAAGTTCAACACTCAGCTGCGCGAGTCGCTTGCAACCAGCGTCATCTAATTAATACACAGCAGGGCGCGTCTTTTCGTACTCATTGAGTACAGCACTTGCTGCCACCAATACATGATAGAAGTACCTAGCTTTTTGCGGGTTTTTGCTGTTCTAAATGTTGTGGCTTTATTTTGAAGTGACCCCCCTTTGATATCCCATGGTTGAGGCGAACGGAGATATGAACTTTTTGCTTTTTTTATTATTCCCAAATATATATATATATATATGTGCCTAATGAACATTTTGAATAAAACAACCTATTTACAGTTATTAATGCATGTTGCAACAAATATAAAGCTACAACAATTTATTCACAGCTTAACACCTGTTTACGAAGAGAAATTTGCATACAAAAAGCAGCTAAATTCAAAAACGCCCACACAACGGTCAACTGACAGCAGCCAATCCGACCCACACATACACGTAAGCCCGAGTATTTTGCGCTTAATGCAACAACTCTTTGGTGGCAACTTTAATTAAATTTTCTTTGTAAATGTAAGCAAACGGAAAGTGGCATTTGCACCGCCTGCCACTAAATGGAGCTGAAGCTAGATGGCATACACCCAAGAGAATAACTGAATGCGAAAAGAGGCTGTCTATGCACTGACTGAAGAGACTTTTCGCGCGTTGCCGCGTTGTGACGGCTATCTCTCGACGAGCAGCGCGTTACAAATGCCACGCTAATGACGTTAATAACATTTCTATGTAAATGTAGTAGTTGTTGGCCGCACTGAGGCGGAAGAACGCCAGTTGCCTGTCGCCTGTGTCGCATGTGGCAATATGCAGTCAAGCCGACGCAAATGTGGCATGTGAGCCGTTTAGGCGCATGAAGCGTGTTGCTCATATGTGACTTTGCATGCACCGTCTCGTACTATGTGCTGTGCTCTAAGTGATTGTGCCACATTAAAGTTCTGATCTTCAATTTGCATTTTGAATAGCTATAAATACTATGTGCGGTTGTGGCAAGTCTGGCTAACAATGCCTGCGCTAAATAAGAAAGGTGGCAAGAAAGTATTCTCAGCTAGTAGCTGACATGCAATCTGGTACACTTGAGCGCACACCTTGAGTTGAATGTAACTCTATATTCAGCTAGTAGTCACTGCCTGGCAAAAGGAAGTTTTTAGCAAAGCTGATTGAGGAAGCTGAAACAGCCAGCTGCCGTTGGCCATTCAATGTTGATGGCCCGAGCAGCGGGTGTCATGAAGAACATAAATCAAGTTGCTGAGCAGCAGCGAGCACAGTTAAATTTAAACCACATGCAAAGGCATTTAGCACGCAGCATTCTGCGTTGCTGAGTCAAAGGGGGCGTTGGAGAACATTTGCCAGCGACAATGTTATTGAGGCTAACACTTGCCAGTTGCGCCGTTGGGTGTTGAAAAGCTTGTAAAAAAAGTTGCAAGTGCAGAGTTCTGGTATGTTTTTTTCTTTTCATTTTGGCTTAAACAATTTTTAAGATTTTTTTCGCATAGATAACTGGTCATAAAATTCCTTGGATTCTGAGGAAGTCACCAAGTTTGATATTGCATTATGGTTACTAATGTTCCTTGACTTACTCTTTAAATAAAAATGTATCAAAGTGAGCTTTTACTGTATTAATATAATTACTTTTACATATCACATACATACTATACCAATCTACTAAAAAAAAATGGCCCACAGCAATTCACGTTACCATTGCAGAACTCCCGAATCCATTCCGACTCCCTGAATGCAATTGCGACCTTGCTTCCTTGACAGCAAAACTTCGTTGCGCCTTAATAATAATGGATGCGATTTTACACCTTTAATTATATAACGAAATTGACAGTGAATTATGTGCAGCCGATAGAAGGAAGCAGCCGCCTGCCAGCCACTGGCACTGCGATCTCGATTTCTTACACATTTGATGTGTTTATTACTCGAGCGGGCGTGGTTGCCGCTTAGATACACTCTCGTTGCTGCTTTTGATGGCAAAGAATACAAATCGCCAATTCACCAATTCGCCGACTCGCCACGTGCGGCTAGTGGCTTAACTGCAAACCCTTAAATCCAGCGCATTCATTTTGAATTATTATTTGCTAATTTAACCAGCTTTGGGAGTTGAGTTTGCCTCTCATTTTAGCACGTTTTATAATTGTTTCATAATTATAGGGTCGGGTTTCATAATTAGAGGGTCGGGTTTAGGACAGTTGTGACTTCGCGGGGCTTATTACATTAAGGATTTCATATTGATTTATAAAAAAAGTACTTAACAATACCTTTACTCTGTCTTTGGGGCATCTACAGGTGGAATAAAAGCCTACATTGCGAGTTATTAAATATAAAATAGATTGGGTTAAACATCATTCATAAACTTCTGAGTTAAAATAGAGAATTTTATTCAAAATCATACAAATCATAAACTCAAGTTTTTAATTAAAAGTAAGTCCACCCGATCCTAGTTCCGTGTGTATAGTAATTAAAATAAAATTTATAAAGAATAAAAGCGGTCATCAAGCAAAGGTGCATATTTAAATCACTTACAGCACTGTAGACAGCTGAAGTGCCACTCTTCTATGCGCATCTTTAAATGATGAATGAGCCCATTATTGCGTCTATAAATTTTGCAATCCATCGAAATGCCAGTGTAATTAAAAACACATTTGCCAAAACGTTGCTGCCGTGAGGACGCAGACTCAGTCGCATTGGCAGTGCCGCGGGCCTCCTGAGCTTTACTGTTGTATTCACTCATTGCTCATGACAAGCCCGAACGTTGTCTATCATATTTTTTCCAAGTAGATTTCCGCACAATTCTTTCCATGCAATAAAATAATTAAGCTGTAGCGAAAAGAGTAGTGCTTAGAGCGCCGCCTTTTCTCTGCGGCAAATTTTTTTTTTTGCTTCTGCCACTTGGTTGAATATTTTATATGACCAATAAGTACACTGTGAGGATTAGTAATACTTGGTAGTTAAGGGATTCTATAAAATCTTCTCTTAGAATCTCACCTAAACTATAACCAACAGCATACTTCCAAGATTTTTATCATTTCAGGATCGGCCTCTTTTAGGCAATATTCTATAAGCTGTGAAACTAACGATCCAGATTTCAACTAATGTCTTTCCTGGAGAGTATAGATTCTAAGACACTGTGCAACAACTAGTTACAACTAAATAAACGTCGATCATCCACCTTTCTTTTAGAACCTTCAAAGAAGTACCCATGTTGCGTATCTGTGTCTGCGGCAATTTCCGCTCAAATGAATTACAATAATATTTTATTATTCTGTCCTGTCGCTGTCGCTCGATCTACCGCTATAAAAACAATGCCTTTGATGACTTTATTCCGGGAAGCGTTCGAGCGCACATATTTACCGGCACATCAAATGCGGTAGCGTCGGCAGCAACTATGATGAATTGCTGTTAACCTCCTTCAGGTGCAGAGAGGGCGCGTCTCGCTAGCCGCTTGCCAACATAAAATTATATGTAATTGTAGCAAGGTAGATAAAAGATTAACGTAGTTTACAGTTGCAAAATTGGGCTCAAGCAACGTCGCCTTGGAATGCTTCGCTGAATAGCTCAACTCTCTTTATGTTTTCAGCCACATTCTTGATTCATTTCTTTTCAACTTCTAGTGCTTGTCAGCCTTTCTTTCTTACCTTTGTTTGTTCGACATTGTTACCGTTATTTAACAATTGCATTCACCTATTAATTCTAGTTCAGTACCCTAATAAATAGGAAGAAAGCAGCTCAACTTTTTACAACTACAGCATTTTCACTCCCCTTCTGCTCTGACACTGGTCGGAAAGCAGTTTTAGCAAGCATTCATTAGAAGAATTTTACTTCCGTATGATGTCCAAAAGTTAAGTTCTTTTTTATATGCGGCTTTTATGTTGCTTCCGAGCTCCTTTTTCCTTGTAATGCCACTTCGATATTTTTTTAAAAAGCGTCGCTTAGACTCTAAATTCGATTTTGATTGGCAATTTATTGTAAACCGATCTTATAAAATGTACTAGAATATCACTGTTGTATTTTTTTGCATACATACTTAGAATTATGTTTTGAACTTAATAATAATTTTACTTTTTTTAATTTTTCACTATTAAAGCCCATTAATTCAAATTTCAGACATAAAGCAAAATATTTACATTTTCGGACGGTTGTTTGAATTTTATTGAATGATTAACAGAATTAGTGCTAGTATGCCTTGCAAAACAATTTTAAAAAATTAAAATTTTTGTGTCACTTGTAAACACGCTCTTTCCACACCTAAGAAATGTATATAATTTTTCATTAATTCAAATATATAAACATACATATGTATATATACATATATGTATGTAACTAAAAACAAAAGTTGTTGTATCTAAGTAAATAAAAATATATTTTTAACTAAAATCGCCAGCTAAAACCTACAGTTGAACTTGTATTTCGCTTCGCGTTGCCAATTGTTGACATAATTAATTTTTGGTAGTTTGATATGTAAGTTTTCCACATTTATTTCTCAAAAAATTGTATTCGAACAAATGAATTTATGTAGACATTTTTTCACGAGCGTTCATACTTATCTTATTAATGTCATCTAATGTCTATGCTAAATATTTGTGTACAACAACAAATGTGTAATAAACAATGAAAAGGCGTTGCACTCACTTGATATTTTCTGATGAAAGGTAACCAGTCATTTTGTTATTATCATTGCTTAAGCAATATGCGTAACATAGGTATTTAGTTGAGAATATCAACGACAAAATACAATTTCCTAGAGGGATGAGGAAAATTTCAAACCTAAGGGGTACTTTAATAAACCCAATTTCCATATTTGGAGTTAAAATTATTTAGAAAAAATTCCATAGACTCCTTTACATCTAAAAATTATATAATATAAATCGACCACTAAAATGAAATCACTGAATATATATGTACATATGTTTATCGTCGCAGTGTGTTTTTTCGATTACTTTACTCGAGCTGCCCGGTTATAGGAACTGTCCACATTGGGGAAATTCACAGTATATAATAAAGCATATTAGCGTATAAGGAATATTCATTGCAAAAGCTTGGCTTCGCTATTGTTATAAAAAGCATAATTTTAATAAGTTCTCAGCAATCCTTCTCAAGTAGGAAGAAGGACGATAATACTCAACTCTTCCAGAGCTTACCACCAATAAAGTGTTTTTATAACGTTTTCGCTTAGTTAAGCCGGCAAACACTTAAAGCATTTTTGAGCTAAAGAGTAGTAAATTTCAACACCCGTTTTAGTCCGATGACTATAATCTTTTTTAGGCATTTTTTACTGCATAAGTTGACTTGTGACGCAAAAATGTGAGCTGAAAATGTGATTGATTGACGTAAGTACATTGAGTGCAAATATGCAAAATGCGCTTGACACTAATTAGTGCATATTTTCATGACAAAAAAACAACACAAAAAATCGAAAATAAACAAACAGCTCATTAGTGCAACGCAAACAGCTGAGTGCGCTCAGTGCAAAGTGCTTTCAATTTGGAAAATATTCATGTTGGACTCTCAACTATGTCACCTGTCGAGTGTCAGCGGCTGTTGTCGCGCTGGACATTTGTGTCATTTGCAACAAAATGGACTCATTTCGAGAAATATCTGTGTGTTCACTGCAGTAGTACATACATTTATTTGTTTACTCGCTAAAGTCAGCGCGTCTGGCATTGACGAGAAAAAATGTCGCTGTTGCAAGTTTGTTAGTAAATTAATTAAATATATATTATGCTGAAAATGTATGCATAAAACGCTTACTGATAGCTTACATAGTTTGCTCTAAATATTTATTTTATTTATTATTTTAGTAAATTTTGTTTTGTTTTTTTGCTCCTTTTTCATGTCTGCGTCAACATGCCGACGCGTAATGTACGCATAAATCATGGCGTAAAGTTATTACAGTCATCATGAAATATTGCTCACACGAAGGTAATGCGTTCACAAGTGCGGTTGCACGTCGAGTTGCAAGTGTTTTTGTGTAGTTGCGTGTGTGTACTGGTTGAATATATAACCGCTATTACGAATATTTGTGCCTAGATTATGGCCAATTAAAGTGAATGAAGACATTTTACACATAACTGTAGAAAAGAGTTAGCTGGTGGTAATGTATGTTAAATAGGTATTTTGA
Source organism: Zeugodacus tau (assembly GCA_031772095.1). Lineage (NCBI taxonomy): Eukaryota > Metazoa > Arthropoda > Insecta > Diptera > Tephritidae > Zeugodacus > Zeugodacus tau. The sequence goes on from CM062649.1 coordinate 77,117,236, forward strand.
AAGACTCTATATTTATTTCAATTTGAAAACTAAATGTGCGTCATATAGTTAACTCAGAGTAGGAAAATGACCAGCAACATATTTTAATATATTCAAAAATAAAAAAAATATTTTAAATTAAAATTTGTCTAATATTGCTGCGCCTTCAACTATTTGCCGTATGATATAATTTTTCTAAAGACAACATTTGGCAGCTGTCTACCGCCAAGGGCAAATAATGCAAAAAATAGTAAAAATCAGTAAACATCCGGAAGTTTGGTTGAGTTTCTATCCTCGCCTCATGAAAAAAAATTTACATGCCTTTTTACTTGTCACTGGAACCTGAGAACACATCATCAGAAGACCTTGCTGCAATCAACTCAACTGGTATTTTCTACACCAACATACAATGTGGGGAGACATAACAAACGAATCTTTGCTAATTGCATTTATTGACTTGAGAAATGTGCAGGTGTAGTGTTTAAGGCGTTCTTTGGTATTTCTGCTTACGAATGAACTTCTACATAGGCAGCCATTTAATATGTTTTAGCAAAAGCGATTGGAGAACTGTACGTCAAAACAAGGCAGTGAAGATTCTTTGCAAGGAAAACAACCCGTATAACGCAGTATTTTTCTTTGATTTTTTAGATTTTCTAAAAAGCATCTTCAAAGGAGAAATTCTATCTATCCCCAGCGGTCATTTCTATAAAAATAAAAATAAACAAGTAAGGAAGGGCTAAGTTCGGGTGTAACCGAACATTTTATACTCTCGCAATTTATTTATTTGACTTTAATAATATTATATAATACACAATTTGACCCACATATTCGTCATATATATTGTATAAAGTCCATTGAAAGTTGGAAACCCTAATATTAGGTTAGAAGTACCGAGGTCCTCATGTTCGATATATGGGGCCTTGACAATTTTGGTCCGATTTCGGTGATTTTTAGAATGGGGCTGCCACACTATAAACGTAGTATTTGTACAAAGTTCTGCATCGATATCTTCACTAGTGCTTACTTTATATATTGTAATTTAAACGATTCAGATCCACTTCAAAGTTCTGGTATATAGGAAGTAGGCGTGGTTGTGAACCGATTTGGCCTATTTTCACAACATATCATTGAGATGTAAGGAAACTATTAGAAACCAAGTTTCATTGAAATCGGTCGAGTAGTTCCTGAGATATGGTTTTTGACCCATAAGTGGGCGACGCCACGCCCATTTTCCATTTTGTATAAAAATCTGAGTGCAGCTTCCTTCTGCCATTTCTTATGTTAAATTTAGTGTTTGTGATGTTTTTCGTTAGTGAGTTAACCCACTTTTAGTAATTTTCAACCTAACTTTTGTATGGGAGGTGGGCGTGGTTATGATCCGATTTCTTTCATTTTTAAACTGTATTAGGAAGTGGCTAAAAAAAACGACTGCAGAAAGTTTGGTTTATATAGCTCTAATGGTTTGCGAGATATGTACAAAAAACTTAGTAGGGGGAAGAGCCACGCCCATTTCCCCAAACAAATTACATCCACATATGCCCCTTCCTAGTGCGATCCTTCATACCAAATTTTACTTCCATAGCTTTATTTATAGCATAGTTATGGCACTTTAAGTGTTTTCGGTTTTCGCCATTTTGTGGGCGTGGCAGTGGTCCGATTACGCCCATTTTCGAACTTAACCTTCTTATGGTGCCAAGGAACACGTGTTCCAAGTTTCATTAAGATATCTCTATTTTACTCAAGTTACAGCTTGCACGGACGGACGGACAGACGGACGGACAGACGGACGGACAGACAGACATCCGGATTTGAACTTTTCTCGTCACCCTGATCAATTTGATATATATAACCCTATATCTAACTCGTTTAGTTTTAGGACTTACAACCAACCGTTATGTGGACAAAACTATAATACTCTCGTAGCAACTTTGTTGCTAGCAACTTTGTTGCGAGAGTATAAAAATTAAGAAATTTTAGAGGGATAAAAGATAAATAATGCAGCAAGGTCCTTCCAAAAGAGAACAAAAAAATCAATTCATTGTGTTATTTTAGAAAGTTCTGAATTTGAAGTCGAAAGTTCTGTGTATCGACAACATTCAGAATATCAAGAAGATAGAAAGAAGCTTTAACTTCACCATCATTAGTCAAAGCTCTTGAAATAACAGTATGATTACTGGAGATTTCACAATATTCTCAGTGAAGGCGTGCAGTAATTAAAAATACCACCACTGTAAGTGACTGCATAGCTGCTTCGAACGGCAAATCACTCGCTTGACAAATCGCACAAACTAACTCTGCAAAATATAAGAATGCAACAAAGACAACTTAACTCGCTGAAGATCAAAGTGCAACTCGGAGCAGTGCATACAAGGCGAGAGCTTCTCTCGCCCGCCAGCTATGCCAGTCGGCACATGAAGCGCAGCAGATGCGCTTGGTTTTTGAGCAAGTTGTCCAGCAGCTACCAGTCAATTCAATTTCATTTATTATTTGATTCTTTTGTGGTTTTCAAGCCTTTTTCCTTGCACATTTTCATTTATTCGTAATCTTAGCTGAGAACGAGTACTTCTACTTTTTCGGTTGACATGAATAATTTATGAATGAAGTGCGCATTGCACCCAAAATGTGTGTGGCTGCTACTGACGACTGCACAGCTCGCAAATAATCGCAGATATGAATATTGTGCAAGCGCGAAGGTATTTGAAGGCTTTTCGGTATTTTTATTTCTCTTCTTTTTTGGCTTTTCGAGTATTCGAACAAATTGAGCGCTGTTGTTGTGGTTGTGGTGTTGGTGGTAGAGCATTTGGTGGCCATTGCTGCTTCTTGGTTGGAAAACCTTTTTGCTGTGTATGTCATTTGAAGATTTACAACTTTGTTGTCATTTTGAGTATAGCGACAGAGTGACAAATTTCGGACAATACTCGTATGCCCATTGTAAGTTTGTACATTTGTTGCAAAATAGGCTTATATGATATTCTCCGGGTGTTGTGGTGCAATTTGTGTATGGAAATTGCGCAATACTTGTGACATTTGGCATTTAACGTAATTTGGTTAGGTAAATAATTGAAGAGGGCTCACAAGAATTCGCAAGAAGTATTTATTTTATTACAATTTAATGTAGTCGTTTAATGCTATATACATAAATAAATTTTTTTTTGGAATTTTTTTTAATTCTATACAAATTCTGTTTCATTGATTGAACTAAAAAAAAATTACTCACTTTGCGGTTTTGGCTGTAAGTAGAGATAAAAGAAAGACAGATATACTCTCAAACATTTTTTCTATCTAAATCTAAATTATTTGAAGGCTAGAGGCCATACTTAAGCAATTAAAATTTTCAACACGACAACACAATATTGTTACAACACCAGCAAAACACAAATTTTCTCACGGATATTAAGCTCAACAAATACTAATGAAAATACAAATACTACTATCATCGAGTCCACCAACTGAGATATTTATTGAAAACCATTAAATTCAACTGAGCTCAAAATAGAGTTTAAATTTCGAAAACAATAACAAACTGCTCGAAAATCACTTCCAAAAATACATGCGACTTAAACGCTTATTTATATACTCTAAATTTGTATTGGTTCATAAGTTGTTTAAGTTGCTAGTGGTCGGCACAGCAGCTCCCTCTGTTTGGTCTAATAAAAATCAAAGAAACACTGTCACCGCCGCAAGACAAATACGAAGCACGTTGAATTGTTATTTATTTGATATCCTTTGTGTGCCTAATAAAGAGCGCTGCCAAACGGCCAACAGACGCATAAACAAAGGAAAACACAAACAAACGCACGCAAGGTGTAGCTTAAGAAGGCACAAAAGTCAATATCTAATTGCGAGCAACAAATATAAGTTGATTTTGTTTTCGGCTTTGTTTGTCGTTTCACCGCAACTTTGTGTCAAAGCATTTGTTGAGCAACAGGTTGCCATGAATAACTTCACTTGCAACATTCCACGCAACAGCAGTGGATATTGTTATGTTTTGTTGTTGTTTTCGTGTGACACATAATGTTGCACTGTAAATAACGAAAATTATGCCATCGCCTCATTGGGTAATTTGTTGGCAATAGAGACGAAATGGAAGTTGCAACTTGCATCTTGCTGCGGCAGTGGATAAAAATTTGGTTGATGCGTTGCGCTTTGCTTTGTCATTATTTCATTCATTCTTGCGTGGCAGTTAGTTTACTATTATAATAATTTTGATCGATATTTGATTGCGATGAGGGGCCTTTATAGTTTTATAAATCTTTATTGGATATATTGTAAATCCCGATTTATTTTGGAAGTTACGTTCGTGACCTTTAAAGCGTCGTTGCGACAAATAAGTGTTCTTCTCCGAAGCATTGACCAAATGAACAGCGAAAACAGCTACACCGAAGCCGTGTATAGAAGAAAGAAACAGTAAAGAAAGAATTATTTTCTAATAAAAAATAAAAAATAGCAAAACTAGAAATTCAACCACATAGTTCAAGTATATGAAGTCATACTCTTTAGCTAGATGAATTATCGCTGATTCGTGGCGCAAGTACAATTGCATTAAGCAAAAGAAACCGAATGCGATGCTATGTACGAGTATGTATGCGCTTTGGCGTGTTGCTGATCAAAATGATAGCGCTGATAAATTGCGCACTAAGCGGTGTTGAAGAGGTAAGTGAATACACCGCCGTTACTTAGGATATTTATTTACGTGCTCACCGATCACCCAATTGGGTTTGTTGAGTGCGTGATTGCAATGCAGTTAGTTGTGGGTTCTGAACAAACACTTTGATTTTGCCAAAAACACTCTTCGTGTAACTCAAAAGAGAAGTGTGGCCTAATAATCTTTGAAGCGCAAGTGTTTGTGCACCTCAGCACTTTTACCGTAAAATTATTATAAAATGCGAAAAAATAATAAATTTCGTGGGTGTTACATTGCTTTCTCATTGATTTTAATTTACTGATAATGTTAGAGAAATATGCCGCTGGTTAATTCTTTGTTGCTGCATTGTAGCTTTTATTCATTTTATTGATGAAAATTTGATGATACGAATGCTGGGGAATGGGATGATCATCGCTAATGGTAGAAATGGGAAATATTTAAGTGAAGAAATGCTAAAAAGAAATTAATAAAGTACATAAAACGATATATGAAAATTATGAAAAAAACATCCACAATATTTATTGAAGTTCTTCAAAAATTCTAATGGGGTGTATAAATTCATTTAATTTACTTGTATATTAATTCAATCGGAGCAACAAGTTATCAATTGGAAATAATGAATTCATTTCCCCCTGTAGGTTTACACATCAAATATGAGTAATTCACACTGCCACTTTCACTGGTGCCTGACGTTTGTATATGGTTTGAGGGTAAAATGCAAATAATATTTAAAATACTTGCGAGTGTTCACCTCGTTACCTCGTTCAAAGTAAGAAATTATGCGCGAATTTCCCATTATTATTTCCTCCTTTTTGGCGTATTTAGTCAATTTCGTTTTGGTTTTTGTGGGTAATCAAAATTCAAATTATTTTGTCATAAAGTGAAAGCCGGAAAACGAAAGACAAGAAAAGTGAAAAATACAAAAGCTAGCAAGCCATATCTGCAACTCTCATGTTGCCATTTGCAACACTTTTTTTATCGATTTCCTTTAGGCATTGCCATTTGCATGTTTCGATGCTGGAAATTAACAGTTTTTCTCGTGTATGTATGTGTGTGTGTAGCGCATGCAATATTGCATCCAGCATCATTACCGTTAAGTAAACGGCACAACAGTTGCGCGCATGGAACAAAACAAATGGCAATTCAGCAACAACAATTTCATTGACAGCGTGCAACATCGATTGTGTGAGTTGTCTGCCACGAATAAAGGATTTATCATCACTTTTTCTTGTATATATCGGTTCTGTTTATATTTTTCTACACTTTGGACTTAGTTTGCAATTCCATTATTAATTCTCTTCACAGTAGCATGAATAATAAACAAATTCCTAGAAAATACCTCAGACCAATCGCCTTCGCTTTTTAACACAGGAAGTGAGCGCAGTCAAGAGATCCAGATTAGCCGAACAAGCCAATGAAAACATGCGAAGTTAATGCATTTAGCACTTTAATTGTCGTTAATAGCCAAAAGCGTTAAATGCCAAGTAACAGCATGAAGTTCAACAGATAAATACTGCCGGCCGTCATTCACATACATATTTACATACATGAGTACTAGGTATGCATATGCTATACTAGAGATGGAATCCCATCCATTTGAATCATCCAGCTACTTGAACTTCTTTAAAGGAAAGTTGAGGCTTTAGATACCTCTTTAAACACAAGACCCTAATAAGGGAACTCAATGGTAGAGGGAAATTAATGACTTTATGACTTCTAGCAGGCTGATTAATGAAAATTGTTCGCGAGTAATTTCATGAAGGACAGATACAGGGTGTAAAGGAACTTTATGTGAGAGTTCAGATAATGATGAACGTTTCCTAATGGCTTGAATTTCATACTCTGACGTCTTATATTACTGAATACTTTTGAAATAAACAGAGGAGAGGAGAATGATCCCACAGCTTTATACATCTTCCAATTTCAATCCCGAAAATTATCAAGCTCATCACTAACCCAGATGAACAAAGTAGAATATATATACTAAAAATCTATTGCAGTACTTTGTAGTGTTATACGCAACTGAGGAGCAAACAACATTGCATGCAAACAAACACGTAGGAGGCAGCAATATCTGTATGTATGTATGTACTTGAATATATGTTGCATGTTGCAACTACATGTACGCGCGAAGATTTCATTGCGTGATTAAAGTCGAACATGAAGTATGAAGGGTTCAATAAACAACCAAAAAACAACCCATATGTTTGTATGTATATGACTGTTGTCAATAAATGCATAAGCTTAACATTGCAGATGTAACAAACAACCATTTCATCGTTCATTGCACACACCACCGCTTAAACTACAACAACAAATTGTTGCTCGGCGGTGAAGATGTTCGTGTTAAGTTGCTGTGTTAACAATAAAGGTGTAAAATGCGATCGAAAACACAAATAAATAATAAAGTAAAAAGTAATAAAAAGAGACGACCCATAAAAATAAAAAAAAATTAAAAAGTAAAAAAATAAATTGCATGAATTACTACGCAAAACTCACATGCAACATGAAAAATGGATCACGCATTAAATACATCACTGCGCCCCGATTTGTATCCTGCTCACGCACACGCTTTGACATGCAGCGCTGTCTGGTGGCAAGGTGAAAATCGATGCTCTTTAATTTTTTTTATTCGAAGTAATTTTTCGCATATTCGCTCGTCCTGACCACCTTCGTGTAATTATAGCTGAATTTTGTAGGCACCTGCAAGTTTAATGCATTATTTATGTCCATCATTAAGGTTAAGCTGTGTGTTGGTAGGCTGCTGGTGCATCAGTAACATGTTTAGCAACAAATTTAAAGGAATACATTGAATTGCCACACAAAATCAAATCCCGGCGGCAAGACTGAGGACAGCATGAATATTAAAAGGTTTTATTGTGAAACCTGATAGATTTCCTTATTAAATATGTATCTTTACGTCAATTTAAACAATTATTAAAAATTATCCCGTATGAAACTCAAATACACTTTTAACTAAAATTGTCTGTGTTATATTCCAATAAAAAGCCTAAAGTATTCAGTTAGGGTAATGAAATCTTAGAAAGCTTATCTCATGCAAGTTTGTCATTTATATACTTTGATGAGGATAATATCGGATAGAATAAAGAAAAAAGTAACCCACTCATTAAATTTTTAAACAGAAAGCATTAACCCTTACTAAGCTAAATGGCTGCTTATGTATTTTAGATATTTAAGTACTCATGTGCAGAGCAGTTTCGTTCGCGCATTAAAAGCACGTACATGATAAATGTCAGCGTCAACTTCGTATATGTGCAAAATTCGTTGTTGCAACAACAGCACACAGCTACTGGTCATGCTCGTGGCATTCCGCGCAAACACAATGGTGAATCGTCTTAGTTGGATCCAAACGTACTCCGTGTCTAACGCAAAGGCAATTAAAATTATTTAATTGACATGAGTGCACCAGCAACAACAACAAACACAAAGCAAAAAAAAGGATGAAAATAATAGAAATGAAGAATAAAATAAATCGCATTTATGCCGGATTTGCGCTGAGATTATATCGATGCATGCGAGTGCCTGTTAAGTGAAGAAGAGACAACGCTCCACAGACTGTGCTGTGGTGGGTTGTAGTGGCGCGGCAATTGTCTGAGGCCGACATCATTGCTGTGGGCAGTAAGAGCTGATATGTGGGGGCGGATTGTAAGCGGGTTTTGTACTCTTGTGTTATTTAGACAGCAGAAAGTTCAGGTGTATCCAGATAGAATATTTAGTTAACTTCTAGATGGACCCAAAAAATTATTTTTTTTTATAGAAAGACAGAGATATAATTATTTTTGTTCTTTTAATTTTTTCTTAAAGATGAACTAAAACCTCTCTATACTTATATTTATGAATTTAAGGATTTAAGGTATAATTTGTAATACACTAATCAATCTCTATAATTTCATAATTTATTACTCAAATTAGAAAATATAATAAAACTTTTCTAATATCAATAATATTAATTTCAGCACAAAATTCTTCAAACCCACCTTTTCTTCCAACGAAAAACTTCTTTCTTTCCAGCATATCGCGCACTCCACCCACACTGCCGTAAGACTTTCCCATAAGTATTTCAGTTTATTGATTCAAATTATCGGCTTTATAGTCATTTAGGAAGCCATTACAGCAATTGCATGTGCCTCGCTTAGCCACAAACCCGCTTTTAATGGCTTTCCTTGCTTTATTCTTGCGAAATAATCAGTATGTTTGTTTGTTATTGACCAGCAGCGGTGGGTTGCAGTGACTTTAGCGCAAAAGCTATAATTTAAACAAATTCATCCAGACAATTTGCACAATTGTATGCTTTTCTAATGTTCTAGTGGAATCTGTAATTGCAATCAAGAGCTAGAATTCCATAGCAGCAAACACATACATACATAGGTATATAGTACTTAGTAATAAAATGCAAATATTGTATAGAAAAAAGCCATTGAATGTGATTGTGGAATGAAAACAAAAAATACACTCCTATACTATATGTGTATAGATATATATTAAATGTATACATACATATATTAGCGGTAGTTGCATATCAAGTTTCAGACTTAGTAAGTCTTTTATATTAATTTTAATTTAATTTTTTTATTAAATAAATAAATATTATTATATACTTTTGAGGACTCTTTTTTAGAATTTATTTTTAAGTAAAATATATATTTTTTTAAGAAAAAATAGAATTAATAAATTATTTCAATTCTGTTTTATAGTTGCAAATTTTCCTGAAAGCAAATTCATTATTAACCTCATAAAAAGTTACACTGACTTTAGGACAATATATTTACATGATTAATTTTCATTTATGTTTCAATCACTGACTCCATTTGTCTCCCATTTAAGGTACATGAGTTGAAATTTGTTCGAAAACCTCGAAAACACTTCCTCATTTCGCACTAAATATGCAATGCCCGACAATCAAATGCAATCGTTCGCCATAAAATACGGCAGCACTGTTTATCTAACAACATTGTCACCTGTCTCAACTATATTCACAGTTGGTGGTCAGCCATTCACGCTTGTAAACTGTTAAGACAGCACGGGCAAGTCGCTACAAATACTGCCAAAAAAAAGCAAAAAAACATCTATATATATTAATGTCTATGCAAATGGACGCAATAGTCGCACAAGTATAGGCAACAAAAAATTCGATAGTAAAAGGACTTCAATAAACATTATAGCAACAGTGACATTAACATCAAGCGCGAGAGCAGTAAAACGAACCCAACGTAGCGATCGTGCAGGTACGTGAAAGTGCGATCGAAGCCACACACAAGTAGGAGCTATGCTATCGCTGCCGGCAATTTGTAATGGCAACATATTTTACACTTAAAATGTCAAATTGTTTGGCTGTCGAAATGCCCAGAACATGGAGGGAAACGCGTAATGACGCTGAACGGCGAATGCAAGCTTGGCAGTGACATGGGTGACTTAACATGAGTTTGCAATATAAATATGTAAGGTATTATTGTGTGTATGTGGCAGTGCATGTGTGAACGCCGCTTATCAGCAGAGCAGTGTAGCATCGTAAACAAAATATGCAAATGAATTGTCGCCAGGGCCGTTTGCAGACAATGTATATTCGCGATAAGCGTACTCTCATCACTTACATACTTCGTTAGATTGCTAAAGACTATAATTATTTATGGTTTGGTCGAAGCATGGGAAATTATGGAGAGTGAATACCTGTACTCTGATTTTTTGACGATAATGAAAACTTGAAAATGTACTATAAGTAATGAAGAGATAAAATTTGAATTACTAAAAATATGAATACAATTCGAATCACAATTACATTTAGAACTTCTAATTCAATTCTTACATCAATAGTATCAGCCCCCCTCTCAACAAAATTTTCTCAGTCTTAAATACTCCTTTCTTTTAACAGCAAAACCGGATATTAACTTCACAAAGGTGTATAAATCTTTAAAAAGAGCTTAGCGATAACTCAACGTTTCTTACATTATTTCTTCAATGCATGCTTTGCAATTTTATAATGCTCGCGAACACCTGAGCCAGCAGAAAGTCTAACAACACCAACTCCATCAGAGTCATTGAAATTTAAGCTGCGTATTGCCAATAAATATGTGCCTATGTCATGCTGCAACTGCACAAAACTATAAACTGCACAACAACAAACAAGCGAGTCATAACTGGAAATTTCAACAAATGGCAGCGAATTCGTGGCAGGTGTGGCCTATGACCGCCTCTGTGACGACCAACTGCAACGGTAGATACCGTTTGTTCGTTACTCCAACGACGCATTAACTGCTCTGAGCCGCAAAAAGAACATTAGAGACTGCAGGGTTAAGCTGAGCTTTCAAGTATTTGCAAAGTACTTGCAGTGCTTGACATTACCAGCGTTCTGGTGAGCCTTTGCTCACTTGCCTTTAGTGTTGTCGTTAAGTTCGAAATATATGACACAACTTTCACATTAATTGTAGATGTCTTCCAGATCCGCTCTTCCTGCCAGTGGAGCCAGTATTCAAGTTTATTTTTCAGATTTTTATATTTTTGGTGATTATCTTCCGTGATAACTCAATTTACAAAGTGGTTTTTCTTGTCATACAACTAAATTATAGTTGAGAAATGTAAGAAGAGCCTTTAACACTTTTACAGTAGCGGCAGAGAGAAGCACATTTTATTTCAACTTTATATTTCTGAAGATTTTTAATATAAAGAAACCTTTATGTCTTCATAAACCCTTATACTTATATTTGTCTTAGCCGTATAACATGTTTATTGTTCATAGTGAAATAAGAAATTGATGCATGTCAATAAAGTTAATCTTCTTTGTGTTGTGGTGAAGAAAATAAATACCTTTTTCTAAGGTTCCCACTAGTGTCCGAGATAATTCCAGGTTCAACCACACTACCTTAATCGCTTATCGTCTTCCCACACCCTTAACTTAAACTACCATGATTACTAATACCCTTCAACATCTGCACTCTCTTGACCTCACGTGTCCCTTTAACATCTCAATAAACTTGACCTCACATGACTCTTCAAAAGTTAAACAAACCTTATCCAACATGATCCTCCAAAGTGAAAGCAAATCAGACCAGACTCCATGAAACGTACACAAACCTAAGATTCCCTTCAGCCCATACTGAAACAAACCCCTGCCGAAGGTCGTTGACCTTGGCCCGAAAGGTAAACAAACCCCCGTCAAAGGTCATTGACTTCGCCCAAAGGTTTATTTACATTTTGTTGGTGACGTGAGGTCAAGTCACATAAAATCAAGTTAGGGATTAGCCAGTTGCCACGTTAGTGATCCCATGGTCAATTTAGGTTCAAACAGGGAACAAGGGAGTAGAAGCTAGATATAAAGCTAGGTGAAGCTAGAGTTAATGTGAGGTCAGAATAGGTCAAGTGTAGTCAACTTAACGGTTAAGTGAAATTAATTAAAGTCAAGCTTAGTTATCTCTGTATATGTTTTAGTTCAACTTGTTTCCTTTTTAGAATTTCGATTGAAACCATGTGGCAATTTTTTACTTTCTTTGTTTTTAACCTTTTCCGGTTTGGCTTATGATATTATATTTCGGATTATGTAAGATAATTCTAGTAGTATATACATGTCCCCATCCAAAACCCGCTTTATACCCCGCATAAAATGAACAAACAAATCATTGACAGCTGCCTCGCGTATTATTATTTATTGCTTTTATTTGCGAAATGTGGATTTTCAAAAGTGTATTTGTAAAGCCGCCAAACAAAATCTTACCGAAATATGCAGACCAAACAAAAGACTTAAGCGACAAACTCGTTAGCCCATATCTATTTTTAAACACCCGGCATACAATGCAGCCTTCTGCATTTGCATTTTATATTGTTTGTTCGCACACATCGATGTGCAGTGATTTCCGACTGCTTCTTTTCGTTTTTTCCTGTTATCTTCCGAATATCGAATCTTCCGCTACTTTGCACACAATTCAAAGTTGTAAAAGGCGCACACCACATTGAGATGTGGACAATGCGTAGCAAATACAATGGACGGCCACGGCCGGCCAAAGCGCATGTGCGTTCAACGCGTAACGCATAATTAAATCGAATTCGTGTGTGTTTGTATGAATCTGCGGATTTTTCACTTTTTATAATTTTCTGCACAACTTTTTCGCTCGCCACAATCATACTTGCACTTGCAGTGATCTGCTGGCATCGATAAACTCGCCACGCTGTGCCGCAATGCGTGAACACTGGCTTGCGGATTTTATGCGTACACATTTCCAGATTTATATATGAATTTATGTACCAATATGTATGGATCTTATACGGCGACTTTATCCTCCATATATGCGTATCTGATGTGCCTTGAAAGTGAGTTAGCATGCGGTTATCATACACAGGCACACCACAGGCTCGCATTCGTTTGGCAAACAAAACATCCAACTGTCAAATGGACTGACCGACAACCTCATTTGTGACCCATACGAAAGTTTTCAATATACAACTTAGTCAGAAGTTCAAGTTGCTTGCTTAATTTTTTTGTATTTTTTATAATTTTTACTATTCTTATTTTATACCCAACTTTATTTGCAACTCCGCGTTTGGAGTATTGGAAGTGAACTGTACTTCTCATTTACTCTATTTATTTATCTCTGTTGTTACCCCTACCAATCAGAAGCCAATAGAGTTTGGGTTGACATGAATACTGTGTTTCCGGAGTTGTATAAATAGGCTTATTAATATTTACACATTGTGGCCACTTCAGTGCCAAGTAAACGACTGTTTTCTAAAGCTAGGGCAACTATCACGCAGAAGTAAAGTCGAAAAGAAATGACAGTGAAAAAACTTTCCAGGTCGTTGTTTTAAATTCTGTTATTTGTTGAGTAAAAACTTTAACAGACATATAATGCTAAGTGAAATAAAATGTATCAACTTATTACGTACTACATTTCATTTATTTATGCTTCTGTATCCCTTAGCTTTTCACACTAAATTTAAAATAAGTTAAAAAAGTTCAAAAATACATCGATGTTTCGATGCATCGATGTTTTAATGGCCGATGTTTTTGATTTCGATGGGTTTTGAAGAACCATCGATGTTTCATTTTACGATGTTTGCATCCCTCGCTGTATTATCTGCATGTTCGCTCAAAGTAATGCCAAAATAGCCTAGAACCAACCCCACTGTAAACTTTAATATAAGATGCCAACCAAATCTCTGCAACTAACATACATTAGCACGTGTAATTGCATACTCGTACAAACATTCGCGAGCGTTTGTGGGTTATACACCAGTTACAGTTTGTTTGCCTGAATATGCATTTCTGACCTGATTCTTCGGTACCGTTACAATTGCAGTCACAGCAGCCGCTGCACAGCAAAAATATTGGGAAAATCAATAATTCCACACGAGCTCAAGCGAACGCTACGTGCATTCATACAAATGAAAATCGTACCTGCAACATATGCAACTGATTGTGGCACATTCATTCATATGCAACCTGCGCATTTTTGCACATTTTCACACAATAACTCAAGCTTAAAATACAAAAGCAGAACAAAGTAGCGAAAAGAAAAAAATAGAAACAGAAGTGGCTAAAAAGCAAACATGAGTTCAACTAATCCACACAAGAGACAACTAACGTCGGCGCATGTTGCAAATGTTGCATGCTAATGTTAAGTATTTCAATCTTCGCTGGCTTACACAGAGTATACATGTATGTATGTGTGTTGTAAAAGATGCCAGCACGGCGAATGTTTGGCGCTTATTGCAAGCAGCCATTAACCGTTGCTTTAAACTCATAAGCTTGTACCAAAGCAAATCTATGTCCGTATGTATGTGTGTGTATGTTAATGGCGGCAACAAGTGTGAACATAAATCGTTTTGACACGAGCTCTGTGCTCTGCAGCTATACAACAGTTCACATAATACATAACCCCCCTCTCTGCCTCTAACTGCGTGTACATATCTACATGCATGCTGCTTTGTATTGTGTACCGTTGTTCATATGATCGTTCGTACGCAATGTACATATTTTCATATTCATAAGGGGCTTTTAAAAGCTAGTAATAATTTAAGCGCAATGAATAATGTTGCAGTGTTGCATATTAGTTGGCGAAACGACATTATTGATGATTTTGGTTGTAGTGTAGCAATTTGAGAAAACATAATATTATAGCCTTTGTGTTGAAAAATTACGGTTTTGAAATTTGTAATAAATGTTTCGAAATATTTTAACGCTTATAGTATGTGTAATAGGCATATTATTATTTTAATGAAAAAATTAGGATTATGCTTATTTGATAATATTTTAGATTGTATTTATTGAATGGTTGTCAAGTCAAATTGGTTTAGAAAAAATACTGAGAGTTCTACCAAATATTCGATTTTCTAATGAATAAGTAAATGTATTTATTGGCAATAATTTTTTTTTTTTCAGGATAAAAATCAACAAAATTATTTTTGGGAGAGTTTATAATACTAATTATAAAATTTTAATAATTGGAAGGTTAAAATCGTACGATCATAAAGCTTTCAGTGAATACCTTCCAAAACAACTCAATTTCATTAAAAGTTTATAAATTCATGCACCATAAATTACTGAATTCTAAAAGAATAGATTTCTGAAAAATAGCCTCTGAGAGTAATCTCAATTGCACATTTGATGTTATTATGAGCTCTGCGAATATCTAATCAATTTCAAAGTAGCTAGAATTGGAGATATAATGGTTTTAGTGGTCACTAAGGCAATTTCAGTATGATTTTTGGCTCTTTTTCTCTGAAAATGCTATGCCTTTTCAATTAATTTTGATCACTTAATTAATGCTTTTATATATGGAAGTTGAAGATTTCGTGTAGAAAAAGAACCACGATCGAACTAAATACATTATTAATACCAAAAAAATTAATTTAGTTATTTTAACGTTACTTGTTTGAAAAAAGGAAATGTTAAAATTCACGCGTTTTGAGATATATTCTATCTACATACATCCTTTCTAATGTTTGAAAATACGAAATATGCATTTATTTCTCTACATATCATAATTCAATGTATAAAGTATTGCTCATGTGCAACACAAATAACTTACTTAAAAATTTACAACAATATCAGGATCCAACAAAAAACAGTTACTCGAATAATTTGTGCGATAATTTGACGTGAGTAATTTTATTGACCGCGCATTGGCAGTGTCTCTCTTTGAAAGTCAATAATTTCCGTGTAATAAACATCAATTGAATTGCCGTTAGAGCGCACCAAAGGCAGCATATCGAATTCACCGAATGAAAAATTAATCTGCCAAATTGTTAATGGAATTGCCAAAGCAATCCACCAGCTATGCGCTTACAATAACAATAAAAATGCAATGTGTGCACACACCCACTACTGGCAATCCAAGCACCCGCCCGAAGCTGAGGCGAATGCCATAAAAGGATATTTATGCCCAAGTTGAGTTGTTGTACAAATCTTCATTCCGCCTTCTTTCCCTTGTTGTTGTTGTTGAACTTTGTGGCTCACTTTTAGCTATTTGCCACAGCTGATAGTTGCAGATAAATTGCTGACCGATTGCCATATTTGCTACTGTATATTTTTATATCGACACACACATACATTCTTAAGTGCCTGCACATGCGCTTGTTTCGACGTTGGTAGCCGAGAAAGTGTTTTGCTGTCAATAAATTTATGTGACAAAATCATTTCGAACAACTTTGATTTGTGGTCGTGCATTGCTTGGTTGTTAACCGTTTCGCCATTAGTGGTATTATTGTGGCTGTGTATGTGATTGTATGTTTGCGTCGGTGGAATGAATTGCTCTCATTTGTTGCAAGCTGATTATATTGTGCGCAATTAGATTTTAAGTGCACCCACAAGTGTGAATCCATATACTGGTGGGAGAAGCGATCACTGGGAATTGTTGGGTAAATAAAGTTAATCTTTGAAATGGTAAAAATAACGACAATGTATGAAGAAAAAGAGTGCAATAATTTTTTTTGTCGAAAAATTTTAGTTTTTATTTATTGGTTCTGTTTTTAAGGTAAAGCTTTAAAACTAATTCTTGGCATTCTTCTAAAGATTTAAAATGACATATGCAATAAGCACCACGTTATAGAGAAATAATATAAATTATAAGTTAAACAACCCCACTTCCTCTTTGCACACTAAAAGTCATAATATTCTATTTTTTATTATATTTAACCTTTGGCTTGACAACAACGCAAGCATAACTTCAAATTAGTATTCTTAATACCAAAAATTACAACAATGACATACATTTGGGAAAAGTCATACAACAACATGAGTAATAACATGAAAATATGAAGGAAATATTTTAACGACAAAACGCCGTAATTGCATAACACACTGCAATATTCTTAAAAGTAGACATATTAGGGTGGCGCTTTCATTAATAGATATTTAACAATTTAATTTTTTAAATATTTATTAGCACACTTTCTTTAAGTAAATACTATAAATAATCAAATTATATTTAATTGTGCCATAAACTCGAGGCCGCCATATTTCACAATCGTAATGTTGGTTATTTTGACAGTTAAATAAATGTGTAATAATAACCAAATAGAAAATGTAAATTAGACATAATATTTGGTGTGTCTGCACCTCTTATCTGCACAATATAGGATTTTCTGTACCCTCGTCCTGGGAGTAGTAGTAACAAAAACACTTTGTTATACCCGTACACATATATATCTTTTTTTTTTAATTTTGCGATAAAATATGAACCACCCTAATGCATGCAAGCGCTTAATTTCCTTGTTGACACCTTCGCATTGTTGCATCTTCACTGTGACGTTGCCCAAGTTGACTGCAACACGCGTTGCTTGTTTAATGATTATTTATTTTTTCTCACTCAACATAAATTGTAGAAGACTTTAGAAATTATGTGATTTAAAAGATAGCGGCAGACAATGGGCGTGGCGTGAGAAAGAAGAGGCAGAAGATAGCAAAGTAGCAACATACTAGCGTGAATGAGGAGCTTAGAAATGCTTACAAATGCGACAAGTTGTAAGAAAATCGAAGTGTATGAGTTGAAAAAATGTTTGATGTAACACATTCGCTGCGGTAGGTTGGATGAGTATGGCGGCAGTTAAAACAACGGAGCGAGAAGATACGGTTTAATGTAATTTTAAGAAAACGTAGGTATTTTCATACCAGAACACTTAGAACACCAAAATATTAACCGCACTGTATAATTACAAATAAAATTAATATTAATGTATAATGCAGCAATTATACTTATAAATAAATATCAGCACATAAACAACTTTTGAAAATCGCCATATAATTCCAAGTAAGTCATATTTAATTCAACGACTTAATAAATAAAACAATTAAACTAACTTTTTTTTCCGAACACATATTTATGTGCGTAATAATTTTCTAGTTTGCAAGCAACAGTAACAAATCACAATAGCTTATAACTTCAACATTTTATGACTGGTGATTTACTTTTCAACAACCTTTACTTTTCAACAGCCCGCAACCTCAACAAAATCGAAAGACTTAAGCCACTAACTCGATTTCATGTGATTAATTTATTAAAATGTGCTTACGTGTGCATTGCACTACGCTGCAAGCTGCACGCATGGCAAAAATATTATGAGATAACAACAAAAACAACAAGCAGTTAATTTCATCTGCAATTCGAACCGGTTACAACAGACCCACCGTTGGCAGCCACATGCACCAGCGGTGCTGTTGCGATCCTGTATTGACTGGCGTCACTTTGTCTCCGTTGCCATCATAATCTCGACAGCGTGTCGGGGTGTATTGCGAAAGACAACATGAACGCATGCAATCGCAGTATTTGAACCCAATTGTAAGCCGAGAGTCTCTATTCACTTTTAGTGTGTATGAGTCCCGTTATGTATTTCTTTTTCAGATGCCAAAAGAACTTATACAACATTGATGTACTGCAAATGCTTTCTTATTTTTTTTGCGATCGCAATAATTATGTTAAAATTGAATATGTCATATAACGATGTGTGTCTTTCATTGCTTCCAATCGAGAACCAATTCTTCGTAATTCGGTTTTTCTCGGCGCTGTATGCAAACACAGAAAAAATGCAATGAAATCATTTTTAACTTGTCGATTCAATTGAAAAAAAAAAAGACAGTTTTTTTATCCACCAACACAAAACAAACGAAATCTACTCAACAGAATCTAAATTAAGTCTGAACACTATTTCTAATAACAACTTTAATTGTGAATAGTTTTTCGTTCTTGTCAACAAACTACTTGTCAGCAAATTAGAGATAAACACATAAACGACCTTTTAGCCATGGCATATTGTTTTTAAAGCCTATCTGCGGTAATTTATCTGTCAATTTATTTAATTTATTTACGCACACCTGTCAACTGCCCACGCATTTGCATATTTGTGCAAAAATTCGACGAAAATCGAAAAAAATTTTAAATTGTCGAGTCGAACGGTGCAAAGTGTTGTCACCTTTTCATTTTCATTAAGGTGCTTTTTCGCGCGTTGTTTTTTATTAACAAGTGCCGTCCGTATTGGCACAACTGCTTCTCCTCTACCCCCTCCGCATAGCTGACGAGCTGTTGTTTTCGCGAAATTTTCCAATTAAGCCAACCTGCACCTGCAGAAAAAATGCGCAAAAATCAACAGATAAATAAACTGAAATTAGGTAAAAATACGCAGCTATTGACGGTCCGCAAATAAATACTTGCTTATAAGTGTAAATGTGTGTAGAGTTGGGCTGCCGATTTTCGCATATTTTTTTGCACATATTTTCGAATTCAGGCAGTACTGCCCATTTGTGGCTATGAGTCTCCCTCAAGACAACCTGTCGTTGTGGTGCGCACGCGTGCAACTTGGGCGCCCGCTGTTGTCGTTGTTGATTAGATAAACAACACTCCAACAAATACGCTGAGATAAAATAACAACAATAACAACAGCACGTACTCAGCCATTCACAAATTACACAAACGTTTAACTGTTTACAGTGATTAAAGACCGAACCGTGAATTGATTGCAACTCGTACTTGTTTGCCACCAAGCTCTGCAAGGCGCTGAGGGGCGTTTAGCCCGCGGGGATGTGTGCAGTGCCTCTTGGTTTCGGATTCCGCTGTACGCGTAAATAAATCTGACAAGTTTTAAGTTTTACAAATACATACACACACTTACATACACATATTTGCTATACTGCTTCTGCTTTGATCCACTGTTGAAGTGTTTTTGTTTTGCTGCAATTTGTTTGAGTTCAGCGATATTGTTTTTGTCTTTTGGTAGCGCTCTTATTTTTTATTGGCGCACGCTGAAATTCATTTATGTCAAAAGAACTTGTCGCATTCACGACACTGGCGGATGAAATCAGGCCACGCATGAATGAAGTTGTTGTTGTCATGTTGCAGGTATCGGTTGCACATTTTTAATGCACAAACACACACTTCTATATACCTGTGTTGTGTGCGAAGAGGTGGCATGTGTGGCTTTCGCTTTCACTTTCAATTTGTCTTTGGTTTTGTTGCTGGTAAATGCATTTATTGGGATATTAATTTCATTTGAATGCTGAGAAATTCGCTTTTATGCACTTGTTTCCTATCGCAATGAAAATAAAATTTATGAATTGTTGCAAGTAATATATGTATGTTTGTTTTGTCTTAGAAATACATGGTGTGAAATTTTGGACTCAAAAGCTTTGCAGTAAGCCTGTCGGAGCTTTCAAAGAGAATGAAGACACTTTTTGTGAGGTACAGTATACTCTCGAAAAGTAAATCGATTGGTATTTTGGGTAATTTACTTTTTCGAATAATTTACTTTTCCAAATATATACATAAATTATCTGGTTTTATAATATTAATAAAATAATAAATCCAATAAAACATATGGATTTACATGAAAAACATATTTACATTTACATACATACATATGTATTTACTATGAAGAGAAAAAATCTTGAATATTCTTTTGTTTTGTTCTTTTGCAATATATTTTCTGACCATTTTTGTACGACAATTCAAAAAGTCTGACACCTGATTTGCATCGTTTTCATTTTTAAACCAGTGGATCAAGTAGGAGAGTTTATTTACTAAAAAGACGCGATAAACAAGAGAGTAAGTGTTTTTGCAACATCGTAAAAAACGCTACTTGCTTCGTTTCGAATTTTTTATCACACTCTCTGAAAAGTAAATTAAAAAATTTACTTTTTCGAGATGCATGTGTAACCTTAAAGGTGATTAACTTTTCCGCGATTATTTACTTTCTGAGAATTTACTTTTCGAGAGTATACTGTAGTTGTGGAAAGCGAATAGTCTCATTAACAAATATCTCTTCTACTTATCTTATCTACCCATTCGAAGCATAAACGAAAGATCTGATCTCTCCTATCGTTTTATTCAAATTACGCCTCTCTTCGCGCTTATGTAAATCACAAGAGCTCTATGAGCTCCTCTTGATCTCTGGGATCACCTATAGAACCACATCGAGCGTATACTATTTTGACATTTTCACTCTCAATAACCGTTTGTGGTACTGATCAGTTGTTGCTGCGTCCTTTATCCAAATAAATTAATCCTTTATATTTGCTGAAATCTAACTAACGCTTGAAATAGAGTAGAGTAATGTTTTTTGTGTTCAATATACAATAGGCCCTTCCGGTTGTGCATCAAAATATATATATACATAACAAAATAACCACAAGTGTTTCCGAACACCATATATTATTTATTCATAGCACATTTATACATCATTCCCTAAAGGAGTTTGTATCTAACTTAACACTTATTAGAATCACTTTATGCCTATCCATCCACAAACCAGTGGTTAGCTACTCAAAACACTGCCAAACACCGGCAAACTTTGCGGCACATTTCCTACAGGTGCAAGAGCGCCTTGTGCCACACCGCGAAGGAGCAAACCAGCCGCCGCACCAGTCAAAGTACCTGTCACATGGCCAAGTGTTTGATCCACTGGAAGAGGTAGCTGTGGCCTACAGTCGCCACGAACGAAAAATACTAGGAACGTATTGAAAATATATTACGAGAATAATTAATTAGAACAGTATTTACTACATACACGTACTTGCTAGAAACAATACCGCAACAGCTACACTACTGCCTCTGAACATGTTTCGGTATTGAAGACTTTAACTAAAATTGGCTTACTAAATTTTCTCGATCATATTTATATCGACATTTTGTATAATATGTGCATAGCTTATTTGAAATAACAACATATTAACTGTAAGAACGTTTTGTAGTTAGGGCAGTAATCCATTTAAGCAGCAAACATAACGCTGCGGAATGCGCAGTTAGGCACGTACGTGGGTACTTAGGTATGTGGAGTATCAGAAATTATATTGTTCATTGAATGTGTAAATTTGATTAAATAACATTTAAAATAGTTTTTGACTGAATGGTAAAATTCATTTGTTATTGTTGTTCTGTTCACTAACTGACCAATAATTGTTTTAAATATTTGAATTAATCTAAACGATATATATCTAATGTTAGAAAGAAGTTTTTTGTCCACGAAAATTTTGTGATCTAGAACTTAATTTTGTTTCTCAATTAATGTCACTCCTAAAATTATCAAAAGCTGTCAAATATTCTGGGAAACATTTAAAATAAATTACGATTTATTGTTGAAAGTGCCTTTAATTCAAGCGAGACCTATAAGGGAGATAGAGAGACACATCGACACATGTTCTAGACATTAGTAATTCAAGTTAAATGAACCAAAATCTCTTCCAATGGACTAGTATAGCTCAGATCATGACTTCCTCTACATCTGCTAAAAACCACAATGCCACATAGTATGATTTCAGACCTAAAATATTCTTTTAGTATAGGTCCTTGATGAATAATTTGAAATCGCTAATATTTACTTAATTATTAAATTCCCTTAATTAAAATTCCTTCTATCGTAAGATGTTCATTATCATTTCCAAAATGAAAAGTACGATAAATCTCTATCCAAACCTAAGCCATTGAAGGTAACATTTGTAAAAGTTCATTTGTATAATGTATAAAATATTGGCTACGGTTAGTCATTACAGTATGAAAAGAGACTGAAGAGTATAGCATATAGTATAAAAAGCGATAAAAAGAAGATTTAGATCGCTGCAAACTCTGGGCAAAATTCAAGCTAAAAATAAAATTGTTGCTGTCTATGAGATTCCTGTCCAAGAATAATATCAATCAGCATTATTATCGAAATAGTACTTGAAATCCACTCTTTTATAGTCAAACTTGGGGACAGATTTGAAATTTCGTGAAATATTTTAACGATTATTCTGCTAGAACAAAAAGCAATCCTAGAAGGCATATACTAAGTACACATCGTCACCTGAATTATAAAACCTCAGCGGCGCTAACTGCTTCCTGCAGTGTGGCTTGTAGGAGTATCGAACAGTCAATTGTGAATTGGATGATTAATCAAGATTCACAATCGGAAAGCAACGCAAATACAGCCAATAGCCAAATAAGAAGTAAAAAGTTCCAAACAGAAAAAGAACAATTATCGACGAACAATTGCGACTAGGAACACCAGTGATTGCTGAAATGAGCCAGAACACACCAGTGTATGTATGTACGTAAGTATATCCCATTAACGTTGTTTAATTGCATTTGATTGCAAGTTGCAGATAATCGAAAAAGAATACTGCGCAGTCCATGCTCGTTGACTGCCCAATGCACAAACAAGAAAAACTCAAAAGCGTAGCGCCGACGCAACGCAGTCAACTCCACCGCTTACTATGAATTGATTATTTTTCACAAAGTTGCAGCTCGTTGTTGGTGGCGCTGCGGTGCACCACCCATGGTTTGAAAGGTAATTTTTAAACTTGTCTATTTTTATGTTATCAAATGTTTAGTTTGCGCTTTTTCGACGCTCAAATGCTGGAACATTTTCTTTTTTGTTTTGTTGTGCCCTTCTCACTCACAGTTGGCTGTCTAATTAATGCACAACATGTTGCCGTTTGGCTAAAATAAGGGCTTAACGATATTTAGGAGCCCAGAAAGTCATTTCACCAAGGTACTTGTGGCAGCAACAGCAACGGCGGCGGTGACTTGTTCTAACTAGTTGCTGGTGTGGATGTGTGTTACAGCTCATTTGCTTATGCTGAAATTCTTAGCTTTTTTGTGTACCTTTAGAAACACAAGTCGTCTCGCAATTTAGAGACATGCCATGACGTGCTTGTGTCGGCTGATGATCAGCTTGAAACCTTGTCAGTGTCACTTTACTGTGTTTGAGAAATCCAAACAGCTAACAACTTGCTGTTGTTTAATGCCCAAATAATACTTTTTATGTATATACATATATATTTCCTTTTAATTTTTACTCCCTCTGAACAAATTTTCCACTGCCATGTCGCTCGCGACGGGACAGAAGCTAACCACCGCTTTGATTAACATGTTGGACAACTTCATCTCGCTGATACGGAAGAAGGCTCCATCTGCAACGCTTTCAAGCTACATATGTGTGTGTATGTGTTATTGCATGTAAAGCTGTCTAAATGACAGTCCAGTCCGGTTCAAAGCAATGCAGTGATATGACGGTGTCTAAATGAAATGAATAAATTCTTGTGAGTGGTGTTATTGGGGCTGGCCGCTGCCTAAGTGGTTGTTGCTGATAAGATCATACAGTATGGCGTAATTGAGACGGTTCACCGATGAGTGGGTGTAGAAAAAAAAGAAGCAGAAAAAGTAATTTAATTGTCTGCATGTTTTTCCCAATTCATGAGCTTCCGTTGCGAATTTGGATTTTTGATTTTGTGATTTTTTATTACAAATACCAAGAATTCTTAATGGTATGCTGGGAGATATAGTTGTACTCTTTTTATTAATATTTAGGTATATATCAGAATAAGAACATTGAGCTAAGTTTCTGCAGTGGGTTTTGGTTTTGTATTTCATCGGATTGGATAGTTCCTTTTGATTTTTTTTTCAAGCACGGTTAAAACTTTTAAAATTGTTACTTAAGAAAGTGAAGGTGGGCCTATAGTACTTATCCTCACCACCTGATAGCGCCACTATCGTAATGTATCACCGGGTAGCACACTTTTTGGATGAGACGTATTTTGAACAAATATTAAAGAAGGAGTATCCGAAATTCGAGAAATTAAAATGCAAATGAACAATTCCGATGAGTCCCTCGCCGAAAAATTGATCCACTGGCATATATCAGAGGTCAAGAAATAGCGAATCTTCTTCTATGACTTGGGTCGTACTTACCTTATTTGTCTGTCTCCTACATCTACTAGAAAAAAGGTTTCCTCTTAGACTTTCTTTGAATTATAAAGACCTAATATCATAATGAAGTATCCACAATTAATAAAATAACAACAAAACGTTTTTTAAAATAATTCAGCCTTTATTCAATATTCAAAGGAGATAAATAGATTGTAGTAAATTAAAAAGAACACAACATGAATATATAGTATGTATGTAATAAAAGTATAAGTATTATATGGGGTTCTAAAAGAATACTTGAAATGTGTTGTTTGAGTCATCCGGAAAGAATTTCATAACGCTTTCAGTGATCCGTGTATCCGAGGCGTTTCAATTTGATCTTCTCATTATAAATAATAGCACCGCTCGATGAACCGTAGATACCGAAACCAACAATGAATATTCTGAAAATATATGTTTCAGTTTTAAATACACCTACACTTACCCGTTATAAACGCCAACTGCTCTATATCAGGCACTTTCCTGTTAATGCTCAGCCACCACCTACCGCCGGTCCCTGTACTCGATGAACGTGAAGGAAAACAAAAAACAACGAGCTGTTACTAGCACCAGGGGCCGAATATTTACGGAGTCCTTATGGATTTATGCACTTTCCCGTAATCCAGTGGTTTAGCGACAGTCACCTGTGAATATAAATTTATAGATTTGCTTTTGCATGAACAAATCGTCGACGTAAAATTGCTTTTATGGATGAAAACTAAAAAAATTAGAAAATGATTTTGAATGACCGTAGAATAAAGTTGATTGAGGGGACATTCGAGATCATAATCGACCGATTAACAACCGTTGCAAACCAGTGAAAATAATATGAAAAATTTGTAAACTCTGTATCGAAATGCTTTCCCAAGCAAAATATTATGTAGGTCTTCAGCACGATTTGTCTGTTCTTAGACCTCAAGAGATTGGCCACTCGAAAAACTAAGTACAATAAAGATATAATCGACAAAACTGAGATTCCAAATGATTGATGAGCAAAAGAAGTACGTATCATAAAAATGTGATCGAGGAGTTGCTTTACTCGGTGCATCGGCTTCGAATGAATGATAAAATCGATTTATTTCTTTAGAATGATACGAACACTTCAGTGTGCCTGCTATACTACATGACACTCTTAGCTCCATGTATATCCCTTCTTGCGTCATCCTAACCTCACTAATGTCAATAATGTAAGAGTCTATTACAAATTCTTCTTAAGAAGGTCACAAATATGTCAACAGGTATCTTCAAAGCATTATTGCCATATGTGAAATATGTTATATATAAAAAACTATATGAGTATATATTAAATTAAAAATTCATAGCACGTATATAAAGAAACACATCTCAACAAGTCTATGCTTCCTTAAAAAGCAACTAGAATAACATAGATATGTACTATGTATATTGATTTGCACATCCGATTTGTATAATTTCCCAACTCTACTTACCTGCCCTTGATGTGGAAAGGAAATTGCAAATGTACCATAACCATCGGCAATTGACATTTTCTCATCTTCCGTTGTGTTTGTATTGCCTTCCATAATAAAATACTCGACGAGTCCATTAACACCCGGCATCCTTGTCCAGCGCCTGAATGTTACGGAAGATCGTTGTGCCAACGGGAGTGATCTGCAAAAAACGAACAAAAAACAACAACAAAGTTATTGAAAGGGATTAAAAGAAAAACATTTAGAAAAAAAATATATTAAAAAAAAGGCAATAAAAACAAATATGCGAATGTTGGTGTTAGTGCAAAGGGAAAAATTCTCTGGCACATAAAAGAGATTGCACTTAAGAAAATCACAACGAGATGCTGACAGGAAAATGTCTAAAAATGTTTAAAAATGGTAAAGTGATTGTTGTACACATGCCACAGCGGCACCAGCAACATTAAACAGCAACAACAAGAGCAACATATATAAATGTTGCTCAAGGCTTATGACGCAGTGGCGCACAAGTTGAAGACATTACTATGCATTGCAGGTGGTGCAGTTGAAGGAAATTACATGTTGCCATTGCAGCAATTAACATAAATTAACTCTCGGTTTGAATGGCAAGTGAAATGTATTGTGCGTGGCTGACCATATTTGTAAATGAGAGCGCTGCGCAGAATAGAAGTAAACGCAGGTTAAGCGCAAACGATTTGTGGACTGCAGAGCGGTGCGAAGAGTCGTAAATACTTAAGTGGCGAGTATAAATATTGAGCTTTTGCGCTGCGAAGCGCTAAAGTGCTGGCACATGGTTGGACTTAAGAACTTTAAGCGGATAACTTATGCTAAAGTTAGTGCGCCGCAGAGTTCAGAACGCTGGCAATGAAGTAAACGAGTGTATGGTGTTTGCGGAAGCTAAATACTATACATACATATGTATTTCGCCACTCACATCCCAGTTGATAGAGCCATTGTTGAAGTGTTCTCATCTCTTCACCAGCATTCGCCTTGGTGTAGGACCACAACACTCGACGCACATTGAACAGAAAATCAAGTCATAGCCATAAACCCTTTCGCAGAATGCCGGCAAATACCAATACGCGCTCCAAATGTGCCAATGACAAACTAAATGACTGCTGATGGCAGTAAACTTTATTTGGTTCTGCGCGCTGTATTTTATGTGGAAGACTAAGAAGCACAATGTCAGGCGCGCGTTGAAAAAGTAAGAGCGAAAGAAAAAAAGTTGACTATTTAATATTCCTTCTAACCAAACGCACCAACATAAGCCCTTGAAAAGGACTTACCACTTAGTCTTAGAGGTCTTCTTGGAATATTTGTGTATTCAATAATGTCAAGTGTTTGATTTTATTTTCACTTTTTTTTACAACAAAAATGCATAAATATGTATCTATGTTTGTTTGCGTTACTCTTCTATTGCCACCGTCACATAAACTACCTACTTTAATATATTTATAGCAGCCGCAGACATTAAAAATAAAGTAAATGTCTTTAAGAAAGGCAAAAGTAAAGAGAAAACCCATCGCAAAAAAACAACAACACAGACAAACATGTCGCTTCTGGTATTAGCAGCGACAGGATTTTAATTGGCTTCGAATCGTGGCACAATTTCTAAGAACCACATAGAAATATTGGAGAAAGCCAACATCTCTGGGGATATTTTGCTGTTTGAGTTTGTCTGCCCAACGCACGCACATAAGCTCACACTCACGCGCTTACACTTGTAACCAGCATCCGCTATGCGCTGCCATTGACTTTGGTAGGGCAACAACACAACTTCGCTTTGGTGTTTTGTCACTGTGCCATTTTGTTGTTGTTGTTGTATGTCGACAATGTGCGTATTGTTTCTTCGTTGTTGCTGCTTTAGACGTCGTCTTGGATGGCTCGCCACAATAAAATAGCAGCAATAGTGGCAACAGCAACATCAGTGGCAACAACAGAATCAGTGACAAAAACAACTTCAATGGCAAAAACAGCGTCAGCAGCAACAACAACAACAGCGACAGACAACTTCACCGCGACCACATTTGGCGTGTGTTGTTTATTTATGTATTTATTAATTGGAATCTTGTGGCGCAACAACACACACATATATACACCTATTGTTGTTGTTTTATATATGCGCAAATATTTGACTTTTTTGCCATCATGGTTGCTCCAATTTTGGTAGTTGGTCCGCTGACTCTGCCTGTCTGTAGTTTAGTTTTCATTCCGCTGGCTTTATTACTGACTTATTTAACACACAATAAGCGGAACAAGTTTTGCTTTGATTCAATATAGCATTCCTTGCTATCACTCAATTGTCCAGTTATCTTTGGTTATATTTGCAGACTTATCAGAGGGTTGTTAGAAGCTTTTAATTACCTTAAGTAGCCGCAGTAGTAGATTAGTATCTATTATTGAGTTCTTTTTATGGAATTTTGCAAGAAAATGCGGTGAATTTGTCATGTGAAGTTAACTAATTAGGTTAGTTGGATGTTATGGAGTGTTTTATGGTGTAAGAAGAAGTGCTTGTGGGCTTTGCTTGACGCACATAATACCAGTTTGAGTGCTAAATAAGCAAAAATATTAATTTGTATCATATTTAATCGTCATTTGAGGCATAAAAAGATGTAAACTTATACAAAAAAGTATATATTCAAGATTTAATAGAAACTCCCCTCTTTGTGCTCTAAAATCAAAATAAAAATTTTATAAAAATTATAATATTTCTCGCTTCTTGAACATTTTTTCTATGTTTTATATGCCCGCTTATTTGCATTTCATTCATATTATTATGTGTGGAACAGGTTGTAAGCAATATGGCTGAATTACTTATATACATACAAACAAAAAAAAAAAAAAATTGTTTTTTTGAAAACTCAAAAGCTGATTTATTAAAAAATAATATACACGCGCATACATTTGCAGCGATGAACCACCATGATTTGTGCTGTATAGGAAAATCAAAGTCTTAGTAATCTTAATCAATAATTATTTATTTGTACAATTATTTCTTTATTTTTTATTCATGTATTTGAGTATTTGTGCGCTCCAGCTATAAATTAAAAAAAAATTGAGTTTCTTCAATTAATTTAATATTTTTGAAAGTTAATTGTGGTGAAAAATGTTTAGGCTTTAGATATTAAAAATATTAAAAAAATGTAGAGGTTTAAGTAGTTATTTTGAGGCTACTAAACAGTTTCCCAACCCTGTAAATATTTTTCAATTCAAAATATTTATTGTCTATTGCAGTAGTTGTCTACAAAATTTGCGTTAACAATTTTTCAAAATATGACAGACAATACACAAATTAGCATAAAAGTTGAAGATAATACAATAATAATTACAATATTGTTCTAAAGTTACATCCGAACGCTAGCAGCTGCCAAAAATAGTCGGAGTACAATAGACTTAAGACACGAACTTCTTGCCAGCAAACAGCTGTAGAGTCTCTCACAAACATTAGCGCATTCATTAAGAATCATCATAAAATAATTTATATTTTAATGATTCTAATGCAGACAAGCTAATTTTAATTAGTTTTATTTTTCAGCAAAAACGAAAATGTTGTACACACTTGCCTAGTTTGTTGTTTTTATTTAGTCTGGCATTTCAGTTTTTAATTAATACTAACTGCCGCCAGTCGGTAGTTAACAACACCTCATAAAAAGATTAAAATAAGCACCGCTTACAAGACTGGTAATTTGCATTTTTTCATGCCACTCTGTACAAAATCCAACAACAAATATGCGGAGTATGCAAAAATAAAGCGAGTATTGAAACAACAACGCACAATATGGAAAAATAATATTTTTAGACTGCAGCGCGTACGCTAAACCCACACTCGAGGAAATACTAAAAATACAGTTACTTGGCAGAGTGAAAATAATATCTATTTTAGTTGTACCAAATGAAAGTGATCGCATTTTCCGTATTTTTTTTACCTTGAACACTTTGTTAGAGCGTTTGAATTGATTTGTCTGCTCCGACTAAGTTAAAGTGCCCAAACCACATAAAAACGGAATAATATTGAGTGAAAATCATGAACTGGGTAACTGTTGTGTGAATTGTTTACACAGGAAATGACTAAGCAGTCCGAGTGGAGGCAAAAAACCAGAGTAATATGTGTTATTATAAGAAACAAGAGAACTGAAAGTCGCTCTTTTGGTAAAAATATATATTTATTATTCACTTAACTATTTATATGTATGAATACAATCACTCACGTACTTAAACGGGCCTGCTAAGACGAGTATGTGCAATTTATGGTACACTGCATGACATGCACAAATAAAAGCGAGTGTGAATGTGTAGTCACGTGCATAAAACGGTTTTGAGAAAAAATAAAATAAAAATTCTCTAAATTTTTATAAAAAATATACATAAAACAAACAAGTGTTTACAACCAGCATGGGTTCAAGTGCGTTCAAATTGTACTAAAAATCGAGCATGAAGCATTGCTTACAACGGCAGTTTGCAAAATACAGAGTAATAACGTAATAAAAACTAAGTGATGTATATATTAAGACAAGCCTCAAAAATTATCTCATCAAAATCAATTGCAGCTAATAGCAACATTGAAATTAATCTAAGCCTATTAGGCAAACATCTTCTCAACAACAAGCAATGCTGTAGACTCCATTAACCTGAATCTCTTCCTTTCGTTCTTCCTAGCTTGTCAAGTGAAAGAAACTTGACACTAAGATGGCCGTTATTATGCAAATACTTAAGCTTCAAACGACAGCCGCGCCATTTAGGAAACAAGGCAATTGCACTCAATAAATAACTCTCGACGGTAGCTGGTGTCAGCGGCGGCAAGCCGTTGTGTTGAGTTGTGTGGAGTTTCTAGCATGCTCTGCATTTGCTGTTGTTTGTGACGAAATAACGGTATTGTCGAGCTAATAACTTAATTTGATTTCTCTAATGTATTTATGAATAGCGCAATTTCCTTACAAATGCGCAATTAAGTTGGCAGCCGCAAGACACAACAAGTAATACAAAAACAAAGTGAATACAAGAGAGTATCAAAGCTCTTTAGAGCAAAAACTTACGCTCAACTTGTGTAATAATCAATTTCCGCATGCTTTAGCGCTGCAATACGGCGCTGGGGGTGCCAAGCGGCCAATAGACAATTGTCAAAAGATGTTTATGTTGACTGTTGAGTGATAGTTCGAGCATAGGTAATTCCCGTTGAACTGGATTTGTGTTGACAGCAAACGAGCAACGTAAGAACATAAAGTGGCTGAGAAGAGAGATGGAGAGCACGGTTAGGCAGGAGTGGAGTGAGTGTAAGCGTATTTGATGGACAGCACTTTGAAATGGTGCCAACAGGTGCTGCTGCTGCCAACAGCCGATTGATGAATAGCAGTGCAACGTGTTGCAAGCTTCGCGGGCACAAGCATACATTCACACCGCGATTGCGATTGATATGAGTGTGGTTGTGTGTACGGGCTGGCAAGTATTTTTTAGGAATGCAATGTGGATTTTTGCACCTATGGGAAATCTGCTTGCAATATGCGACCATAAACTGCATTAGTTTAACCGCTTGCGATTTTTAACGCAAATTCATAAAAAAAATAATAAGTACATTTAATTTAAGAAATAGCAATTATTAATAAAATAAACTCGCTCAGCATTAGTGTATGTCGTTTGTGTAGACATGTTGCGTGCAGGGCGACATGGCAACATGTTGCTAGGCTTGCTTCATTAAAACCAACATGTTACTAAGTACTTACGCCGACGACTAACTGCAGCAGCAACTACTCAAATCAACTTCAAAGTGCGCTAAATTGACAACTGTCCAAGCGACGAAGTGACCGAGCGACCAAGCGTTCGTTCGGCGTACGGTCAGTTAATTAATAAAAATACGCACTAAATTGTGTTGATTTTTGTTTCGCGTTTAATTTTTGCGTATGAACTTTATTTACGTCGCTGCGTATTTTTTTATTATTTATATTTTAGTTTTGTGACTTGTGACTGCTGTCCGTCGTCGGCGAACAACTTGTCTATATAATTGATTGCTCTGGCTGTGTTGCCGGATTTCAGCGTTCGCATGTTTTCAACGTGATTTACTTGTTGTTTGTGGTGGCAATTTACAGTTGCTATAGACGACGCAACTAAAATGTGGCAAGTAACTAGCTGGCGAAGGAAACATGGTTGGCAATATTAAAGTCGCAATTGACGCTCAAGGAGCGGGTGCAACATTTATGTGTGTATTTGCAAAAGTAATCTTCATCTTCATTTTTGTTTTTGATCCTAAAACTATATTTCCAAATTTTCCACCGAGTTTTGGACCACCTTTTTGCCACAACAAATCATTTTATCAAAGTAAAAAGTGAGTTCAAAGCCACAACAAGAGCACAAACCAAATCGTTGCATGCAATAAGTCATAAAAATCACAAAAATTATAAATATCTTTAGCACACACGAAAGAATACAACCCACACCAGCTTTTTTATAATTACCATGCAGTTGTTGCACTTATATGTTTGATTATGTGCATATGCAAAATAATTTGCCAGGGCAGTGCACTGTTTAGATGGTCGCTTAATAACAGCAATAAACAAAAGTAGAATTCGTACAAAGCAAAAAAAAATCAAAAACAAAAATAAGGAAGAAAGCAACAAAAAGAAAATGAAAAGACTTGGCATGTGAAATTTCTGACAGCTGAGGCGGTCGTTGTGATGTTGTTTAGCTTGCATGTCTGTCAGTCTGGCAGCTGTTCCCTGTTGCATGTTGCAAGCACCCAAGCAATAGTGCTAACGAACACACTACTAAGAGATGTAAAAAAATTCTAATATGCTTAAAAAAAATTGTTTTTGTAAAATAATACTTAATAATAGTACAATCTTGAAAAATCGGAAAATATACATTGAAACAGAGACATAAACATCGATCTAATAATATGGAATTAGGGACTATGAAAAACTGAAATCATGACCGTACAATCTTCGAACCAATGAAATAATAATCTGTAGGAGTTGTTTTAGTAAATGTTAATATTCAAAAATATGTTGACTTGACTTAACTTGGCTTTCCTCTGCGAATCTTTCTTTCCAAATTATTTTATTACTAAAAAAGTGATATGTGTATGTATAAACAGATAAATCTGATCCCCAACTCGTTCGCTTTAATCACCTCCAATCTAAAAATAGTAAAACTAAAATATTGCCTACATTTAGGCGAATTCTCTATGAAAATATAAATATTGCCTACAATTAGGCGCACTGGTATTAATCAAAAATATTGTTTAAGAAACTCTTGTAAGTCGCAATAAGCACTGAACAATTTGAAAAACAGACACTTTATATAAATCTAAAGCCATTTTATGTATAATATATGATTATGGCTTGTATAAAGTATTCCAAACGAGTTCGTCGCTTAAGTCTTTTGAAATTGAACAAGCAATGTCACAATTATGCGGCACAGTTAACGTCAATATTACCAATATCAATATAAGAATTAACTTGAGAGTAATTTAAAATCATTTTAGCAACAACAACAATGCCAACAGTAGCACCACTCAATAAATGTTTGCGAGAGTTTGTGCACAATTTTTTATTTGTAGTTTCTATGAAATAAAAATAATAAAGTGCGTGGGTACGAAAAACCAGTTGAAACCACCCACCATGTTGGCAGAGCTAGATTGGTGTGTGCAGTGCAAACTGCTTCAATTCCAGCGAGATCACAGTGGAGTTGTTTTTGTTGTTGTTGTAGACTTGAGTGCCTTAGCTTTCGAAAATAATTTTCGCAGCGCGGAAATGCATTTGTTGCAAGAACAGTGGGCCGACGGAGATCGCTTCCCGCTAAGCAGGTTATCAAGATTGCGGTGAAGAGTCTTACAGGCGACTCTGCCTGTGGTTTCAAATTAAAGGTACAAGATACAAACAAATGTGCTTTTTCGTAGATTTAAGAAAGTTTTTAATTTCTTTTTTTGTCTTCAATTTTCACACACATACTATATTTCTTGTTGTTAGTGTTTTTGGTTTTTTTTTGTATTATCATAAAGTTTGCTCATTTCTTACCTCCGGCACTGTGACCTCATAGGGTGTGTTCATGAAGCGCGGCGCATTGTCGTTGACATCAGATACGCGCACAATAATCGGAATGCTGCGTCGCTTGTTGTTTGCGTTGCGAATCGAACAGGAGACCTGTGGTGCAGCGAAATGAGAAAAAATTGAATTTTAAATATAGAAAAAAGTAAAAAATAAATACGTATAAAAGCGCTCAATATTTTAAAGCTGGGAGAATTGGTCACACACACATGCACTAAAATCAATTGAGGCATCCAGTTGGTGGCTTGCATAAGTGGAAGATGCTCTTAAGTATTTGTTGCGCTGCACGCCAAATGTCATAAGTAAAGCAGCCATAAAAACGCTGTTTTCGGTTTATTAACTAACTTTGGCGGTGGCAAGCGCATTTTGTGGCGTGCAACTGTAAAATTTCGCCATAAAAAATTTGCATTTCACCAAACAAATCTCACAGCGGGTTTATTTTTCATTGCTGTTGTTTAAGCACCGCAAGCCATGCGCCTTTAGCGCACTGAATCTCATGCAGTCACACACTTCCATTCATATTCACACACACTCTCTTCTTAACCTTAGTTTGCGCTCAGTTTTGTTTTCGTTGCTTAGAGCTTGCAAGCGTGGTCACCTTCGTGCACTACTCACCTGAAAGACAATGTGACTCAGATTCTCCTCATCGCGATCGAGTGGCTGCAGCAGCTGCAATTTCTTGCCGTCCAACAGGAATGTCGGATTCCCCTTTGGGAAGACTAGATCCAGTGCAATTTCCGTGTGGGGATCACCGTAAATTGGCAACTTCGGCGGCGTGGTTTGTTTACCAATAACTGTAAATACACAAATAATCGCTGCAGTAGCAGTTAGTGAACCCAAGAAACAGCAAGAGCGATAATAAAGAATGAAAAAGAAATTGAAAGAAATTGAAAGAAATTGAACTAGAGTGGTAAGGACGCTCAGTTTGCGATGTGGATGATTAAATTAAAAAAAAATAAGCAGACAACTTTTAGAGATTTTTAAATTTAAAAATAAAGATTTTTATGAAAAAAAATATTTTTAAAATTTTGTGTTTAAATGAAAAAGCGTAGCTCCAAATTTTTTTCCATTAAAACGATTTGTTGCAGTTTTATTAAGGTAATTCGCATGTTAAAGAAATGCTCCTAAATATGAAATATTTACCATTTATTTGTCTATCGAACATAACCTTCAAATATTATATAATGTATTGTAGCCTAGGAAGTATCTAAAGTGATTTAAACTTATCTCAATAGATGCGTCAATAGAACCTATTTATGGATTCCATTAACTCGATTGCAGTGCCACCTATCGGTTTTTAAGAAGTATAGTATAATTTATCTTTCATTTAATCTTTTTCAACCCATTCAAAAGCTTTTAAGTAAAACCTCAATTCATTACCCCATTTCATCCCGGATAAGGTATAAAGTTATTTTTAGTTTTTGTTTAATTTTTAAGCCGAGCATTAACGGCTTTTAACGGCGAAAACTGAAGCATCATACTTGCTTAAGTGGCCATACGAGCTTTTGATGGCCAATAAAATGTGCGAGAGCATCGGGAACATTGAGTTATTAATTCAGCGGCACGAACTTCAGAATGCGTGCTGTTGCTTTATGGTTCGCAAGTTGTGTCGGGTGCTGTGCACACATCCGGAAGTTATTAAAATTTTCACAAATACTTGACTCATGTTGCGTTTGTTTCGTTTTCCTAATTCTTACAATTGTTAAGTATGTTAAGTATCGTTTAATCGTTTGAGAGTACAAAAGAAACTATTAACGAGTTACGTGTTTACTTAGCGGTTTTAGTGTTGAGAGAGCTAGTTAATGGGTGTTTCTTTTTTAAGTTTTGTAATTTATGGAATGCGATGTGAATGTGAAATTATGTATATCTTCTAAAGCCTATAGATAGGAATATTTTTAACATTTACATCCCCTAAGCATAGCAGATGGTAGACAGTAGAGAGAAATGTTGCAGAAAACATAAAAATAATATTGCTGTATTGAAGTATTTTAAGTTGAGAATTGCTCAGGTTGAGCTTTGTTTTCCCTATCAACTCATATATCAATAACTTGATTGCCACTGGTTGCAATAAAAGCTCACTGAGTTCAATTATCTATAGTTTTTCACCTTTGTTTAGATAATTATAATTCAAATATTTTTTTAATCCCTTAATTTCAAATTCTCTATCCTAAGGGTGTGTTCCACACTCCACAGTTTAAAGTCTTCTGCTTTAATTTCCCATTACCTGCTAATGTTGCGCTTCATTTCATTTATTAACTATCCAACTCACGTGCAGCTTCCCATTCATGCCACACAATTATAATCATTATATCAGACACTTAAACTAAAGCTAAAATCACAAGTTGTAACAACATGGAAAGGAATAAAAAGAATATACAGCGGAAAACAACAGCAGCAACAATAACAAAAAAGCCAACGGGATAATACACACACAATAACAAGCAAACAGACAGCCGAGCATTAGAACACAATAATATTCGATTGCTAGGAGCAGTAAAGCGTTTAAGGTAGCGCTCTGACAGCAGAAAGGAAGCCAAGCTAACAACAACAAGAGCAAAAACAACAAAGCGAGAGATGCAAAAGAGAAATGAAACACCGACGACGGTGAGCGCTGCCGCCGTTGTGGCAGGAAGAGATTTGCCCGCGTTTGGTGCCGCCGGAAAGTGGTGTATGAAAAACCAACAACAACAATAGTAAAAAGTGTATAAAAATGCATAAAATAAGAAATTGTGGCACTGAATACTAAAGAGCAAATGAAATATAACGACTGAGGAGCTGAGAGGGGAAAGAGGATACATGGAACTTGTTTCATGCAACACCGCGCGCTGGCAAGCAGCAGTAGCTGTGTCACCATATTTTGTGGCATGTAAAATGTGTTGCGCGTTTACTGCAGCGGCTGCTGTGCTTTTTGTTGCAGACACAATTGTTTTTGCTTTGATTCAAGTCAGCTCATTGCTTCGGTTTTTTCGGCCGCACTTTGGATTCTATCAACTGAGGTAGTGGTGTTTTTTGTACATCGCTGCGATGTAAATGTTGCACTTGGTTTGTGCAAAGGGCGTGTTTGTGTGGAAGAAACAATGGCGACGGCGGCAGTCATGGCTGACACACACAATCACACCGATGATACACAGGTGTAGCAACTGTAATTACCAGTGGAAGAAAGGTAGAGAGTAAAATGCAACGGGAGTAGCGGATGGACGAGCGGACGGCAATGGACAGCCATCCGCTTGGATGGCGTTTAAATGGCGGTTGTGGCGTACTGTGCAAGGGCGGTCCCGACATTCTAACATTGGACAGCTTGAACGGAACGTTAGTAGCTGTAGCTGTCTTACGGAATGACTGCCACAATCAGAAAGCTTGTGTGTGTGTTGATGCCACAAATATTCTTATTTCGTGTTGCAAGTTGCTGCTGCGCCGACGCCATTCCGACAATGCTGCTGATCGTCGGTCACAAAAAGTTTTTTTGCTTTGCTATTCGCTAGTTAAGATTTTTTGCTGCCGCTTTTGCTCATGACTTTATGTTGCACTTGCCACGCTTGTGTTGCACAATTCATTTAATACAATTACGCCACGAGTTGTGTTTCCGTTGATGGAAATGTAGCTGCATCGCTGAAATGGCTGCGTTGTTGCCGCGGTAGCTCGGCGAGTAGAATGTATATTTATGTCTGTGGTAAGTATAAAATCAAATTTGAATGGTTTGTAATGATGGACGTTGAGACAGTTTTATGAAGCGAAAATCGAAGCAAAAGGCAAACATGCCATACACAAACATACACAATTGATAATTGTATGTTGTTTATATGTACCTTTATTGTATTGTTTGCTTGATTATTTGTGGCATGTTGCAGGAAATATGAATGCCAACATTCTGGAATTAATGCAACATGTCATTATTAAGCATATATGTACATATATGTGTATATATGGCATATATGGCATATATGCTATTTTCATATGCTTGCAACACCGACACAGCCACATTGCAACACAAATTTCCAGTTGAATGCATTTCACACGCCGAAGCGTCCAAGTACTTACTTAGTTATAATCAAAAAGGGTTCGCACAAATATTGCAAGTGTAAGCATTTCCAGCATGCAGCAACGGTGTCTATTAAATACGACATAACCATTTTATCGCCATGGTTGTAGTTTCCTTTTATTAAAAGCATACAAACATACATATATATACATCGTGTGTATTTAGAACTTGCAACACACTGTTGGCAGCATGTTCCACCAGCATCATCTTACGTGGCAAAGTAAATTAGCCACAGATTTTAAATTAACAATCTTAATGAAAGCTCGCCAGCAGCATGCTCCCGAGCCACTCCAATCGGCCGAAGGGTGGTGCATCGTGGGCAAAGTGTTGCAAATGCTATTTAGTTTAAATGCAAAAGTGATTGTTGGTGCTAGACGATGGATCAAAATTGTAGCAATTCGATATACTGTTGTTGTGCACGTGGGTAGGCGGATTGAAATATTATTTATTGATTTATACTTGTACTTTATATCAAATATACAAATCTTCAATGAAAGTTCAGTAAACTATAGGGAAAGCTCAATAAGCTACAATGAAAGCTCAATGAAACACAACGAAAGCTTAATAAATTATAATGAAATCAAAGCTATAGAAAGTATAATAAAAATCCAAATTGAGATGGCACAGTTGAAACAAACAACGACACAGCAGCCAAAATAGGACTAATCTATAAATATGGG
This sequence comes from Zeugodacus tau, assembly GCA_031772095.1. Classification (NCBI taxonomy): domain Eukaryota; kingdom Metazoa; phylum Arthropoda; class Insecta; order Diptera; family Tephritidae; genus Zeugodacus; species Zeugodacus tau. Next base: position 77,156,219 of record CM062649.1, read on the forward strand.
TTAAGAACCTGACCTGATTGTAGGAAAAAAGTGAATATATATATATGGATCACAATTTACAATGAAGGACAGACAACTGATCTTTATTTCTAATTACGTCCATGGTATTTAATAGGCTGTAACTGCAAAACTGAAGATGTATGGCGTCACTTACTGAAGCTCAGAACATCTTCAGTTCGATATAACTGTCATGGACGAAATTTTAGAAAAAAAAGGGGAACAAAAACTACTACGATAAAACTGCGTAAGACATAACGCATAAAAAAGTAAACGTACACAGAACCCTGTGGTGAGACAAAGAAAATATTTATATCTCTACAACGGACACACTATGCATGCTCATGCATGAGATGAATTGCATTCAAAAGATCACTACCGCTGCAGAAGCAATTAAGATGATATGCAACTTTTTAATTTTAACTTTAACTCTTACTTAATTTTCATTACTATGACACTGGTGCAACATTCAACGCCAACCGACTGACGGTAGAACAATTAAGCTCAATAAATTATAAGAAGACAGCGCAAGTGGACGGTGAGGACAATAACTTGGCTACCCAACCGAGGGCCGGCTCTGGTGAGTCGGGTGCTGATTCACAGCTTAGCATGGCAGAGTACAACCTGGCATGTATCTTGCGCGCGAAAGCGCTCGATGACAATGACGTCGGCAAAAAGTAATGGTAGAACAAACGGTGGCGTCTCCACACCGATGGCGGTCGCTGCAGTCATGTAGGGCTGCCAGCGCGGTAGTCATTGACTGACACTACCGTAGTTTGCATTTTTAATAAGAACCGACAAGAAATGATTTTGCTTCTGTCTTCTGTGCATTCACATTATGAATGTTTAATCTTTCTTGCTGCACGTACAAACATTTGCGTTGGAACTGCGGGGAGTGTTCGTGAGGACCGTGTAACATGTAAAACAGCAATGGAAGTGACAGTTATGGGCAGATCAGGCGACTGCCGTGGAAGTCCACTGTTCTTTGTGTTGAGGCTCCGGAATATTTAGTGTCTATAGAAAGTGAGTTGTGTGCCAGCCTTTGTGGCGGCGGCAAGTGAAAGATGTTTGCTAAATTTTTGTGATTTAACTGGAGGAAATTTTTAGTATGATATATTTAAAGTAAATTTAAGGTCTAATAAATTCTTCTCTACTGGAAAATAAATATAAAGTTCAAGTGTGCGTCTTCGATAATGTGAATTAATAAGTGAATTAGTTAAACGTTGCCTACATTTAGGATGAAGCAAAATACAATTATATTTGTCTACTATTAGGAAATGGATAACAGTTTTTATAATTTAACTAAACGAAAGTCCATCTTAAGAGACTTCAATTACCAAGAAATCCAATATCAATACTACATAACCACCTACCAAACTACCAACAACGTGCTACTTGATAACATTCTCATTACAATTATTCGCAACCGCAAACGATTTTGTATTTTAGAGATTCGCGTCGTACTCTTGGCACTTTGGAATGCCTTATTTATGCATTTCGCCGATACTTGCAGTAATTTGTGCGTACGTGGAGACAAAGTAATTGTCTGGCTGTAACCCAAGTCACTTCACCATTTGGTGCAATAATAATTTCTGTGCTGCCGCAACCGTTCGACTCGCTGGCGCACAACGTGTAATTTAATGCGGCACATTCGCAGCAACTGCAACGCATGGCGTTTACTTTCATGTTCAGTAGTCCGCGAGGAGTGTGTGCAACCAGGACACTGTTGTCGACGACGAGCAACGCATATTTATGGGCGCACCAAATGACATTGTCAGCGTGAAACACACAACTACTGGATTTAGAAAATACAATTTTCTGGGGCTCTATGAAATTTACCAATGAAAGTTTTTGAAATCAGCTATTGGTAGTATTAGTATTTTTAGTACTTTATTCAAATCGCAGTTTAAGCACGCTTATCGAAAGACTTTATTGGGAATCTCTTTATTTAGATATTTACCAACACCAACCAATATGAAAGTGCCAGCCAACAAGGCGATAAGTAAATAGCGAATCCAACAATATAAGCGAAGGGTGAAAAATAGTATCAATTTCCCGTTGCAAACAATGAAAAAGTAAATACCTCCCAGTATGTGGCACGTTTGTTTAAAGTAGCCCACGGCAGCGAATGCGGTGTGGGGCGCCAATATGCGTCGAGAGAGAGATGCCAAAGAAATTTTCACGAAGAAGGGGGAATATAAGGGGGAATCCATATATTTGTTTGTGTGCTGTTGCAGCAAATGGCAATTGCAGCGTTTATCGTTTATCGCAATTGTTTTCGCTTGCAACAAGCAACTATTACGATGTGGTACTAACACTGTGTAATAGAACCATATGCAGAGCAACACCATGTGCATTTTTATATATGAATGTGTGTGTGTGTTTGTTGGTAAACCCTATAAACTCGATTGTTAATTTAACTGCAATCACGCCAATATTTTTCATTTTATTTTTCATTTTATCGCCGATGGCTTATTCAATTTTCCATTGTAATGGCCAAAAGGAAGGCAATATGGAAATGGAAAGCGAAAAAGGCGAAATGCGAAATGAAATGCAACGCCGATTGTCCGTATGTGTATTTGTGTGTGGATGCGCAGATATGTATGTAACTAATACTTGTAATAAATTTGAAGATTTGAAGAGCGCTGATGCGTTGGTTTGGTAAAGGATTGTTGGTGCTTGCTATGACTTTGTATAGTTGCGTGCAGCCATTTTCTGTTATTGTTGTTGTTGGTTGGTTGGTTTTATTTTTTGCCGATATCTACTTGTAGCACTCAACAATGGCATAACAATCAAATTATTGTTTAAAAACGATTTCTCTTTGTTAATAAAACCGATAAACCGCAAATGTCTCTTCGCCTCCCTTTTCAACCGCAAATGTTTAATGTTGTGCGGCAAACAAAAACAAAAAAGATAGCAATGGAACATGAATGAGAATGAACATGCGCACTCTGGTTTAGTGGAGTGAAATTGTGAGGAGTGTTGAATAAATGGTAGATTTCTTTAAACATTCTGAGATTCTAAAGGTAAAAAATGTAAAATGTTTGAGCAACGCGCCTAATTGTAGGCAATATTTCGAAAAAACATAATTTAAAGAATTTAAATTTGTGGGTTTTGGGAGAAGTAAGATTGAGATTTTATTCATTTTTTTTTTAATAATTATTAAAACATAAGCCTCATTACAAACAAGTTTTTATTTTTTCTTAATAATTTTCCATTATATAAAATTAAAATTTTTTTCAAACTAATCTCCATAGAACACTGTGCCACAGAACTACAAAAGCTACATCTTTGAATTGCAAGTAACATAACTGCAGGATATGACAGCACCAACCACAAAGACGCACCAAGAGAATGAAGAAGCGCAGAAAAAGTGAAGAAACATAATACTTTGACTAGAAGCGTTTAATGAGTTTTATTTCTATGCGCTTTCAACTGCCACAATGAAGTGGCAGGCGCATAAAAGTAAATTGAACTGCTTTTGCTATCGCAACACAATCGCTACAGCGAAACATACAACAACAATGAACAGTCAGAACACTTTAATAATAGTGCTAGCAGTGGCACGCACATAATCTACAACATACGAGTCATACTTTGAACATACAACACTTGGCCACTTGCAACACGATATGCAGACTGTGAGGAACAAAATAAGGTGAGTAAGTGTCTGTGTAAGTAGAAGAAGAGGACTTATGTGCATATGAGAGCGCGTGTGTTTGTATGTTAGCAATTGCGGCGAATTTGTAGAGACGTCTTTAAATGGCGCCACGTGCAATTTAATGTGTGCTGCCTCTTCTTTTGTTGCACTGGCAACACATCATCATCATCAGCGTATATAAACATTTATGTTGCTATATTTTTGCATTGCACTTGTTGAAACTGATTCATTTATTGGCGGCCTAATATAGTGGCAAGGCGTCTGGCTTGGCACAGCAACACATTTCAAGTCAAGCAGTAGCTGTTGCTTTGTTGCTGCAGCATATTGTAAATTCCATATGTGCGATAAGTTCACTTGCTATAGTACCAAATTGCTCCAGTTGTAATGGCTGCGCTGATTTTTTGCGATAATTTCAGCAGCGACCCTGCGCCGTGCGTCCGCTAGGGCGTATACTTCACTTTTTTCGATTAACAAAAGACCTAAGTTAAAGAGTTATTCTCTCGTTGTTGGAAAATTATATACCTTTTACGATTATGTATTTGATTATAACTATTATGAAAAGTGTTGTTTGACCACAGTTTGCCTGTAAGTAAATCGCACAAGTGCTTGCAACATACATATGAGCAACTTGTTGCGGATCCTGTCCACTTGTGGCAGTTATCGACCCACACGTGCATGCTGCTACATTTCTATGCCACTCCACTTTGGTTAATGATGCTTGTTAGCCCTACGACAAAAAAAATATGGTGGTTTGTATTTGCTTGGTCCCAGATATAGTGAAAATTATTCAAAAAAGCAGAAACTCAACCATAAAACAAGCAAACGATTTATAAATAATTGTGAGGCGGCGCGGCGCAGCAAGCTATGGCATGCAAAAATGTTGTTGTTATGTTGCTGGTGGGTAGAATTCGCTAGAAAATTTAATTAACTCTGCAAATCGCTAGAAATAAATAAAGGTGTAGCGTAAAGTGCTGTATATGCTGGTGAAAACCTGAATTGATATATAGCCATATCTTTATTTTTAGGTATCACACATCTGCTGTGGGCTTCTGCTTTCTGATATTTTAATGACTGGCCTACTAAGCTGATTGCAATCAATAATTTTAGATAAATGTGCGAAATGGTAGCTACAAGATGTTGACGATGTGCAAATATAGAAACCAAAGGTGTTATTAAGTTTTTAATGAAGAGGAAAAGTGAGCCTTTTTAAAGTTGGCAGAAAGCATTTTTCGAATGGCCTAAATACCATGAAATAATTAAGAATAGCTCAGAAAAAGGTTAGGGAATATTTTTTTATTGGAAACTTCAAACTCCATATTAGTTTTTATATATATTATATAAAATTATTTAAGTAGAATAACTTGAAAGTTGTATTTTTATTTAAATTTTTATTAGTGTAAAGTTCGGAAAGTTCTACTTACAATCGCCGCGACTCTCTTCAATATCCAATATAATATTTGTTTGTCCAGTTTCAACTTCGCAAAGCTGTGATTTGCCCAAAATTCCAGCGATTTGTTGACAACTGAGAAGCAGCAATAAAAATAGCGAGCACGCAGTGCTTGCTGCTGCATTTCGATGAAAAACGTATGACGTTAACATTGTGTGGCTAAAATTGAAAAGAAAAAAAAAAAAAGAATTTATAAATAATGTTAAATTAAAAATATAATTTATGATAACTAAAGTTTGCAAAGGAAATAATCAAATAATGTTAATCGAATTGAAATGTGTACGGTAAAAGAATGTTCCGGAAGAAAATTTTGAAAGTAATACATTTTTCTTCGTATATGTCAAATTCGATTTATCTAAAGTCCCTACTAAATATATTTTCAGAGTCTTCAAATAAGAAAGATGTGTTTTAATGCTTTCGGCTACTTGAATAAAGTAAATATACAAATGTGAAATAAGTTTTCAAAAAATCATATTTTCCATTAAAATATTTTCATTTTCTAAAAATGTTCTTTTTACTAATTTATAACTTTATTTAATTTATATTAATATTAATATTATATAATATTAATTTTTATATCAACCTGTTTACAATATGAGAAAGTTCACGCCTTGAAAATTCTTGCCCTAGAAAATGCACAATGAATATTAAACATTTTTTTTTATATCTGTCGAGTGATTATTTATTTTCATATGCTTTCAAGGACAATACAATCGCCACTTAACGGTGGTGGAGATTCGTGTGAATTTTCAAGTACAATCGATGAAGTAAGTTGGTATATTTACTGTTATGTTTCTAACTGACATAGTGCATATGTATACCATTGGCTTGTGTTTGAAAATAAAGTATTTTTTGCCTTTTGGGTTTACTTGAATGAAGTAATGCGTTAGCAATTGCTAATACACAAATACATAACTGTTTGTCTAATACAGTAAACTAGTTCACAAACAATTAAGAAAATGTTGCACGAATTATTTACGACAATTACGTACATACATTACGAACCCTGTCACTGGCCAATAAATGGTTTGAAATAAACAATAAGAAACAATTTGCATCGGCAAGAAAAACTAAGACACTGTTAGCTTATGCTAACCGGTTGGGTGGCTAAATAAAGACATGTCTTTACTTTATATACATATATGTATGTAAGGAAGTATGTGTAAATATATAAGACACAATTGAAAAAATAAAAAATAATTAAATTATAAAAAGTCTCGCTTATTGACAGGCGTTTTTATGATTCTCTTTAACTTCGAACCATTTCTATAGGCTACATTCACTTCCAACTATAGTTCAGAACAAATACTTTTTCAGCACCCTGTATTTAAACGATTTTATATCTGTGCCTTTAAATTTCGTGTTTTTATTGTTTTAAAATTTTTCATATAAATTTTCTTTGCTTTTGCTCTGCAACTTATTTTCTAGCGATTATACAGCAAATCGTTATTGCCAGCCACTTTGCATTTTGGATTTCGCATTAATGCAACTTCACCCATGAAACGGTGAATTCAAAGGCATTTTTTGCGCTGTTCTTTGCTGCTGGCTGTTGCGTTGCTAATCGTTAATGCCACTCAGCGCGAGGATTGTAATGCCAACGCTGTTCTTTGCTATTACTTGCTGTTGTTGTTGCTATGTGTGTTATTGTTATTGTTTTTGCAAGCCTTTGCTCTGCAAAATGTTATTTGTATTCAAAGATATGCCACACACCGAATATGGTCAAGAGTGGCAACCCATTTTGGGTGCATAAATACGATTGTGCTGCATAAGCGGAGAGTCATACAATGTTGTGGCAACAAAAACAATAGCAACAAAATAATATAAAAATAATAGAATAATATAAAAATAAAGAGTCTAGAATAAATGCGGAGGAATGTGTGTGTTAGCGTAGAAAGGCTTCAATATTTACTACATCCGGCCGACTTGTGATAAAAACAGGATAAAGGCGCGCGGTCAACTGCTGAGGTAGTGGTTTGGTTGTCTAGGTCTCGTTGCCCAATATTCGTTTGGCAAATGTCACCTAAAATAAACAAACCGTTTCATTGTTGCTGAGCGATTGCTAGGTTGAGGTGAAGCAAAGAGCACTCAGAATGAAACTAGTGCCTTCAGGCTCAGTCAAGGACTAGTCCCTAATCACTTAGAAGCTCATATCTTTAAACGAGGCTTTTGTTTTAAAATTATATATTCTCATACATACAAACATCGTATGAATTAAGATCCGGTGCACCATAGGGTCCTTAGTTTATGAGTGTGTGGACATAAATCAAATAGAAAAAGCAATACAATACCAATAAAGTGCAAAGAAAGCAGCACAGAGATTGCCACAAATACAATGTTGCTGCTGCAGTGTGCATTTACCATCACAATTACGGTATCTGCTGTAAAATCAAGCAAACAGCTGAAATGCGCCAGCAGAGTTAGGGAGCACAGTTTGAGAGGAGTATGAATTAAACAAAAACAATAACAAATAACACTAACAACAATTTAAGATAATGAAAGTTAAGCCGGCGAGTGGCGGATGTTGGATAAACTGTGGCAGCACACACGGCAGCAAATGCTACCACATACAAAAACAACAATCACAAAAACAATAAAAGCAGCAAAAAAGATGCCAGAACTAACAAGCATGTGCAACAAAAGTGGCACAAAAATGAAGGGCGCGAGACACAACAAATGCGGCGTCCTGCCTTGGCCGACAGTCGCCGCCGCCGCCGCCGCAAAGCGCAACCCGCCATCATTGCCACTGTTTCGCTTACTGTTACTTGCTTTTCGACTGCTTTTCCTTTTGGCAACGATTCGCACGTGTAACACAACAGAGTAAAAGCGCGCATAACGGGCTTCCAGCGACTCTGCTAACTGCAGCATTGCCACTATGACGCTCTAAGTGATGTTGTTGTTGTTGCTGCCGGTGGCTTGAGTGCTGTCTACTGCACCTGACCAATCGACACTCACTCGTGTAACCGAGCACGCCGTTGCATGTACGGCCTGTCAGCCCCTTCATCATCATCAGCAGCAAGAAAGAATAAATGGTGAAAGGAAGCAAACTGAAGCTGCTTGGCGACAGCGAGAATATCAGAGAAAGGAGAGATGGTGTAAGAAAGAACCAAATTGGGAACAAAACTTGGCTGACGCGCAGAAAGTTGCAGCTGGCGCTGTTGTTGTTACGAAGACATTCACCGTCGGTGCTGGCGATGTGTGTCAAGCGGCATGCAACACGTAATGCGCGCAAACGAGGCACGGCGATAAAGTTGCACTTACATTGAAATCTTGTAATTGCAGATTTAATTTGATCGTTGGAGTAAAATGTTTAGAAGGTATGAGATATATATGATATGAAGTTGGAATATTCTTTGTCTAATTGGCTTATAATTTGAGAACAGTTAGAAATAGATTGGATTCTTTGGGCTACCGCTTCAAAAGTTAGAGAGGATACTGTTTTTTTGTTAGAAAAAAATAGTATTGTATTTAAGTTGTTTTCCAAAAAATACTCAAAAATAAAATAAAATCGAAAACCATTTTAATTCCAAATTGTGTTTATATTAAAATAAAGTTAAAAATAATTCCGCAAACGAAGTGTATCTCAACCAAAGGTGCTACCTCTCCATTTAGCCATTTTATTTTGTGATCAGATTTTTTGGTTTGTAAAATCGCGCATTTAATTCTATACCGTTGTGCCACTTCTGCTGTTCACCGTTGGCTCATGAAAAGTTGCACGTAACACCGGCTTGCGGTTGGCTTCTCGGCGCAACATCTCAGCGCAAGCAAAGCCAAAGGGCAGACACTTACCGTTTGAGAGCAAAAGAAGATAGTTTGAGTATATATTTTTGTTGTTGTTATTTTTGCTAAAGTTCTACAGTTGCAACATTTCGGCTTGTAATTAAATGCTGCGGCCTGTTAAAAATGATTTAACATTTTGGAGGGGAATAAGTGGAATATACTGAAGATAATGGAGAAAGAAAGATTGTGCTGCTTTATGAGGCGTCGTTGCAATTGGTCGTTGCGTTTGGCATGAAGAAAAAATACAGAAAATAAAATTAATAGAATGAAATTCGTGTTGGGATGGAACAAAATGAGAGAGAGCTGCATGCATAGCCTTGGCAACATTTGTTGAATTTTTTTGTTTATTAGCTATAAAGATGTCACTTATAGCTGACAACTACGAAAATTTCCAGGTGTTGAAGCTCCGCTCTTTAACAAGTAGTACAGTTATTCAAACGTGCTAGCAACTGTTCGCTAAGTTATACAAACTTGTTGAAGTTGTTGTTCCAAGTTAACTCAGTGAATTTATTAGCGAGTCGGTTATTTAGGTGGCAGTCAGAAAGTGCCGCTGGACAATCTTTCTCTGCCTTCTCCGTTCTTTCATATATTTGGCGCTTCTAATGCTTGCAACACACGTTAGCTCATCAGTTAACTGTTTTGTTGTTAATATTTTCCTCTGTTCTTGGTCAACATTTGAAAGCGCAGCCTATGTGTTTGGAGAATTTATTTCATGCCACAAACTGCCTACTCGGCAATATACTTGCAACTGCGGACTTATCAGTTAGACTCTCTTTCCATTTTGCCATTTTTGTTGTTTTCTTAAGTTACTTCACTCAGTGCAGAGCACATGCCATCATTACAGCCGCTGTTGTCTGTATGTATTGTTATTGCAGCTTGGTTTGCGCGCAGCCCGTGATAAGTCAGTTTTGGCTGATTGTTGTTTTCTTTCTTAGCTTCCCTTCTCTTCATTCAGTTTCTTATATTTTTTTTATCATTAACGCCTAAGTGGTGCATTAGCTTATAATTTAGCCGTGGTCGGTTGCATTTTTTCGGTGCTGATGACATCACTGGCACAATTTTATTGATCATGTGCCGTTATTTCTTTGAATCAGGCAACTGATATTGGAATCAAGTACGAAGCAACAGCTCAGTGGTTCAAGATGTCAATTAAGTATGTGATTTGGCCAATGTGTAGTACAATTACTTTATGCGCCTAAATGTAGGCAATGTTATATTTATTTCTGCTCGATTTTCTTTAAAATATTTAAAATTCCATTTTAGCTACTTGGTAACTTTGACAATAATTTAAAAATTAGACTTGACATTGCTATTTATTAATTGAGAGTAGTTTTTATCGGTACTAGCAAAACAATGATTTGAAAGGCAACCCCAAAGGAATTTCAGATTTCTAAAAATATATATTTCATATGTACTCTATATTTGTAATCGCACCGTTTCGACCTACTTACACCAGTTCTATTTATGCGAGAAAATAAATCTTTTATTTTTCCTCAAACCAAATCCATCAGTTCTAACGGCAACAAAAAACCTCTGTGCAATCACTTCACACCGCTCATTTTTAGTTAATTCAGAGGTAAGCAATATTAATGAAGCTTTACTGCAACAAAGTGTAACACCCCATATTATCCAGCAAAATGCTTTTTGCAACACCAAAGGCACTACAGAACATAGAATATAGTAGCTACTTGCAGCAGCCAACAACACCCGGAAATGGTGTCCAACATCCAACATGTTAACATCAAAATAATAAGGTTAAGCATCTTGAGTGATCATTATTGCAGCAGCAGAAACAACAACAACAAGCAGCGCTATCTATAACAATAATAATAAAGCGCAGCACTTCTGTTGCAACATATTTTTTCGAGACACAAAAAAAGAATTCTGCAGAAATATGAAGAAAACAGGAGGCAAGAAAAAATACGAAATAATGCAAGAACAGCAAGAAATACAATACAAACACCAACAACAATAGTGAAGAAACGTTTTTAAGCCACAGAGAGCGCATTCTTTGTAATTGAACCTTAACGAGAACAACTCAACTCAACTCGACAACAACAACAACTCGCTGAACTGTGCTGAACTGAACTTTGAATAGAGCGAATGGAGTTGCCACGCCGGCGTTGGAGACTGCAGCATTGTGGCAGCAGGAATGCAATCATAATATAACGGGCCATAATCAGCCGAGAACCCCAAGCCACTCAGCCAGTCAGCCAGGCAGTGAGGCAGGCAGGTAGCAAACTTGCAACAACACCATGATTACCAGAAAATAGTGCAACAATGCAATGCAAACTCCACCCCGGTGCTACGGCTTCCATGGCAACTACAAGCTAACAACACCACACCGACGGAGTCTCCTGCTGCCTAAAGGCGAGCAGCGCAATTTTCTGCTAGTGATGCGTGAACTTTTTGTTGTTGTTGTTGCTGTCATATATTTTTGCCTTGCGCCAATTACAATTCTAGCTAGTTGTTTTGTGTTTTCTGTTTTTGTTTGTTGTTGTTCTTGTTGGGGGTTTCGCCCGTCAGCTGACTGGCTGGTAGCCACTTGGCCGCTGCCACTCAATAACGTTGTTGGCATTGACGATTCAACTAAAGGGTGATTTTTTAAGAGCTTGATAACTTTTTTAAAAAAAAAAACGCATAAAATTTGCAAAATCTCATCGGTTCTTTATTTGAAACGTTAGATTGGTTCATGACATTTACTTTTTGAAGATAATTTCATTTAAATGTTGACCGCGGCTGCGTCTTAGGTGGTCCATTCGGAAAGTCCAATTTTGGGCAACTTTTTCGAGCATTTCGGCCGGAATAGCCCGAATTTCTTCGGAAATGTTGTCTTCCAAAGCTGGAATAGTTGCTGGCTTATTTCTGTAGACTTTAGACTTGACGTAGCCCCACAAAAAATAGTCTAAAGGCGTTAAATCGCATGATCTTGGTGGCCAACTTACGGGTCCATTTCTTGAGATGAATTGTTCTCCGAAGTTTTCCTCAAAATGGCCATAGAATCGCGAGCTGTGTGGCATGTAGCGCCATCTTGTTGAAACCACATGTCAACCAAGTTCAGTTCTTCCATTTTTGGCAACAAAAAGTTTGTTAGCATCGAACGATAGCGATCGCCATTCACCGTAACGTTGCGTCCAACAGCATCTTTGAAAAAATACGGTCCAATGATTCCACCAGCGTACAAACCACACCAAACAGTGCATTTTTCGGGATGCATGGGCAGTTCTTGAACGGCTTCTGGTTGCTCTTCACCCCAAATGCGGCAATTTTGCTTATTTACGTAGCCATTCAACCAGAAATGAGCCTCATCGCTGAACAAAATTTGTCGATAAAAAATTTTCGAACCGAACACTGATTTTGGTAATAAAATTCAATGATTTGCAAGCGTTGCTCGTTAGTAAGTCTATTCATGATGAAATGTGAAAGCATACTGAGCATCTTTCTCTTTGACACCATGTCTGAAATCCCACGTGATCTGTCAAATACTAATGCATGAAAATCCTAACCTCAAAAAAATCACCCGTTAGTTAATGCTGTGAAATTTGATATTTAAGTGATGTCTGAAGTAAAACACGTAGCATGGAAGGCAACGTAGTCGAGTTGAAGGTTAACACGAAATCTTTTTTTAAACAACAACGCGCTTAAGTCTTAAAGGATTTTTTTTTTAATATTTTCGCTAGTGCGAATGGGGTACAAGAAATTTTAGAAACTTTCGATAGAAAAAGGGATTCACATAAAGAATGTTTATATAGAGGAAATCTTTTTAATAATTATATTTTAGCTGTTTCCAAGCTAGTGTCAAACCAATGTATGTTGATTTTGACAGCCAAAATCTAACAACTACAAAGTGCAACAGGTTAAAGTTCAAGTCAACTGTCTACCATTGCCTTGTTCGGTTCGTGTATTCCCACTACACAATTTGGTTCGTGTGATGCGTCGTCGCTTTGACGCCGTTTACCTACTTTTCGCTTAGATCGGTGTCAGAAGCCGAAACGAGTGAGGCAACTACATGGCATTCAGTTGCATGTTGGTGGAACCAAAAACCAAAAAAAAACATGTTTCTCATATTTTAATAGGTTTTCAACATTCACAACCAAGCAGAAGCGCCAATATGCATTAGGAGCTTTTTCCACCAGCGCTAGCACTCCACTCCGCAATGACTATGTCACGCAGCAGCAAATGTTGCACATTAATTTAACTAAATATTCGCATGCAACGGCGATCACTACCAACTCACTAGTGCTATTTGCATTGGCTTAACGTGGTATTGTTGTTGTTCCTGTGGTTGTTTTAGTTGTTGTGGTAGCTGTTGCCGATGTGTCACTCTTGTCAAGCCACCACGCAGGTGCAGCAGCTGTCAAAATGTGTCTAACGGTGTTGCTAGTTATTTTTGCTTTATTGCTGTCTAGACGTTGTTGTTCTGCTTGCTGTTGTTATTGCTGGCTGTTGACCAACATCAGTGGCTGCCACTTAGCATAGTCAGTGACATTTGCTTGCAACACTCATAGTTGTGGCAGCACTCGCAATGGCAGTAATTTTTCTTAATGAATGCGCGAATATCTAGGCAGGTTTAAAGCGCCAGCATATTGCCGTTAGCTGCCGGCAAGTTATATAAATTACACACCCTGTGCATTAGTTGATATGCCTCTGTATGTGTGTGTTTTTTTATAAAGAATAACTTTGTTATAAGGTGCTGCTTCTATTTGTTTGTTGTTGTTGTTGGTGGTTAATGTTGCACGTACTTTGTGTTTGTTTTTGTATGCATAAAGCAAAAGAAAAATTATGGCTTATTGACTTTTGATGTTACCTGTGGCTCTCGTTGGTGTGCGTTTCGGTGAGTTAAGTTAAGTTGCACTTATGGTGATATATTTGATCGATTTTGCCAAGAGGCGACTTGAGATTTTATGCAAGTTTGTATTTGAGTATGAGTTAGCATTTGAATGTTATCAATAATGATTTCAATATTTACTGCTTTTAATAAGCAAATCGCATTCTTTGATGTGAATGGAAAGATAGACATGGAAATTTGGAGATATTAATAAGTTTATACTTAAAGAGAAGAACTTTAAACTTAAAATGAAAGCTCTACGTGAAAGCTTGAAAGCTCTAGGTGAAAATTAATGCTTAAACATTTTGGTGCAATCTTAAACTGCTTTGGAACATTTCAGAATTTCAGCATTGAGTTTCATTACTTCTTATATGAAACTACTTTTTCAGTTTATTTATTCATCTATTTTTATTCACAAATCACTTAAAATCTTGTTAAACTAACTTTTTCATTTTTTCTTCACAAAGTGATATTTATAATTGCAGTATTAACCTATAATAGAAACGAGTTTTTCATTAGCGAAAAAAATGTTAGATCGGGATAATAACAACCTAAAGAAAGTTAAATGAAATTGCAATTATCGCAATAGTTTTCATTTAAATTAAATTAAATGGTAAACAAAACGGTCACACCACTATTATCCAACTATCAATCATGTTGTACTGGCAAACCGCACAGTGAAAAAGCAAAAAGTGTTAGGAAAAGTAATTCGTAATTTAAATCAAATCAGTTGACAAAGTTAGGCGAGCGGAAAAAATGTGTGTCAACGCCAACGGCTATCATGCGAGCTGGTCAAACAAATGGGCAATGAAACGCGATAATGAAGCCCTGTTATTATTGTTCGAAATACTCGAAACCACATGATAGTATGTGTACTTTACAAATGTCTATATTTGTATGAAATCGAAACTGTAAATCTGTATGTTCAAATGCATGAAAAGTGTTGTTATAAATAGCCTACATGTATAATGAATGTGAAAGTGTGAAAAAATGGCAAAACTAACAGAGCGTAGCAACATTACACACTTTCAGCAATTTGCACAGCTGTAAGCGGCGCTGTTGTGAGTAATTAGTTAGCAATTCTGTAGAATTGTATACTATATTCTACTATTATCTTCGTGCTTTTAATGGAGACTTGATAGAGACTATTTTATAATTCTAGTGAATTTGGCTTTAAGTTTTAAGTTTTATTTCAATGCAAATTAAAATTTTCATTTTTAATTTCAAATAAATTTAAAATATTATTTTAATTACCAGTAAAATAGCAATATCTGCAAATTTGGCTATTAAGCAGAAAGCCCAAGCGATTACTACCATTTTCACATGCAAATTTCGCTGCTAATTATAAAAATTCACTTTTTCAAGCGAATGCCTAGTTGGTTAGTTGACTGAAACCAACCTTGCGGACGATAAACATCTTCAACATTTGCTCAAACAGCAATTACTGGCGACTGCAAAAGGCATGACAATGTGTCGAAAGTCTAAAATCGAGTGAGCACGTTGCAGACAACAACAATAAGACCAAAAATGATTGCAGTAAATAATGAACCGTCGCAGTGGCGCTGCGAGCAAACGGCAAACGCTGAGCGCTGCCCGAAATGCCAATTTAAATTGACTGAAACTAAAATAATTGCCGAACTAAATCCAGCAGGGAATTGAGTTGTGGCGACAGTGAACGAGTTGGAAATACGTACAGAAGCCACAGGAGAGCTAAACCCTGAAGCAGAGTGCTTGAGGGTGAGGAGATGGGTGGCAAGTGTAAATCAAATTGGTTAGACAAAGGCAAAAACAAGCTACGGATTTACATGGCAGTGGTAAGCGGATAAAAATGTTGCTGTCACTAAATGCAACAATGTCCGTACAAGCAACAACAAAAGCTAAAAACACAGTGAAGAGAGAAAATAATAAAGGTTAGTAACAAAGCGCCTACAAGCAATTCTGCCACTTGGAAAATCCACTCAGCGCTTTTGCTGCATTTCCTCGATTTTCCTGACTTTACTTGCAACAACAACAAATATGGTGGAAATGGAATAGAAAAAAATTGTCGCGCATAATTTATGCAAAATTGGCGAAAACGTAGCGGAAATCAGGTTAAACCGCATTCGACATTTAAGTTGGCGCACCGGCAGCCGCGACGGCACTACCAGTTCGATCGTGTAATCGATCAGGCGTTAGCGACGCGAATGGCGAATGGTGAGTAGGCCCAAAGCGGCGCGACTGGAGAATAGCGAGGCGGCTGTAACTGTGTCCTGAGGCGTCTTTTTAATGGCGCTGTGCGTTTGCACTTCAACTTTTTTTATTGTTTTTGTTATAATTTTGTTTTTATTTTTTGTTATTTTCCTTGCTGGTAGCATGCTGTCAGACAAGTTAACATATCTGGTCAATTGCGGTAAATGTTGCAGTTTCCTTAGGTAAGTACCGTTATCGTGTGCAATAAATCTATTGGGAATTACAAACACAACCCATGAGCATGCACACATACATGTTCATGCGTAAGTACAAGTGTATGAGATCATGTGCGCGGCTGTGCCAAATTGAATTGAAATGTTGAACAAAACACAGCTTGGCTTGCTGAATCGCTGACTTTCATATTGACGAATAGGCTCAGAGATGATTTGACATTAGATGCAACGGTGACATGCGGCACGGGACTTGACCATAAGTGGGCGACACAGACATATGTTTGGATTGGAATGTCGATATTTTTATAATTAAAGGACGCTGAATTGGTGAATGAGTTATAATTGTGGATTGATTTTGAAAGCAACAATGGTGCTGTTTTATTAGAGTAGCTATTAAAATTTTTTGGATATATAATTAAACATAAAATTTTTAATGTAATGATAATTTTATGACATCATATCATATCATATTTTAAGAGAAGTCCTAAAGATGGCAGATTTGCCATGAGTACTACTGGCTAATGATGACGAAACTCTTCCAACTTTGAATATTTTATTTTTCTCTAGTATTTGTGATTACTCATACATTTCTTCTACTTTCCTCTGCATTCACTTATGCGATTTAAGCAACATCTTTATACCCACCCAAACTTAAGAAGCCACATTGACCTATTGCTGACTTGTTTACACTTTGAACTGCAAATTCTATAAGTCAAATGGAGTAGGCGAAAGATTCATTGCAGATTGAATCGAACAGAAATAAAATAAATGCAAAATATATATAAATACAACAAATATAGGAGAAAAAGTATGCGAAGCACAGGGCAGATGCGCCAAATCTCACAAAGAGCAGTGAACGAAAATTTGGAAGAAAGCAAAAACAAATACAATATAAGCAATGCGTTGTGGCTGAAAATAACGCTTATATTTTATTTATTTTTCGGCCTAGCAGTAAGTGAGCAATAGCGAAATATAAAATGGCATCGTGACCAAATGAAATTTATCAAAAACCAACGAAATCTTCTTATCACTGTGCAGCGATCGTGCCAGAGTCAATAATGTCACAAAACGACACATAGAGAGACTCGAACGAAAGCTCATTGAAAGCAAGAAAGCAGCACTGAATTGGCAAGAGACAGCGCTGAAGATGGCAATGACGTAGGCTGCAGTGACCAGCGAATGTGGCAAACGAACAAATGGTTCGATGATTATAGCAACTTCAATTCATGGCTGTTGCGCTTTCTATTTGCTTTATAAATTATGCAGAATCCGCGTTGGACAGAATTCGAGCGCTGGTGAATATCTAAGCGCTCCATGTATTATGTGTTGCCCAAGTTAATTATGTAAGTGTGATTTATAAATATTGATTTAGAAATGTAGTAATGTTGATGGTTTATTTAAGAGATCATTTGTAAAATTATTTAAAAGAAGTACGTTAATTTGACATGGAATAAATAAGTTGGTTAACAAAAATCTCTATTTTCTTTCTTTCAGAAGTTGTTGTTATTGATATGCATATATATTGCAAGTCTATGATTAATATGATTAATATACCCATAAAAGGAGGTTTAGGAATTTTTGCGTTTGAAAACCATATAATTTTAGATTTATTAAGCTTTTGTAGTTTCTATATTTATTCAATCAGAGCTTTGTGGGATATGTTATTTAAGAATTTTCTCAAGAACTCTCCATGACAAAATCCCAGAGATTACACAATAAACATGTATCGTTTGGTAGAATTCTTGTAAATTCAATTTATACTGCATCAAACAATATTATAACAACCGTTATTGTAATTATTGATTCAGTGACAAGCGCTTCCGTTTGACACTTGAACAATGACGTGCAGCTACATTGAGGTGAATCACCTGAACGCATACATATAAAGCATACTGACATTGAAAATGTCAATAAATATATTTTCTAAGTTGTCAATATTTACTAATCTACCGTTGAGCAGGATTGAGTCCGTGCTTATGTAAACTTGTTGAATTTCTATGTGAGTACTTTCTATTTAACAGCTCATGATGTTCTCATCAAAGAAATTTCTTTTTAAATGACACTTACATATGTCAGTGTTTAGCTACCGGAAAGGGTTATGTCAGCAGCGGCTACACCAAAAACAACGGTACTGAAAGAAGCAGTTAACACTTGTCAGAGCTTTTCTTTGCTTTGCGAGTTTGAGTTAGAGTTAGAGAAATTAATGTTAAGTAAGTGTTAATGTTTTGATTTCATTTGCTTTCGATAGTTTAGTAAATGAAGTGTTGAGATTTGAAATAAACGAATATCTTTTCTATTTTATATGTGTCTGTATGTGAAGCAGAGTTGTTAGGGATAAAACAGGAAGCTCTAGAGAAGTTTGAGGGTTGTACCTTTTATGCTGTCCAAGCCTAGGTGTATGTTAATAACTCTACTAACTGATATATAAAATTTCATATTTTTTTAATTCTCCAACCAAACGAGTTTTTCTTCCTACCTTGTACTCTTGTAATGTAATGCTCTGATCATTTAATTATGCTTGGCATACACGAAGCGTGGCGTCATTTGAAAGTTAATAATTGATAAATGCGCGCTCATGAAACCTGTATACAAGTGCATGCCCATGAGTATATATGTTTCTACATAAATGTGGGTATGTATGTTTGTAAGCATAAACGCTGTTGCACTTAACTATGATTACGGTAAACTGTGGGTTGGCACAAAGAAACACGTACCGCGGTACAAATGAAACTGATATAACAATTATCTAGCAGTTATAAGTGAAGCATGGGCCGGTCTGCTTACAAATATACATACGAGTATATTACTTATAAGCAATGAAAAACTTGCGCTTTCAACTACAGGTTGGAAAGTCGACAAAGACAGAGCCAATGTAAAAGGGGCACGCGCTGCCGTTATTATTCAATATATAGTTATTTTGTTGTTATTGGTTGTTTTAATTATATTTTCTACTAGCATTTGAACAATTAATTTTTCATGTTTTGCTTTTTTATTGTTTCCATGATTATTGGATAATTTTTCTTTAAAATTGTTTAAGAAATAATATATTTTTATTCAATTAATTTTTTCCTGAATTATAAAAAAAATATTTTTTTCTTCATTAATTTTTTTTATTATTAAAATTCGATAATTACATTTGTTTACTCATATTGTTAAAATGATTGTCATTTACATTTATTTATTATATAATTTTTTGATTGGAATTTTGTATTACTATGTTTGAAATTTATTTTTTTTTATTCAAATACATACTTTTAAAATTTTCCTAAATATTCAGTTTTTTCAAATACAGTTCTTTGTTTTGATTAATTTAAAGTTTATTGAAATATTATTTTTTCCATTTGTTCAAATCCGCTGTTCTCCACAATATACTCCAACTACAAAAGACCAGAGGTGCACGAAATCTGAGGCGTGCGCATAAAATCATAAGTAACTGGGAGTGGCCATAGCTAAACGAGCCTCTCGAGTGCGATAAGCACAAACAATAAGAGCTCACACATATACAATTTTAAACATAATCATATGTATTAGAGATACAAGAGTTTGTAATTGAAAGTGGAGTCTTTATTGGCGGGCGCCCGAAATTTCAGCGGCCACATCGTCGCTGCCTCATCGGCGAACATATGTCGAATGCAAGCTAATGGTAAACATTTTTTCAAAAACTCAAAATCCACAAATAACAACAGCAACACAAAAAAGGCAGGAACCCATAAAAATCAATTTTGTCATACGAAGACTCCATTAGGAGGTGAATGAAGATATCAAATGACTGGAAATGGCGAAAAGCGCTAATCCACATTGTTTTCTGTTATTATTTTCCTCGATGCCTTTGTTGGTAATTATCTGTTTTTGTGTGTGTGTGTGTGTACATTTGTAGCGCTCTCGTGTTAGGTGGGTGTGCTCGGCGACATCTGACAGCCAGACGGTCTGACTGGCTGGTTGGCGGATTGTCTGTCTGGTTGAGGAGATAATTTTCTGTGGTAACTCACGTGCAATTGATTGAGCTTTCGATGATTTCTGTACTTAAAGTGCAATACAATGGTTTCTAGCTGAGCTCAGGTATTGATTGCCTTTGTGCAGTTTTGAGGAATGTTGTTGGTTGAAATGCAATGAAATGCCATTGTTGATTTGTTGTTGTAGCCAGAATAACCGGTTCTGGGTGAGAGGCAGCCGATATTCACCGCTAGTACATTGGTGTGGGTGTGCCTCACGTTCCTCAACCAATTATTTTGTTTTATTATTGGCTTTTCTTGGCATTATCAACTTTCATTGTTTTTTGTGGCTCAAATTTCTGTTGCAATTGACCGATATTTGGTCTACTGTGACTTTCGTATGACAAATGCCGATTTTGGTAATTGTTTATAAATTAAATGTTTACGTGTGAGGTCTTTGTGAATATAAAGTTGTTTGAAGGGGAATATAACAGTATGAATAGGGAGCTTTGGCTGGGGTATTATTTAGAGTGTGTTTCCTAAAAGTGTTTGGAACTCATAAATAAATACGTTTTTGGGTTATACTTATTTATAAGGCAATACCCACAGGTTAGTTTAAATAACTTGATTTAATATAAAAAATAGAGTTGCCTACATTTAGGCGATTGAAAAGATTTACGCAAATGCACGGCATGTTAAACTTTAGAGGGGTATTGAAATTATCGAGAAGCTTCTTTTCGCCTCTAACAAAAACTTTGACTTTCTGGAAGAAGTGGAAGATAATGATAATGTAAATCATAATGAAAGTATTGCCTACATTTAGGTAGACAAGGCAGTTTATTAAATTATTCAGAGGTACTTATATTAATAAAACCTAGAATGTCCAAAAATAATCTCCATAAAGTTCAAAGCCCTACTACTATAGTTGTAACAAATTTAGCCTGAAGCTCTATTTTTGCATAACATGATTAACATTGTGATATATGGACAGTTTGAATTAATTCAGATTTAAAACCATACTAAATATGCAAATATAAATTTATTAGTTTATCATTTTTGTTTAAAACTAACAAAGAGAAAGATGCGTTAAAGCTTAAAAAGCAACAAAAAACAAATAAAAATGTGAAATTTATGCTTACTTCCAAAACTTTTCACTCTTTTTTGTGGTAAATTCGCAATATCATCTCGTGTAACAACAACATATGTGTCTGCAGACACAAAAAAAAAATATTATAATCTGCTCCAGCTGCGAATTAGCATGCCCACTATTATTTACAAATTTATGATTTCTTCGGCTTTGACATTTTCTCTTTTTTGTAGAGTATGTTGACGAATCAAATGTTGACCCAAAAACAAAATTAAAGAGGGGACGGAAGACTTGACGATTGCGACCACAAAATGGAACGTGGTTTGGCGCTATAAAAATTGATTTTTAATTTGCCTTCATAATGTGAAGACACAAAGTGATAAAGGTTAAGTAAAAAACAGCAAACAAATTGTAAAAAAACTTACGGCCACTCGTTTGCTTATCACATAATGCGGAGGTAAGTTAAAAAAGAACTGTTAAAACAAAAAACAAAGCTCAGAAATTATGTGCGTGACACATTTTGATTATTACAAGCTGACTCGGCTATATGCATACAAATCTATATTGCTCAGCGCATACACAAGTGCCTATCACTGGCACTCACTGGTCTAGGTGACCCACTTTTAGTGCATGTTAACGGTAAAATTTTAATAGTTTTTCACTTACGAAGTGACGAAATAAAGAGTTGAGCTGCAAATTGCCTAAATGCATTTACAATTGCTGTTGTTTTTGTATTTATGTTTACTACTTCGACATTTATGGCGTATAATCGAGGATTATGACTTTATCCGACGTGACTCACAGTGCAAGGAAGTAAATTGAAAAAGAAGCAGAAATATACTTTTGACGATTTTATGGTTTTCCAATAGATTATTTGATGTTTAACATTTTTTCCCTCCAAATTTATAACTGTTCTAGTAACAACGCTTATTAGTTGTAAAATTCTTTACTTTATAGTTTTAGATATTCTCAATTAAATTGTTGCCCACCTTTTGGCGCAATGAAAATGGTAATATTTCAGCTAGATAGACAGGATTAACTGTTACCATCTCATCAAATATAGTTTTGACATTCTACAAAAAATTATATTCTTCATACTATTGTCCTCAGATATGAAGATTTCTTCGTCTGTAAGCTTAATTTAGAAAACTAGACTAAGATGCCCTTAAGAAACATGACATAAGCATTATCGTTGTCTATATTTCAGCGCAGTGATCTAAAGGTTCATTAAATTAAGATAGAAATTAGAAAACTGACTACAGAAACCTATCAAGTGGAGGTAAATTATGAGTTTGAAGCGAAAATGGCAAATATGCTTCACAAATCTTCTATGGTAACTTATTTCTTATTTT
The DNA here is from genome assembly GCA_031772095.1 of Zeugodacus tau. Taxonomy (NCBI): domain Eukaryota; kingdom Metazoa; phylum Arthropoda; class Insecta; order Diptera; family Tephritidae; genus Zeugodacus; species Zeugodacus tau. The sequence continues at coordinate 77,178,702 of CM062649.1, forward strand.
CTAATATTAATTGAATAATTATAGTTAGATTATTTTGTATATGTTCTCTTTTCAATTGTTAGCGAATATCTATTTATAATTATTCAAATTTACTTTATACTCCACAAATTCGATATACATGCCCATGAACACACAAATTACAAAAAAATAATAAATAATAAGAAAATACTATTAAATGCCAACCCACAAAAATGTGCTCTACTTAAACCGCAAATCCATTTCAATGACAGCAAAAAACGATTACCGCTTTCTCGTTACATGAAACGATTTGAGGTTAAAGTTTTTAAATTACCGCCACATGTGCGCAATGTTTATTAGAAAAAATAATTTTTCTTTGCAAGTATTACGATTACAACTGGGTTTGAATGGCGCTGGTCTACATCAACGCACCCACACAAGCGAACGCGAGAGTTGAGGAATACACAAAATCAAAGCTACTTAAATGGACTTACTATTTGTATGCAGCTAAATGAACTCATTGCTTACTTGAACGATGTATGAATAGGTGAATATGTGAATGAAACGTTATTCGTAAGCAAATATTTACATTACAGATTAAATTGACAAATACTACTTGCAAGTAAATAGAGTAGCAATTGACTGGCAAATATGCTCAAATAAGTAAATAAACACGAAATAAATGCATGTTTGTTGTTGCTTTAGTTTTTGAAAAATAATTTGTATTCACTTCCAGTGCAACTGCAGAGAGTGACTCAGCGCTGTTTTTAATATCCATTTCATAGTTGTAGTTTCAAAAAAGTGAGCAACAATAACAAAAAAACAAACAAGAAATAGAAATAAAATACGCCAGTGAGCCTCTGATGGCAATCAGCATTTATTTGTTGGCACCTGCAGCTAAACTGCCACCACGCCACAAACAAATTAATTACGTCAAACAGAAATTAAATAATTTTTTGTAACAACAACAAAAATAAAAATAAAACGAGATTTTATTTTTTGATTTTAGTTGCGTTAGTTAACAAGCGCGTTAAACTGTTGCAAAGCTTAATTGGCAGTTTGTCGGCGCATTCGAGCCGAAATGATTGTTGTTGGCTGATATGAACGCATGCCAAATATGATTAGAAATTGTTAATCTTTAAATAAATTATGAATAAAAAGGGAATTATTTATTAGCAAAAAAAGTTTAATGCAGGAGCATAAAGAATCAAGTTGCCATTTATCGAAGAAGTCGAAGATAAAAAATTTAAAAAATGTCAACAACAAAAATATGTTGGATACGTTTAAAAAAAGAGTTGCCACACATATAAAAATTCTAACATTTTGCTAAATATTTTAAATTGTGAGTCAAATATTTCAGAAAAAAATATAAAAAAAATATTTAATAAATACATATTTGGAATAAAGTTGCCAGCTAACGAAAAAAATGAAATTTATTATATAGAAACTAGAGTTTAAAACAATAATAATAAAGTGAATTAATTTTGCAGATCAATTTTAACTACAATAGTTCCATAATCTTCCCTACAGCAATTTGAAAACTAAAGTTTAGTTTAGAAGAATAAAAAAATGTTAAAACAATATTAATCAAAATTTAATCAAATGGAAAGTGCTTAAATAAACCAGTTATTAATGCTTTATGAGACTCTAATATGTCTGAAGGTCTTTAATATTTTTTAATATTAATTTTAATTTTAAAGAGCGATTTGAATTAGCTAGCATGCTTTATGTATACTCGTACATACATCAATATAAACATATCTACACTGAATACCAATATCATGTAAGCTTATAAAATTATTTTTTTTTTTACCGAAAGATTTTTCGAGATGCTTACAAGAATGCCTGTGTTAATTATGGCCAACATAAATATTTAATTTTTACAGCATTTGTCACATTTTTATGGGCACCATTAAGAACCTGACATGAATTCGCATGTTTTTTTTTTTTAATTTTACAACAAACAAAACACAACAAAAGCAAAAGTAAAAATAAAAATAAAGCGAAAAGAACTCAAGCCAAAATGTAATGCTGCCATATATGTGAAAATAGCAACGCAAAAAGGCGGCTTTAAAATTACAAACCAAACTTTTAAAGCAAACAAAGAACATAAAACGGGAAAATAGCAAGAACAAAAACAACCGATACTTTTCGGGTATCTACACATATGTACAAATATGACAGTAAATAAACGCTAAAAACTAGCAGTTGGCAGACACACCCAACAATATTGGCGCGCTAACAGTTTGACGAATAACTATTGTTTGTTGATGTGTTTTATTTATTGTTTTTGTTAAATGTTGTTTTTTAAGAATTTTGGAACTAATTTATTTTAGCCATTTTTTCTAATTTTTACCTGTAAAGTTTATTTTTTGTAGCCGCCTGTAAAGTAAAGTAATGACAAGCGCACATAAAAGTGTTTAATGTGTCAATAATCAGTCAGTCACTCAGCCAGTGAGTTAGCGCAGCTGAGTTGCAGAGAACTCGACAAGTAACGCGTGTGATGCGGCCGCAGGGTTTTCTAGTGATGTATTTTTGACTATGGAAGTGCTGGCAGACAATGTGTGGGTGTGAGCTATAAAAATACATTTAGTTTGTATATAAAAGAACTTAAAAAAAAATTAAATTATTATTTTTTGAAGAATTGAGAGATTAAGTTATATATATGTATATATTTATAGCACCATTTTTCGAGCTACAATAACTTTTTTTCAATTTTAAAATAAAATTTGTTGAACAAAAAAATTTTTTTCTTCAAAATTATTCTAAAAAAAGTATTTTTATTTTAATTGTATTTTATAAATGAAAAAATGTGTCCCACCATTCAAATGCATCGTGCATCACAAAGCAATCGTGATGACATTACAGAAGACTTAAGCAACGAACTTGTTTTGGTTCAGCTGCATGTAATTTGTTATTTTCCTTTATGTGTGTTTGTGTGCTTTCGGCGCCCGTGTTGAATTTAAATTTAGCTTAATTTGGCAATTAATTCAATTGTTTATATGCGCCAATTTAAGGATGCATGTGCATGTACAAAAAAAGTTAATATAAAAATATTTATTTATCTTATAAGCGCAGAATTAGCTGTCCAATCAATTATTTTAACTAAGAGAGTCATACAAATCAATTTAAGCTGAATTTATTATTACCGAAAAAACAATGGCAATAAAGTTAGCAACCAATTTGCATTATGTATTCGCCCTTCTAAAGACTTGCTTTAAAATTCAATTATCCACACATGCGAGAAATGAAAAGAAAAACAATAACAAATTAAAGCAAATTAGTTGTTCAACACATCGCGTGATCATGGCCAGCCGCGTACACGCGCAGAAAGGTCCAAAAACACTCAACTATTGTCTGCTGGGCAGTCAAAGGCGTAATCGACGTCAAAACCAGATTTTTGGGCATGTGCCTTTGTTATTGTTTTTGTCTGTAAGCTTATGCCTTGCTAAAATATTCCTGTTAGCACAAAAGTCAAAAGCGTGCTGCCGCACTTTGCGACGACGAGAGCAAACGAAAGACAAACACAAATGTGCTAATTTGTATGAAAACAAAATAAGTAAATGGAGGCAAAAGAAAAATAGAAACTTGAATTCACTGCGAAAAGGTGGACAAAAACAAGAGCCTATGAAATGAGAAGCGGGTTTTGGAAAGTAAAAGAAACAAAAAGCAAAAGTGGGAGTGAATAGAAAGAGGAATAAAGAAAATATAATAAATAAAAATATATATAATTTTTTTTGATCAATTAAAACTCTTTATGCACTTTTAAAGGCTTCACAATGGAGTGTCGGATCTGTTATTATGCGCTTGACCGCTTTCAATAAAAAAGTAAGCGTCGCATATACTGATCGATATATATTTAAATGTGCCTTTAATCAATATCCATTAACTTTTGCTCAAAATTTTTATATAACCACTAATTAAAGTGTCCGAAGACTATAAACGAAAATTTATGCATCTTGTTTTAAGCGTTTTCATTGTTTTACTTCCTCCCTTCAAAAAGTTGCAGCGAAACAAGTTGTCGTTACAGCATTTACTGAGTGGCGAAAGTCTGATGTGAGTTGTGGTCAATACAGTTTTCAATGTTGACAACAGCTGTCGGTTTGGTTTGGTCAAAGATACTGTAATGAAGTTTGGAAATAAAGTGGCGTGGCGACATATGGATGTATTGACATAAAATTACTTTCTGTTTTCGGTGAAACTTTTCTTAAGAAGTGGACTTTTGAAATTTTTGCAACCGAAAATCTTCCTCATTCTATTTAGTTTGGCAACTGTAATCAAAACATTAATTTCAACTCTCTTCTATACGTTTAGTTTGATGACTATAGTTTATATTTAATGCAAATTGCTAATTTTGTAAAACATTGATACTGATAGTGAAAATCTAGATAGCACTTAATGCTGATGAATGCACTACAGCAAGCAGTGGCTTTTAATGGACCAACAATTCATGGTCACTATGATCAGTAGGCAAACTGAAGGGAAGCTGTGAACATCATGGTATAAAGAGACGGATAAAACCAAAAACAGATTAAATAAAAAATACAAAAAATAAAATTGTACAGCTTCCCAAACAACACTTTGTTGCATAAATTGTCGGCAGCCAAACGGCAGTGACAGTGATGATGGCCAACGTGCATTTACTGCACAATTTCGATGTAACTTTTTCAATAAACAAACCACATACAAACATATGTATGTGTATCTCTTTGTGTTGTTGCGCTTCGGCTGATTAAAATAATGGTTTTAGTTGCGCCGACTTAAATTGGGTGCAACAGTAGCAACCTACATGCTGATGGTGATTTATCGCACAGCGCGCACACACAAACAAACATAACATCTACACACATATACATCTCCCCTTACTTATGCAAGTGCTGTTTGCTTTTTGTGGGCATCTCTACGGCATGCATGTGACTGCAGTTTTGTTCGCATGCATCCGCTGTGGCAATTAGTGAACCATATCAAATGCTACTTTTGGTTAAAAATGTCAAGTTCGGGTTTCCACCAACAGCAAAACCAGACAAACAATGTAAATAAATACAAATCATGTTGCAAATATACAACAACAACAAACAGTAATAATAACGTCAAAATACACTCCCACATAGGAAGTTCGAGGCAACCGAGCGTTCATCTAATATCAGCACTAGCTTTTGTAGCTTTGTTATAGCATTGAGCATATGATAGAGTCTATTTCATATTCCATTTCTGCAGATAGAAAGAAAAAAATGTTTAGATGGGTTCATCAACTAACAAATGGATACTGACTTGCTAAGGAGATTAAACTTTTTATGACGCAAATTTGATGTCGACTGACGAGAAATATGCTCCTACGCCTAAAATTATGCTTCAAAATTTTAAAAATTTGACAAAAAGTAAGGCCAGGTTCTAAACTTAAAATCACATAAGCATTTTAAATTAAACGTGGTTTTCTTTATAAAAATATAAATTGTGAGATTTCTTTAAAACTATAATTATAACATTTGTGTATTTCATTTTCCAAATCTTCTTACAGCAAATCTTATATGTGAGAATTTTTCAACCAATTCTAAGTTAGATCTCAGATTACAATAAATATTTCATGAATTTCGGACTTCTATCTTCCAAACGTGTGCTAAGTGTTGCTTAACTCCATCCGATCGACATTGAAGATATGCCCACTTTAGCACTTGAAGCGAATTCCTCAACGAAAATCACTATAATTTTGCCACTTTACAACACTTACATGAAATTTAGCATATACTCGTACGTAATGTAAGTAAGAACAAGAATAATCGCTGTAGTTAAGATAAAAGCACAATAACAATGCGTTGCGTACCAAAAGAATTGTAGTTACTCACCTTTTGAGAACGAAGAAAAAAAGAACGGTGTAGTTGATTTAAAATTGTAATGCCATACAATCAGCAAAACTGCGACGATGCGATGCAACAGGATGTGTGCGAGATAATCTCCGACGAAAGGCCAAATATGGTGAGAAATGCGTGTACGCTGACAGCGGAGAGCAACACAACAACAACAGCAAATACTAGTATTTGATTTTATTGCTGTTGTTTTTGTTGTCGGTTAACTTGCGGTGCTGCACTCGAGCGCTGCTGATGACGTTGTATTCGCCTCGACTGAGCGAATTATTGGAATTATTTCTTATGTTCAAATTATTTTTTTTTGGTTTTCTATCAACAATCATACACTCGTATATGCACAATCACTCATAATATGTGCAAATGTGTGGCGTTTCTTTATTTTTTATCTTTTTATTGGCAATTCACTTATGATATTGCAACGCGTTCTGCTAGGCGCTCGCTGCATTCAGTAGGTGGAAATGAAAAGTGATAATTTCAAAATTACCTACAAATCCACCATGCAACATTCGATTTCATTTTTCGATTATTTCGCTAATTTATGCGATTGCGTTTAATTTGCATTCCTCGGGTGGTTTTATTATTTATTTAGATCACTTGTTTTGTTTTGGAATTTCACATTTTCTTCGTATGGATTTGACTTCAATTTTTGTTGCGTTATATTGTAAAATTACATCTTTTATCTGAAATTAAAAGAAAATACATTTAAAGTTATTAATAATCGATTTTAATTTTTTTTTCATTATTATATTCAATAGAGATAGATAATTGTTTTCATATTTTATAAAAAAAAATATGATGAATATCTTTCATATCTTTTTATAGCTATACTCATTAAAATCATTTCACTAATTTTTATTTCAGTTCAAAACACTATGCTAATGACCATATTTAAGCTATAGATTTGCTAAACATTTATTTATATATTCATAAATCTCATGCACACACTCATGTTTAATTGGAAATATGATGCTTTCTGACTTATTATTGTTGTATTTATAAAAAGTTATTTATTATTTATTTTAATTTTTATAGTTGTAACAGCCCACACATAATCGTTAACGCTAATGCAGATTTGTTGTAATGCGAAGAGCGTGGAATTTCAAGCTAATAATGCTGAAGAAACAACGTCATAGAAGAAACACATTAATTTCCACTCATATGTACATACCAGCATTTACTTTAATCTACACTCAAGCTTAAGCATTTTTAATATACAGCCGCTTGCATTTTCAATCGCTGTATCTTTTTACAAATGTTCATACCCTCCTACTTTTTGTTTACATTGTTGTTGTTAATGTTTATGCGCTTAGATAAATGAAATTTAATCGTTTTATTGTATTATAAAGGCAGATGAATGCTATTTTATGAGCGTGTGCGGCAAAATATATAAATAATTTATTTATGTAAACAATCAGCTGCACTGACAGCGGAATGCATGGCAAGTGAAAAGTTAATTTGCTGAGTCGCCTCATATATCACTGAGCTTTTTATTTCGTAATGTAGTTTAATCAGAAAATTTTGTTATTAATAAATATTAAACAGTATTATTTTGATGATGTATGGGAAGAACAAGTTTCCTCTACTTTTATTTACAGTTAATATGGAAAAAACTTTAAAATTGTAAGCAAACATTTTCGAAATATTTTTTTTTAATTTATATGCAAAATGAAACAATCAACTGCGAACCACCACCTGATTATTTAGCCCAACTTTATTACTGCACATAAGCATATCGCAATAAAATAAAACAAAAACCAAAATCAAAACAAAGAAAATCAAAATGGGAAGAAAAGTTGACCGATATTAATTCACTGGACATCAGCCAGTAATCATTTGTCGCCTGAGAAAGACGAAAACACAAAACTCGCGGCAAAATTGCCATTCAAATTAATGATTTGCTTGTCTTGGCGACACAAAAGCCACATCAAAATTGAATCAATTTACATTTAACACACACATGATGACGCGCTGTGATTGCGCATGCGCATCAAAGCGTAATTTGCATGCAATGGGCCACTGCACTTCACAAAGTGTTGGATAATTTTATTATTTTTATTTTATTTCCATATTACTTTACATTTATTGTTCCTACTTTGTTTTTGTTGTCGTTGCTCAGTTATCGTTTTTTCTTCTGCTTTGTCGCTTTATGATGCGCCGATGTGACAGCCGAACATTTCTCATACGGGACACGCTTAAATTAGCATAAATATCTGCTTGTGTGTGTGTGTCTGATATTGCCGCGTGACATCAACGGCTAGTAGCGCCGTCACTGACTGGCGCGCATATCTATGCGTGGCATCAATAATGTCACCATTTACCCCCAAACCTCTAAGATTCTATTATGTTTAGTTTGCCTAGCTACTATCGAATCAGTGAAAACAGAACGGGACCTACCCAAGTGATCTGCTCCGCCAACATCAGAACAACATTATTGTATGTACATATGGATTTATGTGCTTGTGTTCATTTTGATAAACAATGCGATCATCGGCAAGTGAAGTGAAGCCAACCCATTTCGCGCTTTATAAGGATCTGTGCTCGCGAAGTGATAAATGCTGCGCGAGCCAAATATCACTGCATTCAATGTTGTTGTTGTTGTTTTTGTATATCTGCCTGCAACTGCACCGCTTTTGACACATTTGCTTGCCACACCATTTTTGGCCATGACTTACAAGTGACAATGGAATTGTATGTAAAGCAGCTGTCAATAAATTAAATTGAAATTATTTCACAATTATAAAAGGCACTTTTGTGGTGAAATATGTACTACTGAGTGCTATTCTTTGTGGTTTAGTTTAAACTCAGCGTAATAAGAATTTATATTGCTTTTGCTGATACATGTGTATATCGATGTCTATCGCTAAACTGAGCTTTATATCTTTCCCAGTTGAGTCCTTGACCTCGACAATAAATAAAAAACTTGTTAGCTTAGGTTTCTTAACATAGTTGTAGTAGCTTTAAGCTGCTTCGTCTCATAAATTTATTGAATTTATGATCACTTTGCTTTAAGTTTTGAATATAAATAAGCAATGATACTACTCTGAGCATATTTTTCTAGCTCTTAAAGTGGCCGGATTATGTTCAATGACATATGGTTTTCGTTCACATAAAAACATAATAAATAAATACCATATAAATGTGCTCAATTTCCTTAATCTTAATTGGAATTCTTTATAAAGAAGATTAATTTATGTGTAGTCGTAAAAAATGAGCAAAACTTTAACATAATCTCATTCATCAGCTGATGAGTTCTTCACTCATTTGGTCGATCAGCTGTTGTTCATTGAACACTCATCCGAATATCAGTACCTTCAAAAGAATTTTAGTGTTTTGTACTTTTTAAAGCAACAAATATTATTAATATTGATTCAATATTTTAATATCACACTCTTTTTTGCAACATCTTTGTATCTACACACTTTGCTCAGCCTAAGACAACAAACTGCCTGCATAAAACAAACAATTCAACACCTTTATTTTGAGTTAAATAATCTTGAGATTTTATTCAGTTCTTTATATTTAGCTACACTTTTTACCAAACTTGTATCTTATTTGCCTTTCGTAAACACAGTTTATTGTCGCATAATTAGCTGCTTGTTAATTATCTAATCAGCATTTTAATGTGTCGCATGTAAACGGTTGAAAGCTCAGTTAATTTGTTAACCTATCTTCGAAGCAAGCAAAAAAATCAGAATCATTAAAATGGTATTATATTTTATTTGTTTTCGAGATTGCCAAAGATTTTCATCACGAATTTTAAGTGAGTTTGCTTTCTACGCCCTTTAGTGTGTGAATTGGTTTTTAATTATAGAGAGGGTAGGGATGACGAAACAGCTACCTAAAGTAGTAAACATTAATAAACAAAGATAAACAAAGTTATGTTTTGAAATTATAAATTTTGTTACTGCTATATATATGGACTTGTGTACATGGCTGATTCAGTATAATTAGTCATTAGCGTGTGTGTCTCCACTAAATTTAAACAATGTACCTAAAAGTAGGCAACGACATATTTTTAATAAAAACAATTTGCCTACATTTAGGATCTTTAAGTAAAATTATGTCTAAATTACTGAAAACAAAACAAAATTATTGAAAATAAGACAGACAATGTTACAATTATAAATATGAGGCTCTTTTCTCAAGGCTCACTTTCAACAGGCAGCATAAAGAAAATATATCAATAATATCAATATCGTCTTATCTATACCTTGTTCAATCATTTGCTTGAACTTGATGCTTAAAATTGTGAACACCAAGCAACAATGAAAGCAATAAAAATAAATTGAACCTAAAATCTGTGTTTCTTTGCGTTGTCTGCATATTTCAGTCTCTCAACTGGTTTCATTTTTCATGCTGCAAGCGGATGCTGCAACATAAGCTATGTGTGTTTGTAAGTATTGCTTGTGTGTTTGAGTGGAAAGTGCAATTTCAAAACTGGATATGAAGGCAGGATTTTAGTTGATTTTATTTCTCGTTTCGCTTTTGCATTACAGTCGGGTGAAAGTGAGTGATTTGGTTTCATATTGCAGCGCCGTAATGAGGATCTTGATGGAGCGAAAGCTTTTGTACTGAAGCTGTAGTACTGCTTTGAGATAGCTAGGGTTACTGTAGTGGATGTCAATGAGACTGAAGGAATGATACATGTGCTATGCTTACTCGAAATATTGGCATTGATTTTCTTTCGAACTTATTTGTTTTGAAGAAACGAAAGGTAACTTTGAGGTATTGATTCAATGTTATATTGAAATAAAAAAGTCTCTTAAAGAATACTGTATTCTTAAAATTCTTGTAAATTCCGGCGATAGTGAACTGAGAATAAGATTTATGATACGCGTTACTTTTAAAGGTAACACATTACTCTAGGCGCGACAAAGTGAAAGGTTTCAGGTTTCAGAACATTTCATCATAAAATTATTTACTGAAAACATTCAACAATTTTGGCGGGACAGCACCAAAAGTTGAAGACGCTTATGGCAGAGATTGAAGATGACAAAAAGTCGCCATATTCAATGACATAAAATTCGATACTTCATTCATATTCAAATTGGACGCGCAGTAATGACTTAATACATGCTGCCAAACAGCAGGCTTTACATGTTCATATACCGATCTATATATGTATAGCATACTCATATATGTATATATGAGGTGATTAGCCGATTTCCACTTAATATGCAAAAGATTTTGGCGACAGCCATCGGAAATTAGCATTTGTATAAAGACGCAATTAATTTATGATTAGCAAAGAGCATAAAAGAATAACAAAGCAGAGAAAAAAACAAAAAAATAATAATAAATAACTACATAAATATGACTATGCTTATCGAGCATAAATAATAAAAATATAAATAGAAACAAATTTGAAATAGTGAAAGATAATCTGCTTAAAGCGTTAAGCGGAAAATACTGCTTTAAAAAATATTATTAAAATGCTGATTTAATAATTTTTTTTTTTTTTTCATTTTTTTACAGCAGGTGCGTTTTAAATATATGAAAAAAGTAAAAAAAAATAAAAAAGTTTTTCTATCTTGTAATTAGAAAAAAAATAAGTTTACACAACTAATTTAGATAAATAGATGTTGACTGTCTGCATACCGCTTTGACGTTAACATAAAAGTAAATATTGCAATACAAAACAATTATTTACCTTAAAGAGCTCGCACACATACAAACACACATAAATATACAGCAAAGTAAGACTCATAAAGCTAAGCAGCGCATAAGTCATGCTCATATGCTTTTAGGATTCATGCTCGGTCACACAACAACAAAGTTTTAAGCTCAATGAAAAGTGTAAATATTTACACACTCTTCGTTGCAGGCTGTTGTTGTTGTGGCACCTAAGCAGCTTCTAACGTTGGTATTGCACTTGAACGTCTGTGGCACTTAGCTGCTTAAAGCGATTGAGGTGTGCCAAGTTGCTCTTTTCGTCAGCAGAAATCCAGGACAAGACAAACAGAATGCTTGATAATAAAAACCAAATAAGAAATCTCATGCGTAACAGAAAAGAGCCACTGAACTTCTTAGTTTATAATTGGAGATGTCGTTCTTGGTGCTTAAGCAATCAAAAAAATATCGGCGTGTTTTAAGTGTGATTTGATGACTTCTAAGTAAAGCGATGAGAAAGGGAAATGGGCGCATTTTTGGAGAGTAGATATGAATTTAGTGAGCGTAGTTGTATTTCTGGGTTTTAGGTTGTGAAGTCGCACTATATACCAAACGAGAAGAATTTTTTCTCCCGAAATATTAGCACGTAATCACTTACATTTAGTTGAAGTCACGTAATCGTGGAGCGAGTAAACAGTTACAGATTTTGACATTGTTTACCGTTCGTTGTACCTCTCTAATAACCATGGCTTAAATATTTATTTTTCATTCCACTGTGTAATGCTATTATTCAGGACGTGTTAATATGCATTCTCAGAAGTCTAGGGAATTAAGACTTTAACGAATAACTCACTTATCTTTGGTTGCAACAAAATATGTTTCCTGGTAATTAGTGGTTCAAAGCACGAAGTCAAACCACACAGTTTCAAGAAATATTTCTTGCTAATTACATCTTGATATTAATAATAATATTTTTTGAATGGTCATATCAACAAATGCTACACTTTTTAAGACTTTAGATGCATCTCTTAAATAAGAAATTGTCCCAGAGAGGGATTCAAAACGCTTAGACACTTTAAGGGAGCTTAAAAGTTTACTTTATGAGGACTAAAAAACGGTTCAATATATATTTTAACGGACTTAATTGAGAACAAAATAAATCGACTAAAATCATCAAAAATAAATAAATTAATAACGGAGTTGTGATAATTTTCTCTGACTGGCATAATTTTATCCTCCGACATAATTCATATCAATAAAATTTCTTCCGAATTATTTAACCTCACTTTCACTAACTTCACAGTTAAGTATCTCTGTGAGCATAAATACTTCAAACAGTTTTAACTATTTATTTTTGTCATATGTAACTAGTATGAATATAATATATATCTCTCTACAGTCTGTAAAGCAACCGGTTTACAATGACATTTCATCAAATGTCATGTCGTCCAATCGCAATTGCTTCTCAAGCATGTATTTTTATTTTTTTAGTGGATGCCTGGAGATGTGCAGAAAGACCCTGAAATGTCAAGCTTTGAGCATTAAACATCTGTTTAATGTGTAGTTGCTGTTTAAATTCCGAAAATGGAATGCAGCCACGTGACAGACAATCTTGTATTTATGTGTTTGAATGTGAGCTTTTGTAGTTGATATTGTGAAAATATATTTATATATGGGATGTGATGTAAATATAAATTTTCAGGTAATGTCTTCATGTTGTAAGATCATAGGTCTAATCCTTAAATAAAGCCGATCATTCCCAAATTTTTTTGAAAATTTTGTGTACAAAGTAGTAAATGTTACAATCGGACTTCTTTATCCGACTATTTATTTCATTAAATTATTCGAGGGCTATAGAAATTTGGACTCGAACGTCGTTTGACAATTTTTTTTGTTCTGATTTAGTCTCATGTTATTTATTTTATAATTTTTAAATTAATAGTCTTATACTGATCTCTCATCTTCACTTTCATTTTGTGTATGTATATATTTTATTGTTTTCACTTCGGTTATAGTGGAACCAACATAATCATATTTCATTGTGCGAAAAAAAATCAAACATCAATTATAAACTGGTGGTTTTCTTTAATAAAAATCTTAGAAAAAGTGAAATGAACCCCTCAAGCGACAAATTCTCTTAACGACTTCAGCTTTGGTAAATAACTGGACCAAAGTCTGAGTGTCGACGACATTACCCGGCAGCGACAATATTTTACTGCTGTGCGTGATTCATCATTGCCAGCTAAACTGCCGCTAAGTAGACTCCCGTACTGGTAAAGCGGAGCAATCTCGCGCGAACGTTGACAAAATGTAATCGGGCTTTGGCTACAGAGAGTTACAGTGAAGTCGAGTGTTGCACGTTGTGTAATTACTGGGAAACGGTAACATACGAGGACAGCATGGATGCATTTGACTAAGTGAGTGAGTGTTTGCGTGTTTGGGTCGTGCGCGCCGTTCTACAGTGAAGTGTGCCAACGACAAGCGGTGATAATAAATTACGTGACATTAAAATTAGTTCGAAGAGGCAAAAACAAAAGCAATACAAAGCGACAAGTAAAAACTAAAAATAACAACAACACCTTGAGTTAGTTAAAGCGAAATATTAACACAACTTTTTGACTTGAGGTTACAAATGCATTATGGCCGCGAATGCTCACATGAACTCACGTTGTGTTATTAGCAGCAGTAGCACATCTGTGGTCGTGCTTACGTAAGCCACGCGCAAACTTTGCATCTAAACTTTGCTAGCCACTTGCGGCTTAGCAAGTGCGCAAATGTAATTCTATCGCGCTGCCGGCGGTTAGTCGCTGCGATTTAAGGGACACACCTACTAAAATTGCACTTCGCTGAGCTCATATTTATAATGTTTGTTGCTGACATGTGAATGGCTGCAAGTGAGCACTCGCTACGTAATTAGTCAACATATCAATTCCGCAAGCGAGTATTAAGTGGCAAGTGCTGTCGTCTAACTTGTCTAGTTGGCAGTGTGAGATTCGTAGAATGTTTGGTGGTGACTGTTGAAGATGATTTGTTGGAACTTGTTGCAAGGCACGTGTATTGCGGAAAAAATTTATTTAGAAATGATTATGTTATTAAATATGAATGTATTGGATTTTAAAGTTGTACTGCATGGGGTTGCCACTTGTATGAAGGCTTTAAATCGAGGAAAGTGGTAGATGAACACAAAAAAACTGAAGAAATTTAAGAAAGCTTTCAGTTTAAAAATATTTTCAGAATGGGTTATAAATTTGATAGAAATTTCAAAATTTAAGACTTTATAAGTCTCTTAAAAGTCTTAACTGGAAAGTCTTCGAATATAAAAATATAATTTTATTTTCTTTCTAGCCTTCTTCTTTGCTTTCTTCCTAAAACCGATTTTTTTTAAATACTCATGTGAAACACTTTTCACAGCCAAGCAACGCACTGAACTAATGATAGAGGCTTCAGTTTTAACTACTTTAACATAGAATGCAGTTGGAGAGGCAAAAAAAAATATTTATTAAAAAGCTGCTTACATAAAAAAGTAGTTGCATAAGAACGCACAAAGTCCAAAGAAACCATTCTAGCACTTACATACACACAAAATACTATGAAAGTAGAAAAGCAATCAAATTTATTTGCTATAAAAATATGGAAGCCTATAAATTTATGCACAAATACATATATGTAAATATACAGTTTTTATATGTTTGTATTCGCACACGCTTCACAACTGGTGTTGTCTAGCCACACGCCAGAGCTTTATTTGTATGTAAATATGTATGTCTGTTAGCTGGCAACATATTGTTATTCATTGCAGCAACACTAGCCAGATTCTTTTTTCACTATTTTATTTGATTTTACTATAGTCGTATTGTTTTTGTGTTCTGTCTCTTTTGTTTTTTGTCACCGCTTACAGAGTGCCGCCGCCTCAGTTGCGTTTTAATTGGTGAATATTTTATGCTTTTGCGGCAGGCGCTTGTCGATTATGCTATAAAGAGACAGCAACAAATAATACCAACAGAAAATACACCAAGAAAAAAATACAAAAACAACAATAAATACAAAAAAGTACAACAACAATAAATGAAATAAAATAAAATGAAGCGAGTAAGGAAGGCCTGAGTTCGGGTGCATCGGAACATTTTATACTCTCGTAGTTTATATATGCAATTTTATGAAGTTAATTGGATTGAAAAAATAATTCTATATATATATATTATATCGAATCTTAAACATATTTAACTAATTTAAATATATTTTCAAGACTATATATTCAATTAATTTTGTTACAAAGCTTGGGGAATTGTGTCTCATTGACAAAATTTTAATAAATAAGGCCTCATTTGTCAAACAATTTTGTATTTTTTTCTTTTTCTCCCTCTCGCTGCAGCGGCATTCTTTGATAGTCTCTAATGACAACAGCAACAAATTTAATTTACATATGGCGTATATTAAAACAGTTCAAGAGTTCAAGTAAGTTCCTTAAATATTTATTTGTTGGTCAAATCATAGTATAACACATTTTGTTTATTCTACTACAAATAGTATTGTTGCTACTAAGAGATACGAGGGCATTCGAAACATAACAGCATTTGTGCTACTTGCAGTCAATGACTTTGGATCAGTGGTATACTGCAAAACTACAAATTCCGATGGATTCATTTGTTCTTTAGCACAAAATATCAACAGTTCATCCACCATGTGCATATTCTCAGTTAGGCACATTACAAACCCGGATCTAATTTCAATTTCTTCCGTTTTGTCATCTTCAGTAGTACATCTGTACTTTAGTGGTTTGATTGCCTTAGCCTTAACACAACCCATCAACGGACTAGAAAAATGTGCAATGTAATAATGGCTGCCACTGCTGTCGATGAACTGAAATATATGTAGCATATTGAGCGCCGATATCCATGAGTGCGTCTCTATATCTATAAGATATTTCCGTAGGATATTTGCCAATGCAGATACGTTTCATTTCCGTTGTTTGTAGTATTTTGCAACGGTCTGATATCCCTTCGCATACACTTATTCTAGTTATTGCAGCAAGTTGAACAATTACAAAGAAAATTTTGAAGCAATCCATTAGTATACGTTCATATGTATTAAAGAAGTTGAAATTAGCAATTTTAGACGCTCGAAATTTTGAAAATGTAAAAATTCTATTATTATATTTTTTTTTTAGTTTTTAATCTCAAAAAGCAAAAGTGTCTTGTGTAGAAAAATTGAGTTCGTAAATAAAGTGTTTTATACAACAACCATTCAATAATATATAAGTTTGTGTCGATTACATATTCACCGTTATATATGGTGTGAAGTCCATCGGAATTCCGAAAATCCATATATGAGTGATTTTGGGCTAGAGGATGTTTGGACCCGATTTTTGCATTTCTTGGTATATAGAAACATTGTACGAAGGAATAGATTTTTTTTTAATTTACTTAAATAATCTGGTAGATTTAGATCCATATATGGGATTTAAAAACCAACAACCATTATGTGAACAAAAGTAGTATACTCTCTGTGCAACATTTGCGAGTGTATAATAAATAAAAAACAACAAAAAAGTCTGAAACAAAAAGCAAATTTCGCTGAAAGCAACAATAAAGTTCCCTCTTCGCCACAACCGAATGATGCTCGCGCCGCACGGTGCATTGTGCAACAGGCATGGACTTGGTTGTGCATTTGCTTGTACGTCTGTAACCTCACGTGACTGCTGCGCTTCACCAAACAATTACGATTGACAACTCGCAACAGCTTTGCATACACTTTGTTGCCAGAATGGCTGCATAATGGACGTGTAGCTTATTGAAATTGTCGCCGAATCGTCAGCTTAATTGTCAGGTTTGTGTAACAAGTCTTTTGTTTTTGTGAATGTGCGTTTATATTTTGCTTTTGTGTAGACGAGCGTTGAGGGGTTTTTATGTTTCAATCAGCGCACAAAAAGCATGATTTTCAT
Source organism: Zeugodacus tau (assembly GCA_031772095.1). Lineage (NCBI taxonomy): Eukaryota > Metazoa > Arthropoda > Insecta > Diptera > Tephritidae > Zeugodacus > Zeugodacus tau. Next base: position 77,196,075 of record CM062649.1, read on the forward strand.
TTCTTTATTATATTTTTTTATTTTATTTTAATTTATTCTTTTTTATATAGTTTTTATGTCTAAAAAGGCAATAAAATATTGTTCGAAGAAAATTTGCATTAGAAATTTCGAATTTTCTCAGCCTTTGCGACCAATTTACTTGAAATTGGTATTGGTTTAGTGTTGTTGCGTAAAAGTTTTAAAGGCTCGTAAATTTTTATCGACAATTTTGTCTACTATTTTCTACATTTTTATTTATATTTGTATTGGTTTGTGGGCGCTAATCTCCGATTTTTGCTATTTTGGTATATGGATTCGCTCTTTATTAGTACTCAACTGCTAAACTAGCAAAAGGAGCATACCAAAAGATGCATCTGCTTTATGGCTAAAATTCCTAACTTCTGCCTTTGAAAATATACAACAGTGGGGGCATGGTAGGTATATAAACATTTCTTTTAGAGTGCTTTGCTCTATGTCGTGAACTTAATTTATCTAACATTTGATTTAGCATCCAGAAAATAAATATCGTGGGTGTAAAAAATGCAGTTACATTCATACCTACTGGGTTTTAACTACTTTTGTTAGCTTTCTTCTAACTTTATCTGCAACATGCCATCTGCTAACTTAACTTTTTGAGTTTCACCAACGCAGCTAACACACAACTTTCTTGCCACATTCCACACAACCAACAACTGATCACCCTTTTTATCCGAGTATTAATGAAAAGAAGCACCTTTCCTTTTAATAATTATATAGGCACACTCATAAATATTTTTACCGTTTTCCACGCTTTGTTGCCACAAGGTTCATAACCTTTTGCTTTACGAATTTTTTATAGCATCCTCTTGCTAAATAACTAAACTTTTTTGAATTTATTACTTTTTTTATACTATGGGGGATTTATATTGCCTCTTAGTTAGTCATTTATTTGGCTTGTCTATGACTGGCGGTGTGGCGCATCTGCCGTAGGGTGCACAGCAACCGCAAAGTCTAGTCAATGACTGCTCAGTTGGACAACTCTCACTTGGTGCAGCGAAAAAACTGCCAAAAATTAGAAAGAAGTATATAAAAAGGAAATGTTGGAAGAGGAGAGGCCAGCAAGCGCAAATAAATAAATGTCAAAATTTATGAGCAGTCATTATGAGCAATAAGGAAGATGGGCTTGCATGCAGGAATTAACAAAAATATATAAAAATGTAAAAAATAAAATTAAGTAAAATATAAAACGTTGTTGCAAGAAAATATATCTGAAAAATCCCTTACAGTACTTTACAACAGTGCTTAACATAGCAAAAACAAGTAAATATAAATATGTGTGTCTGTGCAAATTTTTCCCGAAGAGATTCTCACCCAAGCCGATGCACCTTTTCTTCACGCTTCCATATTTTTAATGCGGTTTTCGCATTGTTTTTGTTGTTTTTGCACGTAGCTAGTGGGTAAAAAGTGCTGCTACTGCCGCCATTTGACATTTTACATCGCTAGTTGATTGTTGTTATTTTCAACAAATAAAAGTCCGTATATGCAGTCATCCGATAGTTACAACAACATTAAATACTGCATGGCAAATATTCGCAGAGTACGCTTTATTTAATAAGCGTCATTTAGGCTTCCATTATGGGTTTTAATTTTATTTTACCGTTTTTTTTTAATGTTCGATATTTCAAGGGTTTGGCGTTGTTAAATTTAAGCGGTTTTAAGTATCTCACAAATGTTATCGAAAAGCCAAATATTCGAAAATTTATTTAATGGGTGAATAAATTATATAAAATACGGTGGTCCTTATATGTAAGAAGTAAGTTTTACAACATTCGAATATACCAAATTTGATTATGTTTCCTAATTTTTGATTCTTTAAGTGAAACTGGTTTCAAAAGTAGTAATTCACGCATCAATTCATGCTTACATATGTACTTATTTATGACTTCACGTGTGTTTTTGCGTGAAAAAATGTGTAATTATCTGTGGAATTTTCGAACATTAAATTTGTGCGGCTAGTTGAAGGATGGGACCATGTGTAGAAGTTCACGCAAGTGAGGAAAGTTTTTGATTGTCATTCACTTGGGAGTGGCCAGAAACGATTCTTCTCCACATGGTCCAAGCAGCTCACGACTTCCGGTTTTAGACCAAGTATCCTCTGGGTAGCCAACAGACATCCGTTTGAAGGCGAGCTAATGTGAGAAGGCGAAGCCCGCTTATGCGGTTGTGCGTTGGGTTTGGGACCCACCACATAAAAACACCCCCCAATGAAAAATCTACGAAAGCCTCGGATGAGACACCCCCCTTTTGATGACGACCCCTGCAAACGTTTTAAGGATAATGATATAAGGGCATGCACCTGGAATGTCCGGACCCTTAATTGGGAAGGTGCCTCTGCCCAGCTGGTTGATGTCCTCATACGACTCAAGGCTGACATCACCGCCATCCAAGAAGTGCGATGGACGGGACAAGGACGGAAGAAGGTGGGTCCTTGTGACATCTACTACAGCGGCCATATAAAGGAGCGCAAATTTGGTGTTGGATTTGTGGTGGGAGAGAGACTCCGTCGCAGAGTCCTGGCATTCACCCCGGTGGATGAACGTCTTGCCACAATCCGCATCAAAGCGAGGTTCTTCAACATATCGCTGATTTGCGCCCACGCCCCAACGGAAGAGAAGGACGATGTGACCAAAGATGCTTTCTATGAGCGCCTAGAACGCACCTATGAGCGCTGCCCCCGCCACGATGTAAAAGTCGTGCTTGGCGATTTTAACGCCAGGGTGGGTAAAGAAGGTGTCTTTGGCACAACAGTCGGAAAATTCAGCCTCCATGACGAAACATCGCCAAACGGCCTGAGGCTGATCGACTTCGCTGGGGCCCGAAATATGGTGGTCTGTAGTACCAGATTCCAGCATAAGAAAATACATCAAGCTACTTGGCTGTCTCCTGATCGAAACACGCGGAACCAAATCGATCACGTTGTGATAGACGGAAGACATGTCTCCTGTGTTTTAGACGTGCGTACGCTCCGAGGACCAAATATAGACTCGGACCATTATCTGGTCGCAGCTAAAATACGCACCCGCCTCTGTGCAGCAAAGAACGCCCGTCAACAAACACAAGGAAGGTTCGACGTCGAAAAGCTGCAATCGCAACAGACAGCCACGAAATACTCTACTCGACTTGCACTCCTGCTCTCTGAGAGCACTCATCAGCATCTCGGTATAAGGGAACTGTGGAACGGCATCTCAAACTCACTGCGTACCGCTGCAGCCGAAACAATTGGTTTTCGGCAACGACAAAAAACAAGCTGGTACGATGAGGAGTGCCGTCTCGCAGCGGAGAGAAAACAGACTGCCTACCTTGCAACGTTGCAAACGACCACAACACGTGCGGGATGGGATAGATACCGAGAGCTGAAGAGGGAAGGGAGACGCATCTGCAGACAAAAAAAGAAAGAGGCCGAAATGCGTGAGTACGAAGAGCTTGAGAAGCTGGCAGACAGAGGGAATGCTCGAAAATTTTATGAAAAAATGAAGCGACTTAACGAAGGTTTCAAGACCGGAGCATCCTCATGTAGAGACCAAGGTGGTAATCTGGTAACCGATGTCCAGGGCATACTGGGATTATGGAGGGAACACTTCTCCGACCTGCTGAATGGCAGTGAGAGTACAACACCAGGAGAAGGCGAACCCGATCCCCCAATCGATGACGATGGAACAGATGTTCCATTACCCGACCATGAAGAAATTCGAATAGCAATTACCCGCTTGAAGAACAACAAAGCAGCGGGGGCCGATAGATTACCGGCAGAACTATTCAAATACGGCGGCGAAGAACTGATAAGGTGCATGCATCAGCTTCTTTGCAAAATATGGTCGGAAGAAAGCATGCCTGACGATTGGAATCTCAGTGTACTCTGCCCTATACACAAAAAGGGAGACCCCACAATTTGCGCCAATTACCGTGGGATAAGCCTCCTCAACATCGCGTATAAGGTTCTGTCGAGCGTATTGTGTGAAAGACTAAAGCCCACCGTCAACAAACTGATTGGACCTTTTCAGTGTGGCTTTAGACCTGGAAAATCAACAACTGACCAGATATTCACCATGCGCCAAATCTTGGAGAAGACCCGTGAAAAGAGGATCGACACACACCACCTTTTTGTCGATTTTAAAGCAGCTTTCGACAGCACGAAAAGGAGCTGCCTTTATGCCGCGATGTCTGAATTTGGTATCCCCGCAAAACTAATACGGCTGTGTAAGTTGACGTTGAGCAACACCAAAAGCTCCGTCATGATTGGGAAGGACCTCTCCGAGCCGTTCGATACCAAACGAGGTTTCAGACAAGGTGACTCACTATCGTGCGACTTCTTTAACCTGATGCTGGAAAAAATTATAAGAGCTGCAGAGCTAAACAGAGAGGGTACCATCTTTTACAAGAGTGTACAGCTCCTGGCGTACGCCGATGATATTGATGGGTCTGGAGGTGAATGAGGACAAGACGAAATATCTCCTGTCATCAAGCAAACAGTCGGCGCATTCGCGTCTTGGCTCCCACGTCACTGTTGACAGTCATAACTTCGAGGTCGTAGATAATTTCGTTTACCTGGGAACCAGCATCAACAACACGAACAATGTCAGCCTCGAAATCCAGCGCAGAATAACTCTTGCCAACAGGTGCTACTTTGGACTGAGTAGGCAATTGAACAGTAAAGTCCTCTCTCGACGAACCAAAATTAAGCTCTACAAGTCGCTTATCATCCCCGTCCTGATCTACGGTGCAGAAGCTTGGACGATGTCAACATCAGATGAGACGACACTAGGAGTTTTCGAGAGGAAAATTTTGCGCAAGATTTATGGTCCTAAGAACATTGGCAACGGCGAATACCGCAGACGATGGAACGATGAGCTGTACGAGTTATACGACGACATTGACATAGTTCAGCGAATAAAAAGACAGCGGCTACGCTGACTAGGTCATGTTGTCCGAATGGACGAAAACACTCCAGCCCTGAAAGTGTTCGATGCAGTACCCGCCGGAGGAAGCCGAGGAAGGGGAAGGCCTCCACTCCGTTGGAGGGACCAGGTGGAGAGCGACCTGGTTACACTTGGGATCTCCAACTGGCGCCGAACTGCGAAGGAGAGAGAGAGATGGCGCACTATCGTCGATTCGGCTATAACCGGCTAAACGGTTGCAACGCCAATCACATACATACATAGTTGAGATTGTATCATGTTAACAAGACAATTAAAAATTAACAGGAATACTAAACAAATGAAATAGCAGAGAAAATACAACAACAAAGAGCAAATCATAAAAAGTTAATGAAAATACATAAACACGTATTTACCGTATGCAAAAAAAATTGAAAAAATTTTAAAAATTTCTTTAGAATAAGTGCGAGTCTATAACCTACACATACAAATACAGCGCAGCGGAATTAAAAAATAAAAATATAAAATTTACTATAAAAAAGTACAAATATGAGCATAAAAACAAAAAATAAAAAATAAGCTGCGGAAATGCCGCATCAGTCTTAATAATTCTGGAAATCGGTCGAATTTCGATTGTGTAAGTAACTTAAACGCCGAAACAACTCAATCGTTGCTTATAAAACTGCTTACGTAAATAAGAACGAAAGCAAAAAGTTGGCTATATATTACGAAATACAGGAGGAAATAAAGGCGAAGTAGAGGAAAAATCGAAAAATCAGCAGCTCAAACTGCTGACCAATTGCTGAAATGTATTAATTTTTGTTATTTTTATTATTTTATTGTTTTGGGAATTATGTGGCAATTTAGGTAGCGCAAATTGGCAAGTGGCTCTTGACTGCCAACAACAAAAGCAATAACAGCAAAATTAGCCAACAACTAAGAAAACACGCGAGCACAAGCCAAGTGAATGAACTCCGGTTTTTCAGTTTTTTTTTTCTGTTTAATAACTGATTAGCTGCAATTTTGGGCATGAAAAATGATGAACATGCAAGTTAAGTTTTGTAAATATGAGCGGTAATGCTTGAGTATTAAATACAAAGAATTCAAAAAATACTAAATTCTGAAAATAGCGAGAGGAAGTATTAAATGAAATGCGCAGTGGAGGAAGTCATGATTAAAATGTTGGTTTTGTGTAATATATTAAGTATGAGTAGCTCACTTAAATTAATGCCAGATATTATAAGCTGGAAGGCCTAATTTACTTGTAGGCCTAAGGCGAAATTGAGAAAGATATCTTAACTCATATTTTGTAATTTTTTATTCAACATAAGACATCTGCCTAAAGACAATCAATAATCTCGAAGAAATAAATAAATTAATCCTAATCAAGAATGCATCATCGCTACAAACAAAGATATGTATATGTGTGTCAAAACCCATCTCTAATATTCTCCCATACTAATATTAAAACGAAAGTGCCAACAACAGCTTGTTTCTGAAGAGCTCTAAGTGAAAACAACGCAAGAATTTTGGTTGCGTCGCAGATCCATAGATAAAAGTAGGGAGAGGCGGCGCCAGCTCAACAGCCAAAACATTACATATCTACAAATCTACTTGCAACATCAGTTTCCATATTTGTATGTACATGCCTTGTTGTTTTTGTATTTTTTGGTTTCTTTTGAGCAAGTATGATGTCTGACCCATTTTGGTTTTGTGCGCTGACACGTACTTCGTGAATATGAGTTGCTTATAATTTAAATAATTGTTTAACTAACTGTGCCACTACTTATACATGTGTGAGAGTACTTAAGATTGTAGCCATAATAGACGGTGAAAACCATTAAACAGCAATTTGAGCGAAAATGTGCTAATTTAAGAATTTTTTTGTTGTCTTTGTTATTTTTTCGTTAAATGAATTAAGTGTGGAATGTGGGTTATGAGTAAAAACAATAAAATTGCAAGTAAATAAAACACAAAAAATAAACTGATTTCAAATAAAAAGATTCCATTGGTGCTTAAGTTGTGGAAAAATAACATATTTTTAACAATTGTTCTAATACCAGCTGTTTTCTGAGTTCCGTTAACTTCAGTAACATAGTACATCTGCAATTAATTTATGATTTGAATTTGTTTAATTTCGTTCACTAAAGTCAAAAACAACTCGTTAAATTGGATAAGAAGATCAAGTGATGTACATCTTGAAACATTAAATAAAATGTGATCTGATTACTTTAATTCCCAAGAACATTTCTAGTGAAGATGTTAATGTTATGTGCTTAAAACAACTAGTGGTCAAGCGACATTATTTCTGATTTCAAAGCATTCTAACGGTTTTAACAGATTTTTTATTTCTATTGAATGCCGAAATAAATTACATTTTTTTTGAAACTTGCTACATTTACTTCCTCATTAGACATACATATTACACAAGCATATTATGTAAAATCTCTTCACCACTAGAAAGCATCTTGTACACATGATATGTAAGTATATGGCATTGAGGACCCCTGAGATACCGCTGTTATTAAATTCCTATTAAAAACTTAACTGTTTGATAGAAAAATGGTCTAAAGTGACAGACAATTGTCAATAAAAAATTAAATACAGTCAGACATTTTATTTATTCTGCATTTTATTACAGTCGTTAAAGTAATCTCGATTTTACAAGTTTCGAAAAAACAACAAAGAGCAACGAAATGTATAAATAAATGTCTGTAAATTAAATATGTAAAATAAATAGAAAAAACTTTACTGTAATTAAATGCAGTCATTTCCCTTAATTTTTATTTGTATAGTAATACCAATGCACAACTCTAAGAGTAGGTGAATACCTGCATCTAAGTGAATATGCAAAACAACAAGCCTCTCCTAACTGCAAATGAGTTGCCGCTGACTACTGGGAACTTGGCAATAACTGCGCTTGCCAACTGCACACTCTCTCAACCGCCTCGTTGTATATTTCGGCAATTGAACCTTTGCATTAAAGTTGCATTAAACCGCATTTGACCCCAATTCGGCGCGCAACGGGTATGCAAATGAATTCCTGGCAGCCGAACCGCCACACAACAACAATTGACAAGGTGGCCAACAGTTGGATTCGTTTAGCTGCAGACACACATTTATGTTAATACGTTACACTTACACACACACAGACACACTCATTTACGCATATACTGGTCGTTAGTTGCATGCAACTTGCCGCTGCCACATGCCGCTGCGGCTCCCCACAATTGTCGAAGGCGAGCGTCCATGGAAGAACCTGCGCTCACAATTCGCTGAAAATGTATAACAAAAACCAAAAACTACAATGCCTGTGAACTCAGTGCACCAACTCTACCATAGCGGTACTACCAAAATCGGCAAAAAGCCACACATACAAATATTGTATATATGTATGATTATGCATGTGTGCGACCTAAATTCAAGTTGCAACTTGCTGTTAATAAAATATGTGGCAGCCGCAAAGAGTCGCTCCAAAAAGAGTCGTAAAAATGCGCAGCCACGAAGTGACGCCATGGCCCAGCGCCGTGCGCAGCGTGTTCACCTGTCCCTCGCCGGCGTTCGCTGGCGGTTTGCCTCGCGGCTATTTTCCTTTTTTCGTTGACTTCTTTTTTTTCTATTCCCACTTTGCTCGGCTTGCTTTTTGTGGTCACAACGCGCTGAAACATTTTAAGGTCAATTAAAAGTGCTCGGAATTGTTGCCGACGATCGTTACATACAGACAAAGGAAGCGTGTGCAAAAACAAAAAGTGAACATTAAGTTCACCGCAGGCACCATAGTATAAAATGCAGCGATTGGTGGTTTGGGCTAGCACCGACGTTGAGTAGAAGAAGTACTGAGTGAGGCATTTGGTTTATTTATTAAAAGTTTCATGGCTGCATTGACAGTTAGACAGTTAGAGCGGAGTAAATGTTGTATATTATTATTTCATTATGTGTTGAAAAGAAAACCAGAATGAAAACCAGTTGAACTAAATATGATTTTGAATAATATTTATTACATATTGGGTATGTACAAAAAAAAAATAAAAATAATTGCACATTAGGGTAGTACTTTTTTTGTCAATTTCTATTCATTTATATATCACCTAAATCATTTAGGATGTTATTTAGTGAGCCTAAAGAAGAACGATTAAATAAAGTTTGAAGTAAAAAATCATAAGAATATTTGAACCAAAGTAAATTTTGTTTTTTTTCGTAATAAAAATATTTTTAAATAATAAAACACAGTTTAAATCTCATTCCAAAGTTACCTGCTAATCTTTTAAGAACACCACTTACTAAAATATTTTATAATTTACGAACATCTGTTTCATTTGCGCCGCTTATCGATTCTAATATACTTTTTAATACACTATTATTTACAGAGTGGGTGTAAACAACAATTAAATAAGGTAAAGCCGCGGAAAATACTATAAACCAGCAACAAAAACTATTAATAAAGAATTTATTAATTGAATTTTATTAATAACTTTGACTAAGAAAAGCTTGAATTTACAATGGTGACAATATAAAACAAGCACAGCGGTGCAAGTCACGACGCATTGGTCACTTGTTGCGGACACGAGTTGGTCTAGTTAAATATTGTGCTTGCAATAAAAAGTTAACTTATTTTTATATGTGATTGATTATAGCGCAATATAACACACATTTGTTGTCAGTGAGCGGGACAAGTCTACAGGGGGTAAATGAAATCATAATAATATTTGATACTGAGAGGTGGTAGTTCACTATTTATGGAAGCAAGTAAGTAAAGAAAGACATTTATTTGTACAACAAAAATATTAAAAATGTCAAGTTTTTTTTTTAATTTTACATTTCGTTGCGAATCACAACAACTACAATAACATGAATACTAACTTTCCCATATCTGATATGTTGATTATAGCCAATTTACAGTAATCCAATTAACAGTTTAGCAAAGTACCGATTACAAATAAAGCATTTATAAAAAATTTTGTGAAAAAAATCAGTAACCGTGAAAAAACAACAAAAAAAGTTGCCGCTAGCTAGTTTAGACGCTAATGGCAGTCAATAAAATATAGCAAAATATGAACAATCAAAAACCAGCAAATAAACACTCGCAGCAAATGAAAATAATTATATTTCTAATTTGCTAATTGCACAAAAGAAAAGTGCTTGTGTATGTGAATAAATGTTTATTAGTATTTTAGTCGCGGTCAATGACTAGAGCGGCGACCGGCGGACATAAATAGAAAAAATAAATCAAGCAACCACTCGGCGGCCACATAAACTACGACAATACATACATATCTCTAGGCGCTCAAGCGCTTTTAAAAATGTAAATGATATGCACGTTTGTGTGTCACAGCTCTGTGATTTGTGTGCAGTTCTGGTGACTGCCGGTTGTGTGGTGAACTGTTTCAGTGTTTCCCACAATTAAGCGGTTTCCACGTTTTTCCAACAGCCGCGAGTTGCCATTGTTTTGTCATGTAATTATTGTTATTGCTGTAGTTAATGAGGAGCAAATGTTTAGGAAACCCTAACTAATTAGAATTCGTCGAAGTCGAACTGAACCGCAGCAAGTGAATGCAAAGTTTCAGAAATAAAAAAATGTTTAAAATATATTTTTGAGCAGAGTTCAATATAATAACAATAAACTAAAATCGTTACTTTTGTTTAGATTTGTCTGTAGAGTGGCGAACCATTTGAAAATTGAAACCATAGAATTTTTGAAATTAAAAATATAACTATAATTGTTTGAACATTTTATTGAGAAATGTATTTAATATAAATCTGTCGTTCATTTGGTCAACGCGTCGCTTAGAACAATTCTGAGAATCCTTCATAAACTGAGTTGTTGGCAACTTGAATTATTTTTTTTTTAATCTTTTAATATAGCTGTACGAAACTTATTGGCGCGCTCCTTTTATAGTTTAAATACAATATTTTATTTTTGAGAAATTCTGCGAAAAATAAACAGCTCATGCAAGGAATCAACTTTTTAATAGTATACTGATTAATAGAGTGTAATTTACATTTCTAATGTCTTATTGCTGACCAAAGGCACACATGGTGTATGCGGGCAGCTGTCGAGCACATCAAAACCAGCAGTTCGGTCATAAATTAGCGTTAAGCCAACTTTTGCTTAGCAATCAAGATAAAATTAGTATAATTTAAAAACATATATATATATATATTCCTTCTGGAAACGGCTGGTTTGAATTATGCAATACATTATTGAGATGAGTCACGCAAAAGATGAGACCAGACATAAGACTTAAGACACGAACTTGTGCTGACTGAAGATGATGGGATAGAGATGTTACTTTGAAGAGGTTTTGGTAAAGTGGATTCCAAAAATTCACAAGGAACGGAAATAACTAAAGAATTATGAGAGGGTATTTTTTGCAGTTTTTAGTAGCATTATAATAATATAAATTAAGTCATATTGACTAATACAATTCGTTTCAGCTTGTGTTAGTATCGATTAGATTAATTAAAGTTTATTGCAACAATTTTGAAAATATAAACTTGAGTTTTTAATATTAAATATATATTTAAGAACATTTTTAGGTCACTGTTTTCAATAATATATACATATTTTTAATTTTCTAAATAGTTTTATGTCCGGTTTCACAGTCAGTGCTTAGGTTGTGCTTAAGATAAAACAGAAATATTGCGTTTTACAGTTCATACTTAAATTCTGCTTAAGTACTGAAAATGGGAGACTTAAGCAGTGCTTAAGTAACAGTTTTTTTTTGTTTTGAATGTTGACTTATTGGTCCAAAAAATACAATAAAAATTATTTGCTGAACAAATTTTTGGAATTTCTTGCATTCAATGACGGTTATATGCTTTCCTGCGAGTTGCAATAGGTGCCTTCACTCGCTTGCGGTGAAATTCGGTGTCCTTTTATTCTTTCCATCTATTTCCCAGATTCTAAATTTATTCGTCGCAAAGTTATTTTTCATCAACAATAATTTCAATTTGTCAGATGGTATTTGTAAACAAATGTTTTTCATTGTGCTGTCATATATCATAATAGAATTTATAGAAAATAAGCATCGACTGTGAAACGCAAATGACTACTCGGTCAACAACAATGCTTAGCTAAGATTTTATTTGGGCACAACTTAAGTACGAATTGTGAAACCGGGCATTAATATATGTTTTTTTAGGTTTAAAGCTTTTCTTTCTTATTTTCATATAATAGCAATTTAAAATAAAAATATTTTTTTAGATTTTTTAAATTAAATATCATTTTCTATACAAACACAGTCTGACTGAACCCAAATTTTTAAGATGGAAAAAATTTCGTATAAGATAAAAATATAAATAACAAAATCAAGCAACTGAAAGCACTTGATGTGTGCCACAAAATAAAATTACTAAACACAAAGCATCTAGAAGCGGTGAAACTGATGCACAAAGGCACGTTCAACAAGTTCCCTTTCAAGTTCACACACACATAGAGACACATATTGTCCGCATGCTTATATGTAGTTATGAAAGAGATCTACAGTAATGATAAACAATGAATTTTGAGTGGTCGCTTTTGCCTCACAATGACTGACCGACCGTCACAACAATCACCAACAGCGTGAGGCGGCGCTGAACGTGAAAACCAGAAATCTTCGAAAGCTGAAAGTGAGTGAAAGAGCAAATGAGAGCACAAACAACAAAAAATATGCAGTGAAAATTTCACTTTTGAATGACTTCATGGAATTCTATAATTTGCACTCAGTTGTCTTTGCCACCGCTGATGAGGTTGATAATTGTTTTTTTATTATAGCTGACAAATGATTATCGGCAGAGCTATAAATGAGTTAACGAAATTTTCAAAAATAAGAAAGTGAAATTTCATTCTTATAGAAAAGTTATTGTATCCCATACATGTTTTTAAATTCTCTTGTGGACTTCTGAGCTTGTAAACTAAACCCGTGAACTTCTCCAAAGTATCAAAAACATACATACATAGGATTAGAGGTTTCAAAACACTCTATCTCATACCTAAAGCTAGTTTAAGCTACAAAGCATGCCAAACAAGCCGATGTGGAAGTGGTGTTTTGTGGGCACAACCATAGCCAAGTGGCACAATTTAACTCCTAATAAAGGCAATTTAAAGCGTTTAACGATCGAAAAGGCGCCAAGCGCACTTAATGGTAAAACTCTAAATTGATTTAAATAAAAAATATAACAATAAATAAATACAACAACAACAAAAATATAAAAGAAACTCAAAAGTCAGCTTATTGCTCATCTGCACACCGTCAGCTTGTGAATTAGCTTGTTTTGTGCCGGAGAAAACAAGTTTGTAAATATAATGATTTGAACACCTAACGCTAATGCTGCCAGCAACAACAATAACTAATTTACGTTTTTGTACAATTTTCTACATTTAAATAAATTTGTTGGCGTGAAAAATATTGGATATACGAAATTTTGAAGGCCAATATAACTCATCATTAGCATTAATGGACAAAAACAAAAGAGAGGATAAAATAAAACATCACAAATTTTGTGAATTCTAATTTTCAAACAGACTACGTTAGGTGATTTTTGATTGAAGTAAAATTAATAAAGATCAAAAGGAATCAAGATATGCAAAGATCGCAAATGACGCGTTTTGGTTTCACACTTTTGGCAAGCACTATAAATAGTCACAGGCTAATCGCCTTGATTGAGTGGAGGAAATAAACATTAAGTGCAGTTTGCGCTTTTCGCTAAGTTGTGACGTGATTCGCGCGCTTTATTGGTGGCACTCAATTTTGTGACATTGTTTTTCTAGTTTCTCGCTTGCTACTAGTTCGCGCTTGACATAATTCGATTTATAATTAATTTTTTTGCAAACTTAATTAACTTTGGCTTGCGAATTTCGCAAATTAATGAATTTGTGATCAGCTGAGTAGTAGTATTATAAACGATACTAAATGATTGGTTTTTGCTGAAAATTATACACACGTGTTTCTTTTACGCTCAAGTCTTGACACTAGTTTCCTAAATTGCCAGCTATTAAATAAAATTAATAAAAAATATTATAAAGTAAAAAATTAAAGACAGATTTTACTCAGAATATTAAAAAAATTCAGGATTTGGAAATGGACATTTTACAATAAGTTTTTCAATAGGTGTAACAACTAAAACAGCAAGAGAATGAATAATTTGTTCTTACTGGAAAATTATTAAAAAATCTTATTATTAAGCGAAAGATATTCACGACATACGTAATCTAACAATAAACCGAATACTAAGTAAGTAATGTGGGTGCAATCTTAAAATGTTGAGCAACCTAATTTACATATTTTTCGCTTACTATTTATTAATAACAGGAAATGCTTAAAGACATAAGAGGGTTGATCTTAGTGTATGAATGTATATATAAATTTACTTACATACTTTTTGAAATTTATTTTAATACAAAAGTTGTATTAGTCGATATATAGTACATGCATACATATTCATATCTTCAATTTTTAATGACAATATTTATTTTTTAATTCTACTCACCAGTTAAGAAATATTTATTTTTGCAGCTATAACCGGCTTAATCCATTCAATGCTAGAAATATGTATTGTTGTTGTGTGTTTATTTGTAGTTTTTAAGCGCACTTGAAGACTTTTGACAAACACTGTTTTATTAATTTCAATTATTTATTTATTTTATTGCAGATATTTAACATGTTTCAGTGAATCCACTGTCGCGACAGATTATATTTTTCTTACGATATTTGAATATTTATTATTATAAAACTTCACAAGTGAATACTTTACATATTTATATCATTTTTATTTATGTGCATTTGTATATATTTTATTGCCATTTACAAAGAAGGCAAGTTGCTGCAATGAAAGAATTTTAAAACTTTTATAAATAAATGAGCATAAATTAAAATGACAAAAGTAGAAATTTAGTTGTTAAGTAAATAATAAATATATCAAGCGCTAAGTATCCAGAAAGTTGTATAAAGCAGTTACATACACACACATACATACATAGTAGTTACTATTACTCCGTGTTGCATTTTCAGTTACAAATGAAGTTAATTTCCCCCTTTGACTTCTCATCCATACTATTTTCTTGTTTCTTGACTATTATGGATTAGCATTTTTCTTTTGACTCACATTTATTCTTTAATTTTAACGCATTTAATGACGCCGGCAGCCCTTACATATATCTACTCATATCCACATGCATAATATAAATGTTAATTCTCTAATAATACACTTGTTACACACAGCAGGTCTTTTATATGTACATTAATTATATGAAGCATTCTTATGCATGTACATATATACAACAATATTAAGTAAGGCAGACAATAAAAGAGAGTACATAAAATTGCTTGGCGTCTGTTGCATGATAAAGGGTGCATTGGAGTTTAAAGTGTCACAGCAAAGAAGGGTTTATAATGTAATTTAAAGATATGATTTTTTCCAACTTTTCTTTTGTTAATTTTGTATCGTAATCTGAGTGTTGCACCGACTGTGGGTTCACAGATTAGTAATGCTTTTTATTTACACACATATGTGGGATATTCTTTTTTAAACGTGTTTTCCATATAAAGTTAATAATTGGAGACAAAACTTGCTTTAGCGAGAACATAGTCGATTTTGGACTTTTAGAAGTTTTTTTTTAGTTTTGTGACCTTTGAAAAACCTTTTTTTTATCTCATGCTATTTGACACCTGAGTCATTTTAATACCTAAGTGTTATATAATATTTGCTTGCTTTTTAGGTGATTTCTCAAAAGCAAAACGAAACTATAATAAGAAAAAGTATAATTAAATGATTAAAAAATTTATCAGATACTGGAAAATTTTAAAAATTATTAACAAAACAACAACAGCTACAAAAAAAGATAAATAAACATAATTTAATAAATTACACGGTGCAAAGATGAGCGCCAAAATGGGATTGGCTATTTGCACAGTTGTGCAACATAATACAACAACACTTACAAGATTTGCCAACAACTTGTTGTTACTAAGGCATGCAGAATTTGAAAACGTAAAACTCAATTTTCTCAAACAACAAATTTCACTTTTCTCTCAGCAAAAGTGACGGCGCAAAATCACATTTCCATGAAAAACAATATTTTCCACATGCAACACCAAATTTGAATTTCATTAATGCATGACAGACAGACACCCACGCGGTGTGGCCATGACGGAATATGAAGTGAGAATAGAAAAAGCAACAAAATTTGCAACAGTACAACGAAATTCCACGGAGGTGTTGTCAGTGCTTGACGGGAGTATGAGAAATAAGCAAGCAAAAAATAAAATAACGGAAAAAATTGGCAAAATATCGACTGCAGTGAAGTAAAAGTTGTCGGACAGCTACTGCAACAAGTTGACAGCGGCGCAATATTGGCAACTGGGGGTGGCATGGAGAGGCGCGCAAGCAAACAGAACTTGCAGTATTGTGGAGACGCAGTAGCTCGGCATTATCTATGCGGTTTGTCTAGTATATATGTGTGTGTGCACCGGAGGCTTGAGGCAACGAAATTCGTTTGTACCGGCCGGGCATCTGTGCCACAACCACAGCTGTTTACTTGCCACGCTTTTTGTTGCCGCTTGGAGCTGACTGACTGCTCGGCTGGTTAACGGCACCAAAGTAGCAACAGCCAAGTGCTGGCAACCGAAGGAAATGAGGTCAAAAGCTGCGTTGCCAAATGGCAAAGACAGATAAATAGTTGCAGCAGCCGGCAGCGCAAATGGTGGTTGCAGCGAAACAATGCAAATAGGTGATAATAAATAATGAATGCGGCATGCGGTTGTGGCACGAAAACAAAATAAACGAACAGCAAAAGAGTTTGGTAAAAAAGCTGATTGAATTTTCTTAACGTGGTAGGTGCAGATAAGAAGAGGAAAGAACTGCTGCTGCACGGATTAGAAGCCAATTTGTTTTACAAGACTTTGTAGTTATTTGCGTTGGCAGTTGTTTTTACACTCAACTTTTTTCTATTGCAAAATCACGCATGTACCGTTAGAAAACAATAACTTTCAATAACAAATGCTTCGCATTGCATGCCACCAGCTACAACATATCCAGTTAGAAAGCAAACGGTCATGGCAACAAGCAGCGACAAGAGGCCATGACAGTGTCTCGATCGCCATGCGGAAAATATCATTCGCGTGCAGCGCCGTTTGGATGGCTCTTGGCTCGCGCAAATTGTCTGACGTAGCTCTGATGATGCGTAGACATATTAGCAATGTTTGTTTTTTTTTTTGGTTTTCGCTGTTGTTCTTTGCTATTTTAACTTGTGTTTGTTGTTTTTTTCACTGATTTTGTTGTTACTTTTTAAATGGTTGCGGCTGTAGTAGCAGCTAATTCTTTAGTATAATGTAAAGGCTTTGTTATTTGTATTGATTTATGCGCGATTTATTTTATTTGGTTTGTTATTGTGGGGAAAATGGCACTTCATGAGTATCTATTAAGTGAAATGTTTAAAGTTGGTTTGTTACCATTTTTTAGAGGGTCGACAAACTGCGTCCTTATTGTTGTGAAAATATTGCAATTTAACGTAAAAAAAAATTAACGTAAAATTTAGAAATATTATACCATTTGCACACAGACTTTATATATTTCCTTCGCTCTCTTTAAAAATTTGAAGATTAATATAGACATTCAAAATTCACTTTTATAATTGTAATTTATCTTTAGTGTTAAAATTAAATTTGCATCAAAATATAAAATTATATTTATCGGAAAAAATAATTTTTTAATAGTTTTGGGAAAAGTATATTTTTAATGAATAAATTTTTAGGTGTGTGTATATAATATGTATCGGTGTAGTTTTTGCTTATAAAAGACTTGTTTACATAATTTACACATTTAATTTCTATTAATAATTACAGTTGTGTACTATTTATGGACCTTTAAGACTTTTTTTCCAAATCAAATATTTTGCCAATTTGATAGATTTGAATTTGTTTCATTAATATTAATTTAAGTTTCAGGTTACGTATTAACTTAACCAATATTTTAGGAAATTAGTTAAAATTCATAAATTTAAAACAAAAAAAAAGCAGTTTTTAGAAACGTTAAATTTTTTTCAAATACTAACACCCTTAATTTTATTTTTCAACTTATTGGAAATATAATTTTTCAGATCACTTTGGGCTCGAAATTATATAAAAGATTTTGTTTCTTAAAGTTTTTCACTTGCACTTAAACACACAAATGAATGAGTTTTAGTTTACATAATTTTTTTTTTTTAATTCAGCATTGTTTGTAATTTTTTGGAATCATAATAATAAGTATTGTATATCCACTTAACACACGGTTTTCTTTTGTTCGCACAATAAATAATAATTAATATTTCCATTTAAGTCAAAATAAATTTTATTGTAAAATTATTTAATCATCAGGGTTTTTTTTTCAAAACTGATTTATGGTATTTAATGCGTTTATGCCAGCAACGTTATTTAATTTATATTTTTCATTTTGTAGTTATACTGGTTTAAAATTTAATTTCAAATTTGCATATCTTTAATGGCAATTCATAGTAAACACAGCTTAATGTAATTGAACAGAACAGTTATATGAGCATGAGGAGATTAGCTAATTCATTGAATAATTGAAGTAATTTGTTGCATTATTGATTATTATTTTAGTTTTGAGTTTTCAGCAAACACATTCGTCGGCAATTTATCCACAAATATAATTTACAAATAATTTCAAATTAAACATATTAATTATTTACCGATATAATTTTTTTGTTTTAAGTTTTCACAAAATATTTGTTTATATTCATATTAAATATTCACATAAATTTCTCTCCTAATTTTTTTTAATTTTTTATCAACACGGTCTTTTTGTTTATTCAAGCTTCACACTTTAATATACTCAGGTATAAAAATTCTCAAAAGTAAATTCACCGCTTTTGCACTTTCTGCATAAATTGTTTGTTATTGTTGTTTTTTATTTGCATTTTGTTCCTGTTATTATATATGTTTGAACCCTTTTCACTTTTGTTCTTAAACGCAAATTGTCACGAGACAAGTTGACAATTACTTCCAAAACACTACTCAAATTACCAAGTGCTTTAATACCATTACTTTTCGCACCAACAAACACACTTACACACCCACACACAAACATCATCACACACTAATTTGCTTAAGAATAAACATATATTTTACGGCCCGCTAATTTAAGCCGAAACCGAAAACAACAAAATGTCCATTCAGTTGAATTCACCTGTTGCACAAAACACGAAAATCACCAGCACCAACAACAACAGTAGCCCTACCGAAAAGGCTCAGATTGCAGCAGCACAGTGCTCGGTAACGACAACAACAGTTGCAAAAACGCGAGCGATGCAAATAAAATGTACGAACGAGAATGCAAAAGCAAATTGGGAGCAGCAATAGCAACGGTGAGAGAACGAGAGCGACACACCGAACGCAGAGCGCGTACGACCGACTGCAAGACTGTCTGTCCGTCCGACAGTAGGCACAGGTAAACCGAGCTGTGTTCAATCAGCGAGCAACAACAATAACGACCGATGCTGTGCACGGCGCGAGGGGTACAAACACCTACCAACTCGGCGGACGCGTTGAAGTTGGGACGCAAAACTTGTTTTCACTTCACTGCAGCAGAACTGGCGACCGAAGCGAGCAGCCAAACCAATACACAAACAACACTAAGCTCCAGCGAGTAACGTAAACTCTGGATAAACACGACAACGATAAATACTTCACTTTGTTTTTGTTGCTAGTTCATTAGACGGCGTTAAAGACAGACGTAAGGCAACACTCCCGATTCACGTTGACTTGACACAGCAAAAGTTCGTTCAACACTGAATCGCCGCGTCGACGAGAGACAAGTGCAGACCGAACTGGCGTAGAACACCTGAACAGCGGAATGCAATGGCATTGGAATAATGGCAAACAACACAAACGAATGGCGACTTGCTTGGAGATGGAACTGGTTGAGACAACGGTGAGTTAAGTTGAGAGAGAGTTGACTTACCTGCTGTGTTGTTTGTTGCGTTTGTTGTTGGTTGGTTCGATGAGTTTGGCTTATTGGCCAACTTGTTCGACTGTCTGGCTGGTCGATTGTTTGATTCGTTTTGGATTAACAGGTGCATAGCCGGTGCGCATTTGCACTCTTACTGTTATTTAGTGAGGTAAATGTGAATAGTGAATATGAATGTACGAGCTGGCGATGTTAATGGTTTGCTACTGTTAAAATTATAGTGTTATTGGCATTATGCTGTTATTAAAATTATGCTGTTTTCAATTTTATGCTGTTATTAACTAAATTATTTTATTAACATTAGACTGTTATTAACATTACTCTGTTATGTTATTTGTAGTCCAACAGCAACAGTTGAATGTTATTGTCATTTTTTAACATTTTCTGCAAATAATATGTTTACTTTACATTAACAGTTTCGCTGGTGGGGTTTTACAGAATACTGTAGACAGTTCGCTTTTAGAATTACAGGCATTGTATAAATTTAACATAAATTGAAATTTCTATCAAAAAACAGAATATTTTTGGATTCAAATCCATTATGTTGCAATAGATGACTATAACTTTATATGACTTTTGTATGGCGTTAGAAAGCTACAATTTCTTAAAAAAAATGTCTTAGACAGACGGCTTAGTTTTTTCAAATCTGTACCGTAAATTTTGATGTCGAAAATGCACCATGTTCAGGATTGCCAATTGTCGAAAATATTAATAAAATAATGTAAATCGTGGAGTCAGACCGACATGTAAGCACTTTTTTGATTACCCACGAACTAAATATTGCACCTGAAGTCTCTTGGTTTTGCGGAAGATTTACGGTCCCTTAAACATTGGCAACGGCGAATACCGCAGAAGATGGAATGATGAGCTGTATGTGTTGTTCGACGACATAGACATAGTCCAGCGAATAAAAAGACAGCGGCTACGCTGGCTGGGTCATGTTGTTCGAATGGATGAAAGTGCCCCAGCTCTGAAAGTTTTCGATGCAGTACCCGCTGGTGGAAGCCGAGGAAGAGGGAGACCTCCACTCCGGTGGAAGGACCAGGTGGAGAAGGACCTGTCTTCACTTGGTATTACCAATTGGCGCCAAAACGCCAAAAGGAGAGATGCGTGGCGCACTGTTGTGGACTCGGCTATAACCGCTTAAGCGGTTTCTACGCCAGTTAAGAAGAAGAAGAAGTCTCTTGGAACCATTCAAATTAGGCTGGATACCAAAAGCAGATTCTTTAACACAAGTTAAAGAGTCGATAGTGACTCGCTAGAAATTCTAGCAGTTTGGTAGGGTGGTTCATATTCATCAGACTTATTGTTCGGATCTGGCACAAAACGATTACTACCCGTTCCTTTCCATGGCAAATTATTTCGCTAGTGAGAAGCTTGTGGAAATCAAATTTGCGATTTTTTTGCACATACTTTCAAAATTTCAACAAATTATCAAAAATTTGCGATTTTTTTGCACATACTTTCAAAATTTCAACAAATTATCAAATAAATCGGTGCATATTTGATCTAAATCGGATCGTCCTAACAGTGCTAAAAAAAGTTCAATTCGATTAAAAATTATTTATAATAATAATAACACACAAAATTAATTTTAATATTTGCTCATTTATTTAAGTATGACATTTCAAAAATTTTAATAAAATTTTATAAACATTTTAATAATTTGATTTGATCAGTAGCACGATGAACTTTTTAATATAGTACTAATAGATGTTTGATATCTAGATATTCATGTTTTAAATTTTAATAATTTTTCATTATAGACTAACTAACTAACCTACAATTATATGATGCTGCTGAGCCGTCTAAACCATTATGCGCATAAAATTACTTAAATTGAATTTAATAAATATCAAGTTCCGTTGCTTTATTCCTTATATTCCATAATCCATTAAACCGTTGCGATGAGCAGATAATCAAATTTTTACCACAGCGTTGGTCACAGTTGCAATACAAGCCAGGCTTGCAATCGCTAATTTTGCCATACCTGCGGCAGATCTCACCCTCACCGGTATAGCAGAGTGTGCGTGGCAGACAGAATTCAGTGTTGAAGTTTAACTCGAAACTGCCTGTAAATAATGCAATGAAATTACAAATTGAATTTAATTAAGGTCAAAATTGTTCTGAAATGTCCACATACCATGCATGCAACTTTCTGGGTATACATTTTGGGGGCCGCAATCAACCACTTGATTGAAAGAAGGACTTTACAAGTAGGGACGAAACAAATCAATTGAAAATCATAAAAAAATATATTTTAAAACAACTTTATACACACATTCCCTGCGCTCCATGTTGCCGCAAAACCACCACCAGTACCAAAGTCAAGCTGAGCTTGGTGATCCAACCGACGTGTGTGTGTGTACTGCGATAAGTAGTCATTCTCAAATATTATTACTAAAAACACTTTTTAACTTGCGGCTCTATATTTTGTTCTGACTCCTTCGCCGTTGTTACTTTCGATGATTTTTACTCCACGCAGTTTGTCCTTTTATAGCTCTCTCGCTAGTGCTTTTCGCTCCCTCACATCCTTGATTATTAATTTATGCAATTTTCTAATTAATTATTCAAAATTATGCTTTTGAATAATTCAATCAGCCTTGACTTTCTATCACAAACAGTTTTTGTTTTGTTGCGATACTTCCACGGTCATCTTATCCTTTATATTATCCTTGACCGCTACTTATTGCTCAATGAAGTGGAAGGCGCGAATTTGTGCGTAAGCAATCAAGGAGAGACTGCTGTAGGTCAATGATGTGTATTAAAGAATTAAAGTTCATTATGTTGAACAATTGCTACTGAATGTTGTAAGGGATGAAATTTATTTACAAAGTTTTTACATCAAGTCAAATTAAATTTAACTCTGTAATATTTTCCAGATTTATTCATTTTAGACTTTATTTATTAAGCCACCAACATGTTCAATTACACGCCTGTTATATCATAATATATGAGCTAATACTGCCATAAGATTATTGATGTTCTATCTTTGAATGAAAAATAAATGTTATATCAATATCAATACCAATACCAATGCCAGTACAAATACCAATACCAATATCAACATCAGTACCAATAACAATACCATAACAATACCAATATCAATTCCAATACCAGTAACAGTACCAAAGCCAGTATCAATACTAATACCGATAACAATCCCTGTATTAGTACAAATACCAATATCAGTACCAATACCAATATCAATACCAGTACCAGAAATACCAATACCATTATCAGTAGCAATCTAGTACCTATACCTACACCATTAATGGTGATAGCTCCATTACCGATTAAGACCTTAAATTATATTTGAATAAGTCATATACAAATTACAATTTTTTAAATAATACTAAAATAATTACTCACATCCTCGCTATAAGCGTTAATAATTGACCGTTAATGATTTCATTAAACGCCTTACTGCCTTTGAATGCATAATTAATTTATCTTTCACAAATTTGAATTAATTTAATTCAAACCACAAACCTGAGACCCTTCTTCAGCTATAAAAAGATATGTTAGCTCAAAGGAAATCCATTAAAAGCTTTCACAGCCTTGAAGAAAGCGCATCAAGAGATGCTATTTTAATAATATTTTGATAAGAACAAGCGCAGTGTAAAAGTTTTTGTATTGTAATCCCTGAACTGCTTAAGATGGCTCCCAGTATTAATGCACATTCACGCATCTACTGGATGTCTAAGCTGAGTTGGCTGCTGGTATTCATGTTGGTTTTCTTGCATAGCCCCACACACGGATTGTAAGTATAATTATTTTATTTAATATTAGTAATTAGAAAAAAAAAATTAATTACTATCCCAATTCAAGAACAGGTTTTAAGTCTTCGGATTGTATCCTCAGCAATTCAGAGGATCCCAATGATTGTAAAGTTGGTGAGTCAAACTTAACTTTTTTAATTTGCAAAATCGAATAATTTTATATTCTCACTCTCCTAGGCGCTTTTAATTTAAATATGAACAAACCAAATTGCCCATCTCGCTTAACCTGTTACCGTAATTTTACTGAGCCTTGTCATATCTATGATGATGGTAACAGCAACTGCTTGCCACCTTATGTGTGTGCTTGCAATAAATGTCGTGAAGTGTTGACCTTATGCAGCGGAAATGTGAAATCGCCATTAAATTTGCCAAAGCGTATGAAACCAATATATCCGGAATATATCTATTAAGTTTTCATTATAATTGCTGGAACCCCACATTCGTTTTGATATACCAAAGGAACTATATAAAGGACTAACGCGTAAAACTTGATGCATAATTCTAACGTACATCTAAATAGTATATACATACATATATATTTAAAAGACAATTACCCGATATTATAAATAATATTTACCGTTATTACTTAAATAGTCTTAAGTGAAATATATGATGCTCTGAGTCGTTGGTAATATAAATACATATATTAAATACATTAATCAAATAAATATAAATGTTTGCAGCAAGAATATCTGTGTAAGTTTTTTATACTCATTAAGCCTTTAGGCAAAGTCTATTTGTTAGAGAACCATTTGAAATATTCTGTCTTGTACTCCATTGAAGGGAGGAAATACGTGGATCCGTAGTTTACTCTTTAAATATGATATACAAGTTCTGAATGTTCTAGAGTATATTCTCTAACCATAACCAATAGATCGGCTGTAATATATATAAATGTAATATATATAAATATACCCAAAGTAGAATTTTATCCTACGCAGCAAACAAAGTTATCTACGGTAGAGATGAACTTTAGCTGTTCTCAAATATTCATGGACGAAGTTCTGAGTTTCTCTTAGAGTAAAGGAATGCTAAGTAAACTACTTGATTTGTATTTATATCTGACCTCTGCTCTGGAATGAGAGATCTAGTTAGCGGAAATCTGTAACAAAAACCTTTGCGGTCGATTGGTGCAAAAAAGATTTCATAGTCACCTTCACTGTTTTGTATCCGGAGAAATTTGTTTACAATACAAATTCTTACAAGATTCTGATAGATCCTGTGCATGAAATGTAGACCAGTCTCTTGAAGCACGATTCTCAACTCTCAGCGCTTTACGGAGCTTCCATTCTCATTAGCCCGCTTAGACACTGAAAGTTAAAGCGACTTGAATCCGACTATACTCTACTGAGTACTCTCAGTATTATACTTCAACTGTAAAGCGATTCCTTTTTCGGAAATTTGTATTCCTCGCCACACAGCGCCCGGAAGTCTGTTGATGAGAAATATATTTCGGCATTCCAAAATTCGAAATTGTGCGTCACACAAGTCAATCTAATAAATTATGGGTTCAAAGCAACAACTCTTCTAAAGAAAGAATACTTCTATAATGCTACGCTTTCTAAGAAATGTTGACTACATGTACGAAGGCACACATAGTAACACATGGCAAACTTACGTTTTTGAGCCTCTAAAAGCCTCGGACCACTTGAGAGCGATGTCTGTCCGTCCAAATGACTTGTAAAGAGGCCTAAAATACACACACAAACACATGCCACACAGTTGCCAAAAGGGAAATGCAGCGGACCTGCATTGCATGGCTAATAAATCGGAATGTACGGAATGCTCTCAAACCCTAAATAGCGCAAGAGCAAAGAATTATCAACGAAAATTACAAACAAGCGCTCTGATTGCAAGAGTTCACCTTTTTGCTTGCCGCACATGAACTGAAATAAATTTGTGACCTCTGGCCGCCGCAGCAGTTAAACGAGGCAGCACCGCTTGGCTGCCAGGTAACCCAAATGTCAACAAAACAACAACAAGAAAGAGGAGACGATGTTTTGGGAAAACTAATGGCGATGACGACATGTAGTAATTGTTGTTTGCACGTGTTGCACACATCCATTTCGAATGCCGTTAAGTGGAAGCAAACGTGCAACACAATTGAGATGAACTCATGTATGTTTTTATTGTTGTTGTTGCTGTACAGTGTGACAAATAAAAATCAAAACGCAGTTGGGAAATACACACAAACCGAAGCGACGAGCGTATGAATGAACGAGCGCTTGAATGGGAGTGTTGTTTCAGTGTTGTTATTGCATTGGGGTGAATGGCGTAGTGGTGTCGTAGAGCGTTTACACACAAGTAACTGCAAGTAATTGACGTGAGAAAACGTCACATAATAAGAAAATATTATTTGGTAGTTAAAATGTTGCAAAAACTTTTTAGCTAAAAAGCGGTTTCATGCACGCCTTCCAATTGTACGTTTGCACCGAGCGGCAGGTAGAGCCGTTTGGCGGTAATTGGAGGAGGAGTGTGTGTTGCTGGTGCCACGGAGTCTCTTGTATTTTTTCTTCTTGATCAGTCGCGGAGTACTCATGCCGGCATTTGAAAAGGAAATAATATGTATTTGCAGTTGCAGAAGTTTGCGCATGCAAATTCATAAATTTGAAGAAATATAAAAATTACAACGTGGCAACTTGGTAGCTTCTTAACTTTTATTTGAAAACCTTCTATATTTCGAAATTGGCAATTTCATTTATAATTCATTATTTTAATGCAGAAATTTATGAAAAAATTAATTAAAATTTTGGCAACTTGAAATTGATATTTATTAAATTTATACGATATTTGAAACTTTTTATTTAGAAACTAGCTGACCCAGCGGAGAAGTTTCTTCCGCCTTAGAGACAATAAATGAGGAAATTTTATTGAGTTCATTTTTGTATTAGAATAACATAAGAAATAAAGTATTTCAATTATTCTTAGTTTGTTATTAATTTTTCAGCATTGGTTTGCACTCTCCAGTCAAGCACCTTGTTATAGACGGCATTTTTCGTTTTATAATCGACTTTCAAGGATTGACCTGTCATTTGTTTATATATTTAATAGCGAATGCAAGACGAATCGGAAATTGAAGTCGTTTAAACCCAAACGTCATATCGGTAGGGATTATCGAGATCCTCGAAATGAGAACTTCTTCCTTTTTACCATCAAATGCGTTTCGGTGCACAGTTTATGTTTCCCAATATGATCACTACGGAGCCAATCTTTAGTCGTAAATTGTACGGCGGCAAGCCAAGCACATCCAAGGAGTTTAAAAATTCAATTGAATAGTTGGTGGCTTCATCTTCATTTATTACGTAGTCAATAGATTTGAATGAATGAGGTGGACCAATGATCCCATTCTGAATTTTGTAGTTTAAGTCATCTATGTCTTTATTCTTAGAAATCCGTTCCGAAATTCAGCAATTGCTCAGAGTTATCTTCAACAGACATATATTTTAGTAACACAACTCTCATGTCAGTTGTCATTGTGTAGATCTTTTACTGTTCGGTTAAGTGCTTCTAATGCAGTTTTATGCATTATTATGCATTCGTCCTATATGAGAACTTTTGATGTCTTTCAAACTTGGGCCATCACGGATTGTTTTGCAATATTACATGTTGAATTGAATTATAGTCTTGAATGAGCCGTACGTCATCTTTCGAACAATGTGGCTGCTATTCACGCGCAAACAATGGCTAAAACTATTGGCATGAGGAATGTCTTTTCAGAACTGTCCCTGGTATATGCAGGATATATCAACTACCATTTCCTTTATAAATTAGTGTATCATAAACTTTTTTTGTTGGGTATTCAGCAGGGGTCATTTGAACTATTAAATCTTTCTGGAGATTACATTCCCGTTCCCGTTTATGTTATATCCTATCTCATGTTAATAAATGTTACGTTGCCCGAAGAGCGAAGAGAATAACAGTAAGAAAAATTTTACTCAATAAAACGATTTGTAACATAACTATCACACGGTTAGATAAAGGGTTAAATTCAAAATTTCAAATCTTCAAATGTTCAACCATAGGCAACATTATTTTTTTTTGTCAAAATGAAAATGTTTTGACTGAATTTTTTTCGTTTGGCTATCATTTTTTTTGTTTTCATTTTTATGAAAAGAAAGCCTACTAAGATGTTTTGAAAAATAAATTTGTGTTTTATATGGAATGTCAGTTGCGTTTTTTATACCACAGTTTATTCACGTTCTTGTCACGAAAAATGTATAAAATGTATCCTATGTCCTGCCCCCGGTGCTAAGCTACCTCCAAACCAAATTTAAGCCAAATCGGTTCAGCCGTTCTTCAGTTATAAGTGGTGTAACTAACACGACTTTCTTTTATATATATAGATGTATTTTATAAATTGTTATAATATTCGACGAACTTAAAGAAATATTTTTGAAGTGGCAACCCTCAATTTGATATATTATATTCAAGAAAAACGGGGTTGTTCAATAATTTTATATTTATTTAAAATTTTTATCTTATTATATTAGCAAAATATAGTAATGTATAAAAATATTATAGTTAAAATAATCTAAAGTTAAATGTAATTATGTATACCAATAACAGTAAGGAACTATATACTTATGTATGTCAGTGCAAATGGCAACAAGTTAACAAGTGTCCACCAGTTAAAGTAAAATTTCAGGAATGCAGCGCATGTGCGACCGCAAACACAGATGCTTATAAAAAGCGCAGATACCATAATCGATTAAAAAGCCGGCACATTGGACCAGTCGTATTCTCGTTGTAGGTTTAGTAATGATATTCGACAACCAGAGGTGGTCATGCCAGAAATATTTCTTAACCGTTACATGCAGCAAACGCCGGAAATAAGGAAGGAATAAATTCGTAGACCTAAGAAAGTGCATACTTCGAAGATCTAAGGAGGGGAACGGTGAGGAATGGTGTGGAAAGCAATCGAGCTGAAGAAGAAAGTTATGTCGGTGCAGCTAACTGTTAAGCGACAAAGTATGCGTCTGCAATCGCACTTTAACCCATGCAGCCAACATTTTCGATGCGGTGGCGATGTCCCGGTGCCGCATTAGCAAGGTTGTTGCAAATTAATTGAAAGACATAAAATACAAATGCGTTGCGCTTTCCTCTTGTGCCATTACCAGGCTTTAACTACTAATAGTATTTGCTCATCGGCATTACGGTTATTAGCTGTTGCGTCGTAAGCGGTGGAATGTGCTTAGACAGCAGAAGAAGCTCCAGCAGAGTGAAAATGGCTTGTTAGAAGAGAATATAATTTTTAAAGCTTGTTATTTTGTATTGAATCACCTTGTAGCTCATATATTTTCATGCGACTAAACAAAGTCTATAATTTCATAAAGTAGTTAAGCTGATTACTATTGCTTATTAAATTTTATCGAATGATTATTCGAGTACGCATACAAGGCAATGATTAGATGATTATAATTAATTTTATATGAATATCTATAGAAGCTGATATTTTGGAATTGATCTGTTCCCAGTAGACGAGCTCTCCTTCAACCTTTAATTTGGAGTATTACATTTATATTGGCACATTTGAAGAATTTTTGTTTGAACTGAATAGCCGAAGTAGAAAATTCAGTAAAAGCAACAGAAGGATCAATTATTAGATGTTATCATGACTTAAATGATCGACGAAGTTCATCAATTGATATAGAATTATCTACTGGGACTGGAATTGAAAAACAATACATAAATATCCACTGAATGGCTGAAGCAAGTAATATAAATCTTTTACTCACAAATTCAAGTATATAAAGGAGTTTTTAAATGGACATATGAGTATATTCAGCGATTTGGTCCCAAGGAGTTAATAATTTTCAGAAAAGTAGAAGAAAAGTATATATCGTCCTTTTGAAAAGGGCCTTATGTCACATGTTCTCTTATAAGTTCGTTTCTTAAGTCTTCTGTTTACGAAATATGCAAGAAGACCATACTTTGGATTATTGGCCGGCAGCATTATATGAAGTTATTCGGAAGTATATTAATACCTCAATAAAATTTGTATTGCCAACCTGATATGCGAAATTAATTAATATCTCATACAACGACCTGCAATTATTGGCGTGTGAAACTACAACTCGTCGCATTTAATAATTGCCTGGTAATTTGGAAAAACAAGCGGGCCACACAACATGAAATGCAAAGGCGGCACAAATCAGCAAAAAATCCAGAAAATATCTGAAAATAATAATTTCATATGCAGACAGTTGCGTTGGGGGTAGTTGACACTTGCCTGAAATGCACACGAGTGCATAAATGTGCATATGAAATGCGTTTAATTAACGCGCGGACTGCCACTGGCTTTTCACGCTGCGTCTGCGCACACACACAAAGGTGGCGTAGTGGGTCGTTCGCGCGCTTAATGAGTTAATTTTATTGATTTTGTGGCACGCAGTTGAGATAAATATGAAATGCTTGCGAAATGCTAGTTTGGATATATAATATAACTGTACATAAGTCTGAATATATAAAGAAATTAGACAACTTTTCTAACGCTTTTGAAAATGTTCTGCAATTAATCTGCCATCAACCAGCCATTAATTTGAAAATTTAAGTATTTTAACATAATTATCAGTTGTATTTTACCGTATATGCGTTTGACATAATAAATAACCGTTAAATGTTGTGGGCGCTTAAAACTCAATAAACAAATGCCTAATCGCTGCACTTTGCTTTGTAGATTTTTGTCTCCAATGTAGATTTGTATGGCTTTAAATTGCCACAGTGGCGCATAAATTATCGCATTGTGTTGGTTGTTGTTTCTATACCAGTTGCTATTGTTGTTGTAATTTGGCATGCTGTGCCAGTGTGTTTTGCGTAGGCAGTGGGCGCACAGAGCCGCTAAAGCGACTTTAATATTCATGTAAAATGGTGCAAAAGTAAAAACAAAAAAAATAAATAAAAAATTAAAATATGCGAAAATCAAAGCAACAACAACAAAAACAGGTAGTAAATTGTAGAAATTCATTTAACAAGTATGTAGATAAATGAACATATTCCAAATAAAATATACCAATAAAATTGTATTGACCATTCATTGCAATGTAACAAGTGTTGTATTATTATTGACACAACGACAAGTGTAGTGCCGCGCGTGCGCATAAAGCTTTCATATACCCAAGTAGCTTTGTTTGTTCGCCTGCGGTGTGTCCGTGTGTTGTGTGTGAGTTTATGCTGTGGCAGCGACATTATTTCTGCACCAAACCTACGCGAGATCTCTTGGATTTCACTGATTTTCGTTGTTAAAACTTTTGCGAAACTTCTACAACCTGCCTGCAGTTTTCGTCGTTGTTTCTGCTCGTATCAACGCATTACACGTTGTCTTATTTATTTTTATAGCTAATCTAGCCAATTTCTCCTTTGTAATCAGGATGTCATTGGATCGCAAAATAAGA
The DNA here is from genome assembly GCA_031772095.1 of Zeugodacus tau. Lineage (NCBI taxonomy): Eukaryota > Metazoa > Arthropoda > Insecta > Diptera > Tephritidae > Zeugodacus > Zeugodacus tau. The sequence goes on from CM062649.1 coordinate 77,227,089, forward strand.
ACAACCTGAGGTTTTGGGTTACACTCAGTGGCAGACTTTTGATTGCTAGTAAACATGAGGAATTTGAAGTGAACATGTTAGAATTAATTTGAAATATATATTGATGCCAATAAATTAATTTATTTTGCACATTATTGCTAATGCTATAATAATTAAAGTATGTTTATAGCCAAAGTATTATTTATAATATATACAGGTGATCTACCATATTACCACTATTGACTATTGAGCATCATATTTTGACTTTTAACCCTAAAACTTCCTCGCTTGAACCTTAACTAAGTCTCGTTTTGCGCCTAAAAATACATTCCAACGAGTATGTCAAAGAGGACTTCAAGTTAGAAGTAACTCAGGGTGCCGCTAGGGATAAAGTGAAGTCAACTTTCAAGCTTTCAGACTACAACTACGCCCACTTCTAATATAACAACAATTTGAATTTTCTTAATTTTGTTAATGGCTACTGTAATTTTACATTAACAACCAAATGTTTCTACACTTCGAGTAAGGAGGAAAAAAAATGAAATATCCTTGTGTATGATTAAAAAGAGACCGCCTCTTCTTGTGGTAGTTGTATTCGTTATTTTAGAAATATAATAAGTAACAAATAATTATAAACGAAACAGCCTCTAAATTCAACATCCTGATCGTCTTTGCAATTAAGTTCTTGCAGCTACGAAATAAATATCGTAACTTTTTCAACCAAAGCTTTGTCGTGGTCAGTGCCAATATGTTATATCAATGGTTAGTCATGAATTGAATATAACAGTAAGTTAACGCTGTCATCATATAACTAATATTTTCAGTACTCACAATAAAGTAAAACAGTAATAGAAGTACTGTTCACTTATACATCTGTTGCATGAAGCTATAGAATAGAGTATAAATAAGGTGCGACGGGTATCAACCCATTTCGTGCATGCTACCACAACAAAATCAATTCCCAGAGCAATTTCTCAACGAAAAACGTGTTAGCAGCGATTTTGCGCCAAAGAAAATATACATATTTTTTATTTGTGTATCTGTAGTAAAATCGTAAGTAAAATTTAGCAACCAATTAGCTCTTCAGATGAGCCGTTAAACCGCAATATACCTCTCACCACGGTTAGCTAAACGGAGGAAAAAGTCGAAACAGTGAAGCCAAAAATAAAATTACAACAAAGAATGAACATAAAATGCAATGAGGTGCAGCATCTTCAAACGTTCACGAAGACGCGCATTGAAGATGCCAATGTGCATAACTCAACGAGATGATTTTCAATATTCCGAAACCGCAGCTTGCAGTTATGTCGAATGCAGTTAGCTTTGCGAATTATGACCAGCTAGTGTGGTGCGGTGGGTGGGTGTTGCATGCAACATGCTTTGTGCTTTCCACATAGTTAGTTGGGAGATCTATCCGCGGACCCATCATCAACTTGTTTGTGCGCACAGCTGGTGATCAACGTTCGGTTTTGCTTTTTGTGTTTCTCTGTGATCTCTTCTCTCCTTTTTTAGATTTAATCTTTACCGTAGTGAAAGTGAAAATGTGCGCAATGAACTGACCTCTGGCCTTCTGCGACATGGGTGCATAAATTACAATGGGCTCGGGATCGATTGATGTTGTTGCCAGGAAACTTTTGCTTCTACGATTTTTGCAGATAAACTCTTTTATTGATTGTTTGTTAGAAAAGTCGGGGAAGTCAGGGGGAAATGTTAAAATATGCGAAATAAAATTATCTTTATCTAATTGGTAGGTTGAGAGAAGTCTGAAAAGTGTGAAGTGTGAAACTCCAAAAACCCACCCCTTACATACAAAAATCAACTCTAAGATGCAGTCACACAATATAGACAACTTACCACATAGCATTAGTGGCAAATTAGTGTTACATACCCACTTAAAGTTGTCAAATAAACGATGATGACAAAACAAAAATGAAAAGAACAAAACACGCGAATCCTGCGACTTCCATTCGCTTTCACAAAAATAAAGAAACAATAAATTTCTTATATTACAGCATGAAATTACGATTATGTTTGACAGCTACGTTGCAACTGTGTGATTGCAACGCACTGCCGTGCCCCATTTGGTGCCATTACCTTACTAGCCGCTACCACTTACTGGTATGAATCGTGCAACCCCATTTTGGCTCATCAATCAAACAATCATATTTTCCGTCTGTCCGCCCCAACATAAATGCGCCATGCAACATGATTGTGCGACGTGGCATGAGTACACAACAAAAGTAGCGCATTCAGTCGCGTACAAGTGGTTTGGAGCGCCACCGTCGCTTGGCATCGTTTAATGGCGATTCTGTTTGTGCAACATGACAGCGCGGCAACACCATATGAACAACAACGTGCGCCTAATAACTGCAACAATTGTAAACTTCGTTGCCAACACAACCATCTCGAGATACATTACTAGGTATCTCCGACTGTCTGTGCTTGCCACACGTTCTGCTTCTGTTGCATACATGCAACCATGCATATATTGCCAGTTTCATCGACTGAACCATTCAGCAATCTCCGTGGCTCGATCGCGTTGCCTTACTCGTCGCTTAATATATGAAAAACACTTGTCACTGCTGTCTGCTCGTGTGGCATGCAACGTTCTCTGTTGAAATCACAATTGTTAGGTTACCAACATGTGTCCGACTCATGTTTATATTGCTCTCTTATATTTTCGTGTTTGATGAGAATATTATCTAATATTTTAATTTCAATATCGACATTAAAAAATTTTCTATAATGGTGAGACTTGGATATACCAATCTCCAATAGCTATGTAAATACTATGGAAGCATTCAACATTTATCACCTCGTCACCTTCAGCCTCTTAACACATGATCAGTAATTTGCAAATTTACGACGGCTTTCTTATGTCGGATTAAAATCAACGCGAGGTAAGCGCGATTAATGACACGATTAACGACAGTTCGTAATTAATCGTATACAGTTTTTTATGAATGTAAAGTGCTTATATAACCAAAACAACAAGGCTAAGTATGAGTGAGTGAGCATGAACTGGCACGTTGCATATGCGAACGCCTACACTTCCAACTACGAAATTCATAGGTTCGATTGTTGTTGTTGTTTTTCAGCTTGCAAATTGTATCAGTGATTTGTTGCAACATAGACGTGAGTGGAAATCGATTGATTTACAAGTGACCAGAGCAGCGCGTGATCCAGTGCAACACTGTTGCGGTAATTACAAAAGTCAAATGCAACGGTATTCAAGCGCAATGACATGTTGCAAGTGTTGCCGCGCTGTTGCGGAAGGTACAGTTGAGTACGAATTTCGGCAATTTTCAAGCATATGCGCTTTGAGTAAATTAATTACAACAACCACAACAACGGCAGGAGCTTTTGCAAATGGCTCTCAAGTGATGCTGACAGCCAGGTCAACGCCAGACACACAGCGGTGGTTGCAACATGGTGGCAGCGGCGCGCAAATTTTTCAAATGCCTACCACGCGGAGCACGTACATGCCACGCTGGTCGAAAATTCGCAAAAAAAAGTCGAAACTAAATTAAAAAATAAACAAAATTGTACAAATTACTTAATTACATAAATGTACCGTTGCATTTCTAATTTGTTGCTGCATTGGTGTGCTTCACCATGCTGCAGGTACTAATGGCAACTACAGCATTTTATGAAAGTTGGTGTGTTTATCGGCGCGCACTCACCGGCGACCTATAAAATCGCACATCACCCGCTCAACTAAATTTTATTGCATTTTAATGGCCAACGGTTGCCTTCGCCAATTTTTTATTGTCAATTGTGCAACACTAATTGCACTTTGCGCGGCAAATCGCTGAGTTCTCTTAATTTTATTGCGTTTAAGCAAAGTGATTTCTTTTGGCTCTCTGCCTTGCTGTTAATTTTATTATCCATTCGGCGTCACACCGCTCTTTGGAGTAATTGCAGAAAGTCTTACGATTTTTGGTTGAGTTTTGAGACCTTTGGGGTATTTTGTGTCTCTCATTCATTAATTCAACACATTTAAACAATTTTCGGTTTTTGTTGAAAAGCAATTGTGTTTTAGCTATTTAGAATACCGTTATATAGGTACACATTCTAAATAAATAGTTATTTATGGTAGTCTCAGGAAGTAGGCCTTTGCGATAGATCGACGCAATGGTCACTGTGGTTTCGCGAAGCACCTCACCTGCTATGAGGAGTATCTAAATGAAAAATAATTAAATAAAATAGGCCAACGTCTTCTAATAAAAAACTGGAGGTTTTCTAACTTGTCTGATTATCACGCGCAAGCTGCCTAATTGTCATTGCAACCCACAGAAAATATTTGGCCGAAAGTGTTATCTTCATAATGTCCACTCTCCCTACCTACGATTTAGCCTAAAACAAATATCAGCCGAGGGATCACATTTCTATTAAACAATTGTGTGACAGCTGAAAGCACACAAGCCAAACAATTGCAAACACAAGCGCGCCAAAAGCACTTGTTGTTGACTTTTCGCTTGTAAATGCTTGTCACCAGTGCTGCCCATCAGCTATAAATACCAGTAGAAGTGATGCTGCTTGCGTTCCATTTGCTTGCCATCAAAACTGGTCGAAGATTTGCAACATTTCCTTCTCGAGTTTCACGCGAGCACAGCCAACAACAGTCACATCCCGTCGCGCTGGTCGCTCTAAGCGCTGACAATACATGTCGCATGTTGTTGCATGCCGCATGTTCCACGGTACCTGCCACGTTGCTGTTGCACGCCTGACATTTTTGCGCCCAAATGTAGCGCATGCGCAATGAAAATCAACTTATTCCTTCCATAATGCTGCACTCCACGCGATGAATATTTGCCGCATGTGTGTGGGCATGCTTCCCTCCGACTTGCACCAATGTGGCAGACATGACAGTTTGTCGCGTTGTAATCTTCGTTTATTGTTGTTACTATGTTCTTATTGTTATAGTTGTCATTGTAATTTAGTTTGGTTATGGGTTTCCCTTATTTATTGTTGTTGCTATTTGACTTTGCTTTTGGCATTTTGTGTTGTGTTGACAGCTGAAAATTGGCAATTGTTTATTGTGGCGGAGCTTCTTATCCGGTGTCACCTTACGTGTGGGCCCCTAAGTACACATGATATTTTAGACAAGAATGCTACTCAGAAATTGAAGTGAGTTGTAATGGTATTTCTGTTGTTTCTGAAGTAGAAATTCATGCCCAATTAAGAAGAAGGGTTCTAAAATTGTTCGAATTGTTCTAGATAGTCAAGAAAATCGAACGTTATTTTCTTAAATAAGGTCTTGCTGTAATCAAAGGGGATAGTTTCAAGGGAGTAATGCGCAAAAGAAGTCAGAAGACGGGTTCTATTATTCTCAATGTTGATTACAACACATTTTCTTCATTTTATAATAGCTCAATAAAAGTCTAAATAAATTAAATAATATCGTTTAAATTGTCTAATGTAAAAGATAAATCCTCAAATTCGCTTTTTATATTATCCTCCATCAAAATCATGCAAAAACCATCAATTCATAAATAGTAAAAAGTAGTAATACATGTATTTTATGTTCCCTCATTATTTATCATCACAATAAATAAAAACTTATCGCGATCTAGACGCCCTCATGACACACGATGAACTCTGAGATATGCTAAAAATAGGTAATATAAAAGAAATTTGTCCTCAATAGCTATACAATGATTATGAAAAAAAAATGTTTTAGTTTAAATTAATAAAAAACTGGAAAACTTTTGCAAACGCCCCTAAAGTAACACCTACGTAATATCTCTTATAAGGAAATAAATCAGCGTTCGCTGCGTGGCGCAAACAACGCACCGTTGAGTTGAGCGAATAAATGTGTGAATAATTTAAAAAAAAAATAAAATAGAAACAATTACACAGTAACGAAAACACCCATTGCACAATTAACCAGTTACACCTGCTGCTGTTAACATGAAATCAGACAAACCTTATATGAGAGAATGGTAAATGTTGTTGTGTTTAAATGGATACGCACATTTACTTACAAGTTTACGAGTGGGTCAAATTTTACGAGAAATAAATAAAAAATCTGTTTAACAGAAATGAGTATTTAAATTTGAATTAATGGATAATAATAAATTGCTGAAAATGTTATTCATATTAATAAGATTTCTCTGAAGTATACCTACACTCAAAAGAACTAGTGATCAACTACTTCACAAATATCCAAATAATCAACAGAGTATTATTTTCCATGCAAACTGCTGAGTTGTGATCATCATCATTAGGTCCGAAATGTACCATGTCCATACTAGTTTAAAACAGTTACATTATTTGTTTCATTCAGATTGAAGGAGATCAGCTATGAGCATCCGATGAGACTTTCGAGTGTCAGAGTGAAGATTAAGTAACTTTAGAGGGTGTGATATATAAAAATGTGGTAAGAAGAATTGTATCAATTTAGTGTAGTCCTCATAGCAACTCCCTATATCAAAATAGTGATAGCATTGGCTCTTATAAAATATGATATATCCCAAATTAAAAGAAGATTGGTATCGTGTATCTATTAAAATTCCAGAAGAAGTAAATGTCAACAACAACCATGAAGTGTCCTCTGAAAAAAATGGTTCCATTCTATGACGAACCCCGATGGAGTTGTGACTGCTACTACTGTTTCAAGAAGGTCTAGTGTCGTTATTGGACCAAAACGCCAAAACGTCATTGGGCATGTAATTTGGAATTATTAATAGCATATTCATCGGCTAATGGAACTCGGACGTAATTAGAAAACTGAACTATGTGCAGCACTTATATTCACAAAGACATCATGAGGAATATTACTTCAGAAGAGAAAACTTTAATCTTATTTGTTTTCTAAGTTCAGTCAATTCGGTAGTACTGATGTACTAATGGCCAAGTTGATAATTTTTATTTACATTATTTACGGTGGTCAATAAACGCCGACTTTTATTTACTTTGCCAAAAGTGCCAAAATAAAAAATTGTAATAAGGTATGTATTAATGGACCCAACTGCGGTGCTTTTAATGATAGCAGTTTGTTTTCAATTCACATTATCTGTTTTTGTTTGTATTCTTTTTTCTTTTCCATTATACACTTCCTTTAGTTTGGCGCAAACAAAAGAAAACGAAATTTTCAAATCATTTGAATATTCAAATCTAACGGAACACTGTCCACCCATTTTGTGGCAACATTTCCTTGTTAATTGCATACACCTGACGAAACAACAATAACAACGGTGTCTACTATTTGTAAAATTGTTCCTGTTGTTGTAGCCGCCGCTGCTCATTTGAGCGCTTTAATTGCATTTTATGTCACTGATAAAGCCAAGACAAAGACTGTCAAACAAACGGACAGTCAAAGCGGTGGATCGACGGAGCTGCGGACGAACTGCATTGTGTTGTGTGGAGCAGGTATCAGGTGTATTTGCCGCAATTATATAAATGCTTTATATAACACATGCATACAGCAATAGACTTTTGTGACGGAAAAATACTATCGAAATAAAAAAAACAACCAAAAAACAAATGCGATGCCGCTATAAAGATAAATCAAATAGAGAAATACGGCGCTCAGCTGAAGTTTGAATAAAATTGTCGATCAGCGGCAAAGCAGCGCACCACCGCCCCAACGTCCTCCCCTCTCCGCTTGCTCCTCTCCACATCAGAGTCACCTGCCAGCATCTCACGGCCGTCTGTGGTCAGCGAGTGTCAACGTCAACATGTTACGGAAATTCTAGCAGCGCTTGACATTTGTGACAGTCAGCGAATACAACAACAATATGAGTCCGATTGGCGTTTGCAAACGGCGCGGTGACATCTCCAGGCGCAATATTTTTTCGGCTTGCTGCTTGCGCATCCATCGCAGCAGCCGAATCAACTCGGTTGCGTGGGTTTCGGTTTATTTTCTTGCACCATTTATGTCGCAGCGTGTAGATACGCGACCACTTCGTGTGAGCCGCTGTGCGACCAGATGCAAATCACAGCAGCGGCATGAAGCTTTCCCATTTTCTCTTCGGCTTTTGCTCTGCAGGATTTCAATTTCATGGAATAATTGAATGAGCGACATTTGTTGGTTTGGGGGCAATTGGTGGACATGAATACCTCAGTGTAGTGCGACAATTTAAGGATTACACTGTGCGACAAAAGTGTTCGGCTTAATCCCATTTAACCAGTGTAGTCAGTAGTTACTTGTTCTATGCAATTCAATATTTGTCCGTGGTTTGTAATATAGCTATTTCAAGTTAGGTCAAAATCATCTTTACATGGTCTTTAATTCTGTTCTGTCCCGTTTCCCTTCGTCTCCACAACTACAAATACTGTTATTATTACATAGATCTCTCTTTCAGTTGGGTCAGCTGTGAGACTGTGGTTCCAAGAGGTTGAAATTGAGGAAACGACCGCTCTACCTCGAATATATTCATTTAGATTGCATGGTCCAATTTCATTGAGATGTGTATCGTGGAAAAGATCAATTAAAAGGCTGTGTGTGTGATTTTGCAGCTACCGACGGAAAAGAAAATCTAAGTTTAGAATTGCTTTAGAATGTAGCTTTGACTTCCGTTTAACCTTCCGTTTGTATACATCTAATCAAAAGGTCAAATTCCAGAACGAGCTTCGGCCAGACCAATTTTTAGCTTTCGAAGAAAAACTAATCCCACAAATATTCTCAGTGTCGTTCACAGTTGGTGCAGGTGTTTATCTGGAAATTGAAAAACGATCGATAACATGTTCTTCAACGAACGACAGACGTCTGATACATTCCAACGATAGAGAGTCCAACTGCGACGACGAACAGCTACAACCACGAAATTATCGACAGCAATAATGCAAGCGAAATGAAATGAAAACAACAACAATTCTTGACAGAACTGGATTACACCACAAAGCCACGATATGATACTAAGCCTATGTGTGCTACAAAGTGTATTGAAGCAGTTCAGGTAGGCTTTCGGTGCAACTAAAAAATCAGTCTGGACTAATAAAAACTCACACCGGCTTTTAACTGTCGCTTACAACAACAATGTAACTCTTTTACATTTCAAATGGCTGTCACTAAGCGCTCGTGTCGCTTAGCATTGCATCAATTTTACTGACACTCCCATTACGGCGGTCAACTTGCCAATGGCAATGCAGATTGAAATGAAGTCGTCGTACAAGTGATCCCATTTTAATTGAACACTGTTGTTGTTCGTGAAGGAACAAACACTTGACCCTAACGCTGGTCAATTTCTCGATTAGTGATGGGTGAAGTAGTAGCTTAGGCAGAGCAACTAAAATTGAGTGAAGAAAAAATGTTCATTTGCATGTGTGAATGAAGATGTCTATGTTATTGTTGTGATCTGGTAGTGACAAATATCAGAGCGTAAATAAATTTAATGACTTCAGCTGAAGATCTCGACTAAGTAATATAAATTCAGTTACATGGTTGTTATGTATGAGTCGGTGAAAATCGGCATTGCAAAAGGAGCAATTAAAATTAAATTCAAATTAAAAGCTGAATTTCAATTAAGCTGTGACAAATTTTCAGAAAATTCAACTGCTGAACTATTTTTTGTATATAAGTATGTCAACCTATGGAAAATCTTGATTTAAAATTTGATGCCTTTAGAATATTAGGATTTATAGCCATTATTGAACAAAATAGTGCTCGAGAAATAATTTTTTGTAGTAATTTATACTAACCAGACCAGACCAGACCACTGAGAGCTCCAACTGTTGATAATAGTAATGGGTCGAGCAGGTCCAGACGGATCATTATAATCTCATTTCTATATTTGGATATTTTAAATGTAATTTATGAAAGAATTCGGTTTGTTCAAAGAACCCTACTGAAGTCTAGTCTATATTCAATCAAAAATTATTTCTTTTGAAGACACTTACGAAAATTAAAAGGCTGCATTCGGGAAGTTTTGGTTCATATTGGATGTCTTTCCTGGAGTATGTTTTTATATAAAAAAAATTATTTTTCGAGTAGTAGATATATCAATCTGGGATTATTTTTTAATTGTGATCTTATCCAATTTGATTTTTTCATCTCTCCCATGTAATATTTATACGTATGTATACCATATATATGAATGTGTTCCTATTGGTCATTCCACTCTACGACTGTCATAAATTCACATCTATTTGATTTATGCGGAAATGTTCGAAAAAAAAGAGACACACGGATACGAATAAAAACTTGTCAAGCGATGAATAGTGAGACAGATGTTGTGACAGTTACACATATAAAGTAATTCAAATGCTTGTTGCTATGTTTGTTGTATTGTTTATTTATATGTATATCTTTCTGTGGAGCATTCATTCATGGAGGATTGTTGGCGAAATCATATTTGCAATATACATACAAATGGCTGTATAGTTATGAACTTTTTGTATATATATCGATATATGTACATATATATATTTCTATATCGGTAGATATGTATATATTGGCTATTATGTTGCACGTTTGCTCGACATTTGCAATTTATTGGTCGCCTGACCAGCTTTTGTCTTCCATTTGTTACATTAACCTCCACACACTTTTTCTTTTGTCGTTCCGCCTTTGTATTAACTGTATTTACCAGTACATGTGTAATCGTATGTACCTGTGTCTCCTCGGGCTTTATTGCCTGCCTGCATATTTAATTGTAGTTGTACTTTTGAATTTTAGTGATTTAATTGACAGCAGAATGAGAGACGGAAAATTTTCAAAAACAATTAAACTTATGTTCCATTGTTTTAGGTATACTTTTAGCAAGCATATTATAATTTAGTATGTGCTACATAAATCATTTTAATTCCGTAGGGTACAAAGAGTCAGGAGAATTATTCTTCAATTCTTTAAAACTGACCCAGAATGTCTATACTTCCTCTCAAGCATCCATAATTTCGGTAGAGATTATTCTCTTCACAATTTTTTGTCAGCCTGTCTTTTTAGTTGTTTTGAAATATCTTATGCCTTACTGGAATGAGGAAGCGTCTGTGCGGATAACTGAACAATTAATCCTTCCATTAATCAAGCACTTCCAGTGGCAAGTAGCTGACAAGCGTACTGTTATTCTAAAATTCTTAAGACTTTAGCTGCCATTAATCATAGGCAAGTTCAGGATAACAACTGTAAATGTCAGTGTTGCTGCAGATTCAGTGATGGGAAAGTTTAATGATGGAACGCTTTAATTAGAGTGAGGAGAGAGAGAGATGAGTGCTGAAGGAGAAGCAACTAATTTTAACCAAATTAGGCAAGTTTCTATAGAAGTTAGTAGAAGTCGAAAATATCCATACCATACATCAAATACAATTTGCTGGTATATCAACTTGATAAGTAGAGAACTCTTTATTCGAAAAAAATTCTTTGAAATCATATAAAGCTCCCGAATTTGTATCCATTTAAGAACTGAGAACTCGATATTCAAAAATATTTTTTAAATGTTTGTTGCCATTACAACAAAAACATCGAACTTTTCATGGAAAAATTTTAGGAGGCTAGGCCAGTCGAGAACCCGTAAAATGGTCTAACTCCGACAAACATATTCGGGGACCACTTTAGGTGGACCATATCGACCATCCTCTCATTCACCTTTTTCAAGAGATGGTCCAAGGACGATAATAGTTCTACGACTTGTCAGTATGTATGTAGGTCTGAACAAATTCGAAAAATCTTAAAATAAAATGTAATTTCTTATTACATCAATTAAATTACGCTTTTGCAACATATTGCTAATGTTCTATGCATTCTTTTACAATGACAACTATTTGCAAGATGTAACTATCAATCAATGTGTCTGGCATTCAATTCAAAAGCTAAACAAATTATGCTTACGAAGCTAAATTTGCACAGTGATGAAGTGCTAAATTTGTATATTTTGACAGACACAAATGACAGCAGCAAAAATTATGTTTAAGTTTTTTGTGCAAATTTTTAAACATGAAGTGCTCGTAACTTTTATTGCAACTTATTGAATAACATAAGAATAAGGTATCTGTGTATGGTAATCTCAACTTTGCAAATTGTGGTGGCAAAAACGGTTGCGAAAATCTGATGATGCACTTCAATGTTAACACACCATAAAGAGCTCAATGATAATTATGCACTTTGTGTGGTAATATCTTTTACGAATAATCATTATTGAACTTAATATTATGAGTACTTATGCATAAATAGTAATTAGAAATATGTTTTAGGGGTTGGTAAGGTTAATATATATGGATATAAATATAAAGTAATAGAAATAAGTGGAGAGCTTTGCGGTTTTCATCTCACGTTTGATGCTCAGTAGATCGGCGGTTAATATTATTAAAAGCTTTTAGAGAAAAATATAAATACATTGACCTAAGCTGTTAGAAACAAAACAAAAACAATTAAATTCCATTCAAACTAAGTGCACTATAATGAAATTTTCCACGGCAATCAAATCAGCATTTATGTCCATATGATTTGCAATATCAATTAAATAGTTAAGTTAAATAAATTACTAGAGTCTTTACACCTCTCCACTGTACCAATAGCTTCACCCATTTTTAATTGTACAAATGAGTGACACCTTTCGTTGACCTACTCAGCTTAACAGTTAGCCATGACAGTGGAATTTAATTTTAATAGCCACATATCCCCTCCTCTCTCCTCTTGAGTATCGAATTTTCAGCTCATAAGCACACATGTACTCACATTCTTACCACTAAACGAAGTATTATTACCATTAAAGAAGCTGAAATATGCCAGTAAATTAACATTCAATTGCAAGATGCTTATGTTCGCAACAACTCACAATCGCTTGGAAATGGAAATGTAAATGATGGAACAATGCTATGTAAGTACACGTGACCGATCACTTGTACGTACCGGGCGAGGAAGCACCTGAGAGCAGCAACTCATGTTTACCTAACTAATGGCTAAGACTTTGGTTGGTCATAGTGAATCAATTGCAGACATTGGCTGAGTAAGCATATGAAACGAGTAATTGCTGAAATGCCGCTGCCGCTTAGCTGTCATAGCTCATGTCATGAGGCGTGTTTCAGCTGTCAGCTTGAGTTTGCAAAGCGCTATCGCAGCGTTGCTGGTTGAATTGGCATTGAAAAAGCATTATTAGTCCAATGGGTAGCAGGCAACTTGCCAGGCGATGAAGTCGAGTACTTACAATTATTCTCATATGTAAATATTAAATATGGCTGCCTGCGTATCGAACATCTATTGAAGGTTATGTTTGAATGGATGTCAAAAATATATTATACTTTAAAAAGATGGAAGGTAGTATAAGAAGCGATTCTTAAGTTGATTGGGTTGGAATTTATTTGGCTTGGACATAATATAATTTTGAGCTAGAATTCACTGCAACATTTCCAAAATAAACCGGACATATATGTAGGTATGTATGTTTGTATACTTGGTGCCCAACTCGCCTCGAAACTTTACATATACGAAAGCAGCTACAGCTCAACATATGAATTCTTATGGTCATATGAGCTTCGCAGAAAGAGCGATTAACATCGTACAACATAAATCAAATTACGCATACTCAAATGCACTCACACATAAATTTTCACAGAACTTTATGAGTTGCTCAGTCATTGCTATTGTGGCATACCTTATCAAATGCCAACCCAACTGGAAATGTTCACGTTAGGGAGCACATCAAGCAATACAATTCCAACTATTAAATACGCTACCAACCGTTGCCAATGCTGCCTGAAATTACAATTGATGCTGTTCACTTAATTTGCTGTGCAACTAAAGAGAGGCAAAATGAAATTACAGAAATATTAATTTGAACTTTTGCAGCAATTTGCTTTCCTCTATTCCTCAGATGCTCATATTCATATTTCTTTTTGATTATTTTTGCTCTCTGCAGACGGCAACGAATTTTCTTATTGGTTGGCACACCTGGTCTCAAAAATGGAAAAAAAGCTTCCTTGCTTTCGAGAATTTCTTTTTCATTTCTTATGCTTGGTTGTTATGCCGTTAAATTCTCCAAACAGCTGCTTCTACAGTCTTCAGCCAGCTTATCCAAGAGTTAACGGTTTTTAGCAACTTAGCGAAATAATGGCGATTCATTACATTAAATCTGCTGATGTGTCCTTGCGTTGATTGTATATGTTTGTATGATTGAAAGAGAAGGCTTGTGGAAGAGAATATTCCACTCTAATGAGAAAAAGCATCAAGTTCTAGAAATTTGTTTATTATTGAACACCAAGATCCATAGAGAAAATAATGTCTCAATATAGAATAATTCTATCCTTGTGTATCGTTCAACAGATTTACAGATCCATGTTCTGGAAAACGTTATATTGCGACAAGCCTGACTCACCTCGCTCAACTGTAAGCACATCAAGTGTGTATGATTGAGTGATTTTTTTATTTTTATTATTTTTTAAGTGTTTATTTTTTTATATTTTTGTTATTTTAACGTGTTTTGAGTTGTTGTATGCAAGTTCTAATTTATTTTACTTTTTTACTTTTTATTACTCCTTTGAACTTCAGTTTATTCAATTTAACTGAGTAAACATTGTTGCCAGCACACTTACATATCATTGAGTTGAGTTCAATTTGTCGATTTATAGTTGTGTCTTTTATTTATTAAGTGTCTTGTTCACAAGTAAATTGAAAAATTGATCATGAATATGCAAACGCTGCTTTGATCTCGCCTCATGTTCAGCAGTTCTAATTTAATATGTAAATTATAACTGAAAACAAGTAAGGAAAGGCTAAGTTCGGGTGCAACCGAACATTTTATACTCTCGCAATTTATTGAAGAAATTTAACCAATACATATATGCGGAATAAAGCTCACCGTATTTTTGAAAAATCTACAATGAGGTATATGGGAGCTAGGAGAAGATACTTTTGAAAAACCTACAATGAGGTATATGGAAATATTATGACCCGATTTTAATAATTTTTGGGACAGAGACACACTATTAGAAGAAAACAATTTCCTCTGAATTAAATTGAGATATCTGAGAGATTTACCCATATTTTCGGTTAAAATTTATCCTTAGGCGCTGAGTTCAACATGTTCGATATCTGGGGCCTTGAAAAGTTATGGTCCGTTTTCGACAATTTTTTCACAAGTGAAGCCAGAGATGATATGCACTAATTGTGTAAAGTTTTATTCCGTTATCTTAATTGGTTCCTTATGTTTACATAATAAAGTGAAGGAATAAGATGGATTTCAAAATTGAGTTACATGGGAAGTTGTCGTGGTTATGAACCGATTTCATCTATTTTCCACACGTGTCATCAGGGTGTCAAGAAAATATTATATACCGAATTTCATTCGAATCGGTCGAGTAGTTCCTGAGATATGGTTTTTGACCCATAAGTGGGCGATGCCACGCCCATTTTCCATTTTGTAAAAAAATCTGAGTACAGCTCCCTTCTGCTATTTCTTCTGCAAAATTTAGTGTTTCTGACGTTTTTCGTTAGTTAGTTAACCCACTTTTAGTAATTTTCAACCTAACCTTTGTATAGGAGGTGGGCGTGGTTATTATCCGATTTCAACTATTTTCATGGTGTGTAGTGGGCTATGTAAGAGAACCGACTGCAGAAAGTTTGGTTTATATAGCTCTATTGGTTTGCGAGTTATATACAAAAAACCTATTTGGGGGCGGGGTCACGCCCACTTTTCCAAAAAAATTACATCCAAATGTGCCCCTCCCTAATGGGATCCTATGTTCCAAATTTTATTTTCATAACTTTATTTATGGCTTAGTTATGACACTGTATAGGTTTTTGGTTTCCACCATTTTGTGGGCGTGGCAGTGGACCGATTTTGCCCATTTTCGAAAGCAACCTCCTCAGGGTGCCAAGGAACATGTGTTCCAAGTTTCATTAAGATATCTTAATTTTTACTCAAGTTATCGCTTGCACGGACAGACGGACAGACGGACAGACGGACGGGCGGACAGACGGACGGACAGACATCCGGATTTCAAATCTACTCGTCATCCTGATCATTTATGTATATATAACCCCATATCTAACTCTTATATTTCTTGGTGACACAAACAACCGTTAGGTGAACAAAACTATTATACTCTGTGCAACAGGTTGCGAGAGTATAAAAATCAGAAAATAAAATAAATTGATATTATATACTTGATCATGTCATGGGGTCTTAGCGGAAATGATGAAAAATTAAAGGTTGTCAATGTCGTAAATCGAAATTTTATTACTTTAGCTTGTAGTTACAAAAGCATCAATAGTTTCTGATTTAAGTGCTGCCATCAGGCATAAATTTATTTTGATTTTTTGCAAATTTTGATATAAAAAACGTATTTTGTATAGTTTTAGTTTTGCCACTGTGAATTATTATTTTTACTTTTGTATAATTATACTCTCGCAACCTTTTGCACAGAGTATTATAGTTTTGTTCACATAACGGTTGTTTGTGTCACCAAGAAATAAAAGAGTTAGATATGGGGTTATATATATATAAATGATCAGGATGACGAGTGGAGTTGAAATCCGGATGTCTGTCCGTCCGTCCGTCTGTCCGTGCAAGCTGTAACTTGAGTAAAAATTGAAATATCTTGAGGAAACTTGGAACACATGTTCCTTGGGACCGTGAGAGGGTTGCTTTCGAAAATGGGCAAAATCAGTCCACTGCCACGCCCACAAAATGGCGAAAACCAAAAACACATAAAGTGTCATAACTAAGCCATAAATAAAGTTATAATAGTAAAATTTGGAATATAGGATCGCACCAGGAAGGGGCATATTTGGATGTAATTTTTTTGGGGAAGTGGGCGTGGTCCCGCCCCCAAATCGGTTATTTATATATATCTCGCAAACCAATGAAGCTATATAAACCATACTTTCTACAGTCGTTTTTTTAGCCACTTCTTAATACAGTCCAAAAATGAAAGAAATCGGATAATAACCACGCCCACCTCCCATACAAAGGTTAGGTTGAAAATTACTAAAAGTGGGTTAACTCACTAACGAAAAACGTCAGAAACACTAAATTTCACATAAGAAATGGCAGATGGAAGCTGCACTCAGATTTTTTTACAAAATGAAAAATGGGCGTGGCGTCGCCCACTTATGGGTCAAAAATCATATCTCAGGAACTATTCGACCGATTTCAATGAAACTTGGTTTGTAATAGTTTCATTACCTTCCAATGAAATGTTGTGAAAATTGGCCAAATCGCTTCACAACCACGCCTACTTCCTATATACCAGAACTTAGAAGATGATCTTAATCGTTTACTTTACAATATATAAAGTAAGCACTAGTGAAGATATCGGTGCAAAACTTTCACAAATACTGTATTTATAGTGTGGCAGCCCATTTCTAAAAATCGCCGAAATCGGACCATAGGTTTTCAAGGCCCCATATATCGAACATGAGGACCTCGGTGCTTCTAACCTAATATTAGGGTTTCCAACTTTCATTGGACTTTATACAATATATATGACGAATATGTAGGTCAAATTGTGTATTATATAATATTAATTAAGTTAAATAAATAAATTTCGAGAGTATAAAATGTTCGGTTACACCCGAACTTAGCCCTTCCTTACTTGTTTTATATTTTAATTCTTGCTTTTGCTATCAAACATCAATTTGTTTTGAAATTTTGTACAATTAATTAATTATTTTTTCAGATTTTTCTAATCTTTCTGCCACTCTTTACTCTATAACCCACTTATTAGTATCAACAAATATAAATATGTATATATATCCCCGACCGTTGTAATTAAGTAGTACAATTAGCTCATTGCATTCATTTCGAAGGCAATGACATAAATTAACTGCTAAACACTTAAGAAACTAAATAGAATGCACTTCAATTAATAAAATAATATCTCGCCGTTGTAAATAGACGTAATAATAGTGATTTTAGAGGCGTGTCTCATACATTTAAACACTTACCTCGAGTAGGTACTCGTATATTTATGCACTGCGGCATGTTAAAATAAATCGGTTGGCTGTCCCCTGATAATTCCCTGCGAAATGCGCATTATAAATATTTATCATTTTCCATTAAAATTTTCTTGGCTTATCGACAGTCACTGAGTAACCGGCTGCCAATTGTAAAATATTTGCGCTTATTTTTTGCAGTTTTTACTTTTATAAATTTTTTTGTTGCATTTGAATTATAACAATCTGTGCAATGCAGTACGTCGTTGGTTCGCTTGGAAGCACCAACGAATTTGTTACACTAATGCAGGTGCAACAATATAAATGAATAAATAGCGGTGTCACTAGCAGATTGCGGCCTGACAGACCGCGTGGCAACTCATTTCATTTCCATAATATGCTTTATTACGATTTGAAATGCTACACAATGCGGGTTCAGTATTTATGAGAGTGTGGTGGAAGTGAATGTAGCCAATTGACAAATGTACCATATAAATTCCCAATGAACTAATTTTGTAGGCAGTTCATGCTGCTCTATAAAAATTCAATATTCTCGATTGTGAAGTGTGTCCAGATAAAATGAAACGAATTTGAAGAAGAAGAAAATAAAAAATTTTAAATGGAAAAACTCCATTGAGTTAAAAAAAATCACATGAAAGGAATAATTCGTAGGAAAGTGCCCAAAAAATTAAACATGCAAATATTTGCCTTACAAAAGCTTCATTAAAGGCAAAAATGCAATAATAACATTAGCAGCGAACAAATAAAAACATTAATGGTTGACATTTGTTAACATAAATGTGAAAGTGTTCAATTGAAAGTTGAGATTTTGTGCAAAATAAGTAACATTTTTGAAGAGAAATAAAAATTGTCATCAAAAAATAAACCAGAAAATTATTCCAAAAATAGCGAATTTCAAATGTGGAACATTATGTAGAAAACGAATACAGTTCTTCCGCCTTTTTATCCAATGTCTTTATTGCAAAACTAAATTTGATATTTTGCTGCAGATTGCTTTAAATTTGTAATTGAAACCGATAACGAATACGTTAGTATGTAATCGATGTGTATAACTACATGATATATCAGATATCAATGCGAGTATTTACAAAATTTGACTTTTGATATTGCGTATGAATAATCAAGTTCCGATCAGATTGCGGAAGCATTGCAAAAATATTCATATTTGCAGACGCTACAATTCTTTTTCGCATGTTCTCTTCGAATTAGGTGACAAAAATATTATAATAAGCTGTATAATCTAGCTTTTACCAATGTAAAATAAATACATTCAAAACGTATATACACGAAAATCAGAGTCAGAAATAAAATAGGAGGATTATTTGTATTTGTATATTTTATTATAATAATAGCATTTACTAACTTCAAATTTAATGACACTCGTTGTAAAACTAATGGAAATTTTCTATTTCATAGAAAATCATTGCCAATCATAATAATGTCGGTGACACATATGTCACATGATATGTTGATGTTGACGTATTGTTGTCATCTGAATATTTTACAACCAATCCATTGAATTTGAACTATTGTCAATCTGTTGTCATTAAATTTGACATACTTAAAATATCTTAAACACTTCATTTTCATCGCACTGCATTATCCAAATTTCTGTAATCTTCGTTGTTTTCTGTATATATCTCACAATAGAAAAAATTGCTAATTCGAAGTGCCATAAATTTCACTTTCATTTCATTCATTTACTCCCCATCAATTAACAAATAAATGAATGAACTATCAAGTCGTCGGCATTGCTTGAACTCCGGACGCAAATTTTCATCAACAGCACTTCATTCAGCTTTGCTTTTCATTTGTACTAAAGGAAATAATTTTCAACTATTTAGCCGAACGCCTTTAATTAGCTTCGCAGCGTGTCGTGGGGGGGGCCACAATTGCACATATTTAATGAACTTTTATGTTGTTGAACTTGCGCCGCAGATGGACCTATTGTTCTCCACTCGATCCATGAGGTGCTAAATAGAGCAAGTGAAAGGAGGTTCAAAAGAAATCCGAGTAAAATAGAGTTACATAAAAGACAACGCAGCCAACAATTTCAGCTTCGCCTTCATGAAGGCGAAAGTGTTGAAAAATTCGTTAAGTGAGCATTGTTGTACGGAAGTGGTATTGAAATGTTTACTAATTTCATTTAACGGTGCACAAAGGGTCATTATTTTGTTTAGATATAAACAAATGGTATGCACTGTTGGTGGTGAGTATGAGAAGTAGGGAATTTTATGTGCGTTTTATTAAAAAAACAGCTGAAAAGAGAAACTTTTGCCGTGAGAATTTACAAATAAATTGCAATTACAATTTCATTTTCAATATGCGAATATGTTAGCATTATAATTTCTAGTCGAAATAGTGCTAAAAACGTGATCATTTATCGAAAATTTTGTCTTTTTTATGCTTTATATTTCATGCCTCAGCTCATGCGCTTACGACACATTATGTGGAAGCTCGTAGGAGTAATATTATTGATACTAAGTAGCAGTTTTATGCAGACTGCCGTTTCACTTGTGTGCAGTTAGCATTAAAGCCTATAACCGTTGGCACAGTGGGCAATTTATTCTAAAATTTAGTCGTTAAAATGTCCAAGAAATTATTGAATTTATTTTGTCTAAAAAATAAAAATTCCAAGAGTAAATAATCTTCATAAAATATATTTGTAAAATTTAATAACATTAAAAATAAAATATCCCATTACTGATTTTTGTCCAAAACTAGCCCACTGTTTACTCCTCTTTCCACCATCAACGCTTCCTGCCACCGCACAAACTATTTAGCAATTGCGCTTGATATTTTCCCACACCTCCACAGCAACATTGCAACCGCAGCGCAATAAGTGAGGTTAGAGAAGTCGTAAGTTTATTTAGTGTTTGCCTTTTTCCTTCTCCTAGAATACGTACTTGGATGTAGACATTTCAACATATTTTTGCACACATATGGCAACGAAAGAGAATCGGTACTGAGCAGCTCAAGAACTCAGCATGCGCACACACATTGTACGAAAAAACTCAAGCGAATCGCGATAAATAAATAGCTGTACACATTGGCGCAACATTGTCGAGTGAAAGGTGTGATTTAATTGATTAAATACCAAAGAAACACCAGGTTTTCTGTCGTCTGTCGGTTGGTTGCGTATGTATGTTTGTTACTTTAACTGGCTGTGGACATTGTTGTTCACGGTATATTTCACGGCTGTCATACCATTGACTAACGGTGTCTTTCTAACAACAAACAAAGAAACGTTTAATATAATGAAATATGCGAATGATACTGTTGTTGGTTGTATTGTTTAAGGTTTAGATAATTCCAAATAGAGTTCACTGGCTTATAAATTGAGGGTTATTAGTAACAGTTACATATAGAGTTCATTCCAGAAATCATCTCGACACATCATATATAAATTATCTAAGCATACATTTAGGCGAACTAGACATTTTTGCGATTCTGTACATTTAGTTTTATTAGCATGCAGTGGTCTAAGTGATTTAAGGAAGGTCCAAATATCTTAAAAGTCACTGGCTTATATAAGATCAAAAAACAGTGAACACAAGAATGGAGAAATATACATATTTTATAGATTTACACAATTTGACCCTAAATGTAGACAACAATTCATTTAGAAAATTCAGAAATGAACACCAATAGATTGCCAATAAAATCACTGATACATATTAGTTATCTGCAATTAACTCTCTGACAAAAAACTGGATTTTGCCTGTCGAAACCGTGTTGATTATATGACTATGAACTTCTTCTTTCATTCTGAATTACCAAACGTAAACTCAATTTATTACCGAACATGGTCCCTGTAATAAACATTTTGAGCATATTTTTACAACAAACTCTAATCTCATTTTCAAACAGATTATCACCTGAGAAGAATTTCAATTATCAACAGACACACTCTCAAAGATATATGGGTCACCTACCCAACATAAACATATCAAGTTCAAACCAATTTTAATTTTCACACTGCAGAAAGAGTTTACGTACCGTTATCGCCTCAGGCTGTTCACAGCGATTTGCTCATTTATCCATTGCTTATTATTTCATTATTATTCCCAGCGCATTACATATACATTTCGACAGATATACATATATACATACATATATATGGATAACTATCAACACTTGCTGTCATGAGTGGTCACTTGAAACGATTGTCGTCGCACATGACTCGCTGTGAACTAGGTATGCTCACAATTAACACCCTTTAGGCTAAAAGCGGACAAAGTCAATTTGTTCGAGCTTATTATTGTGAGATTGAGAGTTATTGGGAATGATAAATATCGAAATATTATTGTGCGTGCAACACTAACCCAATTTTTGAACCGTCAGATTTATTTGTTTTATTTTAACTGGAGATTTTTTTGTACAACAAATAGTTCAACAAACTTGAAAGTAAACATTTGTGGGCTCATATCAAAGAGAAGTTGACATGTTTATCTAATGGTCAACATTTAAATGCATTATTTGTTGACAGGTTTTGCTTTTGAGCGCTTCGGGACATTAATAAGGTTAATAATTTATTTGCCAGTGAAGTGTCCATGCGTTCTGCAATTTATTTATTATTTTTTATTAATAAAGGGAATAATAAATTCTGGGGTTAATTACAATAAAGGCAAACATACAAATAAGTATTTGAGATTATTTGATTTAATTTTTGGGGTAAGTAGAACTTTTGAGGGTTCCATCAAAAATTGTTATTCGAAAAACATCTCAAATAGCTGACAAAGAGAAGTCTCTGGTTGTATAACAAACCGAGAAATAATCTTGAAGGTAACCATATTTAATTAAACAATTGTGTAGTAATATACCGAATTCATAAATGGCATTACGGACCTCTATTACCATACATTTATATATATAAATTTTATAGCTCATTGCCTTAAGTCACACAATTTACAATCATCTCAATTTATCTACATTAAATTCCCATCAACTCAATTGCATATTACTTGACTTACTGTAACAATAAAAGGAAAGACAAAAAATTGTCGATTCTCACATTTCTCTGAGCTGAACAAATTTACTTTTAATTGCTCATTAACGTCATTGTATGCAACATTGCACAGCTTTGTATTATCTCTGCTGCATTAGGAAACATGCTAACCATGAAATTGCCATTCATTAATCAAATATTCAAATTTAAGCAATACCGCTATTGACCGTTTCATCACATACATAAGTAATGTCCCTCATTTTATTTGAAATTGTATTTAAGTACATATTATTGATTTTTAATGAGTAGACTATCGGTAAATTCAATTTTTAAGCTTTGTAGACGGAATGAAATTAAATGAAATTAGAGAAATACTTTATTAGAAATGTTTAAATTGTTATAAATCAGATTTAATCTGATTAAATATGATTCAAAAAAACTTCCTTCTTCCTCAACGACTCACCGCTTCGTTGTTAGTTCTGATGTTATCAAATATCACGAAGAGCTAAATTTTTTTAAAAGTTCTAAATTTTTAAAATAACATCCAAAAGTAACTACAATATAAACTGTAGCATTTATAACCATTTGCTGATCTCGCAGCCATCCACTTCATCCATTTAGTTCCACGCAATTTCAAAGGAATCGTCATCTCGTTTAACAACTCAAAAGAGAAACACCTAATTTATTAGCCTGATATATGCCCGAAACCGTCGCTTAGCAGATTTTCGGAATGTTAAGGTGGAGTCACACGACACGCAAACTTTCGACACCCTTCTGGCACAACATGCGTAGAATATCAGTTTTCAAATAAAATAAAAAATCGTACATAAATCCAAGGAAGCTAATCGTGCGTTATCCTTTTAGCATTGTCATAAATAATTCTACTGTTGCGCTAAATTTATTGCCGGTATAAATGCGTGTGGCTACTCCATTTGGTATTAATTGCTTATAGCTTCACCTGAAAACATTTATTATGAAGCGCGGTATTTTATTGCCAAAAATTTAAAAAAAATTATATAAATGGTCGTTTGCTAGCTAATTCAGCTTCAGAGTCGTAAATAGTGAAGATGTTTAAAAGGTTCTAAGATATCAAAGGAGTATAAAAGCGGTGACATATTTGTGGGTATTTACAAATTAATATGTAGTTTTAAGCATTGATTTAATAGAAGTACACTCCTTTTTCATTGAAAGCATTAATACATGCTACTCTTCTTCTCGTTCGGTGACTGAAAGTAGCTATTTTTCAAAGAAAACCCACAGAACACACTCCATTCAAACAAATAAACGAGCAATATGATACTCCATTGAACCCGGCAAAAGCTCAAACACCTACCCGAAGTGACTCAACAAAACTGAAACAAGTTGATAATAAACATAAGATAGATATTGACTCGAGCAATGGCACGAATTTGTGGTTACATAAAGACAGCCGGTGGGGTAATAGATCACCCAGAATATAAGAAGCAGCAGCGTATCAGATGAGAATTTGGTGCAGAACCAAATCATTATAGCCTGCATCTCGGCCACATATAAAAAGCAGAGTCCATACAACATATTAATTGCTTAAAAAAATCCGAAGATCAGCATTTGTAGCGAATTTATAAAGCTAACGGTGGCAGTGATTACTCATAAGCTAGCAAAATACAGAAAAAATAAATAATAATACAGATTTTTACATTTTACCTCCGCGAATGCAAATATTATTGTTATATTTCTAACACGACGCCCGCTCGCTTTACTCGTATGTCGGCAAACATCAAGATGATTAATTGAATTCACAACCGACAAGTGAGCACTTCGCTGCTTTGGGATCAAACTCAAACTTTCAAATGTGCGGTTTGAAAGTATTTATTGTTTCTTTTTGTTTATTTGCGTTTTTTTATTAATTTTTATGCAGATAATTATCATATAAATACAATCCGCCGATTTTATTTCATCTTTTATTCGCTAAGTAATCGGCAGTGTGTGTGGTTTTATTTGGTTAAGTTCACTTAACTGTTGTTTATTTGTTTTTGTTGTTATTCTTATTTTTGTTGTTATTCATTCAACTCATAGTTATTATGTAGTCACTTTGTAACAATAACCCTATATCTTCTCACGTTAACAGCTGAAGTACAAACAATAAATTCTACATTCTACATATATACATACAATTTTTTAAATTATATAAGCGGATTTTTTTTCAAGCCATTAACTGTCTGAGTTGGCGTTATTTGTTGATTTAAGCAACTTGAAGTAACCGCTTTGTCATTTAATGTTGGAAATTTGTGTGAAAATGTCTGAGCGTGGCAACACAAAAGACTCAAGACACAAACCTGTCAATGTAAATATAATTTGCGCATAATCTGTTCATTTGAGCTGAGCTTAAATCAGCGGCAGTTATTAACAAAAAATACCTTATTTATTGTTGTTGGTGTAGAATTTTGTTGGATAACGGGAAACAAATATTTATTGGTGTTAAGTCCCAAGGAGAATGCAATATTCTATGTTTTATTTATTTTGGGGTTAAGTTGAGTTAAGTTGAAATTCAGTTTTGTAAAGCTTATAAAATATTTACTTACAACAACAAAAAATCAGAGAATTTAAAATATCTGAATAACTAATTGACCTCCTTGATTGTAATTTCAACAAGTGTCAACAAACCTCCTTGCTTCAATAGTTTCTGACCACCGGTTTCTTATCAAGCACTTTCTTGATTAATCTATGATAACCGTGAAATAAAATATATTATTTTTCATTACCTCACACTTCATTTTTGAAAGATTTTAAGATCTGTACAACCTATTGTTCTACATTGGCAACTGGCATCACTTCATAAAAAGCAAAACACTTCTTCAATTAACAAACACACACAAATACAATACATCGACTAGCTCAGCAATTATTATCTGCTAGTAAAACTCAGAATTTTGATTTACCTTCGCCGATGATAAACATCATAATCATGAGCGAAGATCAGCCAAAAAACGCATAAAAGGAGAAGAAAAACGCTTTAAAGTCACAGCCAAATGAAGGCGATAGTAATAAAACACCGCTTCAATGAACCGAAGTACCCTTCATGCACCAGTTGCGCAACCCAACAGGGGCAATCAGCGACCGAAAGCACTACAACTACGAGCATACTATGCAAAGTTCGCTTACGTACATGTAGACGCACTTAGACGTAAGTACTGGTGCTAGACGCCAAAGGCTTTTGGAGATCCGTAGCCAGAAATTTTACAACGCTCTCAATCATTTGCAAAAGGATATACTCACATTGGTCGGTATATGCACTTATGTCGAACTCTTCACAAGCCACAGCAGGCCACAAGCTGGCAGCCAACACTGATCGTTGCTGGTTACGCTGGTGCGGCGGCCTGTTGATTTATGCCAGCCATGCAGCATCACTGATTGATGGTTTGGTTGCACCACAACTAACAGAAACAAGGAAAGATTCCACAACAACAATAAAGCGGAAAGATTCTGCTTCCAGTGTGAATTTTGTGCCACGTGTTGTTGTTGTGGCTGCGACTGCTGTGCAATTTTCGCTTTCCGCTTGTGTGTGTTCGTTGCAGCAGCAGCGCCGAGCGTCAACCAGACAGTCGTCGACAAGAGCCGTCGTCACCAGCACCCCGCACATAATAAATTTTCATAATGAGCAAAGGCTAATCGCAGCTTTACCCCAGCTGAGCGCTGAGAAAAGTAATTTACTCTGGCTGCGGCGTTGCTTATGCTATATGGTATAAATAAAGCTTTGTTTTTGTGTTTGCATGACCTGTTATGTTGACCGCGAAAATTTTGCTTTGCTGGCGAAGAGAAATTATATTTGTACAGTGGAGCAATTAGAGAATGCAAGTGGAGTCTTGAGCATTTGTAATCAACAAATTATTTACGCATGTGAAACCGCCTTTTGAATCTTCTTCCCTCATCGTCTGCTATAGTATGACATCTAAGCTTGCCTTAAAAAACCTTATCCCTCTCTAGTTCTCATAGGTGTTCTGATCCCAATTCGAGACTATGTTCAATATTCAACAGAGTTGCCAAATACCAAAGCAAAATAACCACACAATTCTGAGAAATATCGAATTAATGTAAAAAGCTTTTAAATCACTATGTTATACTTTATTACAATCATTATCTCATTTTACTTCCATTTCTCTTAATTGCAAATCTGCATTATGACATAATTACAAATTATATAAATGGTGCCAAAGTCATTGAAATTAACTTTATTTTCCCATGAATGCGAACGCGAAGCTCCACAAGTGCAAGGCAGCGACCTTCTTCGTTCAAGTGCAACCAGCAAAGAGTCATTGAATGTTCAGCAATTGATCGTTTATCGATTTTATGGCTTCACCACTGCTGCTGCAATGGTATTAAGTTTCAAAGTACCACTGACGGAACTAAATATGTATACATATGTACAATCACATATGCAAAACTGGAGTGCTCTTCAGTTAACAGTACTTCGTATAGTAATTAGCGCATAACGTTCGATTAATATTATGGTCATAACTGTACTCAATGATTACAAGTGAAATAATATGTTTATTAAGAATAAGAGAAAAACATGTTAATATATTCCACATCTGGTCAATGAAATAATAAAACGGGAAATGTGACAAAAATTTAATTTTATTTGATACTTTTATATGAAGAGTTGAAGGCACTTTTGATGAAGGTAATAGGATATTTGATAGTGTATAATTTTACAATACAAAATTCCTTCAATGACCATATGTCCATAATTACGAGTTCTTAATTTATGGTTTCGTTTGCCTTAAGAGTTTTAGTCAATTAATGAAAATATGTATTCGATTACTTTTGCTATTTTATATCAACACTCAATATTAGTCATTTGTAATAAATATCGTTTAATATTTTTCGCATTGCCAGCGGATTACTTCACAGTTATGATTTATGTAGTGTGACTCAATTAGTGTAGATGGTAATACATACATTTTGCATTACTCATTTTTCTATTTCAATACAAATGAATATCTGCACAGGCAGCGTCCATTCTGAGCCACTTAACCTTCTGGCTTGTAAGTCAAGTTGTTGCCATTTATTTATTGGGGTGTGTTCACACCTTACTACCGAACCTTCCTTACAAATGCAAATTGGGTCGAAAGCAGCAATTTGTTTATGCAAATCAGAAAAATTTGCAAATCTTACCACAAGATACTTTGTAACCACAACGGCTTGTGTTAAAGTCATTAAGACTTCACACACGTTGGCAAATATAGAATGCACTCCAATCTGGTAAATTATGCAATATATTATATTAGGCATAAGAGGAGTTACTATTGTCTGGATATGGGTTTGAAGAACCGAGTTTATTCTGTCTTCTCAATACTCGATATCAAAATTGGATGCCATCTTAACTAACCCATAAGGGAATGCACTAACGTCTTAAAGTTAAACTCTAAGCCTTGCAGAGGTTAAAGTCCAAAAAGTCAAATACCAAAGAATATACTCATGAGTATGTACGAGTACATATGTATATTTATATAACCTCTTATTTGCATTCATTTTCCCATGAATAGCTGTGTAACGTAAAACGCTTTAAGCATAACAATAAAATGCCAATAAATGACCTATAAAATGCATTTAACTATCAGATTTACAACCCGCCACCGCGTACGCACTAAATTGTAATCCTCCAGCAAATAAATCCATACGGAATATACGTAAATATAATATGGGAAGCAGAAAAAAGGAAACGGGATTTATTATCACGCTTAATTGCTGCCTCAACTTAACAAAAGGGGGAGCTGAAAGCCGAAACATAATGAAAAGCGTAAAATGAAAAGCGTAAAATGAAGAAGCTATAAAAGTGCGAAAGTGGCGTTGAATGCACCGCACTGAGCGTGCCACAGGAAGAAGTAAAGAAGCACATGCGAATTAAAGGTGGCTTTCGGCGATATAGTATGTATATAAATTATTCTGCTTTTGGTGTTTACCAGTGTCGGTTGTTCAGATTTTTGTTACGTGATTATAAAGAGCAGCATGCTGCTGTTTTTTGTTTATGTGTATGTATATATGTCTGTATGTTTATATGTAAGGTTAAATCAACGAGACATGGTTTGCTTGCTTGTTTTATTATTATTGTTATATTTTTTTGAAATACAAATCATAAAGATCACAGAAGCCATGACATTTTTGTTACACGTTTTTGTTATTTTTGTAGTATAAACAGCAGGCAAAGTACAAGAATTTTTAACTTCTTGACTTGACGCGCCTTTTGCATATGAATTCTGCTTCGAAAGCTCTCCAGCTGTACCCGCGCCCATGTCAACACCGCTGATAAGATCAAAGCTATCCGGATGTTGTTGTTACTTTTTTATGTTAACTTGTTGTTGCTTCTGTTGTTTTTGTCCAACGTCTTTTTTTGGTTATTCAAATTCTGCCACTCCCACAAATCACGAATTGCGCCTGAAGAGGCAGCGACGGTGCCGGCGTTTCGGTGGCGTCGTGCGCTTTTTTGCTTCTGCAAATTTTATTCGCGTTGCTCTTCAAATGTCACTTTGGTGTCGTGTCGCAGTGATGCTTATCGCAAGGAAAATGTTACATTGAGTATTGTTCCGTTGCTGCCGCCATTGGTGGTATAGTATTTACAACAGGCCCATAATGTTCGCCACACGACAAATTACATGAAGATGAGTTAAGGATATGAGCTTGGAGACGGAATTGAGTTGTTGGGGGTGTTACGATTGAAAAGTATATGGTAGTTCACTAAAGGGAGAAGTCTTTTGTCTTAAGCAAAGTTAAGAGAATAAGTTACGTTTGGTTACAATAATGAAGTTCACAATGCCATAATGTATAATCAAACATTATATCAGTATGTTTGGACCTATAAAACGAATAAGAATATAAAATAATCATGATTTTACCACGTACAAACTTTTCTCATTATCTTCACTTCATTATAAAAACATTAGAATGTCTAAGGTATCTTCAATACCGAACAATTTAGTAAAAGTGCGTTACCCCAACACCTTAATTAATCTTATTTAACATTAAGAGTGTACTACTTTTTTGTTACTTTACGCACGTCAGCAAATTTCCGCTATCGATTGTAATTAAATAAATATAAATTCAATTACAGAAATGGGGCAGTGACTCGCTGCAGCGTTGCAAGTAACACACAGCGCGGCCAGTGGAGCACCGCCCGCCGTGTGTGACACGAACGCTACGATGTTGATTTGTGCGTTTACACAACGCAATGCGAGATTTACGATATGTGGCGACCAGCCAGTCAATGACTTAACCAGCCAACACGTAACAAGTGCGTCTAGTGGACAAATCCTAGCAAACATTTACACATTTAATGAAAGCCGCTGCACTGGATACATTTCAACAGGTTGTCGTGCGCTGGATTTTCACTTTCCGTCTGTAACTGATTGGTTGTTTGCGAAATGGCACTAAGCATTTTCGTTGGCTCACAATCAATGAGTTTAGCTGCAAATGAAGTCGTCAATGGACTAACGGTTGTTGGCTTAGCGAATTCATTTCGCTTTTTGTTACATTTTCTGTTACTTGTTACTTGGCTGCCGGTGCGTTAAGCAACCGATGGAAATGGAAAAGCGCTCAAATGACTTGTTGTGGATAAAATGGCGAGATAAATGGATTTGCTTGCGCTTTTGTGTGTCAAATGACGATGAAATTTTCAGTTTGAAATCAACAGAAATAACAGCCACACTAACACAAATTGCACTTCTTCCAACAAGATTATAGGGAAATTGTTGTTTTATCTGAGCTAAACTTCAATAATATTGTCATGAGAATTTCAATTATTTCTGTCTCCTATTCAATATTCTAAAAACGCGAGGAACTGGAACAGTTTGCTGTATATTTTCCAAGTTCTTTTCACGTAACCAAGTAATTATTTATACATGCTTGTAAGTTATGTCCAACTATTTAGAGAACTTGTTCAGTGTCCAGTTGCTAACAAATAACACGCAACGGCAATTAAAATTTATAAATCGACAAAAACACAATGACAACATGCACTCTGAAAACACTTGTAAATAAATTAAAGCACTGAATTAAAGCGATAAGTATATACAATAGAATGAACAATCACTATTCACCCACTTTGCTGAGTTGGGAGAACGAGATCTCGTTTTCCTTAAATGTTGTTCAATGTTACTATCAGTGATCAGCATCATTTAGATCCTGTGGTTTCATGGAGTATTCCTCATTTTAAACAATAGTATTGCATTTTTTAGTCTTACTCAAACTCATATACCAAATCTGTTATTTCCCATAATGTACAAAACAAATGATAAGCAATTAGTAAATTGAGTTTGTGCATCATGTTCCCAAGAAGGTTACAAAATATCCGCGCTTTTTGGCATTAAGAGACTCTGCAAATTCAACCACTCACTTTATTAGAATTTAGTGTGTGAACTAAAGCCATTTGAGCGCTTCACTTTTCATTTATTAACATTTGTTTGCGCATCAATGAGTGGGCATCTGCTAAAATGATTGCATTTGAATGGTTAATTAAAAATTCCTTGAGACTTTATTAAGCATCCACGCATAACAAAGTACTCAAATGAGGATGTTACGTAAATGTTTTCAAAATTTTAACTCATAAAGCTGCCAAACGGATCGAAAAAGTGGGCAGTGATTTGTAATCCATTACGTCATATAGCCATAAATATATAGGTACCGTTATATTAAACCGTTTGTATGTTAATGAGAATGTGCGGCAGAGTGGTGAATGTATGATTGAGCATCTTTTGGCAGACAAGTTTTTCAATTTGTAACTAAC
Organism: Zeugodacus tau; assembly: GCA_031772095.1. Taxonomy (NCBI): domain Eukaryota; kingdom Metazoa; phylum Arthropoda; class Insecta; order Diptera; family Tephritidae; genus Zeugodacus; species Zeugodacus tau. The sequence continues at coordinate 77,258,607 of CM062649.1, forward strand.
GGTAAGTGGGAGTTGCCCAAAATTGCAAAATTAATTAATTAAAACTTTTTGGAATAAAAATAAATTAAAGAAAGTTATTGTTAATTAAAGTATTTAACCAATTAACTATTTTTATATTCGGAAAATATTTTTCTCAGTTGAAAGTAAAATGACACTAAAAATATGTTTATAAAAAATGTTAACAATTTAGCAATAGTTAAATAACTAACATTGAATTATGTTGCCTTATGCTTTTTATAAAATTAACTATTTCAGTGAACACACATTTTTATACGTACATATGTATGTTTTCATTTTGTTGTGCGCAACCGCATAGCGTTTGCCATTTTTCATTTTTGGCTGTCATAATTTGCAATGATTTACGTTCATGCGATCGCGCTTTGCCACAAACGCCGCATAGAACCGTGCGCGCTCAACCGCGTAACCATAATTGCAACAACTGTTTTTTCGTTGCTTTACTATTTAATATTTTGAATACACATTACATATGTTCTCACAAACAGTGGGAACACGCTGCGAATATTTTGGCAGTTTCTTACGCGTAAATTGAATTATTTCGTGCATTCACCACTGAAGCATTGTCGCCACTACCAGCTGGAAAAATGTTGCATGACACAGTTGCCAACTCGGCTGATAGGTCGCCAACAGGTGGCGGAGTAATTAAATTGCAAGATGGGTGCTACTATGGGTAACAAAGGTGGGAGATTGTAATTTTTTTTAATTTCATGTTCAATTGCCAAAAAGGTTGGGGCCTGATATAGAGTAAAGTCGGTGAATATAAGTTATAGCTAAAGGGTGATTTTTTAAGAGCTTGATAACTTTAAAAAAAAAAAAAACGCATAAAATTTGCAAAATCTCATCGGTTCTTTATTTGAAACGTTAGATTGGTTCATGACATTTACTTTTTGAAGATAATTTCATTTAAATGTTGACCGCGGCTGCGTCTTAGGTGGTCCATTCGGAAAGTCCAATTTTGGGCAACTTTTTCGAGCATTTCGGCCGGAATAGCCCGAATTTCTTCGGAAATGTTGTCTTCCAAAGCTGGAATAGTTGCTGGCTTATTTCTGTAGACTTTAGACTTGACGTAGCCCCACAAAAAATAGTCTAAAGGCGTTAAATCGCATGATCTTGGTGGCCAACTTACGGGTCCATTTCTTGAGATGAATTGTTCTCCGAAGTTTTCCCTCAAAATGGCCATAGAATCGCGAGCTGTGTGGCATGTAGCGCCATCTTGTTGAAACCACATGTCAACCAAGTTCAGTTCTTCCATTTTTGGCAACAAAAAGTTTGTTAGCATCGAACGATAGCGATCGCCATTCACCGTAACGTTGCGTCCAACAGCATCTTTGAAAAAATACGGTCCAATGATTCCACCAGCGTACAAACCACACCAAACAGTGCATTTTTCGGGATGCATGGGCAGTTCTTGAACGGCTTCTGGTTGCTCTTCACCCCAAATGCGGCAATTTTGCTTATTTACGTAGCCATTCAACCAGAAATGAGCCTCATCGCTGAACAAAATTTGTCGATAAAAACATTTCGAACCGAACACTGATTTTGGTAATAAAATTCAATGATTTGCAAGCGTTGCTCGTTAGTAAGTCTATTCATGATGAAATGTCAAAGCATACTGAGCATCTTTCTCTTTGACACCATGTCTGAAATCCCACGTGATCTGTCAAATACTAATGCATGAAAATCCTAACCTCAAAAAAATCACCCGTTACAATCACAGAATATTGGCTCTATGTAAAGATGTTGTGACCTACATATCTCTGAGAATTCTCAGTTCATGCTTGCATCAGTCCCATCATGAATTTCTACTCAGTTCTAACAGGTCCGCTATTATGAGTTTTCGATATACAATTTGTTCTTGGTGGATTAAACGATTGTGACAGTTTCACCTTCCCACATATTCTATTTAACTATTCTTAACCGGAAAGGAGCAGAATTTTCTCCAACGTCCGTTAACTCGGAAGTATTAATTTTTCTGATGTTCTAACAACAAGTGTTTCTTATCAAATTGATATCAATTTAGAACAAAGCTTATTAGTACTAAATAGTATTTATATAATATACTCGTCATAGATCTCTCAAAGTAACTTTACAACAAAATTCGTTATTTATTTTCTCCGAAAAGTTGTACCTAGGGATGCAAACGATGTATCGAAGTTTTTGAAACATCGATGTTTTCGTCAAAAAGCATCGATGTTAGCCATCGATGTCTCGAATTTAAAAACATCGATGCATCGATGTTACTTTCAACGATGTTTTATGTCGATGTTTTATGTCGATGTTTTATATAAAAATTTGACTTCACACCTTCACACTTTTTCGGGTATTAACTCGAAACTCTCTATTTGGATACGCTTTATTACATTGGAATTCGATTTTTGTAAAATACGGAGATTATGATTTATTTATACAATTTAATTCTTGCGTAGGCTACTGCGTTAGATCAGAGATTCAAATTACTGCATTTTAAATATGCTATGGCTAAAATAACTCCTTTTTTTGTTTCATAAAAAATTCAAAGAATCGCACTGATACAACGGAATCTTCGGATGAGTGTGAAACAGAATACTCGTTTGATATTTGGAAAAAGAATAAACATTCACATCCACCAAAAAGTGAAATGTAAGCTGTCAAATTTATCTACAATTACAGGGACGGAAGGTTGAAGATAAGATAATGTATCTCGGCTGTTACCCCTACCAATCAGAAGCCAATAGAGTTTGGGTTGACATGAATACTGTGTTTCCGGAGTTGTATAAATAGGCTTAGTAATATTTACACATTGTGGCTACTTCAGTGCGGAGTAAACGACCGTTTTCTAAACCCAGGGCAACTATCACGCAGAAGTAAAATCGAAAGGAATGACAGTGAAAAAAAACTTTCCATATCGTTGTTTTTGAAATTCTGTTATTTATTGAGAAAAAACTTTAACAGACGTACAATGCTAAGTGAAATAAAATGTATCAACTTAACACGTACCACATTTCAATTATTTATGCTTCTACTTCTGTATCCCTTAGCTTTTCACACTAAATTTAAAATAAGCTAAAGAAGTTCAAAAATACATCGATGTTTCGATGTTTTAATGGCCGATGTTTTTGATTTCGATGGGATTTGAAGAAACATCGATACATCAAACCATCGATGTTTCATTTCACGATGTTTGCATCCCTAGTTGAACCCCAATTAAATATGTAATTGGCCTGCTAAAAAAATAGAACAAATTTTAAAAATGAAATATCAAGAGAATATCAGTGGCAACGTTATAGGTACGCCAATATGCATTTTCCAGCGTGCGAGTTGTCGATTTTGTTGGCTGTCTGTGGCGGCGCTTGACCAAATACGGCTGTTATGCGGGTGTTTATAAAAACATTACACGGACTTATGCGAGTGTACATGGGTATGAGTACAATGCAAGTGCGTTTATGTGCTTGTGGGAGCAATTAATGCACATTTGCACTACATATTTAGTCATATGAGTAATTGTTTTGTAATGTAACTGACGTTGCCTTTGGCGCGCTGCTTTTGATTTGACACCAGTTTAATTTCGATTGTTCATTCATACATATGTATGTATGCCTATATGCGTGCAAGTTGTTGAAATTATTTGTCATTAAATGGCGAGACTAATTGTTCGCTGAAAGCACAATTTGCCATTACAAGGCGAATACTGGTGGTGGTCCGTTTGCGATATGGGAAGTTCTGAGAATACATATTAATTCACATTCTGAAAATAATATTAAGAGAAATCAATAATAAAATGTGGCATAGAATTCTTTTAGACTAGAAATTTACTGCCTTAGGCTTAAGAACAACTTAATATTATCTATGAATTGGATAGGGTTCGGTGAGGTTCAGCTATGAAATATAAATTATATGGAGCTGGAGATGGTGTTAGGATCTTAAATCTATTTGAGAGCTCACATTCGAAATTCATCTGACAACTACCAGTCGACATTCATTTGACAGCAGTCACTGCATATTCACCAGACATTTGTCATCTCCATTTGATATCTGTCATCTGACAATTTTTTGAGGAGTATTTATCGGTTTTTAAAATATTTGTAGTGAATACCAACTATTAAGTACTCGTTTTAGAGTCCTCAAGTCGGGCAAAGTACAAATTTATATCTTCTGCAATTACATCAATTTTTAACCGCGACAACCCGGCTTTTGCAGTGGAATTACAACACAGTAACATCGACTTGCTTCTATTTATAATTATATGAGTGTATTTGAAACTAGAAATCAATCGATCGCGCCGAACGCCATCAGCAACAATAGCAACAGAAGAATAATAATATTGAACGCAACAATAACAAAGAATTACAAAGAAGAAAAATTCCGATCGATTTTTATGGCAACAATCAAACATTTACATGCAATTTACACGCACGAAAGATGAACAAGAATGAGCTGCGAGCAGCGAAGAGTGCGCCCTCAACATATGGAATTTATTGCACAATAAACGAACAAAAAGTTTTCTTATTGTGTGGTAGACTTATATATAGACATATATAAGTTTACGTATGCAACTCCAAGCATTTTATCCTTAAAGACAAGTCATCGAAGCCGTTGATGATGCAGTAGGCGACATCGATTCGAAGCGCTGTGACATTTCAATATCAGAACGACGTGGTATACAAATCTACATGGTAGCGCCTTTGTTTAAGGTGTGTGGCCTAGACTATTTTTGAACGAGTTTTTATAAATTTGGCTCTTCTTTCGTATAGCCTCGATTGGCAATAAGTGCGGATTGTCATTAAAATAAAAAAGTCAACAGTTTGCTGTTCCAAGTTCGTAGGCTTCCTTGGCGAACGCATCGAAAACTTGTCAGCAACTATTTACAGTAAATTTAAATGTAAACTTGTATTGTTTCTGTGGTCAACTGATTCCTGTTATTTGTTGGAGATAAAGTTTACTGTTATTGCGAACTACTTGTCATAATTTGTGTTGATATATTTATAGTCACTTTGGTCTGCTGAAACTTTTAGATGGAGTGCTGTAGTTAAGGTATCCAAGAATAGTTCTTTTTTAATAGTAATTTTTTTTGAAAGGGAAAGAAATGATTGCAGTAAACGGAATTTTAAGACGATAATGTACTATATTTAAGGCTTAAAAAACAATATTTATTATTAAAAAATATTGAAATTTTTTCAAAGTTGTAAGTATTTTTCTGGAGCGCCTGGAGTCTGCACTTGTAAATCGGTGCCGGTGTTGGAGGTCGTGCGATGCATCTGAAACAGTCGAACCAAAGTTTCTTTTCTTTATGAACTAAAAAAATACCGAAGAAGTTATTGACTTTAAGTTGCAAAACAAGTAGTTTAAATAATAATTTTGTCCAACTTTTTTAGTTCAAATAAAAGATAATTTAATACTGAAGCTAGATCAATTTGGTTTTTTCGATTGGACATATATTATTTTTGCAATCGCCAGCACCGTTTTGTGCTTTTGAAAATGAAACTGGAGAAAACGCGCTTTAAAGTCTGCCTGAGCATTCGCACCTGCTCGACGCTCGGCCGCTAAACTGCTCCAGCTTCGAAAATATGTCGAATTGGCCTCTGGAATTTCAATGACATATTCTTTGATAGTTTTGGATGAGATTTAAAACAAAAAAAAAAAATCGATTTTTTGAAGCCTGTAAAGTAGACAACTGCCCTCAGTACCGCGAATCTGATTTGTAAATTGTTGTTTTCTTCAAAAGTTTTGATGGAGGCTTATTTCTAAAAGTTTACATTTATGGTCTTAATTATTTAGTCTAGACACATAACTTATAAAATGGAATTCAAGTAGTTGTTGTTTGTACGAAAACCGTTTATTTTTGTAGTCGCAGGTTTTTGAATATGGGTAATCTGTAAAGCTAAATTATTGCATATAATTAGGAGCTTAAAGCATTTATCTAAGGCATATCTACACCTTATGAGGCAAATAAACACCATTCAGTGGGATTATTAATCTCAAAAATTCTAATTTTTCAACAAAACTGATTATTTCCTCTTTATTACACCGTTGCGCTCATTCACTTGCTTTTGGACACTTGTTGATTTCACACTTTTGCATATTTCTCGCCTGCTTGCATCTTGTGAAACACCTTCAACATGCGACAAGTGCCGACTGCAGGCCTACATCTACAATTGATATATACATTTCGGTTAACATGGAAATATAGAATTTACTTATATTCGAACTTACTTATATAGGTACTTTTCGACATCTGTAGACAACTGTTTGCGGCACGTTGACAATTTCCAATGGTTCAACACGCGAATTGCAAATAAAATTTACATATCGCGTGTCTAGTCGCCATACTCACCAAGTGCCATTATTACCACTTTTTCAAATGTTTATCATTTTATGGCGATCGCAACATATACACAAGTCGCTCTATCTGTTTGGCTGCAGCGCGGAAAAGTTAATGTTGTTGCTGTTGTTGTTGGTTAATTCATTGGCTCGGTAAACATTTTTATATGCAAATCAGATCAGTCATAAAACACTGTAAAGTCACACACGGGCGTTTACTTAAATTGATAAATGGCTGTTTGTTCTGAAAGTAGATTTAGAGATCAAACTGAAACTTGTTTTAATGGTGTAATTTAGTTCTAAATTTGATTGCTTGTTGGTTTCTATTACTTCCTGGTAATATTAATATATTATTCGAAGCCTCTCATGCAAATAGGGGAGTTGGATTCAAAAGACTTAAGCAACGAACCTGAATTCGTTGAGTTGCAGTATAACTTAGAGTTAGGTTTTATAATGAAATAAAACGGCAAAATCTCAACTCTTAATCAAATATAAATACATACATACAAATAAATTACAAAAAAAATTGCATTTGGAAGTGACAACCATTTCAACAGCTGCTGCTACTTCTGTTGTTTCGACACCACCCCAACTACAGCAAAAAAATGCATCACTGCGCTTATAAATTGGCTTTCCGCATACAACATTCTGCATATACAACACGCATGCAAAAAGCACTCACCAAGAAACAATCATCTTTACTCTCACGGGTGTCACATTCATAATTTCATAAATAATTTTTCTCAAAAATTTTATTTTATTATATGTATTTACATATCGATACAAATAAAGAAGCACCCTTTATGAAAAGAAATTGTTGTTATTAAAATTTAAAGTCCTGCGTAATTTTACAAACATTCATGGATAAGCTAGTATAATAATTAAATAGATGTTGGTATATAAATTTTGAATATCGAGTGCAATTGTTAACATGTCTTATTGTTGCCCGGTATTTGGGTCACGCATGGCATGATTTTGTTTACATATTATTTTGAATAACAACAATGCAGAAATACAATCAATATTGCAATCAATCAGTCTCCTGCAAAATGTTCGGTTGATCAGCAGTGAGGGTTTCATAGTTGACAAAAATGTTTGCTTCTGTGCTTGTGCATGTTTGTGTTAAACAAATTTAATATTTTTATACAAGCTAAATGGATATTTATATTGTCCATTAAACCTGTAAAATTTGTATAGCCAAATAATTTTCTAAAAATATTGATATCTTAAAGAATTTTTACTCTCAAATATACAAAATATATACAATATCCTTTATAAGTTCAATAAAATATTATTCCGCGTAGCTTATTCCATCGCTATTTCAGCCTCGTTGGCCTCCCAGTGTTTATGCTCACTTTACTACCAATTAAGCTCCTCTAATTGCCTCATATTCTGAGCTCCTGATAATCACGTCCGCTATGCCTTGCTCTGCAAGCTGACTTATATGCAATTATACAAATCTATTATTGCATTTATACGCACAAACACATGTCTTCCACATGTGATTTAAATTCCGATTGCAAACGAAGCTCGTTAAATTCAATTTTTTGCGCCGTCTAAGACCACAATTGATTTGCCATGCCACCCAGGCGGTGCCGCCTATTATTTTATAGTGAGATTGCTTTGTTAGTCGCTGATTGTTTTTGTTTGAAAATATAGAACAGGTTGAATTTCCGCTTCGAAGAATGAAGTATGTTGGGTCATTAGAACACTTTTTTGTGTGATAAATACATATGTATGTATTTCTTGAAAGTATATTTGATTACGGAAGCCTTGTGTCAGGGGAGAATATTCCACGATGTTTGGTTACCTTTTTTGTGTTTAAGAGTACTTTTTTGCCAAGTAACGATATTTTTCCATAATTTTCTTATTTGGAAAAACCATAGTAAAAAATTTTATTTCGAAATTGTCGAGATCCTCATTATGGTGAAGGGGATCCCGAAAATAAAAATAGCTTTGGCAATTTTATTAAACAATTTAATAACAAATCATATGTTACCATTGAAAAAAAATGTAATAAACATTCAGTTGCTTAATTTTTGCACAACACTATTACATCAAATATATACATTTCTAAATAAATAACTCAACTCTAGCGCAAATATTTCAACAAAAATCTATAGCAAAGTTGTCACTTTGTTGTGACAAATTATTTCAGACATTTCTGTACAATAACAACAACAACAATGTGAGCATTTAATTTTCCGCGTACGGAAGAAACAGCCAATTGCGGCAGTTGATGCAATGGCGAGTTGTCAACTCATGTGGGTACATTTAAAAATTAATTTTCTTGCGCGCACATACCAACAACACAAATCACTGTACGCTTTATAAAAATCACATAGCATTTTCTGTCCTCATTTGGAAAGGTTAACTCGCTGCCAGAAACACAAGAAACGTGTTTTTGTAATTTTCATTTTTGCAAAATTTATTGACATGAAAATCTAACAAATTTGGTGGCAGCATTGCAAGTTATCTGCTCTAATTTGTGGCAGCACACAAAAACTATATTCAATTTTTATTTTTGTACGCGTGTGTGTTGCATGTGTTTGTGTGCCTTATCGGGCTGACGTTGTCTTTCGTGGGAGTTTTGCGTTGATATCTCATATCTCAATGGAGTGGTCAGGTTGGTAAAGGCGTTGAAACTTGGGTGGTTACAGCTATAACGGGCGCAAAGGTGGAGTGGTTGATGAAAGAAAAGTGATTCAGAGATAGCTGCGCTTGGCTGGCAATTTGTTATGGATTTTTTATGCCTTTATAGTTTTTTCATGTGGTCCATTTTCAATTATTATACTTAATTACAATTATTATTGCTTTTTAATTAAATTAACTAAATTTTTTCGCTAAAAATACAAAATCTATCATGTGTAGATATGAGTCTAAATATAATAATATTCATTTGCTTTCAAAGAAATAACGAAATTTCATGTAAATATTTTTTCCTATGTATGTTCAATTGCATGCAGCTTTGTGGCAAATTGCTTAAATCTTTACTGTCGATAATTTGTTGCGGCATTTCTTTAATCAGCGGTGCAGTTTGAAAATTGCTACTACAAATTTAGGCATATCGACTTGGCAGTCATTAAATCAGCGCGTGTGTAGCATTATAAATTAATTTTTTTTATTGGTATTCAAATTATGTTGTTTACTAATTTATGGCAAATTGGAAATGGCCTTTTAAACAAATTGAAAAATATTTTTGAACTACTCATTTCAGACCACAAAATTTTACTAACAAATATAGTAATTAAAATATAAATAATTATTTTGTATAATTTTTTACAAAGGTGAAACTTTTTACATGATTTGAAGCCATTTTAAGTACAACAAACAACATAGTTATCCAAAATATTCTATTATGTATTTGTCAATGAAATTATTGCTACTTCGAACATAATTTTGATGAATGACAAACTTGTACAAAATGAAATAAGAATTTTAGCACTAATTACGAGAATAGAAACATCAAATTTCAAAAATAACTAACTGAATGGTCAATGGCTTTGGAAAAACATATTTTTTTAAATATCACTTAATAAACGAATTTGCCTGCAAGGAGATTGAGCTGCAACAACATATAGAAACAACAACATAGTTGAGCGCCAACTAAATGACGAACTAACTGACAGCGCGACACAAGAGGCTGGTTCTCGCGTCGTTGGCAAAAAAAGACTGCCATCGAGCCTTGAATTGCTGATTTTGATTTGAATTGTTTGTCTCTAATACATAGATCAATATGTATTCAATAGATCGGGAGTTTTAGAATATAGTGAACTTTTATTGGCGATTAAAAAAAAATTACAACAAATTTCAGTTTACTATTTAATTAATATTTAGTTAATCTATAACTGTAAGCCAATTTATTATCAAGGTGGGTGTGTTAGTTAGTTACCAACTGTTTGTGGGTTCTAATTCTATTTTATGTATAGTCCATACTGTACTTTAAATAATTTCCCACATCATTACATACACATATATTGTATATACATATGTCAGTATAATGTTGAATATTCACAAATTTTGTAATTACAAAAAAGCAGTTTTTGTCCAGCAGCTTAGTAAAAAGAATTTCAAGGTTAAGCTCAATTCAAAAATTGAAAGTCTCTGAGCTGCCAACTTGCCCATCAATCAAACACTCTTGATGTTAAAATTAATGCGTTTTTAAAGTTCCTCGAAAAATTGCATAAACATTAATTTTTCAGTTAGCGCTAACGTTCACTTATTTTAGTTTGAATATACATAACTTACGGAGTCATAGTGGGTGCACTATGCAAGAAAAATAGCAATAAATCGAGAACAAAATAAATTTTAATTTTTCAATTAGTTTTCCATACGATTTAATCACAGAAAGTTAGAAAGAAATAACATTTTGAAGAGAGTCTCGAAAAAGTACGGAATTCTGAATTTTAAATAATAAAATCTCAAAGGTGCAAAATTCATATGATGCCAAAAATGTTATTGAAAGTATTTCATATGAAATTCTTTGAAATTTTGGGAATGAAGCATTACAATTTTCGGAATCCCTCACATTTTTGGGACTCATAATTTTTTTTTCAATTTCTATAATGAGTAATATTTCATATTAGTCTTTTATTCATTATGGCTCTTGCCCAAAAACACAGTACAATCACACAAACAAAAAAAAATTATCAAGACTTTTGTGCAAATTTCGCTTTGTGGCAGCTTCGTAACTTATGTTGCATGTTTCACAATTAGTTACTTCACGTTTTTCCCATTCACTGCAATAACTGTGTAACTGAAATAAGCAATTGAACCCCACTTTTGACACATTAATGACACTCAAGTGCCACCGTTATTCTTTATGATTATTTCGGTGCAAATATTTTGGCAAATGAAAGGCTTTAACGTCACTTTTGTAGCGAAGCGCTTAACAATGAAATCACTCACAAATGGAATCGCTCAGTATCTGTCACATTGTAGATGCAGGGGTAATAACAATGTTGGAACTGAAGATAAAAAATAATATAAAAATTATTTTAATTCATATTTGAAACGCTCATAAAATGAAACTATTTTTAACACACAAGACCATCGCGCTTACATACACTCTACCGATAATAACAACCTTAAAACAACTTCTCATATACAACTTTAATCACTAAATCAAGCACTTGACTTGAATATAAACTATATTTTATGCATGTTAAAATTGAAGCGCTTCAATAACCATTAAATTAACACCAAAAGCAAAATGGACCACAAAAAGCTTAGAAACAAAAAAATGCATAGTAAAATTTCGCGGTAAAAGAGTTAATACCTAGAGAGTGGGAAGCACAATAGATATAAATGCCCATAGGCAAATATAACCAACTTTTCACAAATAAAAAACACTTTGCCGCAGTCTTAGCAAAGTTTTAGGAAAGCAAAACAAGAACTGAGTATTCTCAGTGTTGGTTACATCATCAAATGAGCGCATGACTCATGGTTAATCATTACAAACATAAATGTAATGTAGCTATAAATATATAAATAAATACATATGTATGTCTAATATTCTCTGTGAATGCCTCTAGTTAAGATGGTCGACAACAGTCCAAGTAGCGCCTTACAATTCACAAACCATTTCAGGTGACTCCAAGCGAAATTCAAGAACATATCGCACATTCCTCGGGCAACCGCATACGACACTTCCGCAATGTCAACTCTCAGGTCGAAAATTCACGCTGCAAGCCCAAAGCCTGCCAGCTAGCTTAGCGACCATTCAGCGGAGACAAGAACGCGTGCATATTGCGGCGGCCAATTCCGCTGTGCCGACAGTGCGCTGGCGCTCGGTGCCCTGGTATTTGTTCTATTTCAAACACAGACATTCGCCAAAGTGAGTGAATATAAAATTCAAATAAGAGAATGCAAATAGAAGCCAGCTTAAGTATCTAAGCATTTGTATTATCAGCGGCTTGTGCAGCTGCGCGTTGTCTGTGTTTACGAGCAGTGGCAGCGATTGGCGTTGGTGCGCATGCGCATAACCTGTATGTAATTTCATGTGGGACGCTTTTGCGTTTTAGCCTGCCATCTGCATACGGCTGTCCGACCGTCTAATCCACTGGAATTTATTGGCGCACCGCATTACTGACAAGGTGCACAGGGATTTATTATACACATCTAAGTTTATTAGCGTTTGCTGTGAGTCGACGCATGTGACCGTGAGTGCACCGAATATGCTGAAGCATATGCATAAAACTGAGCTTTTTACAGACTTATTTGCCATATATGTATGTAGATATGTAGTCGTTGAGTGTTGAGTTCAATTCAGTTCTCGCCTGCAGTCGCACAAACGCCGACTCCATCAAATACAGAATTATGCAGGAAATTAGCTGATTTCACACACTCTTCCTCTCTTACCCACACATACAGCGGTATATTTTTAAAAGTACACCAGAAATATCAAGGTCTTCCAGAGCTGCAAAACTATAATTCTAATTATAAATAAGACCCTCAGAGGTTATAGTAGTCAAGTCATTCTTTCTTCTCCAATAGTGTGAAAAGCTTCCAAGATATATGCATTTGAATTTGAATTTGTAAAAGCCGCTACTCAAAACCTGAAAGCCAATTACAGAGACGATAAGTCTCTCTCCAATCATAAAAATTGGTTTCAACAGCAGTTTCTTCTTCAGGGCCGTCATCTTTTGAAGCGCTACGAATTTGCGAAATGCTAAGATATTAGTTCCACCTTAAGGAATGCAAATTCTTACTTGCTTGAAAAAGTTGAACATTTTTTTTAGAAAACGCATATATTTTACATTTCTTTGAATTCTTTTTAGAAATATTACAAAATCAAATTTATTCGCTTTTGCTTTGGTTCTGCAAAGTTTTCAAGAGGCTTTCCAAAGCATCTTTTACCGATTCGGATGGAGATCCCGCATTAATATAATTTCGAATAGCTTTGATAATCCACGGCAATGGACTAGGAACAGGAAGAGGAAACACAAACTGTTTAGAAAAGAGAATTAGTCATGAAATATTTTAAGATTTCTTTATACTCGTAGTTCCACTACTCACCTTAGCCCCTGTCACTGCACTGAAACAAAATAGCACAAAGAAAAATAACAAAATATAGTGCACAAAATTTAACTTCATTGTTTCAGTTAGAGCGGGTTTAAATGCTTTTCGCTGTATATTTTAAAAAGTTTGACTTTATATACGCGAAAACAATAATTTTTCATAGCGGAAGCTACCATTTTTAATTGAAAATACTTTTGAGCAATTTTCACTGACACACACTAAACCGTTTAGATAACAGTTTAGACATTTTAATTTTTTTCCTATACGTATAATATATACAAGTCATGTGGGTCTAAATCGCTAACTTTTAATTAGGTACAAATGTTCTGTGACTCTTTAAGGAAGAGAAAATCTAATTTGCTGAAATTCCATTTCTATTTTTTTATTATTTTCTGTTTTATTTATTTATCTTTTAGCAAATATAGTTTACATGTTTTTAAAAAGTTTCATGAAGCATAAGTACAATAATTACTCTAATTTGTTTCCTTTTGCAATGCTTTCAAGAGGTTATCCAAGGCATCCTTTGTCGATTTGGACGGAGAGCCACATTTAATATAATAACGAATAGCTCCAATAAGTCTCCTTAACGGATTAGGTTTTTGTGGAGGAGGCTGAAAGAACCAAGGCTATACGAAAATTATGGAGATTAAAAAATATAAGTAAAGTAGTAGTTCCGTTAATATTGCTCACCTTGGCCTCTGTCATTGCACTAAAGCAAAATAGCACGAAGGCGAATAACAGCAGATAGTGCACAAAATTTAACTTCATTGTTTCAGCCGGTGTGTGTTTAAATACTGTGTACTAATTGTTGTGAAACGCTCGACTTTATATAGGGGGAAGTAAAAATTTGTGTGGTAAAAAGAAGACAATTTTTAATTAAAAATTCTTTTGAGCAATTCCCGATGACAAACACTAACCATTTATCTATTTTATGACAGACAAGTTGGTTTTTAATATCATAAAATTTTAATCAAGCTCATACATGAATTAACTGTGGCCACAGAGGTTGTCATATGGGTACTAAATCTTCTATAAGTACATCATTGAGATTTTCACCTTTAGAAAGCTTGCATCTATTTTCTAGAACTTGTTAATTATTTCTTGTAAACTTTGAATTCGACATATACATATTTCCGTCAGTATCAATTTAAAACTTGTTTTATTACAAACACTTCCAATCTTCCAATTGTCATTTTTTATTAAGTTGATATATATATGTACATGTCCCTGGTACGATACAATTTTCTGCTGCATTCATTGCTTACTTTGTCTATAGGAGCCGCTAAAGTTAGACGTTATTTATGAACTTGGCAGTTTTCGTTTGATAAAATCTCAAACTTCGTAGCTTGTTCGAAAATTCTTGGCCAAATCCAATCTAGCCTCCATATTCGCAAGCTCTCCGTGTGATTTTTTCCTATTTCCAAAAATACAAAGAACCTGAAATGGCCATCGTTTTACAAACGTACGTGAAATCGCTGAAAGAGCTAAAGGCTATCCTAAAAATCGAGTTTGAGAAGTGTTTCGACGATTGGAAGAGGCGCCAGCATAAGTGCACAGTATCGAACAGAAACTATTTTAAATGCCACAATTTTTATATAGACCAATGAATAAATATTTAGACAAAAAACGAAAAAAAGTCCAATACACAAAAACTTGAATTTTTGTAATTGTTACTTCGTATCATTTCTGAATATAATTATTTTTTTCACAAATAAAAAATCATAAAAGTCATAAAAACGTCAAAGAAATCAATATAATTGTATATGGTCTCTCTCTTCGTTGCAAAATTTTATTGTAATTTTCCAACTGACTTTTTAAAACGAATAAGAAAACACAAAAAATGCTTTTGAACTTTGCAACCTAATATATTTATTGGCGAAGTGTTAAATAAATATTCCATTTAATGACACAAAATAATAATTTTGGAAATTATTTTTTGTCCTCCCATCCCCAATCCAGATCCGGAATAAAATCCCATATTGAAGGTGTGCTACGACGTCCTCCAAATCCAAAGAAAGGCTGAAAAATCGATACTCACAACTTGTTATGATCTAAATATCTTTAAAATACTTACTTTAGGGTTTGCCTCTGCTTTCAAGGCAAAAACGCCAAGTAGTATGAAGAACAGGTAAACAAAATGTAACTTCATTTCTGAGCTTCGATTTTTTTAAGGTTTTACTTGGGGTTGTGTTCACTAGAACTGCTTTGACAATTGCAAAGCGAAAACAGCCCTTTTATATGCCTCATTTAGTCAGAATATAATTTAGAAAGTATTTGCTTGCCTATGAAATCAATTCAAAAATATTTAGTGGTAATTTAGAAAACTCGACAGCACTAAATTAACTAGTTTATAATGCCAGCTTATTTAAAACAAATATCATGAAATATTTACATTTTAAACTAAAGCTAAAAAGGAAAAACATGGTGAATTATTTATTTTTTTACAATTCTTTAATGGGCGCCTTAAGAAAACGCTTTCTGAAAATCCAACGCTGTATACCTCTGAGTTCACATAGAGTAGTAAAGTGGGTGTTTCCAAAAGAAGTAGAAGGTGAAAGCTCTCCTATTCAGATACATAACCGCAACTTCGCTTCTAATGAGCGGCAAACCAAAAGTTGCGCGCTGACATCTGAATATAACATTGCGACGCTTGCGGCAGATTGCATGGCAAGATATACCAACGGACAATAATCCCTTGCGTACGTGTCGGTGCAGTTTTTATTAATTTCAAAGTACAAGGAAGAATCCGTTAAATCATCACATATAACGCTAGATATGTAACTAAATGAATTATTATTATTCTTCTACTTTGTTTAAGCCTTCCTGAAGACATCCAAGAGTCTAACACACACTTCTCAACTCAGCGCTTCTTCAAAATATCCTTACAAATTATGACTCAATTAAATTTCTTTAAGTTGCTCAGCTCAAGGTGGACTAAGGTGGACAAGAAAATTGTCGCAGTAACGGCAATGTGTTATGTCTGTATGTGAGTGTATGGGCGGGGTCGCTTGGAGCAGCTTCACGTATGTGCGGGATTCTCTTGTTGTTGTTCTTTGTTGTTGCGACGCATTAAATCAATTAATTAACGGAAAAACAATTGAATGACGGTATGTTGGGTAGCATGCTGAAATATCTGCAATTGAAACTGATAGGATATTATCATGGATAATATAATATCACGGCACACACAAAAAGGATCTCGACTAAGCCTACTTTTACGGAAACGCGGATTAATTTGTATAAATTCTTAGAAGCATATAACAAGACTGTATATGTATAACTGCCAGTTGCTGAACACATTATTTGAGAGATTTCATCGCATTTCGAAATTATAGATCTTTCACTTCTTTGAAAGATTTTAATTTGGATTCTAGAGTATACTACAAATATCACATAATTTTTGGAAATTTCATTTTCGAGAGCTTTCATTAGCTTTGAAGAGCTTTTGACTTTTGTAAGCAAACAATTTAATGATTCTGGATTATACACAAACACGCGATATTCTATTAATAATACTTTTTTGATAGTATAGTGAATTTTCCAAATTAAACAACGCTCGCTATTAGTCGACTGGTAACCTCTTGTAAACCCAGAAGTAGTAAGAAAATTTTTAGCGACTAGTTTAAGCATGCTAAAGCAAGTTTTTCTCCTAGCATACCTATATATGGACGCATATATATTCATAATATATATGTATATTTAAAACAACACACTATCACTAGCATTTGCAAACGGTTAGTAAATGAATTTCTACACGTAAATATACATTTGTCGTTTGGTTTTTCCATTTTCAGTCTATTTGAGCTTTTCATTTTGTACTTTGTTGCTTTTATGCCTTTCGCAGTTTATTACAATTTGTGGCACATTTGTGTTAAACCGCTGATAACAATTAAGTGTTAAGCATACATGCTAGCACACACACAAGCATATGCGAATAAAAGCGGAGCGTAAAACATGTGAAAACTTTGACTCAAAGCTTGCAAATGCTATTAATGCAAACGAACGTTTTAACCGTTGCATTTTAGTGCAACAACGATAAAATGCGAAACAATAAAATGTTACCAGGAGTGAATTGTGTGAATGAAAGAAATTTGCATAAGCTGCACACACCTGCTCACACATGCAAATATACTTAAATAAGTCTGCAAATGTATATGTGAACCATTCTTGTTGCCTGCTTCCTTGAAATGCAGCTAGTTTTCGCATTTCTGTAGCATATGCCCCACAAGTGTTTATTACTGAAGCAAATATTCGAATAAGACAACCAATTTGCCATTTGGGTTTCTCGGGCAAATGTGCGCTTTAAATCCTTTATTTGCAGCGCTTTTTGTTCATATCGGTGGGAAATCAGTATTATGCTTTTGGTCAGTTTTAGCTGGCTGATGAAAGTCTCGGAAATACATAATTTTGTTTTTATAGTTAAATGCATCATGAAACCTACAGATCAAAAAGCCTAGTTAAGAATATGCTAAGTGTACTTTTCCCTTTACTTTTAACTCTCTCTCGTAGAGCTTGAAGGTCTGTTGCAATCGAGCAATAGACCGACTAAAGCGATCACTATTTTTTTTAGAAATATTGTTAAAGCGACAGAAACCATATCCCAAATCAATTTGATGAGGGATGAAAAAAAATCTAGTAAAAATTTTAATTCTCAACTATTAACTAATTATATAGCAAAGACATATTTTTTATATCATTCCCGTGATTTTAAATTTTTTAATATTTCAACTTTTACATAATCAAAACCCCGCCACGAAATTATTTTTCTGCAATTTTTGCATTCTTCTTCCAATCGCAGACATCTGACAACAGTTCTAGGAACTTTTCAAATCAAATCTCCTTAATTTTACAACAATGCACCAACATTAATTGGTGAATGTTCTTCCTATTATCTCTCTTTATGCTTTCATACTTCCCTTCTTCCAGTTTCTTAAGCACCGAAAACTGTCACTTTGGCCATGAAATTCATATAAATTCTGCGTCACTTTATGAGCGCATAGTTAAAACGCATAAGCGGCAATCTGCGTTGCAACAATGTAGCCTACATACACTCACACGCACTACTCTGAGTATGAACTACTCTTATGAGTAGTTTTATATACATATAGTAAGTTGTCGTCGGTTGTTGTTGGGTAAAAGCAAGTATTTGTGTGAAGATGGCAAATGCTAGGCAGCATATATTCAATTTGTCTGATATAGGAAGATGGTAACCCTTATAATATATCCAATTTATTTTCTTCGATATGTTTTATGTGCCACCCTTATACAGTACACTTTTTTAAAACTTATGTAGATGTTAGCAAAAAACTATTCCGAAAAATATTTTTTATATCGATTATGTATCTGTATAGTATAAACCACTATTCAAGTGATTATAGTCCAACTTTATTTTCCCAAGAATTCTTCATTTACAAATTGCTGCTTGTGCCCCACTTAGTCATGCTAAGCAATTTAATTGCATTTTGGCTTTTGGGCTAGAAATTGCTTAGCAAGATTTTTGGATTTATAATACTGTAGTGTTCGAGTGCTGGGCGTATTCACACTTCTCCCCACGTAGTTACATGCAAGTATCCATTACAAATGCAAATTTAATGATTTTAACGCCACAACGGATAATCATGGTCAGTTACTAATTTGTAATTTTTTGTTGCTCCCGTTAGAGCAATTCACTTTACAATTTTATTTTAGTGCTGCAGCTCACTAGAATGCAACTCTGCTCTGTTTCGGTACTTTTATTGTGATTTTGTTGCACTTAAGAAACAATTTCCAAGTTCGTTAAGAAACCATTTAAATATAGCATTATATGCGCCTTTATGTATGTGTGTTTGTATGTATGTGTTTATGCACTCAAATACATGCGGGAGTGCATGACACTTTGTATTCTCGCGGTACTCGGAGGTATTTAATGACTGACAATTTGTTGTCCCTGAACTGATTTCTATACTTCCATCGATTTGAGATTAAAACACATACAATTTTTTACATACATATGTGATATAATATTGCGTATATATATGTGTACATATGCAAGTAGCTCGGCTGTTTTCAGAATTAACAGACCAATTCGCATCGCATTTCATTTGCACCTACTCATTCATTCATCGGAGTAGGCACGTCATTCATAAAAGAAAATATAAACTCATATACATGTAAGCACTCCTACTGTCATTGAGACAAGAAATCGTCACCACAAATGAGCAAAGATTAAACAACCCAGCAAAGTCGAAGTTGACAGCAGAGATATGATGATTCTTTCGAAAGACCTATTACATCAACGAGCAATTCTTCAGCAATGAAGTGCCTGCTCATGCTTCCGCATTACCATCGCTGCAGCATTACTAGATAAAATATCTACACTTCCACTTCTACCCAGAGACAACAACCCGCTCCAACAACAGCAAATTTGTACAGTCGCGCTGCTGGTGGCATAGAGAAATTTCACTTAATCAACCGTGTGAAAAGTAATTCTTTGCAAATTCTATTGTCCATAGCACTAGCTGCGTCTGCTTCTATTGCTGTTGATAATGCTGATTGCATCATTGTTGTTATTGTTTTTTAAGCACTTTTATTGACAAAAGCATGTGGCTTCAAAGATAGTGGCCCAAGTGCGTCAGTATATGTCTGCGATTGATGGCTTTAGCACTTTTTTATGCTTTTTAGGCGGATTTTCATATAAATTTGCATTCAATTGCTGTCATAAAATAAGTTGTGAAAATTCCTATACTTTCATGAAGACACTTCAATCTTCATTTTAAGTACAGATATATACAAAACAATTTTATACCTGAGTGAATCTGCTGAAATTCTACATTTACGGTATTTAACATAAATTCTTAACTCAAGTGTGGCTAATTAGCTTCGAGACTGGCAGCTGGGAAATTAATTAATTAGTAAATCTGTTGGATTTTAATTTAAAGAATTATTTAAAAAATTTTGGATATTTATGTCCTTTAATTTCATAAAAAATTTATAAATAGGAATAAAATTATATAAATTTTAATTCTATTGCCATAATTATCGGAATTTAGTAAGATGAGTTTAAGACTTAAAATATACATTGAATCCTAATTGAAGGCAACAACTTAATTCAAAATGTATCAGACATAGAAAATGTTGCATCTACATTTAGGATACATTTGAGATTAGTCAAGATATGATTCTAGGTTAGGATGGTTTTGTTAAATCTGAAGGGAGCAGAAAGTCTTCAGGAATAAAATAAATTTGTATATTAAATTTATAATTGGATTATCTCCACCATTTTAATTTTTCGTCACGCCCCGGATTAAGATTAAATGATGTTACTAAATTGTGACAGCGACATAATTGCGATTTATGTGCAACACAAATATTATGGAAGCGAAAACAATAAAGGTGAAATCTGCAGCTGTACTACAACACTCAGAAGCTTTAGTCTTTAAGCTGCTCCACCATAATGCGTAATTGAAAGCGGTATCGAAGAAGATACATATATATGCATTTAACTTAAAGCGCACCCGTAAAATGTTTTATCTCAGAAATAATCTGCATATTTGTTTGTGATTGGACACACTTGCCAGCCGCGACAGCTGCGCATGCCCCCGACATTTATCCCTTCCACAAAGGGACTGCCATCGGGTTATTTGGCTTGCAGCTGGAACTGTGCATATTTTTGCACAGTTGTGTGTATTTTTGCTGGCAGATATATCTTCGTTCATCCTACCTTAGACATCTGAAAATTAAATTTGCATCTGCAATAAAAAACCATCAGCAATTTGGTTCCGCTGTGGCAAAGAACACTGCCCAGTTGCAACACACACGCGGCAGGATGCCTTTGGTAGCGCACAGAGTGTTGTCAATTAACGCGTGCAAAGTACGAAATTTGCTACCGCATTTTTGCTAATTGCAGCTGGCATGGTGATTCACAGCTTTGGAAAATATGGGAGAGAGAAAGAGAAGAAAAGTTTCGTTTAAAACCTACCATGGCAGAGAAAACTTCTAAGAGGAAATAATAAATATACTCTCAAGGGGTTGTCGAAATTAAAATTATCTTCATTCCTAATCATAATAAGTATATTTTACACATACTCAACTTAAACTTATACTTGTAACTATATTTATACACGCACTAATACTGTATATGGAATTTGTGTTGTATTTATATTATTTCCAAAAACATACCCATCCTTCGCATGACTTAATATAAGCTAGTTGCATATTATACTTGCCAATATCATTTACATCTAAATCGACGTTCAAAAATCTATTAAACCCACACCAAAATCAATTCTCGTCGCAAGTAATATAAATTTTTTGTATCTCTTGCCATATAAACTGTCTCGTATACGAATTCGATGATTATAATTTCCATAAAATCACCATTTTTGCATATTAATTTAAATGACAGTGCTCAAAAATGTTAAAAGCTATCATTAGCAAACAAGCCGCAACTTTCGCACACAAAGCACACTCCAACTCAACGGGCGCCCGCTGCCACATGCCAGTGAAGAAAGTATTCAAAATATGGCCACTGAGCAAAAACGCTCACCTTAATCTCAACATCAGCGTTCAATGCTAATATCACTTGAAAGTCAGTGAAAACATGCATGGCAGTGGCAAGGCAAAGTAAGGATCGGCACTGCAAACACAACGCTTGCCACAAGACAATGCAACTTTGGTTACTATACATATATGTTTGTAAGTATGTACGTTGGCATTACTCGCAAGCAGCTTCTCTGCTTTTGCTCCATGAAAGTCAGGTCAATGCAAGAGAATGTTGAATTGCTTTTTAATATCACCCAATGACGCCCACTTCAATTGCATTGCCGCTGGCAATGTAATCATATTATAATATTTCCAATAAATCTCTTATTTCTTAGATCTTTGTATTTGTATTTTTTTTGCTGTCACTTCTTGCATTCAATAGTTATTTTTTATAAAGAGTGGTATTTGTTATGGCATGTAACAATTTGTTGCGAAAGTTGCGGTTGTTATTTGTTATGGCATGTAACAATTTGTTGCGAAAGTTGCGGTTGTTAGAGAAAAGTTCGTCGCTTAAGTCTTCGGTTCACTCTACATACCATAAATATTCGCCTTGATTGCTTGGTATAAATCAAAATTTAAATATTTTAATAAAATTAAGTTTCAATTTAATGGAGCAGTAAATATTTTATAACCTAAATTCATATTAGATCATTTTACAAACCAGCTTCAAAGTGTTCAATTAAGCCCTTCGTGGTATTTTTAACCCTTTCATGCCGAATTAAAATGGGCGGAGCTAACATTTTTTTAGCACAGATATATATTAGTTTTAACTCAACTAAGAAGGGATGAAAAATTCAAAGTCCTATGTATTCCTGGTTCATTAATTACAGGATGTTGCTTATAGGCACAAATTAAACGAAACACTTTTCTTATGAAATTATTTTTAAATAACTCTCTTATCTTTACTTATATAGTTCACTTTGTTTTAAAACAAAACAATTCTATTTATGTTTTTGAACACATTTTGTATAACCACTTTTGTATAAATTTTTTCAAGAAACGATTTTTGCCAATTTCTCTTACTGAATGAACACGTGCACAGCTCATCAGAAAAAGTAACTGTAAGCTTTGCACAACACATAAGTCTACATAATTGAAAAACCGCTGGTCAAAAATATTTAAATAACGAATTGAAGCCGGTAAGTACAATGTTGCTTATAGGCAATATTGAGCATGAAAGGGTTAACATGTCTCATAAATTGTTGCTTGCATATTTAATATGCTGGTTAAGTTCTTGTATGACGGCGTATTTAAAGTCACTGGTTTGTCATCTTCCTTTTAATGATGCCCTGAGGCATCTTTTGATGAAAACTTTCTTTGTCTCATAAATAATAAGTAGAGCAGAAAGATGGAGTAAACAAGTGGACTTTTGAATTTGTTTTTAATAAAATCTAAAAATTACATACATAAAAATGTTTCTTAGAATCTTAATGAAGAAATTATTAAAGGAATGTTTTTTTCTGCAACATTATAATTATGAATGTTAAGTAAACATTTTCTCAAACAAGTTGATAATTACTGCTTGGGGACTGGCTGATATTCATTAAAAAAAATTGTATGGCTACTTTTGAAAAGTCATATAGGGCTTAAATCAACCTTAGAAATTATTTATTCAGTACTTTTTAAGTTTGTTTAAAAGATTTAATATTTTCTCACAGATGGCGCTGAGTTCAATAAAAGTATTGAATAGCTTTAACTTCTTTAATTTTTTCCAGATTTTTTATAAATTTTACCCTGCAAAGACGCTTTAACATTTTATTTTTTTCAACTGTGAACTGAAATTTCTCTCTAAAACTTCGTACAGGTTCAAAACTATATAAAAGGTGAACAATTTTACCACCAACACAGCTACTAAACTTCAAGGGAAACAAGTTTGATTTCTGCCTAGACACATTTAGTATATTTCTACACAGAATATATATATAGAATATAGATATATGTTAGTATGTAAATTGGTATATTTTATGTCCCCCACCCTCAGCAATCAGCAATCACGTTCTGCCGAACCACTGTATAAAATTGGCAGAAAGTTGAATAAATTAGAATTGAAATTTGCATTTTAATGTATGCAAGCAGATAAAATTTAGATAACAATTAACTTAGCCACCGGAGCCATAAATTTCAGTACAAAGCAATTAATGTTAAACTGAGCGGACGATCTCCGGTGATATGAAAAATTACAAGCGAAGGTGTGAGAATGTTATTAATTGCGATTTTGCCACTAGCTGAGTAAAGTTCTTAATTAAAAATGGAAAATTTATTATCGTCTTATTCCTATGTACTACTGAAAAGCACAAAATTTGTGGAATAAGGGAAAGGAAATTGATTAATTGTTGAAATGCTAAGTTGATTAGGTTATAATAAATACTTAGTCTATATACATAGTGGACCATCAGAGGAGATAGAAACACGAAAGTAACTACAATACGGAGAGAATATTTATTTTTGGTTCATAAAATAAGGCTTCCTTAGAAATATTCCCAGTACGATAAAGATCTAATTATCGGTCACATATTTATCGATAATGTTTTCTAGAAATGTTTGAGTAGATGTCACTAATCACTAAAAATAAATAATATAAAATAATATTCAATTTAATCGGCTTTACAATAATTTTCTCTTGTGATATGTTTGATTTCCTACTGGGCATGATGCTCTTACTCTTGATTTCCAACTGCAATTTCCAACTACAACCCGTCAACAACTCTTCGACTTAGTAATTTAGTTTTTAATTGACACATGTTGATAAGTATTTTCGTGTAAACAGCCTGCCAATTCCAGATTAAAGCCGGTTGTCTATTGAATTCATGCGCACAGGCTATAACAGTAAGTTTGGCTGATGTTTATTGATTAGATAAGAACTGGCAGGGGGATAACTTTGCAACCTAACTGTATTATTAAATCACTATTGTTCCTTAATTAGGTTGTTACTTAGTTGAAGTTTAGCAAATGTGGCTCTTAGTAAACTAGCTTGTTAGCATAGATTTGAATATATGCAATGGAAACTTGGTATGCTTGAAGTAAACAGATATGTTTCTAATGGAAAATTCATAAAGTTTCTACAAATTAACATGTTTTTAATCTTATACGTAGACCTAAAACTAAGTTAAATGTCAACTTAAACTTTCTTCTACGATAATTTTAGTTGTGGCCTCCACTTCACTATGTATTTAGCTTAAAATTCCTTCGGAGATTCGAATACTTTATTGCTTAATTTAATTATTAAATCCAAAATTCTTTCTCATTAATTTTTAAAGGCATTTAATAGCCATAATAAATCATATGATACCTGTTTCTTATGAAAGAACATTAAAAAGAGAAGTAAAAAAGCTTCGAAATGCTTAATTATTAATTTCGTTATGGTATAGTAACCATAATTGCTAAGGCATCAAAATTTCTAAATTAATTAAGAGTATAGAAAGTGTAATTTATATTCTTCTTTTCTTCTTAGAAAAAGATTCTTGAAATATATTTCTATCAAAGAATTGATTCTCAGTTACATCTTCATAAAAGTCTATGCAGAAAGATTGTTTAAGAAATTAGATGAAAATAAATTTTTCTTAGTTAATTGAAAATTAGTAAGTAATTAGTTTCTTATACTTTTACATCCGATTCCCTCAACTTGTACCAGCTCAAGTTGCTTGAAATCTGAGTTACGCAACTAAAAGTGTATATCTGTAATTTATGGTTGCCCAACTTAATAGCTTAAATAAGCGTGTTTATTGCATGCCGCCAACAAAACGCGCTGGACCACCAACTTGGCTTAGCACTCTGGGGGTTACCCCGGCTGCTAATGTCTTACTGCACGTCTACTTAAAGAAACGGAAAATTTTATTTTCATATTTCTTAAACAATGTTTTTGTTGTTTTTACATTGTTGTTGTTGAGCTGGCACATGAAATTAAGAAAAATAATGGATGATGATGCGAATGTGTCGGAGCCGTTGCTGGACCCGTTGATGGCGCTTACGTTGGCGCTGGCGTTGCCCACCATGATAATAGGCAGGAAGCGATGCGGTAAACACCATTCGCCTGCCAGATGATGTAATTGAAGATGAAGCAGCAGAAGAAAGAGAAGAAAACGTCGGCTGTGATGGCCGCTTTTGCAGCGGGCCTTTACGCATATGGGTACGTCTGTCACAGGTGGCCGGTCGGCAGTGAAAGTAAATACTCTTTAGATGACTTTAATTCCTGTTTTACTCTTTGCAGGCGAGTTAATGCGGCATAAATAAGCTTTTGTTTGTTTATTTGTATAATAACTGTAAACTTGCTTATTATTGCGAGGTGTGGGTGGATGGCCATTAATAGTACGCAGGTGAGAGTTTTGCAATTTTTTATAAAGAATATATCTATTACATTTTAATACTTAAGATATGTATCTCAATGCAAGTAACTAATTTTAATCGGCATTATATTATAGATCTAGAATCGCCTGATAAGTTTAGTTCTACAGCTGAACATTTTTTGATCGCGAGACTTAAGACAAATTAGTTCCTCTCTCTCTTCTTCATAAATACCAGAGTGCCTAAAGCATATGATAATCCGTGAAAAAAGCTTTATATAAGATCAAGGAATGTAGAAAATATTATTTTCTCGGACATATAAAAGGGTAAACACCTAAATTTTCGGACATGTTTTCTTTTAATGGATATGTTGAACTTCCTGTACTTCTTCCAGAACAAATAAAACACTGTCTGCCCATTTGAGCACTAAATCAAAGCTTCAAAATAAAACCCACAACTAAATATGCGCGAAAAACACACATTTGCCTCCACATTCTTGCAACATTCACACTCACACACAGTCAGTAAGTCTACACAAAGCCACCGAAAAGGCATTTCACACTCTTCTACAACACCAAGAACACCGATATTTACCTCGTCTGCGTTGAGTAGCCAGAATGTTTTGTTTCTATGATTGATAGCATTTGTAGCCGGAAAGGCAGCGACTACAAGCACCCAACGAAAGCTAGTAAAAGTATTATTCTTAAAAAAAAAACCAAGAATAAAACATGATAATTTGAACTAAAAAAAAATATAAAATGTCTGCTTGCAACAATGTAAACACCTACCACCTGTAATAAACACATCGCGCCAACAGTCAAATTCTGCCCCAAAGCAAATTCAAAGAGAACTCCAGTCTCAAGTTCAACTCAATACTACTGTCAGGTGTGTCGTCGGCAGTGTTATTGTTGTTGGCTGACTCTGCCGCCGCCACAAGTCAAAAGCAAACGAACTCGAGGCAAGGCACAACTCAAAGTCAATTTGACTACAAATCCACCGCAACTGATTGCCTTTGAAGCGGCAAAGACGCCAGTGTTTCTTAAATACAACTTTACATATAAGTTAGTATGGATGTGTGTGCACATAAATCATCGTCCGTCTGTATTTGCGCGCGGCTAGCAAAAGGGTTGTCAAAAGCAAAATATTTGTAGGTGCTGCGAAAATTACTTTTTAAAAAATCCAAACCTTCAGATTTTCTAAGGTTCTTTCGCTGCTAGTATTGAGTTGTTGGCTGTAGAAAGAGGAAATTGTTGTTGTCATAAAGATGAATGCTTTACATAAAGTACATATCAGCTGGCAATTCATAATGCAGCCTGTAATTCATTGCGCCAATTGGCAGGCAATAATAAGCGGACGCGCAAGTGAGCGAGCAAGCGGGGCAATGACGGTGCGGTTGGGCAGCGGAGAGATGTCTTTCAAGTTCAGCTTTTCTTATAGCTTTATTATTGCATATTAAAGGGAATTATATTCGGTGTGATGTAATAATGGAAGTCGATATAAAAACGAACGTTGGTTAATTCCCAACGTAACATTCAGGATTCAGATCGACTATGTAAAATCTGGCAATTAAAATGAAAAGATCATATCGCTTAAAAAATATTCGTTAACTTCTGATCGAGGTAGATATTCGAGTAAAAAAAATGTAGTCAAAGCTACTCTAAATGCAGTCTTCTTCAAGATATAATGAACCAGATTTTCTAATTTTTTGACGTTTTTCGGACTCGGCTGCAAAATTAGTATAATAATAATACCAAAAATTTTAAAAATATAAATTGTGAATACGAAATATTCAATATTCGCTGGTTTTATTTTCACGGAGTAAAAATCACTCAAACCATAAACATGAACTATAAAATGCTACTTATCAAATTTCTTAAACGAGACTACGTGCAACAAACGCATGTTGTAATCGAGCAATGAAACTGCAAAAGCTATTAAATAAAAAAACCCAACCGACCTCACTAGAAATTTACTGACAACGAAAGAGATAATTTGTAGCATAAGACGCCAGTAGCCAAAAACACAACACTGCACCCGTAAATTAGCTGTGGCTTTTGACCAAAAACATCGAACACTTGCAATTGCGCCAAACAGCAGCGGGTTACAAAAACAACAAATTAAACAAAAGAAATAACAATCGAAGTTAAAAAATTACATGAAGAAACTGTAACAAAATCCTTTTTCGGCGTGGCGACGCCGACTCGTGGGAGTAGCGAGCTTGCGCTGATAAAAATGCCTGAAACAGCGGAGCGCTAGCGGCGGGTAATGTTAATTTTTATATGTTACTAATGCAGACATGAGTACATGAGTAAATACATACATATATATGTATGCATGTAGTACATTTGTAAGTGGTGCATATCAGCATCGGCAAAACGAGCACTCAGGCGCATACCTCCCACCGACAAGTCGAAATCTCCCAAAAATGCCTGCCAGATAAATTATTTCCAATTACATCGAAAATAGCGTTGCCACCCGCTCCAACGGCCGTTAGACGTGCATACAGTCTCATATATTTTGATATTTATATGTGGGCAACTTTTTAGTTTTTGCTATTTTTTATTTAGTTGAGCGCTTAAGTTTCGGCGTTGCTTTGGAAGTGTGCCGACTTTCGGTGGCGATGAAATGATAACAAATTGCATTATAATATCTGGAAAATCGCTGACATTTGGTAGTGTTTTCGCTGAAAGTTTGGCACTCATTTTATTGTTATTTTTGTTGTCACTGTGTTACAAATTGCAGCCGTTCGAATGGCAAAAGAGGGCAATTGCAAGGGCGGGAATGGATTAAACTTTTATTGTTTTGTAATAAACAGGTGCCTTAATGTTCGTTATACAAATTATTTGTTGTCATAGAATGCAATAAACGTAACTTAAGCTTTTATTGCATAACTTAATATAGCCTAACTTACTCTAACATAGCGAACATAACATTGCTTAAATTTCTTAACCCAACCATGCCTGACCCCATCTCATTTTTGCAACAGCATTTCACAATAAATAACATTATTTTATTATTTATTGTGCTCTCATAATTTTCATTAGTTATTTGTTTATTTACTTTGAATTAATTTGCAATCAGAATAAATAACAAATTTCAACAACTCGTTAACTTGTCAATCAAATGAATCATTACAAACGTATAATTATTGCATTCACTTCAAGCAACGTGTATCTATGTTTCTAATTTATTTAGCCACCCATTTTTTATCAGCATTAAACTGTTCGTTAAACACCTGTTTTTTGTGCGAATGCGGCAGACTTCGTTAGACAAGCGGACGCCAGTCAACTCAAGCACGCTCGTACTCCTTTACTCAAACGCTCCGTTGGCTCATTAAGCGACTGAGCTGAGACTGGCTTTGCAAATTTGTCTTTGAGCAGCAAATTACCCTGAGTTTGTTTGGTTAACAAGAAATCTGATTTTCATTGCGGCAGAACAAAGTAGTTGCGGTTTTTTTCAATGAATTATTATAATTTTTTGGATTTTATTATGAATTGGTTGGCTATGCAATTATCTAAAGCTGTCACACTGCTTATGCCAATGGTGGTACAGGTGTTTCTGAACTGTTGAATTATTTCGATAGTAAAAAGTAGTTTGAGTTTGAAAATATGTTACGCCGCTTTAATTATGTATGTACATATAAGGAATATTTTTAAATTGCTTAAAAAATGTCAATAATTTAGTTTACTAAAAAGTGTATAATTATAGAAAGCTGAAGAAAATTGCGGCCCGTATTTTTTGAAATGTATTTTTTCATTTTCTTGAATACACAACTTTGACCCTTATCTAATAATATACGAATATGCTCTTGAACTTCGAAAATAAACCTTTAATTTATGGGCAAATCTTTCGAAAAATTTGGTTTAGTTATATACATATTGTCGGAAATTCGAAATAAATTTGTTTGATTTCGAATACTAATTTCGAATAATAAAAATGTTATTATTAATTAATATTAGTCAAATATGAGAGTTTAACTTCGAATAAGCAACAATCGCAGAAAATAAGTTAGATGGAAAACGAAATTTCGATATTCGAAGTAAATTCTTTCAATTTCGAAGACTAGTTTCGAAAAACAGAGAAACTCAGTCGAATAAAAGTGTTTTTGATTTTTCGAAATTCAGAATATAAAGTTTTCAATTTTTGAGCCTAATTTCGAAAACGGTTGCTGTTTAAAAAAACACGGAAAAAACATTTTAATAAATAAATTCAACAGACTATAACTGAAACCTCAGTAATCAATTAAATGTGTCCACCACAAATCATAAATATCTAAATCATTTCCATTTAGTAGTTAAATATAACTTTGTTCGAAAACTTATTACCGCATATAAAATTCAATTTAGTTGTGCTTTGCCAATCAACTAACTGTTTGTGCAACGAATATTTCTTAGAGGCAATTCGAATGCTCGTGCACAACTGCCGACACTAAACTTTTATGCACAGCTTATTCACCTCTATCCACGACGTAGTGTAACACAGAGATAATTGCAATTTATAAGCAATCACCGCAACCAAAGACAGTCTTTACGGATTTGCTCTAGTTTCGGGCTAAATTTCAATAGCAAAACCTAAATTATGACCTAAGGCCATGCACAACAACTTCTATATAATAATAATGACAAAATAACAACAACAAATCAGACTGAAATCTGCAATTTATAAATGGGCGTTGGGATATGAGCAAATGCAGGCCAGAATGCGATTGTGAGGAACAGCGAACAATGTACTTTCTGGCAACACCGGCGATTCCTTATAACCATAAGTAAGTGAAATTTACTTTTGAGCAAAACGAAATCTGCAATAGAAAGTATTTTGCATGGACTTATACGGCTGGTAGTGTTGTTGCGGCTGATTGACACTGTTGCTGTTGCGCAGACGGCGGGCGCGTGGCGCACAGCTTGTGGCAATGATTGGAGTTGTGAGGGTGTTAATCAGTAGCAATAACAATTGTCTGTTGGCATTTTAGCACGATTTTCGTGTTGTTGTTGTTGATGTTTTTTAGAAACTTTTAATAATTTCTGCATCTAACTGAAACGAGTTCGTTGCTTAAGTCTTTTGTATATGGATCGTATTTTCAAGGCATACTTTAAATATGAGGAAAAGGAAATGTTCATAACTATTTACCTCATACATCAATTATGACACCTTTCAATTCAGCTTTCTTCAAACAATCTCTTTTAGTACTAACTCGGTTTCACCCATTTATATGGCTCACCAGTCACAAGAGACTTGAACGCATTGCTGCTACCGGCCAGCTAATGCCATTTTTGGGCAACACTCAGTGTTTGCGGCTGTCAACTGCAATTTTTATACTCTCGCAACAAATGTTGCTAAAGAGAGTATTATAGTTTTGTTCACATAACGGTTGTTTGTAACACCCAAAACTAAACGAGTTAGATATAGGGTTATATATACCAAAGTGATCAGGGTGAAGAGTGGAGTTCAAATCCGAATGTCTGTCTGTCCGTCCGTCCGTCCGTCCGTCCGTCTGTGCAAGCTGTAACTTGAGTAAAAATTAAGATATCTTGATGAAACTTGGCACACTTATTTCTTGGCACCATAGGAAGGGTGCTTTCGAAAATGAGCAAAATCGGACCACTGCCACGCCCACAAAATGGCGAAAACCGAAAACACATAAAGTGCCATAACTAAGCCATAAATAAAGCTATGGAAATAAAATTTGGTATGAAGGATCGTACTATGAAGGGGCATATTTGGATGTAATTTTTTTGGGGAAGTGGGCGTGGCCCCGCCCCCTACTAAGTTTTTTGTACTTATCTCGCAAACCAATAGAGCTATATAAACCAAACTTTCTGCAGTCGTTTTTTTTAGCCACTTCCTAATACAGTCCAAAAATGAAAGAAATCGGACAGTAACCACGCCCACCTCCCATACAAAAGTTAGGTTGAAAACTACTAAAAGTGGGTTAACTCGTTAACGAAAAACGTCACAAACACTAAATTTCACATAAGAAATGGCAGATAGAAGCTGCACTCAGATTTTTTTACAAAATGGAAAATGGGCGTGGCGTCGCCCACTTATGGGTCAAAAACCATATCTCAGGAACTACTCGACCGATTTCAATGAAATTTGGTTTGTAATAGTTTCCTTACATCCCAATGATATATTGTGAAAATAGGCCAAATCGCTTCACAACCACGCCTACTTCTTATATACCAGAACTTTGAAGACAATCTGAATCGTTTACTTTACAATATATAAAGTAAGTACTAGTGAAGATATCGGTGCAGAACTTTGCACAAATACTATGTTAATTCACGAAATTCATTTAATTGTATACTAAATATTCGAGTACTTGCGTACATACTATATATATTTTCGTCATAATAGTGCCTATCGATAGCCACAAACTTATAATATTGAGTCGATGTTTTATAAAACACTTTATTTTCAAAGAGAAATTTTCTACTCAAGACACTTTTGCTTTTTGCGACTAGAAATTAAAGAAAACATTATCATAAATTTGTTTTTACATTTTCCAAATTTTGAGCGTCCAAAATTACTTATTTATACATTAGGCGGTATATTGATGGCTCTTCTCAAAATCTTGTTTGTAATTGCTCAACTAGCTATATTAGCTGAAATAAGTGTTTTCGAAGTGATATCAGATCGTTGCGCAATAATGTCAACGACGGAGATGAAACTTATTTGCACTGGCAAGTATCCTGCAGAAATATTGGTTAAATACACCGATGGACTCATGAAACCTGGAGCACTATATGCAATATCTCAATTCATCGATAGCAATTCCAGCCATTACTTTGTTTCGCATTTTCCTAGTCCGTTGATCGATTGTGTTACGGTTAAGGCTCGCACAACAGTAAAATACGACTGTACCGATAAAGATGGCAAAACGGAAGAAATCAAAGTATATACAAGGCGTTTAAACTGCTTAACTGAAAATCTGCACATGGTCGATGAACTCTTGACAATTTGTGCTGGAAAACCAATGAAACCATCAGAATTTGTGGTTTTACAGTATAATTTCTATAAAATGCCTATAGTAGTTGTAAGTAACGCAGATGCTGTTACGTTTCGAGTGCAACCTTATTTCTTGGCAGCAACAATACTATTTGTAGTAAAAGAAACAAAATTTGTTATATTATGATTTAACCAACAAATAAATGTTTAGTAAACTTACTGGAACTGTTTTAATATACGCCGTATGTAAATTGAATTATTTTCTGATGTTATGAACGACTTCGAAAGACTGCCTCTGCAGCGAGAAGCGAAAAAAAAAATAAAATAAGCTAAATTTTTTTTTTTTGACAAATGAGTCTTTCATTCATAAAAAACTGTCAGTGAGACACAATCCTCCGAGCTTTCATGATATACATTTTTTTAGATTTATCCAAAGTGTATTCAACAAAGTGAACCAGGTATATGACATATCACAATTTTTTACCCGAATGTGACATGTTTGTTGCCAATGATTTAACCCATACATTTATTCAAAAATTCAAATTTTGAAATTCAAAAGTAAACAAATTTCAAACCAAAAAAAAATATTTTTTAAATGAATAAAAGAAAATGCCGAATACATTCTGCTTAGGCAAAACAACTCATGGAAGCAATTTACTAATGTTTTGTGCTCAAACTGACAAATCGCAAACAATTTTATCAATATATATTATATTGTTAAAGTTAAAAAAGACGGGTTAATGTAAACAAATACATGTATTGTTTACTATTTTATTGTCGAAAGCGGGTATGTCAAATACTTAGTTCACTTTGTTGAATACACTTTGGATTTATCAATGAAAGTCTCACTTTTTATGAACCTATGGTATGCGATAAACTAGCATGTCAGATATCCAATCAATCAATCGATTGGGCCGATTGCGCCGATTGTGCCCTTGATCTAAAATTTCGTGTAAAATCTTCAAGAGGAAATTTATTTATTTATTTATATTTATTATTAGGGGTGTTTTGTTTGACCACCACAAGCTAAATTATGGACAAATAAAACGCATTTAGCTTATTTCATATTTTCGCTTAAAAATGAATTGTGTTGGCAATGCGAACCCGAACTCTCAGCTGATTTGTAATTTATTTAAAAAAAATTGGTTGAATTTATAAATCAAATTTTCCTTTCGTTTACCGCTTTTCTATAATGTTCTGACCTTTTAAGGAATCTACAATCATTATTAGATTCGGGATGGTCAAAATAAATATGGATAAACTTTTTATTTGCCATTTTGCATATCGATAGAGTTTAAAATTTTGGTTTGTTTACATTTTTATCTGTCAAAATGGGGTTTCTCGCTGTTGACAACTATTTTTTTTTTTGAAAAAATCTAACTATTGTGAATGAAAAAATGCGATGAACTGGCAATGCCTCTAGTTCAATATGCAAGCTATGATAGCTAATGACAAGCTAACATAATTATGTTGACTAAGTCTTCCATACAAAATAAGCTAATAG
Organism: Zeugodacus tau; assembly: GCA_031772095.1. Classification (NCBI taxonomy): domain Eukaryota; kingdom Metazoa; phylum Arthropoda; class Insecta; order Diptera; family Tephritidae; genus Zeugodacus; species Zeugodacus tau. Next base: position 77,293,192 of record CM062649.1, read on the forward strand.
CTTAATTTGCTGGTCAAGTAAAACACGCCTATTATTTATTTATTTTACCCTCTCTTTGTATCCGAAACTTTCTGTGCGTTTGAAGGGAAATAAATTTCACTGCACTTAACATCCACAATTACTTAGGACAAAAAATGTAGAGCAGTTATTTATAGCGACGACAAAGAACGAATGTTTCTATGTCGTTTCTGTACACGTTTCAAATTGGGGATTCTCAATTTATTTTCGATAAGTATCGATAACGCCAACAGGAATGCCAAATAGACGTTCGTATTTCGTTTTAAAACGATCAAGACAACGGGAATAGGGGCGATTTTTGATTTTTGATCACTGTTTTATAAGACACTTTATTTACAAACTGAATTTTTCTACAACAGACACTTTTGCTTTTTGCGACTACAAATCAAAGAAAAAATAATCATAAATTTGTTTTTACATTTTTCAAATTTGAAGCGTCCAAAATTACTAATTTATACATAGGTATATTGATGGCTTTTCTCAAAATCCTTTTTGTAATTGTTCAACTAGCTTTAATAGCTAAAATTAGTGATTGCCAAGAAATAGATCGTTGCGAAATACTGGCAACGACGGAGATGAAACGTATTTGCACTGGCAAGTATCCTGCAGAAATATGGGTTAAGTACAACGATGGAATCATGAAGTATGGAGCACCATATGCAATATTTCAATTCATCGATAGCAGTGCCAACCATTATTTTGTTACGCATTTTTCTAGTCCGTTGATCGATTGTGTTAAGGTTATGGCTCACACACCAGCAGAGTACGACTGTACCAATAAAGATGGCATAACGGAAAAAATTCACGTAAATACAAGTACTATAATTTGTATCACTGAAAATCTGCACATGGTCGACGAGCTATTAGTATTTTGTGCTGGAAAACCAATGAAACCATCAGAGTTCGTGGTTTTGCAGTATAATTATTATACAATGGTTGCAAGCAACACAGATGCTTTTACGTTTCGAGTGCATCCTTTTTTCTTGGCAGCAACAATACTATTTGTAGTAGAAGAAACAAAATTTGTTATATTATGATTTGACCAACAAATAAATGTTTAATGAACTTACTCGAACTCTTGAGTTTTAATATACGCCATATATAAATTGAATTTTTTGCTAATGTTATCAACGACTTGAAAAAACTGCTTCTGCAGCGAGAAGTAAAAAAAAAATAAAAAAAAAATAAACTGAAAATTCTTTTTTTGACAAATGAGGCTTTCATTTATAAAAACTGTGTCATTGAGACAAAATTCTCCGAGCTTTCATGATATAGTTTTTTTTTCAAATTTATCAGTGAAAATCGCACTTTTTGTGAACCTCTGATAAGTGGTAAACTAAAATGTCATTGTTTCCCTAAGCTCCCTTATAGCAAAAATTGGTAAAATCGATCCAAAATTTCCTCAGCCCCCGTATACTATATGTATATAATGTTTTTCGTCAATATAGTGAACTTTATGCGGAATATATGGGTGAAATTGTGTATTATCTTGATACAAATTAAATAGATAAGTACCGAGAGTAGAAAATGTGCAGTTGCGATGGATAGTTGAAAAATAATATACCAATGTATAAATTTGCTTCAGTTCATTTATGTTTATATAATTTTCTAAAATTAAAATGCATTCAATTTCGATTCAATTTCCAATGGCAAAAATAAAAATAATAATAAGCACAGGAGAATAAATTTCCATAAATCACAACAACATTCATTAAATTTACTTAAATGTCAGCTCAGAGGCATATTTATTTCCTACTTACACTCATGAGCACAAATATATAAATATCTATAAGCAACTGAAGGCGACTGCGACGATGCAGTCAATAGGTTAGCCCACACACTGCCGTATGTCGGCAAACAAAGTAGCAATCCTCTATGCAAATGCGTCCGCACACCCGCTTCGTTACGCTGCAGTCAAAGTCCATTTCAAAAACAACACAACAGCAACAACAACAAAAGAGAAACAGCGCTGGTGTTTAAGAGCAAAACTTGATTGGCGCAAATGCAAATTCGAATGCAACATGTGTATTGACAGCCGCGGTGGCAACAGCAATCACAGTTCTACGTTGCCCACAGTGGTGTGTGCCGCCATGTTGCAGCCACACACAATAACAACATATTCTGCACACCCTTCCCTTCGCTACACCCTCCACTACGGCTCGCATTCGTTTCTGCAGGTGCATTAACATATCTGAAATAGTGTTGGGAAGTGGAGAAAATTTCAATTTGTTTCCTGATTATAACTTCAAAGTAACAGCGAAGTTTAAATTTGATATTTTGGCGTTAGAAATTAATTAACTTCCCTATAAGTATTGCCGGAAGGTCGGTAAATTTAAAAAAAAGAGTTACAATTTATCTGACTTTCCAACACTGACAATATTCATTTGACATATGCAGCTACTTATCTCCAAAGTGTATTCAACAAAGTGAACTAAGTATTTGACATACCCCCTTTTGACAATAAAATAGTAAACAATACATGTTTTTGTTTACATTAACCCGTCTTTTTTAACTTTAACAATATAATATATATTGATAAAATTGTTTGCAATTTGTCAGTTGGAGCACAAAACCTTAGTAAATTGCTTCCATGAGTTGTTTTGCCTAAGCAGAAAGTATTCGGCATTTTCTTTTATTCATTTAAAATTTTTTTTTTGGTTCGAAATTTGTTTACTTTTCAATGTCAAAATTTGAATTTTTGAATATATCGTTGGCTTAATATAGAAAAGGCGTATCTACATTTTTTTCGAAATCGCGTTTTTAATGTATTCTGGTAGACCACTGTCAAATACTCCTCCCCTTAAAAAATTAGTGGGCTATGATCGTAAATAACGGATTTATAGTCGTATAAAAAAAAGCCCTAACTCATTCGAAGTTACAATAACAACATAAAGCTCTATCTCAAATAACTTCAAAGAAATTAAAAATAATAACAAAATTATACCACAATTGGATTTGTTACCTGTTTTGAATAAAAAATTGCAATAGAAATGTTTTTTGCATCTTAAGTTTTTAAGGTTTTATTCAGTTTTTTCCTTCTCCTGAAAAGTAACGAAAAGTGTAGATACGCCTTTTCTATATTAAGCCATCGATATGTATGGGTTAAATCAATGGCAACAAACATGTCACATTCGGGTGAAAAATTGTGATATGTCATATACCTGGTTCACTTTGTTGAATACACTTTGCTTATCTCTATATTTCCATGTATCTTTAACCAATTGGCTTAGTTCGTCTATTTGTTGATTTTATGTTTGATGATTTTTTGTTGTTATTTTTTGCGTTCTATAATTTACGTATTTACTTTGACTGTCAGCTTCAACGAGCTTACGCTAGCGTATGGAAAAGTCTTATCACTTTTTGTTGTTTTAGTTGTAATTGTAGTTACTCCGTCGAATTGACATTTTCATTTATATTATTTTATAAGCTAGTATTTATATTTTATTGATATAGTTACTCAATAAGTTACTGACTAACCGTCTTGCACGGGCCGCTGTTCACCCATTAGTTCATGTTCGATATTTGCTTACTGCCTACTCAAAGCCGCCGACTGTTTAATTATTTTTCGCAAATGACGTATGTTCGCTGTCCATATTTGAAGACAAATTGTTGCACCATTTGGACTTTCGATTTTTTTTTTGTAATTTTTTACCATTTTTCTCTCCTATTTCACTGACTTCACTCAGTTTTTTGCCGTAATGGCAATCGCTTGTCGGTTGATTAATTGGTTATTTGACTGTATGGTGTTGAAATTTGTTTTCAAATGGTTTTTTATTACTCAATTTACTTCTAAATTTTTAGGATTTTTTTTACAAATCGGTATTATTTACATATGTACATTAATAGTAAATATGTAAAAATAATTTTTTGTATAAATATTCATAAGTGGTTTGCCTATGAAAGATTTGTGCAAAAGCAATTAGCAGTCAATATTTGTTTAAAATTTATTTGGTAACAAAGAGGTAAAAAAATATTAGAAGTTGGAGAATTTATTGCAGATATAGAATATTCTTAGCTCGAGTTTATTAAAGAATTTGATGTTAATCATTAAACTTTTTTCATGAACCCGGAATTTGTTACACATGCATATTTAACTCGACTTGAACTACACTTTTGCAATTTAACAAATTATATTTATTTGTTTTATGAAACAGTTTGAGTTTGAGTTTTACCTAAAATTGGAACATATAGATATTATTAACAAACTCAATACTTTAAACTAGAATTAAATAGTCAATTTATGAACTCAGAGTACTTTAATGAACCTTTTAGGAGCTAAAAGAAGTAGCGGAAGTAACAATTAAACATACGACAACTAAAGCTCAATTTTAATTTTCTTCTATAATCATATTATTTCATACATATTGTATATATAAAAGTACCTCTAGCATTTTACTTAATCAGTAGTAATAACTTCAAACTCAATATAACCACGACCAATTGCAAGAGAAAAGGGGTCAACGTTGTCTTACATAAAACTTAAGTGTCACTAACACCAATATATCCATCACTCATTCATCATGGCTGGTGACATCTTACCTTTCTGAATGATTCAACTGCAACGCAACAACAGCACTTACAACATATCCAACAACCACAATATAATTCGTTTAATTTATTTATTTTCACCCATTATGAGCATCTTCTTCTTCATATACAATCGTCCATGGCAAATGCTGAGAATATTTTGGCATGTCTTCCTGCTATTAAGGTCGTTGCCTTCGTTACAACTTCAACCCAAAGCGCTTAATCGTGCATATTGTCAGCTTTAGTGTGTGGTATTTTATCAGCTCTACCGGCGCAGACGAATCATGTGTTAATGTGGAGATGGCAAGTAGTAAAAATAAGCGAGAATGGAAACAGAAAATTAAACTTGATTGGTGATTAATAGTGAGGCGACACGTAATTTGAGAGGTTTTGAAGATAAACTTTTGCACACATTAAATATATGCCCAAAAGTATCGGTCTATAGTAATTGATACATAAGTAGATTTGTATATATAAAGGCAACCAACAAATATTGGCGCCTTTGTTGTAAATTTTATGTCAGTTCCCTTTTCTTTTGAATGAATTTCGTTCAATAAAATCAAATATGTACAAAGACACTTCCTATTTAGGTTCCCATAAAGTCTACATTTTTCTAAAGTTAGTTATGTAAAGTCGCCATTCTTTAGTAATTTAAAAGAAAATGGTTGTATGCATACATATTATTAGTATATAGAATCTATTACATGATATCTATGTACAATCCTGATACCTTAGCCACATTATCATCTTACAACTCATAAAAATGTATCTGTTTTTAATGTCATTCACAATTCGATTTTATGTTCGTTGTTATATAAGTATAATGTCTTTTAAAAAATTTTAGTTTCAAAATATGTCTATGATGAAAGATTCATTATACTATCTCAAGAAGCCTAGTTTAGAAAACGAAAGATTTCTATTTGGGTAACAAGTGAACACCGTATCCAATAACCAGTTCTTTGAAAGTCCAATACCTGTCGCAATATAAATTTTCAACATAGGCTAAATCTGATCAAAAATAACAGTTTTTGTGGTAATAAGACGGCGCAGAAGTCTCTATATTTTATATTCATATTTTAGTACTCTGCAATCATAATATCCATTGATTTATATAATTTTTAAATATCTTTACTAAGCGGTCTAAGAAGTAGATGACAACAAGGCGCAAATATAATTTTTATTCCCTTTGCTGACTCTTTACAAAAATAATATTACTTTTTTTCGTGATCTTTTTCGACCCCAGTCAATTAAATGGAATCACTTTTGCCGCTGAATCACTTCTCACTATTTGAATCAACACTAATTGAGTCATTGAAAACGGTAGCTTCTTGGAAACTCAACGGCATGTGACCCTACTCAAATATATCAAAATGGAAACCACACAAATTCTGAGAATAAAAACAAACAGCAGCACAATTTAGCGCATTTAATTGGACACTAAGCGAAAATCTGGCGGCAAACCCGGCGCAAATTTGACAATTTTTTTTTTGCAGAAAGGGGAAACTCACAAAAAAATAATAATAAATAGAAGAAGAAAAAATTACAAAATATGGAAGGGATACTTTAACTCCATGATTTTGTTAAGAATCGAACAAAAGATTTAAGGCACGAACTTGACGGATGATATTATATGAGTGTTGTGTAGAGTTGGAATTTATTTATAGAAGCAGCATAAAGCAGAACTTTATTCTTATGTGTATTCAATTGAATGAAAAATTATAATTTTTAGCAATTTATTGATCAATATGATCAGATTAATCGAAAGATGTTGAAAATTAGCTAAACATTTAATTAATGTAAATAAAAAAAATTGTGTACTTTTCATCCATCCTTCGTTTAATTTTTCCTAGTTTTCAAACAATAAAGCCAAAAAAATAACTTCACATAATTCGTAGATTCAAATTTACCACTTCCTTTGTCATCTTATTCACCTGTTGCTCAAACCGACCGGAAAAGAAAGTCTCAAATTACAGGCCTAAGCCGCAAATGTCTCCGCTGCGACAAAACAAAGTGCTTATCCATCTAAAAACGCTTACTCTGTTAATAAATAGCGAAAAAACGAATTTCATATTTTTATGTTTAATTCTTTTCTTCCATTGCCTCTCATCTGCGCTTCTTTTTTTGAAACCTCGACATTACTAGTGTAGCACGTGCCAGCAACGCTGAATATTCAACATGACTCTTGAAAAGCAAAAAAACAAAGCCGGAAACCAGTTCTTTTATGATATATTAATGTTATATTATGTTGTTTGGGTATGTTATAATAACAGCTGTTATTCGCAAAAGAATTGCTTATTGCAAAAAATGTTGCTTACAGAATTTCCTTATAGACCACATAAATCATCTGAGTCAACCTGTATAGAGGTTCAGTAGGCAACAAGCCCATGAATCTTCAAACTCTACCCAAAAGTTAGCCTGATACCTTTGTCAAGAGTTTATAGAAAATAATATATAGTCACAATGTCGCCTCCAAGTTCAATTTCAAAATAATAACATATAAAAAATGCCAAGTACTTTCTTCCCATCCCTTCCCAAGCTGCTCACATCTGGAAGCAACTTCAAAGTACCGCTGAGTTGCGGTAACTGCATGAAATTCCTGAAATGCTTGCGGATTAAAACAGCGATTACAGCAAGCAACAAAAGTATTAAATTAATTAAGCATGGAAAAAGGCAAGCAAGGTATCAATGAGTAAGAGACATACTAACCATAGTGCTGACACAGCCACGGCCACACAGTTACACGTAACATTGTCTCATTGTTGGCTTTAATGGAAGAAAAATGAGTAACAAAAGACAATAAAGTGACACTTAATATGTACAAAAGTTAGTGAGGTGAAAAAAACTAATATTTATGTAAAGTAACAAGGCGAAGAGCTTAAAAAAATATTTTCCATTACACTTTGGGTGTCCCACTACAGTACAGACCCGAGAGACTTCATGGTCAAAAAAATTTATATTTTTAGATGTCAGATTAGAGAGCTTTTATCGTAATCTGAGTAAGCTTAATCAAACCTTGCCTTAATCTGAACACACGACAATGACAGGTGTCTTGACAGCTATCCTTCAAGGAATTTCCACATCTCTAAAGCTACTATATCTCCACGTACTTTCATTTTGAAATTAGCGATCGCTTACTATAATAATTCGAATTAATTTTCACTCCGAGGTTGATTAACGGCATTCATTAGAGTTGTGAAAACGAAGCATTTAGCCTGCATTTAAGTGGTTAAATATGTATGAGCTTCAAAATCACATTAATTTTCAGAACTTAGCCGACACGAGTACGCTGCCCGAAGTATGTAAGTGTGTATATCCCGAAAGCTCATAACATGCAACATACAATGCAGCTCCCAGCCGCCAATTGCGTAGGTTGCGTTCACTGGCTTTTCTGTAACAAAATGCAATTCTCATGTTAAGCACCAACATAAATAAGTTCTTGCGGTGGGAGAAATACCAGCAGCACAGTGGAGGAATGAGGGGTGAACTGCTGCACTCGTTTTGCATTTCGCACAGATATGGACTTGACAGCGACGGCCACAGCAACCAGTTAGTCGATTGTCTGACTGGTGGAGGTGGTGGTTAGTGCCATATGATACCGGGTATCAAGTTGCGTGTTGTTGCTGATAGACACGCAATTACATTTGATAAACTATAAAAGTACCAACAAAGCACTCACTTGAAAGCGGAAAGACAACAATGGCTAGTCTTTGGTTACAGAGTCATGTGCATTTAAGTTTATAGGTATTTGGGTGTGTGATGATTTCATTGAAGGCTACACGGATGTAGTTTTAATGCTTTCTAGATATGTAAACATATGTCAGTGTGAGTTGAAAGCTCTGTTGTTGTAAAATATTCTCAATTAATTTTGAGAAACCCTTCCCAATTGACAGACCTTGGCCGAATAAATATGCCGATCCGTTCTTCTCATGTAAAATCGACTATTGGAGGATTTGGTTACAAGTTTTATAATTTTCAATCCCCTTAATTCGGAGGATTGCCAGATGAAAATCTCAGAATTCACTATGTTGCTATCTTATGCCTTATAGACCCGTTTTTATACTCTCGCAACAAATGTTGCTAAAGAGAGTATTATAGTTTTGTTCACATAACGGTTGTTTGTAACACCCAAAAGTAAACGAGTTAGATGTAGGGTTATATATACCAAAGTGATCAGGGTGAAGAGTGGAGTTCAAATCCGAATGTCTGTCTGTCCGTCCGTCCGTCCGTCCGTCTGTGCAAGCTGTAACTTGAGTAAAAATTAAGATATCTTGATGAAACTTGGCACACTTATTTCTTGGCACCATAGGAAGGTTAAGCTGAAAATGAGCAAAATCGGACCACTGCCACGCCCACAAAATGGCGAAAACCGAAAACACATAAAGTGCCATAACTAAGCCATAAATAAAGCTATGGAAATAAAATTTGGGATGAAGGATCGCACTAGGAAGGGGCATATTTGGATGTAATTTTTTTGGGGAAGTGGGCGTGGCCCCGCCCTCTACTAAGTTTTTTGTACATATCTCGCAAACCAATAAAGCTATATAAACCAAACTTTCTGCAGTCGTGTTTTTTAGCCACTTCCTAATACAGTCCAAAAATGAAAGAAATCGGATAATAACCACGCCCACCTCCCATACAAAAGTTAGGTTGAAAATTACAAAAAGTGGGTTAACTCTCTAACGAAAAACGTCAGAAACACTAAATTTCACATAAGAAATGGCAGATGGAAGCTGCACTCAGATTTTTTTACAAAATGGAAAATGGGCGTGGCGTCGCCCACTTATGGGTCAAAAACTATACCTCAGGATCTACTCGACCGATTTCAATGAAACTTGGTTTGTAATAGTTTCCTTACATCCCAATGATATGTTGTGAAAATTGGGCAAATCGCTTTACAACCACGCCTACTTCCTATATACCAGAACTTTGAAGACGATCTGAATCGTTTACTTTACAATATATAAAGTAAGCACTAGTGAAGATATCGGTGCAGAACTTTGCACAAATACTATGTTAATAGTGTGGCAGCCCCATTCTAAAAATCGCCGAAATCGGACCATAGGTTTTTAAGGCCCCATATATCGAACACGAGGACCTCGGTGCTTCTAACCTAATATTATGGGGTCCAACTTTCAATGGACTTTATACAATATATATGACGCATATGTGGATCAAATTGTGTATTATTAATATAAATAAAGTTAAATAAATAAATTGCGAGAGTATAAAATGTTCGGTTACACCCGAACTTAGCCCTTCCTTACTTGTTATATATATTTTTTTTTGCTATGCCATTATATACCCAAAAAAGTGTTGTTGTTGCAGCACTTCTAGCTTAAGGCTAAAAGTGTTTATTCGTTTTTTCTCATTTTTTGCATTCAATTGATTTGGCGCAACGAAGGCAATGCTGTAGAGCATCATTTAACTGTTTTTGCCGACTTCACGGTTGTTAGCTTTGTTGTTGTTATTACTGCTAAGTTTTTGTTGAACAAAAATGTCGTAGCTTGACACTTTCGGCTCATTTGCACAAGTCTAAGCAATCATAGTACACAAAAAATCAAACGAACTGCAACATGCACGTGCAGCATGTGGCACGAAGAACTTAAAAAAAAACTTCAAAAATGTTAATGTTATTTATAAGAAAATTTTATTGCTTGATTGATGATTGCTATAAAATGAGGTTGCACGAAACGCTAGCAAAGCTGCCGAACTGCTGTGCCAAACGCTGTGTCACAGTGTAAATAAAACAGTTAGAGCTAACAGCAGACACAACACTTTGCAATCACTCATCAACGTCAAGTGGCTGCTGCAACTACTACGACACTACAGTTGCAACAGTTGCTGCTGCAGCACTAGCGTTTACAGTTGCATTGCTGTCTCGCGGCCAAGCAGCGCTTGTTGGTTGGCAAGTTGGTCGGCCGCTTGATTTGTTGGTACAACAACGGCGATCGTTTTGACAATCACACCAATTTGGTTGACAAGTGCACTTTATGCTTTTTATTTTATTTGACTTTTTTTTGTTTTTTTTTCTCCTCAAATTTATAAGTAAATATTGTGTACTAGGGTGGTATGTAAAGTATTAATTTTTGGAGGAAAAATATAATCCATTATAAATTTTGAAAATTTATTATTTTTTATACTTCTATAAAGACAACTGAGGTATTGTGCAAAATTGAATATTCGAAATTGTATTCGAAAGAACTCAGAATCATCAAATCAAATTTAGCTTAAGAATACTCATATTCTTCTCGAGTCAATCCAAGGAGTTATTATACTGATATACGGTAAGCCAAGAGATTATTACGAACTTAGAATCCCAAAATTCCGATACTTTTCAGAAATTCATAACTTTTCGTATGACCCTCGTATATCGCTATATTGATTTGATATGATACTTTATGTATTTTAGCAGTCATTGCTTAGTTTGTAGCTGCTCCAATGCACGAACGTAAGTTACCCAGGGTTGCACGCATCAGTTTTACCTTTCACAATGACTATCGATTTGTTTTTACCATTCATGGCAATTCAGTTACGTTCATTCATTATTGCCACTCGAAAACTTGCGGTTTTTCTTCAGACACCAAATATTTTTTGATTTTTTGTTATTTTTGCCTTCGACATTTTCTTATTGAATTTATGGCAAATGTCATGCGACTGACACGATGACGGCGCTGTCCTTCTTTGTGTGCTTGGAACCAAGAGTTTGTTGTGAAGTGTCGATTGTCGCGCGAATTCGCTTGTAATGTGCGTTAATTGCTGCAGCAGCAGGTCAGCCGACTCGTCAAAATCACAACAACAGTTGCCCAAAAATGCATCACCGATTTAGTGACACTTCTAATTCGTCGCTGTTAACAATTTGAGAGAATGCCATGGAGGCAAACTGAAGTGACTAAAGCAATAAAATACGAGATAAGCACGCGCATGGGTTGGCGGCTTACGTAAATGTAAGAGTTAGTAAACTTCTTAAGTGTTTAAAATGTGTTTGTCTTTTAAACGTAAGTGTGAATTTCCTGTTCATCTTTGGTACGATAATTGCACTTTGACTATTTTAAATTAAAGTTATTTAGTTGAAGTGATCGTTGCCCAAATTATCAAACTAAATGCTTTAGGATTGCATAAAAACTTACGAAATTAAAATTACCAAATGGCACTAAAAGCTATTATTGTAATTTACTTGTAACTATGGAAGTATTGAAAGCCTTTTAAGATGGCGGTTTACCTAGAAAACAAATGATTCAATAACAACTAAATAAATTATATACTTATTGGTCAGAGTAAAATAAGATTTTTTCTTCTTACAAGCTTTTCGCTTTCCATATTACTCCAAACAAATTTGTGTTATTCCTTCTTTTTATATTCATGCACCTAAAACACTGCCTGGCTCCCCTATAATATTCGATTCCGTCTTATTGCATAAGTGAAGTAAACTAACAAAGCCACTTCCACCGCTTGGGTAGTAATCGTGTCCATGATGATACTTGCTAACATCAACCGAGTTTATTCAATTCATTTTCAATTTGCTTTAACTGATCGTCGACTAGCGACAACGTGCTTACTATGGCGCTATGCTGATGTTAAACGAAAATATAATTGTAGATTGCAAATATCGATTATTGGTAGCAAGATAGAGTGCTTATATGGGACTTATTTAGACTTATGCAGGAAAATATCGTATGATTATAAAATATATACAAAAATATTAATATTTGGCTTGGCCAACGGTTTGAACTGTGAACAAGGGAAACTAGTTTCTTAATAAAATATTTTTGTTAAAGAATTTTGCAAATGTCTAAAAAATCACTTTACTAAAATCTATTAGCAGCTCTCGAGCTTAAGCGACTATAATTTTAAACTCACATCCGATATTTTTTATAATAAAATGAAAATTGTTAACAAGTTCGCTTCTTAAGTCTTTTATTCGGAATATCAAAGGGAAACAGTACGCATGCTACACTAACAGCGAACCGAAAGCAAAACCACATAAATTCATGGCACATAATACATAATTCAATCCACGCCCATCAATATGTAACTGCCCGAATGTCGACTTGCAAATCAATAAGATATAGATCTCTAATCGCATCGTTAAATTGGCAGATTTGCAACATGAAGTTGTCCAATGCCAACTATCAATAGCCGCTTAATTGCTTCTCTTTGCTGTCCACTCGCGATGGGGCCGTTGATAAGATAAATTTCCGCTACATAAAATGCCTCATTGTCCCAATGCATGTGTGCGAATGTGGTGGCTTCAATTTATTGCAAGTGACTTCGCCGTCACAACAATTGGTGCAATTTGTGACTCGCGTGTCGCAGAACCGGCAGCAGCAAGCAAACGAAGTCCATCACTCCGCGGGGCGAGTCACTTGTGACCAGCGTCATCTAATTAATACACAGCGGGGCGCGTCCGTTTTACGGCAGCAACGCCACTTCAAGTTATGAGTTCACTTTCGTACTCATTTAGTGCAGCACTTGCTGCCACCAATACATGATACTTAGTTTCAGCATTGTATTTGTGGTTGGCAAAATTGGTTTTGCTGAAGTGAAGAGTGTTTAGAAAATTTGTTGCCTTACCTACATTCACTTTGGACACTTTTAGTTAAGCTTGGTTTGCGAATTTCTTTGTGGCGCCGCCGCCTTGCAAAATTCAACTGTCGTTTTGTTTTAATGGCTTATCGAATGTCCCACAGTGAGCGGCATGTTGTGGTTATAGAGCAACGCCCTTTTTCCGGCTTCTTGCAGTACTAAATCTTTGGCTTTATTTGAAGTGTTCTACCTTTGGTATCCTGTAGTTGCGGCGAACGGAAATGTGTGCTTTTTGCCTGGTATTTTATTCGTATCAAAAATGAAACTAGAAAGTTCCCAGCGTGTGAGGAATGCAATGCATCGATCGATTTAATAACTGAAATTTAACGCTGGCAAGCTGGAATATATTTTACTCCCGGTACCAATGAAAACTGTCGCCAAAGAAAAATTCTTGTATCTGAAACTTCAGGTGAGATCCTGAAATCCAACGTGCTTTTGGTAGCTAGTTAGATCTAATCTGTAGTTATTGTGTGTCAATATTGAAATTCTACAAATGAAATTTGGAACCGCCCACATATTATCCTGGAAACCAAGGCATGATATAAAACAAAAATAAGCTGATAATTTTAGGATTCTGGGTAGGTGGTGGTCTCTACATTATTGCATATATATCATAACAAAAATAAAAGAACAACAATTTATTCACAGCTCAACACCTGTTTACTTAGTTTACAACAAAATGAAATTTGCATACAAAATGCAGCTTAATACGAAACAACCATCCACATATCGGTCAACTGACCAACGAACACCCACACTCACCTAAGTCTTTTGCGCTTAATGTCATATAATGGTATGTGGTGGCGACTTTAATTAAATTTTCTTTACAAATGTGAACCAACGGTAAGTGGCATTTGCACCGCCTGCTACTCAACAGCGCTGAAGATTGATAGCAAACACAGACAACAGAGTCCAAAAATAGTATGTCTTTGCGTTGAAATTTGCCGCGTGTTTCTTCGGTTGTGGCGGCTATCTCTCGACAAGCAGCGCGTTACAAATGCCACGCTAATGACTTTAATAACATTTCTATGTAAATGCAGTTGTTGTTGGGCGCGCTGAGGCGGAAGAACGCCAGTTGCCTGCAGTCTGTGCCACATGTGGAATATACAATCGAGCCGACGCAAATGTGGCATGTGAGCCGTTCAGGTGGCACATGTGGCACTTTGCATACACCGTCTCGTGTTATGTGTTGTGCTCTAAGTGATTGTGCCACATTAAAGTTCTGATCTTCAATTTGCATTTTAAATAGCTATAAATACTGTGTGCGGCTGCAGCAAGTAAGGCTCTGGTATTGTCAGCCTCTCTAACTAAGAAAGGTGGCAAGAAAGCAATATCAGCTAGTCGCTGACATACAAGCAGGTACACTTGAGCGTCCACGTACCTTGAGTAGCATACAACTCTATATTGAGCTAGCAGTGACTGCCTGGCAAAAGGAAGTTTTTAACAAATCTGATTAAGGAAGCTAAAGCAGCCAGCAGCCGTTGGTCATTCAATGTTGATAGCTCAAGCAGCGGGTGTCATGTAGAACATAAATCAAGTTGTTGAGCAGCAGCGAGCACAGCTAAATTTATACTGCATGCAAAGGCATTCAGCATGCAGCATACAGTCATGCTGACTCAAAGAGGGCGTTGAAGAACATGAGCAAGCGACAATGTTGTTGCGGATAACACTTGCCAGTTGCGCCGCTGGGGTGTTGAAAAGCTGGTAAAAAATGTTGAAAGTGCAGAGTGTTTTCTTTTAATTTTGACTTAATCTATTTTCAAGTTTATTCGTAGTTAACTGTTCAGAAAATGCATGGGGTTATGAAGAAGTCGCTAAGAGTTCTAAATCTTCATATAAATATTTTGAAGTATTTAATAACGGACTGATAAATTCTTCAGTAAATCAGAATGGGTCGGTGATTTGATTTTTGAGAGTATGACCTGACCTCAAAGGGTCGGTTTAGATAAAATAACGTAATTTTTTTTTCTCTTTTCTCTGCTTGTTTATACTCTATAATATTGATAATTGATTAATACGACTAATGTGCCTTTTCACACTTTTTTAATTAAAATGCATCAAATTCAGCTCTTACTGTCTTAATCAGGTTACATTTACATGCCACATACATACCATATATCTCCAAAAAAACTACCCTACAGCTACCATCGCTAATTCCCTAATGCAATTGCCACCTCGCTGCGGCGGCAATAAAACTTCTGACGCGCCACAATAATAGTGGATGCGATTTTACACCTTTAATTATATGGTTTGATTTTCATCCATTGCCATCGCAACGAAATTGACAGTGAATTATGTGCAGCCGATAGAAGGAAGCAGCCGCCTGCCAGCCACAACCACGGCCACTGCGATTTAGATTTTTTACTCATTTGATGTGTTTATTACTCCAGCGGACGTGGTTACTGCTTAGATACACTCTTTTTGTTGCTGGCAAATAAGAAAAATCACCAAGTCGCCGACTCGCTAAATGCGGATTGTGGCTTATCTGCAAGCCCTTAAATACAGCATTTAGCAGCATATAGCATTTTGAATTATTATTTGCTAATTTATCCAGCTTTGGGTATTGAATTTCCCTCTGATTTTAGCGCGTTTTATAATTGTTTCACAATTATAGGGTCGGTGTTTAAGTATAGAGCGATTGTCCTTTGGGGGTTTTTGCATTAATAATTTCATCTTTGTTTATTATAAAATACTTACCAACACCTCTAGAATAAAAGCCTATATTGCGATTTAATGAATATTTAATAGAATGGGTTAAACACCACCCATAAAGTTCTGTGTTAACCTTAAATACCGCATTTCCCGGATATCGAATTAAATTCGAAGTTTCCTAAACTCCCCATCGAGAATTTTCTTCAAATTCATAAAAATCTTAAACTCGAGTTTATGATTCAATGTAAATACACCCCATCAAAGTTTCAGGTGTATGGCAATTAAATTACAATTTAAAAATAATAAAAGTGGTCATCAAGCAAAAGTGCATATTAAAATCACTTACAGCACTGTAGACAGATGAAATGCCACTCTTTCATGCGCATCTTTAAATGATGAATGAGCCCATTATTGCGTCTATAAATTCTAAAATCCAACGAAATGGCGGTGTAATTAAAAACACATTTGGCAAAACGTTGCTGCCGAGAGGATGCAGCCTCAGTAGCATTGCCAATGCTGACGGGCCTCTTAAGTGCCTGTGATGCTCCAATCTATTTTACTTTGTTTGCAACTTTATTGTGGCATGTCACTTTTACTGCAGTATTCACCCATTGCTCAAGACAAGCCCAAACGTTGTCTATCATATTTTTTCCAAGTAGAATTTCGCAAAATTTTTTCCAAGCTGTAAAATAATTAAGCTGTAGTGCTTAGAGCGCCGTCTTTTCTCTGCGGCAAAATTTTCCTTTGCTTCCCTAACTTGGCTGCCTATTTTATATGACCGTTAAGTACCCAGTAAGGATTACTGAAGGAAGATATTTTTTCAGAGCATTATAGCATTTGCAATATATTTAATGACACACAATCTATTAAGGGTCTAGTGAAAATGTTTCCTTAAAACATTACCTTAACTTGAACAAATAGAAAATACACCTACCTCCCAAGTTTTTATCACATCAGAACCTGTAACTTCTAGGAAGTGTGTTTTTTGCTATGGTACTAATGAACCTTAACTAGTGTCTTTTCCTAGAGAACACATGTAGTTTAAGAGACTGTGCAACTCTTTCTTCTATCTAGTTACAACTAAATGAGTGGCCAGTAGTCAGCTGCTTTTCTTTTAGAACCTTCAAACAAGTACCTATTTTAAGGTGTGTATGTGTGTCTGCGGCAATTTCCGCTCAAATGAATTGCAATAATAATTTATAATTCTGTCCTGTCGCTGTCGCTCGATCTGCCGCCACAAAAGCAATGCCTTTGATGACTTTATTCCGGTAAGCATTCGAGCGCACTCATTTACCGGCACATCAAATGCGGTAGCGTCGGCAGCAACTAAGATGAATTGCTGTTAACCGCCTTCAGGTGCAGAGAGGGCGCGCGTCTCGCTATCCAATATAAAATTATATGCAATTGTAGCAAGGCAGATAAAAGATTAACATAGTCTACAGTTGCCAAATTGGGATTGCGTCGCTGAATAGCTCGCTTGTGTTTCCAACCACATTCTTGACTAATTTCGTTTTAACTTCTAGCGCTTGAAAGCCTTTCTCTATTTCCTTTGTTTGTACGGCTTTGTTACCGTTACTTAACAATTGCATTCACCTATTAATTCTAGTGTAGTACAATAACAAATAGGAAGAAACTCAGCCACTATTTTTTACAGCTACAGTATTTTTCACTCACCTTCTGCTCTGACACTGGTTGGAAAGCAGTTTTAGCAAGCATTCATTAGAAGCATTTTACTTCCGTATGATGTCCAAAAGTTAAGTTCTTTTACTTAGACTGTTACTTAGACGGTTACTTAGACTCTAAATTTGATTTTGGTTGGCAATTTATTGTAAACCGATCTTATAAAATGTACTAGAATATCGCTGCTGTATTTTTTGCATACATACATAAATAGAATTATGTTTTGAATTTAATAATAATTTTACTTTTTTTAATTTTTCACTATTCATGCCCATTAATTTAAATTTCAGATATAAAGAAAAATATTTACATTTTCCGACGGTTGTTTGAATTTTATTGAATGATTAACGGAACTAGTACTAGTATACCTTACGAAACAGTTTTAAAAAAATAAAATTTTTGTGTCACTTGTAAACACGCTCTTTCCACACCTATGAAATGTATATGATTTTTCATTAATTCGGATATTTAAATATGTAGGCATGTATATGTGTAGCTGAAAACAAAAGCTATTGACAGCAATAAATATGAAAAATTTATGTCACTAGAAATAAATATATTATGTAAATAAATATACATTTATGTATTTGAAAACACCGCCAAACTCGCCAGCCCAAACCATATTTGAACTCGCATTTCCAGTTGCGTTGCCAGTTGTTGACATAATTAATTTTTGGTAGTTTGATATTTAAGTTTTCCACATTTATTTCTAAAAAAATTGATTCGACCACATATGTATGAATTTATGTAGATGTTTTTTCAGGGGTGTTCACGCTTGTCTTATTAATGTCAGCTAATTCACTGCCTTGCTAAATGTTTGTGTACAACAACAAATGTCTAATAAACAATGAAAGGCGTTGCATTCGCACTTAACTCGATTTATTGATTTGCATGATATCCAGCAGAAACAGAATAAATTTATTATTTTTTTGTTTTTTGTTCTCAAACAGTCATTATGACGCACCTAACTCAACTATTGGCAGTCGCTGTAATATTCAATTGGTACAGCTACTTGCAATAAATATCAGTTCATTAGTTGTTATTGTTTGGTATTGTATGCTTAATATTTATCATTTTCTATTGGCAAGATTGTTATTGACATTTTGTTGTGTCTAAATTATATAATTAATGTCATAATTATAAATTTGTTTTAATAAATAATATGCTAGTCAAGTGTAAAAACTGCGACAGAACAAAGGGTATTGTTTGAATTGCTAATTGATATTTTTTGAAAAGAGTTAACCAGTTATTTTGTTATTGTTACTGCTTAACCAATATGCTTAACTTGGGTACTTAGTTGAAAAATACAACGAGATATAGAATTTCCTAGAGGGATGAGGAAAAGTTTGGGCTTAAGGTGTACTTTAATAAACATCCTGAAAAAATTCCAAAAACGCTTTTGCATTCATAAAATATATAAATCGATACTATACATACATATGTACACATATTGAAATTCCTCATAGACCTCAACCCAAATGCGCTCTTAGTTGTTTCTTTGCAAAAGCTTGTCTTATGTCATAAAGAGCGTAATTTTAATAAGTTCTTAGCAATTCTTCTCAAGTAGGAAGAAAGACTATAAAACTCATCTCATCCATAGCTTACCACCAATAAATGTAAATATTTAAGTGTTTTATAGTATTTTTGCTTAGTTAAGCAGGCAAACACTTAAAGTATTTTTAAGCGAAGAGTAATAAATTTCGTCACAACTTTGTCCGATTGGTATATTACTCGCCTTAAAATATTCTATATCCTAATACATATATACATTTATAATATATATAATGAATGATTTTATTGAAGGCTGTTACTTCAACTTTGAAGATCGTAAATCTAAAGTGACCCGAAGATCAAGCAGCAAGTGTAATTGTCAGTTTAGTACATGTTATTCAGGCGTACATCTTTCAATAGTTATAGGGCGTAAAAAGAAAAATGTAGCTTTTAATAGATTATAAAGGATGTTTAAAATTAAATTTTCTTAAAAACAACAAGCGCGATTTTCTATCGATAACAACGATATTTCAGATTATCGATAACCAAAATTGTAATAGTTGATTAAAATTAATAAATATTTGGTTGTGTACTATTTAAGGCATATTTCACTGCAAAACTTGACTTGACTGGCAAAAATTTGCGCTGATTTACTCATGTTATTGAGTGCAAATATGCAAAATGCACTTGAGACTAATTAGTGCATATTTTCACGAAAAATAAACAAACAGCTCATTTGTGCAACACAAACAGCTGAGTGCGCAGTGCAAAGTGATTTCAATTTGGAAAATATTCATGTTGGACTGTCAACTATGTCACCTGTCGAGTGTCAGCGGCTGTTGTCGCGCTGGACATTTGTGTCATTTGCAACAAAATGAACTCTTTTCGAGAAATATCTGTGTGTTCACTGCAGCAGTACATACATTTATTTGTTTACTCGACATTAACGAGAAAAAATGTCGCTGTTGCAAGTTTGTTAGTAAATTAATTACATATATATTATGCTGAAAATGTATGCATAAAACGCTAACTGATAGCTTACATAGTTTGCTTTAAATATTTATTTTATTTATTATTTTAGTAAATTTTGTTTGGCTTTTTTGCTCCTTTTTCATGTCTGCGGCAACATGTCGACACGTAATGTGCGCATAAATCATGGCGTAACATTATGACAGTCATCATGAAAAATTGCTTACACGAAGATAATGCGTTCACAAGTGCGGTTGCACGTCTAGTTGCGTGTGTGTACTGTTTGAATATATAATCGCTATTACGAATATTTGTGCATAGATAATGTCCAATTTGAGAGAATGAAGACATAGTGTGCATAACTCTAGAAAACATTTAGCTGGTTATGTGTATTGGAATAAATTTTTCAAAAGGCAAATGTGCGTCAAACAACTGAGATTTTTAATATTATTCAACAATTTAATAAAGTAATATAACTTCGACCCAAAATTTTTTTTAATATGACTCTGCACCCAATCCTTTGCCACTTACCAAATAAGCAAGTGACTGCCACCAAGCGCAAATAAAGAAATGAAATAAAAACAAAAAAGTGAAAAGCCATAAACAAATGAGGAAGTTTGGTAGAATTTCTGTCCTCGCCTCAAGAAAAAAAAGCTTACATGTCTCTTTACTTGCCACTAGAACTAGAGAACACCATCAGAAGAGCTTGCTGCAAACAACTCCACTGGTATGTTCTACACAAACATGCAATGCGGCAAGACATAACAAACGATTTTTTGCTAATTGCACTTGTTGACTTAAGAAATTTGCAGGTGTTTAAGGCATTGTTCGGCATTTCTGCTTACGAATGAACTTCTACATAGGCGAGTTCATAAAATGTTTTAGAAAAAGCGATTGGATAACATAAAGGCAAAACAAGGCAGGGACATAAAATAAACGAATAGAAAGGAAGAAAGAAAGAAAAACTAATAGAAAGAAGAAAAAGAAGAAAATGCCTTCTAAGACATTGAGAAGGAATACATCCTTGCAGTTTAAAAAATATCATCCTAAGCTGTAATTTTGATATTCTTCGTCTATGAAGCAATAGGGTGCAATGGCACAAAAATATTTTGTATGAAGATCTCAGAATCCTTATAAATATCTGATGTACTAACGTGTATATGTACAAAGACACTCAAATACCTACAAATTTAGCAAGCACATCTATTAGTAATACTACCACTGTAAGTGCCAACAGAGCTGCTTTGCACGGCAAAAAGTTTTCTTGACAAATCGCACACAAACACATCCAAAAGCCAACTTAACTCGCTGCAGATCAACGTGCAACTCGGCGCAGCGCACACAACGCGAGAGCTTCTCTCGCCGCCAGCTATGCCAGTCGGCATACGTAACGCAGCAGATGCGCTTGACTCTTGAGCAAGTTGTCCAGCAGCTGCCAGTCAATTCAGTTTCATTTCTTATTTGATTCTTTTGGTGTTTCAAGCATTTTTTCCTACATATTTTCGTTTTTTTGTAAGGTTTGCAGAGTACGAGTACTTCTACTTTTTCGGTTGACATGAATAATTTATGAATGAGATGCGCATTGCACCCAAAATGTGTGTGGCTGCTACTGACGACTGCACGGATCGCAAATAATCGCAGATATGAATATTTTGCAAGCGCGAAGGTATTTGAAGGCTTTTCGGTATTATTTTTCCACATCTTCGCTTTGCAAGCATTCAAACAAATTGAGCGCTGTTGTGATGGTAGTGGTGGTGGTTGTAGAGCGCTTGGTTGGAAGCAGAAACTGCTTCTTTACTGGAAAACTTTTTGCTGTGTATGTCATTTGAAGATTTACAACTTTGTTGCCATTTTGAGTATTGCGTCAGAGTGACAAATTTCGGACAATACTCGTATGCCAATTGTGGGTTTGTACATTTGTTGCCATATAGGCTTAAGTGATATTCTCATGCAGTTATGGTGCAATACTTTTGGCATTTGACATTTACCGTAATTTGGTTAGGTAAATAATTGAAGAGGACTCACAAGAAGGCGCAAGAAGTATTTATTTTAGTACAATTTATTGTAGTCTTTTAATGCTATATAAATAAAGTTTTTTTGGGATTTTTTTTTAATTCTATACAAATTCAGTTTCATTGATTGAACTAAAAAAAAATATTTACTATGCGGTTTTGGCTGTAAGTAGAGATAAAAGTAGGACAGATATACTCTCAAACATTTTTTTCTATATAAATCTAAATTATTTGAAGGCTAGAGGCCATACTTAAGCAATTAAAATTTTCAACACGACAACACAACATTATTACAACACCAGCAAAACACACATTTTCTCACGGATATTAAGCTCAACAAATACTTATGAAAATACAAATACTACTATCCATCGAGTCCACCAACTGAGATATTTATTGAAAACCATTAAATTCAACTGAGCTCAAAATAGAGTTTAAATTTCGAAAACAATAACAAACTGCTCGAAAATCACTTTCAAAAATGCATGAGTCTTAAACGCTTATTTATATACTCTAAATTTGTATTGGTTCATAAGTTGCTTAAGTTGCTAGCGGTCTAACAAAAATCAAAGAAATACTGTCACCGCCGCAAGACAAATACGAAGCATTTACCGCCGAAACGAGGGGAAAAATCGGCGCTCATTGAATTGTTATTTATTTGATATCCTTTGTGTGCCTAATAAAGAGCGCTGCCAAGCGGCCAACATGCGCATAAACAAAGCCACACACAAGCAAATGCAAGCTAGATGTAGCTTAAGAAGGCACAAAAGTCAATATCTAATTGCGAGCAACAAATATAAGGTGTTGTTGGCTTTGTTTATCGTTTCATTGCAATTTTGTGTCAAAGTATTTGTTGGGCAACAGGTTGCCATGAATAATTTCACTCGCAACATTCAATGCAGCAGCAGTGCATTGTTGATATTTTTTTGTTTTGTTGTTGTTTGTGTGTGGCACATTATATTGCACGGTAAATAACACAAATTACGCCATCGACCCATTGGTTGATCGGTTGGCAATTGAGACGCATAAATAAAAGTTTTAAGTTGCAACTTGCTGCAGCAGTGGATAACAATTTGGTTGAATTTTGTTTTGTATTGTCATTACTTCATTAATTTGCGTGGCAGTTAGTTTACTATTATAATGTTTTTGATCGATATTTGATTGCGATGAGGGGCCTTTATAGTTTTATAAATCTTTATTATACATATATATGGTAAATCCTGATTTATTTTGGAAGTTACGTCCGTGACCTTTAAAGTGTCGTTGCAACAAATACGTGTTCCTCACCGAAGCATTGACAGCTACACCAAAGCCGTGTATAGAATAAAGAAACAGTAAAGTAAGAATTCCACTTCTATCATAAATAAAAAACAGCAAAACTAAGAAAGAATTCAACCACATTGTACGAGTATGTGAAGTCATACTCTTTAGCTAGATGAATTATCGCTGATTCGTGGCTCAAGTACAACTGCATTAAGCAAAAGAAACCGAATGCGATGCAATATGTGCGAATGTGTATGCGCTTTGGCGTGTTGCTGATCAAAATGTATGTGATTGGCGTTGCAACCGTTTAGCCGGTTATAGCCGAATCGACGATAGTGCGCCATCTCTCTCTCTCCTTCGCAGTTCGGCGCCAGTTGGAGATCCCAAGTGTAACCAGGTCGCTCTCCACCTGGTCCCTCCAACGAAGTGGAGGCCTTCCCCTTCCTCGGCTTCCTCCGGCGGGTACTGCATCGAACACTTTCAGGGCTGGAGTGTTTTCGTCCATTCGGACAACATGACCTAGCCAGCGTAGCCGCTGTCTTTTTATTCGCTGAACTATGTCAATGTCGTCGTATAACTCGTACAGCTCATCGTTCCATCGTCTGCGGTATTCGCCGTTGCCAATGTTCTTAGGACCATAAATCTTGCGCAAAATTTTCCTCTCGAAAACTCCTAGTGTCGTCTCATCTGATGTTGACATCGTCCAAGCTTCTGCACCGTAGATCAGGACGGGGATGATAAGCGACTTGTAGAGCTTGATTTTGGTTCGTCGAGAGAGGACTTTACTGTTCAATTGCCTACTCAGTCCAAAGTAGCACCTGTTGGCAAGAGTTATTCTGCGCTGGATTTCGAGGCTGACATTGTTCGTGTTGTTGATGCTGGTTCCCAGGTAAACGAAATTATCTACGACCTCGAAGTTATGACTGTCAACAGTGACAAAATGATAGCGCTGATAAATTGCACACTAAGCGGTGTTGAAGAGATAAGTGAATACACCTCCGTTACTTAGGATATTTATTTACGTGCTCATCGAGTGCCTAATTGGGTGTGTTGGGTGTGTGACTGCAGTGCTGTGAGTTGTGGGTTCAAACCAAACACTTTGAATTTGCCAAAACACTCTTCGTGTAACTCGAAGGAGAAATGTGGCCTAATAATCGTTGAAGTGCAAGTGTGTGTGTGTGTGCTTCAGCACATTTACAATAAAATTATTATGAAATGCGAAGAAATAGTAAATTTCGTAGGTGTTACATTGCATTATCATTGATTTTAATTTACTGATAATGTTACAGAAATATGCCGCTAGTTATTTATTTGTTGCTGTTTTGTAGCTTTTATTCATTTTATTGATGAGAATGGAATGATACTAACGCTGGGGAGTGGGATGAGCATCGCTAAAGAGAAATTAATAAATGACATTAAATGATATATGAAAATTATGAAAAAACATCGAGAATTGAAATTCTTCCAAAATATTTGAGGAGAGTATAAATGCAATTAAATTATATACGTTTATTTGGAAACATTAAATCACCAAAAAATCGCGTTTAAGGTAAATTGAGAGAAATTAAGATTTGTTTAAATTAACATAGGGAGGGAAGAAGTAAGAGAAAGAGATAGAGAGAGCACGCTTTTTTCAGTCAATTACTTTTTTTAATAATCTGGGTACTCCGGAAATTACAAATAACTGCCTGACAGATTTTCCAGACATATATTGAAATTTTCTACATGAGCTCAGGAACTAATCGATCTGGTGTTAGATTATAACTACTTTATCTTCGATTACTCTAAAGAGCGTGGAAGAGTCATTTCAACACTCCCAACTATAATCAAATCATCGAACGTTTTCGCAGTGTGGTTATGTGTTTCGCGATGGTAATGAAGTCGTAGTATTAAAAATAATCTATTATATAAATTTCTGTAATACAATCCAAAAATTCATATTTTTTTAATAATTTTTCCTCATAATATTTCACTTGAAACTCTATTCTGAATACACCTTTCATAATCATTCGACTAATTTCCTTAAACACGAAAATTTGTAAACACTTTGGCATACAACGATATAACTATCTCATTCACTCCATCCATAATATCCACTTGAGGCACTTATCACTTTTGTAACGTTAAAAGCCGCGTAATTGAGTACGATTTATGTGCATTTTCCTCCATCTCAAAAAAATTCAACGAAATTACCGAAAATTTCGATATGAGTAATTCACACTGCCACTTTCACTAGCACTTGACGTTTGTATATGGTTTGAGGGTAAAATGCAAATATTACTGAAAATGCTCGTTTATTCGCCTACCTCGTTCAAAGTAAGAAATTATGCGCGAATTTTCCATTATTATTTCCTCCTTTTTGGTGTATTTGGTCAATTTCATATTCGGTTTGCGGATTATCAAAATTCAAATTATTTTGTCATAAAGTGAAAGTAGGAAAACGAAAAACAAGAAAAAGTAAAGAATACAAAATCTGCAACTCTCGTTGTTGCCATTCGCAACACTTCGTTTTATCGATTTCTTATAACCATTGCCATTTAGATGTTTCGGTGCTGGAAATTTACAGTTTTCACTGAGAGTGTAAGCGTGTGTGCAAGATTGTATCCAGCATCATTACCGTTAAGTAAACGGGACAATAGTTGCACGCTTGCAAAGATCGATTGTGTGGGCTGTCTGTCGCACATGAAGGATTTTTCATCACATTTTCTTGTGGTTCCGCTTCTCTTGTTTCGCCTGTGCACTCAATGCCACGGCGATTATTATTCAAAAATGGATGACTGTAAAGTGATAGGAAGGTGGCTTTTATGGCATACAATGAGATATTGTCGTCTTTTGTTACTTAGGTGATTGGAAAGCTTCAATGGATTCTGTTTAGATTTTTCTACACCTTGGACTTAGTTAGTATTTCCATTATTAATTTTCTACACAGTATGAATAATAAATAAATTCCTAGAAAATACCTCGGACCAATTGCATTCGCTGTTTAAAGCAGGAAGTGAGCGCAGTCAAGCGATCCAGATTAGCTAAACAAGCTAATGAAAACATGCGAATTTAGTGCATTTAGCACTTTAATTGTCCTTAATAGGCAAAAGCGTTAAATGCCAAGTAACAACATGAAGTTGTGATGCAATCCCGTCCATTTGAATCATACCGGAGCTGCTTGAACTCCTTTGAAAGAAAGAAGAGTCTTTTAAATCCTCTTTAAACTCAGGACCTTAATAAGGGAACTCGATGTTGGAAGAAAATTAAAACTATATAATTGATTGATGAAAATTTTTCGCAAAAAGTTTTATGAAGGTCAGATTCAGGGTATAAAGGAACTTTACAATCGAGCGTCAGAGAATGATGAAGCTCTCCTAAGGGTTTGAATTGCATACTTTCATATTGTTATACTGGATACTTTTGAAATTAATAGATGGTAAAGAAATGAAGAGAATGGTCTCTCTGTTTCATACAACTTCCAATTTCGATCCCGAAAAATCGCATACTCATCACTAATCCATATATTCAAAACAGAATAAAATATATTTAAGTGTAGGACACATCGTACTTACCACTTACCACAACACTGAAAATCCATTGCAGCACTTTGCTGCGTTGTTACAACCTTGCGTGCCACAGCAAGTGTTATGCGCAATTGAGAACCAAGCAACATTGTGTATCTGTATGTATGTACTTGAATATATGTTGCATCCTGCAGCAACATGTACACGCGAAGATTTCATTGCTTGATTAAAGTCAAACATGAAGTATGAAGGGTTTAATAAACAACCAAAAAAATCAACGCATATGTATATATCATTTCAGGGTTCATTGCGCACACTACCGCCAATACACATAAAACAACAAAAAATTATTGCAACAACAACAAATTTTTGCCCGGCGGTGAAGATGTTCGTGTTAAGTTGATGTGTTAACAAAAATAGGTGTAAAATGCGATCGCAAACATACATAAATAATAAAGTAAAAAGCAATAAAATTATAAGACGAGACACAAAAAACGAGTTGCACGAATTTCTGCGCAAAACTTATATGCAACTTGAAAAATACATCACGCACTAAATACATCACTGTGCACCAAGTTGAATCCTGCTCACGCACATGCTGTGGCATGCAGGGCTGTCTTGGTCAAGGTGAAAATCGATGTTTTATTTTTTTTATTTATTCGAAATAATTTTTCGCATATTCGCTACTCCTGACCACCTTCGTGTAATTATAGATGAGTTTTGTACTTACAAGTACAAGGCTAATGCATTATTTATGTTCATCAGCGAAACCAAGCTGGGTGTTGGTAGGCTGCTAGTGAGAAAATAACATGTTGAGCAACATCTTTATAGGTAGGCATTGAAATGCCACACAAAGTCACATCCTGGCGGCAAGGCTCAAGACTGCTTTTATAGTAAATGTTGCTCAGAAAGCGGCGGGAGGGTCATACCTATATATCTAATGTTTTATGAATGAAAAATAATAAAATCAGATTCTATCAGCAGATTTCATCGTTATCATTACACAAACGCAAATTTGCCACTGTAAGTCCTTTATACTCCTGATACGAAAAAAAATGCCCAACTCTTTAAAAAAATGGAAAAATAATAATTAAATTCACAATTTCATGGCCTAATCAAATTTTTATGAATAAGCCACTATTAATTTTTAACTATTATTTAATTGGTTTTAGGATTCATCATTAACTTCCATTTTATAAGTAATCCATTCAATAAGTTTTTCACTATAAACATTAAAAGTTAATCATTTTACTCTAACTCTGAAAGCATTAGGGTTAAACTAAGCTATGGCTTTCAAACATTTTTCTCCCACACAGACACAATTTTCACATCTAAACACTCATGTGTACCGCAGTTCCGCTCGCGCATTAAATGCACTTACATGATATATGTCAGCATTAACGTTTGTATATGTGCAACTTAGCAAGTTACAACAATAGCACACAGCTACTGGTCATGTTCGTGGCATTCCGCGCAAACACAATGGTGAATCGTCTTAGTTGAATCCAAACGTAATCCGTGTCGTAATGTGGACGCAGAAAAAACACGCAAAGGCAATTAAAATTATTTAATTGACATGAGTGCACCAGCAACAACGACAAACACAAAGCGAGCAAAAATAAATATAAAAGAAATTAAATACAAAAAAAAAATAAAAATAAAATAAATCGCGTTGAGATACCGGATTTGCGCTGAGATTCTATCGATGCATGCCAGTGGCTGGGACACCGCGCTGAAGAAGCGACACCGCGCTGCAGACTGTACATGCTATGCTGTGGTGAGTTGCATTGACTCTGCAATTGTCTAAGGCCGACATCATTGCTGTGGGCAGTGTGAGTGAGCTGAAATGTGGGGGCGGTTTGGAAGCGGGTTTAGTTATCTTGTGTTCTTTAGATAGCAGAAAGTTCAGGCGTGTCCGGATAGAATTTTTCGTAGTTAACTTGTAGGCGGAACCAAAAAAATATTTTTTAAACATTATTTTTATTTCTTATAAATATTTTAATAAGACATCTTAAATCTTTTCCTTGCTTTTATTAATGCATTGCAATGTACTAATCAAACTCTATAATTTCATATATTATTACTCAAATTAGAAAGTACAATAAAAGTTCTCTAACATCAATAATATTAATTTCAACACAAAATCCCTCAATTCTACCTTTACTTTAAACGAAAAAATTGTTTCTTTCCGGCGCATCACCCGAAAGCTCAGCACTCCACCCACACTGCCGTAAGGTTTTTACTCATTTGCCGTAAATATTTCAGTTTATTGATTCAAATTATCAGTTTTATAGTCATTTAGGAAGCCATTACAGCTTTTAATGCCTCCGCTTGCTTTATTCTTGCTAACTAAACAGTATGTTTGTTTGTATTATTGCCCAGCAGCGGTGGGCTCCAGTAACTTTAGAGCTAAGCTATAATTCAGTAGAATATTCACTAGTCAGAGGCACATTTGTATGCCTTTCTAATGTTATAGTGGTATCTGTAATTGCAATCAAGAGCTTCGCTTATGTAATGGCTACTTGAATTCTATAACAGCAGACAAATACATATTCATACATACAAATGTAAATATATACGCGCTGGTAGCAAAAACTTTTAGTACACACCTGTAAAATGCAAATATTGCATGGAAAAGAAGCCATTCAGTGTGATTGTAGATTGCAAACAAAACATACATATATAAACATGTCTATCTAATAATAGAACTGTGGCATATCAAGTTTGTGCCTTAAGTCTTTTATATTAATCTTCATTTAATTTGTTTGGTAAATAAAATAAATATTATTATAAGCTTTTGAGGACACTTAAAGAATAGGTAGGTAGGTTATGTGGTTGTCAAAACGACGCACCTAGACCTTTTGGATGCCCATTGTGACACCACTGGGACTGTGATCCCTCACACTATAGAGTCATCTTTGAACCACCCTGTGGTCTTAATAAAATGAAAAAGTTCACACAATTTGATATGAGCAACTTCACCCACATCCTCGAGAAAACCGCGTCCAATGGTTGCAATTCTTTTCTTATACAGAGCCTTAAATCCACATAAAAGGTATGTAATGTTTCTTCCTCTCCTTCTTCTTGGCAGCTTCTGCAGTAATCGTTACAAGGTAACCCCAGTCTGCTGGCGTGTCTACCAATCAGACAGTGTCCCGTTAACACCCCTACAAGGGTTCTTGTGTCATTCACTTAAAGTATTAAAAAAAAAACTTAAATTATTAAACAAAAAAAAAATGTTAATATTTCTTAGGAGCCCAACTATACAAGGAAATTGCTCTATATTTTAACACGAATCTTCCAGCACGTCATCCAGACATAATATATGAGCTTTAGGAACTTAAGTTTAAATTAGTCTTAAAGTTTAGACTATTTTAGAAGGTTAAATAAATAATATTAATTTAAAAAATTCTTCACTAACTGACTCCATTTGTGTCCTAAATATGTTACTTTAGTCGAAATTTATTCGAAAACCCGAAAAAACTTCCTCATTTCGCACCAAATATGCAACTGCCGACAATGAAATGCACTCGTTCACCATAAAATACGGCAGCACTGTTTGTCTAACTACATTGTCACCTGTCTCAACTATATTCACAGTTGGTGGTCAGCTATTCACGCTTGCCAACTGTTAATACTGCCCAGCCATGTCGCTATAACTGCTGCAAAAAACAAATAAAGTAAAAGCAAAACCCATTTGTACAAGCGATCACAACAAAAACATTCGATATTAAAAGGACTTCAGCAAACATTATAGCAACATTGAAATTAACAAAATGCGCGATAGCTAGTGCGTGAAAGTACGATCGAAGCCACACAAGTAGGAGCTATGCCATCGCTGCTGGCAATTTGTAATGGCAACATATTTTACACTTTAAATGTCAAATGGTTTGGCTGTCGATAAGCCCAGAATATGGAGAGAAACGCGTAATGACGCTGAACGACGAATGCAAGCTTGGCAGTGACATGGGTGACTTAACATGAGTTTGCAATATAAATATGTGAGAAATATATGTATGCATGTGACAGTGCGTGTGTGAACGCCGCTTATCAGCAGAGCAGTTTAGCATTAGAAACATAATATGCAAATGCATTGTCGCCAGAGCCGTTTGCAGACAATGTATCTTCGCGATAAGCGCGATCATACATTCTCAGAATTCGGTAGAGTGTATAGTGCAGAAGGCATGAGATTAGACAGATTCTGACGGTGGTTGGTTTAAGCATGGGAAACATTGGGGAATTAGTACCTAAATTCTGATTTTTTGGCGATAATGAAACATTTAACAGCAATAAGGAGAAAATTGTAATTATTATAAAAATAAATTTCAATTCTATTATTCAAATAATCAAGTAATTAGAGATACATATAAACACTATCCGCTCATCTGAACTAAAACTCAGTTTTAGGTACTCCATTCTTTTAATAACCAAACCGGATATAAACATTCAAAAACGTATATAAATCCTTCAAAAACGTTTATGCGACAATTCTACGTTCCTTCCATTCTTTCTTAAATTGATGCTTTGCAATTTTTTAATGATCGCGAACACCTGAGCCAGCAGAAAGGCTAACAACAATACAAACTTCAGCAGAGTCACTGAAATGGTAATAAATATGTGCCTATGTCATGCTGCAACTACACAAAACTGTAAATTGCACAACAACAAACTGGCGAGTCATAACTGGAAATTTCAACAAGTCAGCAGTGAATTCGTGGCAGGTGTGGCTCATGAACGCCTTTGTAGCAACCAACTGCAACGGTATGAGCAGTTTGCCCGTTACTCGGACGACGCATAAACCGTTCTGAGCCACAAAACGAGCATTAAAGGCACCAGTGATAAGCTGTGCTTTCTAGTATTTGTGTGTTACTTGCAGTGCTTGACATTAGCTGCGTTCTAAAGCCTTTGCTCACTTGCCTTTAGTGTTGTCGTAAAGTTCGAAATATATGACCCAACTTTCACATGAATCGTAGATGTCTCCTAGAAGCACTCTTGTTGCCAGTGGAGGCATTTGATAGTTGATAGTTTATTCTTCAGATTTTTATACTTTTGGCGATTATATTCCGAGATAATTTAATTTACAAAGTTGTTTTGCTTGTCATACAACTAATTTAAGTTTGAACAAGTAAGGAAGGGCTAAGTTCGGGTGTAACCTAACATTTTATACTCTCGCAATTTATTTATTTAACTTTATTTATATTATATAATACACAATTTGACCCACATATTCGTCATATATATTGTATAAAGTCCATTGAAAGTTGGAAACCATAATGTTAGGTTAGAAGCACCGAAGTCCTCGTGTTCGATATATGGGGCCTTAAAACATATGGTCCGATTTCGGCGATTTTTAGAATGGGGCTGCCACACTATTAACATAGTATTTGTGCAAAGTTCTGCACCGATATCCTCACTAGTGCTTACTTTATATATTGTAAAGTTAACGATTCAGATCGTGTTCAAAGTTCTGGTATATAGGAAGTAGGCGTAGTTGTGAAGCGATTTGGCCTATTTTCGCAACATATCATTGGGATGTAAGGAAACTATTATACACCAAGTTTCATTGAAATCGGTCGAGTAGTTCCTGAGATATGGTTTTTGACCCATAAGTGGGCGACACCACGCCCATTTTCCATTTTGTAAAAAAATCTGAGTGCAACTTCCATCTGCCATTATTTCTGTGAAATTTAGTGTTTCTGACGTTTTTCGTTAGTGAGTTAACCCACTTTTAGTAATTTTCAACCTAACTTTTGTATGGGAGGTGGGCGTGGTTATGATCCGATTTCTTTCATTTTTGGACTGTATTAGGAAGTGGCTAAAAAAACGACTGCAGAAAGTTTGGTTTAAATAGCTCTATTGGTTTGCGAGATATGTACAAAAAACTTAGTAGGGGGCGGGGCCACGCCCACTTCCCCAAAAAAATTACATCCAAATATGCCCCTTAATAGTACGATCCTTCATACCAAATTTTATTTCCATAGCTTTATTTATGGCTTAGTTATGGCACTTTATGTGTTTTCGGTTTTCGCCATTTTGTGGGCGTGGCAGTGGTCCGATTTTGCTCATTTTCGAAAGCAACCTTCCTATGGTGCCAAGAAATAAGTGTGCCAAGTTTCATCAAGATATCTTAATTTTTACTCAAGTTACAGCTTGCACAGACGGACGGACGGACGGACGGACAGACAGACATTCGGATTTGAACTCCACTCTTCACCCTGATCACTTTGGTAGATATGACTCTATATCTAACTCGTTTAGTTTTGGGTGTTACAAACACCGTTATGTGAACAAAACTATAATACTCTCTTTAGCAACATTTGTTGCGAGAGTATAAAAATGGAAGAAGAGCCTTTCACACTTTTACAGTAGCGGCAGAGAGAATCACATTTTATTTTAACTATATACATGTGATGAGTTTGAATATAAAGAAATCTTTATGTCTTTATAAACTCATATACTTTTATTTGTCTTAGTCGTATAAAATGTTTATTGTTCATAGTGAAATAAGAAATCATGCATCAAGCATGTCAATAAATAATATTTTAAAGTTAATCTTCTTTGTGTTGTGGTGAAGAAAATAAATACTTTTTTCTAAGGTTCCCACTAGTGTCCAAGATAATTCCTGCTTCTACCACTCTACCTTAATCGCTTATCGTCTTCTGAGAGTAGTTTTGCCTTCAATCACCCTTAACGTAAACTATCATGACTACTAATACCCACCCTTCAATATCTGAACACACTAGACCTCACTTGTATCTTTATCATCTCAATAAACTTAACCTCACAAGACTCTTCAAAATTTAAACAAACCTTATCCAACATGATTCTCCAAGTGTAAACAAACCGGACCAGACTCCATGAAACGTACACAAACCTAAGATTCCCTTCAGCCCATACTGAAACAAATCCCTGCCGAAGGTCGTTGACCTTGACCCGAAAGGTAAACAAACCCCTGTCAAAGGTCATTTACCTGGACCAAAAGGTAAACAAACCCAAGACAAAGGTCATTGACCTTGACCAAAGGATTGTTTACATTTGAGGGTTACAGGAGGTTAAGTTTGTTTACATTGAGTGGGGTCACTTAGGTTCAGATTTTTTCAATTACGGTTGATTTAAATTTATAGCGGATACGTGAGAATAAGTCTAATTGCATTTGTGGGTCATGTACAGTGTAATTTGTGTACGGTTAGAGTGGGCGCGTCAGTTGAGGTTTGAGTTATGATATTATAATTCGGATGATGTAAGATATTTCTAGTAGAATATACATGTCCTCTCCCAAACCCAGCTTCATTTCCCGTATAAAATCAGCAAACAATTCATTGACAGCTGTCATTGTTTTTACTGGAAAAATGTATTTGTAAAGCCGCCAAACAAAATCTTGCCGAAATATGCAGAGAATAAACAAAAGACTTAAGCGACGAACTCGTTAGCATATCTATTTTTAAACACCCGGCTACAATGCAGCCTTCTGCATTTGCATTTTGTATTGTTTGTTCGCACACATCTTTGTGCAGTGATTTCCGACTGCTTCTTTTCGTTTTTTCCTGTTATCTTCCGAATATTGAATCAAAGGCGTAAAAGGCGCACAACACATTGAGATGTGGACAATGTGTGGCGAATACAATGAGCAGCAGACGTACGGCCAATGCGCTTGTGCGTTCAATGCGTAACGCATAATAAAATCGTTTGCTTGTGTGTTTGTATGTATCGGCGGATTTTTCACTTTTTATAATTTTCTGCACAACTTTTTCGCTCGCCATAAACGCACTTGCACTTGCAGTGATCTGTCGGGGTCGATAAACTCGCCACGCTGTGCCGATATGCATGAAAACTGGCTTTCGGTTTTATGCGCACACATTTTCAGATTTATATATGAATCTATGTACCCATATGTATGGATCTTATACGGCGACTTTATCCTCCATATATGCGTATCTGATGTGCCTTGTTCGTTTGCGGTTATCATACACATACGCACACATAAGCTCCCGATTGTCAAACAAAGCAGACAAATTTCAAATGAGCTGACCGACAACCACATTTGTGACCCATTCAAAAGTGATCGAAATTCAACGTTGTCAGGCGTTGGAGTTGGTTGCTTGATTTTTATATTTTTCTCACTTTATACCCAACTTTATAACCAACTCTGCCTTTGAGTATTGAAAGTGAACTTTACTTTTCATTTACTCTATTTATGCTGGGATTTTGTTGATTGTTACCAAATTTATCACCACTGATCTGTGTAGATCTTTGCGATCATTGCATTGGCAAAGTGCACAAACGATATTGAACTTCGTCAAGTTGCTGAGGGTGAGGAAACGATTTATTTTGAATTTATTTTTATGTATTTGGTTTCATTGCCTTCAATCCTAGACTAACAATAGATAGAGGGGTTTCAGACGATTAAAGTGTGAATTAATAGAAAAACTTTATCGCAGATTATAACGCAACCGATAATTTGAATTTGATTTCGAATTAAATAATGCTAATGAATAGAATTAAAAATGTTGTTTCCTAATACACTCCAAAGATTGTCAAGCATTTGGGAGCACGATAGCTTAGATTTTCTGGTATGAAGGTGTGGCTGATAACTAAATTGGGTGTAACACGTCATCAGATATACATATGTATTGTATGAATGGGGTTGCTTGCTGTATAGAGATTTTTCTAGGAGCAATATTTTACAAGATATCGGGTATCCATATATCTACACTCGGACTTCTTTTCTCATCTACTTACAGCAATATAAAGATAGGCTTAAATTCTTTCGATTACATGGATCGTTGACCATAATTGGCTCTGATTCAAAGTAAGCATCTGCATTGTCTGCAAGTTCGCTCAAGGTAATGGCGACGTAACCTAGAACCAAACTCACTGTTCATAAAAAAATAAGGATTAAAAAAAATCAAATCCAAATTCATTTCAGTGCACTGTCATTCTCCGACACTAACGATATTTGTTTAGACTTTTTTCAATTCATTTCCGTACTTCATTTTAATGTTCATTGAATGAGTGACATATGTCAAGTACCCTGATCAAATAATTTTTATTATTTTCCTTTTATTTTAACACCTATATTACATTTTTAGCACATTAAATCTGCCAATCGAAATATCTGCAACTTACATGTAATTGTATGCATATAGAAAGACACACGCAAACATTCGCGAGCTTTTGTGACTTATACACCAGTTACAGTTTGCTTGCATGGATATTCATTTGTGACCTGATTCTTCGGTACCGTTACAATTTACCGCAACAGCAGTAGCAGCAGCCGCTACAAGTCAGCGCAACAAAAACGGCAAAAAAGTTGAGAAAATCAATAATTCCACACGAGCCGAAGCGAACGATACGTGATATAAATAAATCGTACGTGCAACATACGATTGTGGCACATTCATTCATATGCAACCTACGCATTTTTGCACATTTTTCACACTTCTAATGCAAGAAGATCACCACAAATAATCACAATAACTCAAGCTTAAAATACAAAAGCAGAACAAAGTAGCGAAAAGAAAAATTGGAAACTGAAGTGGCTAAAAAGCAAACATGAGTTCAACTAATCCGCATAAGAGACTAGTTGTCTCGCATGTTGCATCTTGCATGCATGCTAATGTTAAGTATTTCAACCTTCGCAGGCTTACAGACTGTATACATATATGTATGCTTCTTTTCGCGTGTGTGGTAAAAGATGCCAGCACGGCGAATGTTTGGCGCTTATTGCAAGCAGCCATTAACCGTTGCTTATACGCTTGTACCTCCAAAGCAAATCTATGTCCGTATATATGTGTGTGTATGTTAATGGCGGCAACAAGTGTGAACATAAATCGTTTTGACACGAGCTCTGTGCTCTGCAGCTATACAACAGTTCACATAATACATAACCCTCCTCTCTGCCTCTAACTGCGTGTACATAACTGCATGAACGCTGGCGTGTATTGTGTACCGTTGTTCATATGATCGTTCGTACGCAATGTACATATTTTCATATTCATAAGGGGCTTTTAAAAGCTAGTAATAATTTAAGCGCAATGAATAATGTGACAGTGCTGCATATTAGTTGGCGAAACGACGTTATTGATGATTTTGGTTGTAATGTAGCAATTTGAGAAAACATAATATTATTGCCTTTGTATTGAAAAATTACGGTTTTGAAATTTGTAATAAATGTTTCGAAATATTTTAACGCGTATAGTATGTGAATATATGTATGTATGTGTAATAGGCATATTATTATTTTAATGAAAAAATTAGGATTATGCTTATTTGATAATATTTTAGATTGTATTTATTGAATGGTTGTCAAGTCAAATTGGTTTAGGAAAATTACTGAGAGTTCTACCAAATACTCGATTTTCTAATGAATAAGTAAATGTATTTATAGGCAATACATTTTTTTTCAGGATAAAAATAAACAAAATTATTTTTGGGAGAGTTTATAATACTAATTATAAAATTTTAATAATTGGAAGGTTAAAATCGTACGATCATAAAGCTTCCAGTGAATACCTTCCAAAGCAACTCAATTTCATTAAAAGTTTATAAATTCATGCAACATAAATTACTGAATTCTAAAAGAGAATATATTTCTGAAAAATAATCTCTGAGAGTAATCTCAATTGCACATTTGATGTTATTACGAGCTCTGCGAATATCTAATCAATTTCAAAGTAGCTAGAATTGGAGATATAATGGTTTTAGTGGTCACTAAGGCAATTTCAGTATGATTTTTGGCTCTTTTTCTCTGAAAATGCTATGCCTTTTCAATTAATTTTGATCACTTAATAAATGCTTTTATATATGGAAGTTGAAGATTTCGTGTAGAAAAAGAACCACGATCGAACTAAATACATTATTAATACCAAAAAAATTAATTTAATTATTTTAACGTTACTTGTTTGAAAAAAGGAAATGTTAAAATTCACGCGTTTAGAGATATTCTACCTACATACAACCTTTCTAATGTTTGAAAATACGAAATATGCATTTATATCTCTACATATCATAATTCAATGTATAAAGTATTGCTCATGTGCAACACAAATAACTTACTTAAAAATTTACAACAATATCAGTATCCAACAAAAACCGTTACTCGAATAATTTGTGCGATAATTTGCTTTGAGTAATTTTATTGACCGCACATTGGTAGTGTCTTAGTTTGAAAGTCAATAATTTTCGTGTAATAATAATCAATTGATTTGATATCGAATTCACCGAATGAAAAATTAATCTGCCAAATTGTTAATGGAATTGCCAAAGCAATGCACCAGCTATGCGCTTACAATAACAATAAAAATGCAATGTGTACACACACCCACTATTGCCGATCCAAGCTACCGCCCGAACGCTGAGCCCAATGCCATAAAAGGATATTTACGCTCAAGTTGTTTTGAAAATCTTCATGCCGCCTCCTTGTTGGTGTTGTTGCATTTTGTGGCTCACTTTTAGCTATTTGCCACAGCTGATAGTTGCAGATAAATTGCTCCTCGATTGCCATATTTGCTACTGTATATTTTTGCTATCTACACACATATTTAAGTGCTTGCGTATGCGCTTGGTTCGTCGTTGTGGCGATCGAGTTTGGTAGCCGCAAAGTGTTTTGCTGTCAATAAATTTATGTGACAAAATTATTTCGAACAACTTTGATTGGTGGTCTTGCATTGCAATCGCAGTTAACCTTTTCGCCATGAGCGTCCATATTTGATGTGGGTTCGTATTGTATCGGCGGAATGAATTGCTCTCATTTGTTGTAAGCTGATTGTGTGCAGTTAGATTTTAAGTGCACCCACAAGTGCGACTCCGAATGGTAGTGGGAGATAAGTCACTGGGGATTGTTGGGTAAATAAAGTTAAACTTTGAAGTGGTAAAAACAACAACAATATATGAAGGAAGGGTGAATAAAATATTTTTTCGTTAAAATTTTTTTTTTGATTGGTTCACTTGATTTTTGCAAAACCTGAAAATTTAAATTACCATTTTCTGGTATTTTTCTGATGATTTAGACGTATGCGATAAACACCATACTAAAAAGAAAATATAAATTATGAGTTAAACAACCCCACTTTCTCTTTGCACACTAAAAGTCATGTCATTATATTCTCCTGTTTAACCTTTGGCTTGACAATAACGCAAGTATAACCTCTAATTTGTGTTCTTAATACCAAAAATTACAACAGTGACATACATTTAGGAAAAGTCATACAACAACATGAGAAATTACATAAATATGGCGGAAACATTTTAACGACAATACGCTGTAATTACATAACACACCGTAATATTCTTAAAAGTAGTCATATTAGGGTGGTGCCGTTCATAAATATATAATTAAAATTTTAGTATTTTAAATATTTATTAGCAATATTTTTTTGAATAAATACTATAAAAAATCAAAGCAAACTGTTTTGTTAGTATTTTGTGATTAAAGTTAAATAAAGCTGAATAATAAGAACTAAAGAAAAAAGTCAAATTAATTATATGATTTCTAAAATATCACCATTAGAGCACGTAAACTCAAGTTTGTGGCACAATGAATCAAATATGAACCACCCTAAAGCACGTAGGTGCTTAATTTCCTTGTTGACAGCTTCGCATTGTTGCATATTCACTGTGACGTTGCTCAAGATGAATGCAACACGCGTTGCATGCTTTACGATTATTTATGTTTTTCTCACTCGACATAAATTGTAGAAAACATTAGAAATTATGTGATTTAAAAGGCAGCGGCAGACAAAGGGTGTGGCGTGAGAAAGAAGTGGCAGAAGATAGCAAAGTAGCAACATACTAGTGTGATTGTATGTGTTTAGGAGCTTAGAAAATATGAGTAGTTGCATCAGAATTGAAGTGTGTGTGTTGAAAAAACGTGTGAAAATATATATTCGCTGCGGTAGGTTCGGTGAATGTGGCGACTCTTAAAATAAGGGGTGAGAAGATAAGGTTAAATGTAATTTTAAGCTCCAGTAGAAAATCAAAGTTGATATATTTTATTTTTTAAATTTGTTTTATTCTTTTTCAGTAACTAGAACACCAAATTGGCCAAATTGTATAATAAAAATTAAAATTTATATTAATGTATTGCTGCGTCATACAACTAGTATAAATTAAACAACTTATGAAGATCGCCATATAATTCCAAGTAAGTAATATTTAATTCAGCGACTTAATAAATACAACTATTAAACTAACATTTTTTTAAATAAGCACATATTTATGTGTGTAACAATTTTCTATTTTGCAAGCAACAGTAACAAATCACAATAGTTTACAGCTGCGGCATTTTATGACCGATGATTTAGTTTTCAACAAACCATTACAACCTGCTTGCAATACAGGCACAACTGCGTAAACGAAAGACTTAAACCACAAACTCGATTTCATGTGATTAATTTATTAATATGCGCTTACGTGTGTGCATTGCTCTGCGTTGCAAGTTGCACGAGAAAACTAAAACAAATTGAAGCTAATTTCATAAACAATTCGAACCGGTTACAACAGCCTCACAGTTGGCAACCACATGCACCAGCGCTGCTGTGGCTATTCTGCATTGACTGGCGTCACTTTGTCTCCGTTGCCATCATAATCTCGTCAGCGTGTCGCAGTGTATTGCGAAAGGCATTGCGAACGCATGCAATCACGGTAGTATCTATGCACTTTTGTGTGTATATGTGTCGCGTATCTTTAGTTATAACTACCGCTTGATTGTCGCTTTAAATCGCATCAGACAGATTGGCTGCATTTAAGCAGAGGAAAATATCTTGTTTGAAATAAAGAGGGATTAATTACATATCGTTAAGCAACACAAGCACAGAATTCCGTTTATATAAGCAAACTAATGTTCGCATATACATATGTAAATATTTAAAAATGTAAATTCGAGTGTTATGTTAGTTATTTATTCACGTACATTATAATGTCTATATTATGCTATGCATCAGAATACTTCAATGTATGTTTTTATTTTGACTATTTCTATTCACTTAAACCAAATTATCCTTTATGGTAATATGTAATAACGATCTTGACCAGCTAATTCTAGACGAAAATTTAGTGTGTTTTATTAAAACACAACGAATACGATGACGAACGATTCAGCAGCTTAAGGGAGGGGTCTGGGTTTCAGCGCAAAAAAAAAAACACTTTTTTTGTGATTTTTTATCTCAAATATCGTTAATGTTAAAAAAAATTACTAAACGTAGGGGGGAGGTATTTTATATGAAGAAAATGTGTACCAAGTTTGAAATGAATCGGTCGAGTAGTTTTTAAATGGCAGTGAACACGGACTTCAAAAAGTAGTTTTGAGAAAAGCGCGTTTAAAGCTGCACTGCAATCCCAACCGCCCGTAGCTGTTAGAGTTAGAGCGTTAAAGGCCTCGAGACTAATTAAACAATAACTTCAAGAATATTGCTTATATCGGATTAAAATTTTGAGGACATATTCTTGAAATGTTAAACAATAAGATAAAACAAAAAATATCGATTTTTCGATGACGATGATGTTGAGTATCCATGAAAGTACTTACAAATATCGTTTTTATTTTGAGGGTTTTATGTTTTTACTTTTCTTAAGGACACATAAATGGCTTGTAAATAGTAATCTTGATATGCTCAAAAGGTTCAGAGAATACTTAAATAGAAGATCAATATTTTCAGGGAAGCGATCAATAGTAATAGCCAAAGGAACTTATAAATCATCGACGTACTACAAATGCGTTCTCACTTTATTTTCCGATTGGAATGATCGTAATAAAATCTGGAATGTCATATATCGATTTGTGTCTTTTATTGTTTCCAATGGATAACCCATTTTCCGAAATTCGGTTTTTCCCGGCCATGCATGCACACACAGGAAAATATTCCATGGATTCGTTCTTGACGTGTCGAAACAATTGAATAAAATAAGACAGTTTTTTATCCAACTGTATCGAAATCTACTCAACAGAATCTAAACTGTTTTAAAACCGTATTTTTAGTGACTACTTTAATGGTGAACATTTTTTCGTTCTTGTCAACAAACTGCTTGTCAGCAAATTAGAGATAAACACATAAACGACCTTTTATTCACGGCACATTGTCTCTAAAGCCTATCTGGAGTTATTTACCTGTCAATTTATTTGCGCACACCTGTCAACTGCCCACTCATTTGCATATTTTCGTAAAAATGCGCTGAAAAGAAAAACAAAAAACAAATCAAAAACTGCCGTACCTAACGATGCAATGTGTATGTAACCCCGCACTTGTTGTCACCTTTTCGTTTTCATTACGGCGCTTTTTCGCGCGTTCATTTTTATGGCGACACAGTCCCTCCCCTTCCTGCCGCCGAATAGCTGACGAAATGTTTTCACGATATTTTCCAATTAAGCCAACTTGCACCTGCAAAAAAAGCGCAAAATCAACAGATAAATTAACTGAAATTAGGTAAAAATGCGCACCTATTGACGGTCCTCAAATAAATGCTCGCTTATAAGTGTAAATGTGTGTAGAGTTGGGCTGCCGATTTTCGCATATTTTTTTGCACATATTTTCTAATCCGAACAGTGCTGCCCATTTGTGGCTATGAGTCTCCCTCAAGACAACCTGTCGTTGTGGTGCGCACGCGTGCAACTTTGGCACCCGCTGTTGCCGTTGTTGATTAGATAAACAACACTCCAACAAATACGCTGAGATAAAATCAACAACAATAACAACAGCACGTACTCAGCCATTCACAAATTACACAAACGTTTAACTGTTTATGGTGATTAAAGACCGAACCGTGAATTGATTGCAACTCGTACTTGTTTGCCACCAAACTGGGGTGAGAGGTGAACGGAGAGCGGCGTGAAGCCTACGGGGATGTATGGAGTGTCTCTTGGTTTCGGATTCCGCTGTACGCGTAAATAAATCTGACGTTGTAATATTTCCTGATGCCGCGGAAATTGTCGTCTGTCCTCCTCTGTGCTGTACTGTGCGACTATTCGGTTACCGTTATGGCTGACAAGTTTTACAAATACATACACATATTTGCTGTACTGCTTCTGCTTTGATCCACTGTTGATGTGTTTTTGTATTGCACATCTATATACCTGTGTTGTGTTCGAAGAGGTGGCATGTGTGGCTTTCGCTTTCACTTTCAATTTGGCTTTGGTTTTGTTGCGGGTAAATGCATTTATTGGGATATTAATTTCAGTTGAATCCTGAGAAATTCGCTTTTATGCACTTGTTTCCTTTCGCAATGAAAATAAAATTTATGAATTGTTGCAAATAATTTATGTATGTTTGTTTTGTCTTGGAAATACATGGTGTGAAATTTTGGACTCAAAAGCTTTGCAGTAAGCCTGTCGGAGATTTCAAAGAGAATGAAGACACTTTTTGTGAGGTAGTTGTGGAAAGCGAATAGTCTCATTAACATTATCTCTTCTAGTTATCTTATCTACCTATTCGAACCATCATAGAACGCTTATTTTTTTGTTGATCTTTCGAACGCAAAGCATTTATTAGCAATTCTCTTCCCAGATCTGCAGGTTCCGCAATGTATAAGTTACAAATTAATTCCACTTCCTAATTTCCACTAGTTTATCATACAATGTATATTTTAGCTTATAGTATCTCAAGCTATCGGCTCTAAAATATGTCATTTCCCTATTGTTTTATTCAAATTACGACTCTCGTGGCGCTGGTGTAAATCGCAAGAGGTCTAATAAACTCGTTGGAGTCTCTGGGATCAGCTATTGAACGAAGCGAAAATATAACTAACTAATAACTTTCAATAACCCTTTGTAGTACTCATCAGTTTATGCGGCGTCCTTTATAAAAATAAATTAAGCCTTTATACTTGCTGAAAGATAATTATGGCTTGGAATAGAGAAGAATATTGTTTTTTGTGTTCAATACACAACAGGCCCTTCCGGTTGTGCCCACGATGAAAGATCAACATCAAAATATGACTATATAAAAATAAAAAACAACGAGTATTTCCGAAACCCCATATAATATTTATTTGTATGACAGTTATACATCATTCCCTGAAGGAATTTTTATTTAATTTAACATTAATTAGCATCACTTTATGCCAATCCTTCCACAAACCAGTGGTTAGCTACTCAAAACACTGCCAACCACCGGCAAACTTTGCGGCACATTTCCTACAGGTGCAAGAGCGCCTTGTGCCACTCCGCCAAGTAGCAAACCAGCCGCCACACCAGTCAAAGTACCTGCTACATGGCCAAGTGTTTGATCCACTGGAAGAGGTAGCTGTGGCCTACAGTCGCCACGAATGAAAAACACTAGGAACATAATGAAAATGTATTAGGATAATAATTAATTATAACAGTATTTACACTCACTTGCTAGAAATAATAGCACAAAAGCTACACTACTGACTCTGAACATGTTTCGGATTGAAAGCTTTAACAAAAATTAGCTTACTAAATTTTCTCCATCATATTTATATCGAAATTTTGTATAATATGTGCATAGCTTATTTGAAATAACAACACATTAACTGTAAGAACGTTTTGTAGTTATGGCAGTAATCCATTTAAGCAGCAAACATAATGCTGCGGAATGTGCAGTTAGGCACGTACGTGGGTACTTAGGTATGTGGATGGTCAGAAAATTATATTGTTCATTGAATGTGTAAATATGATTGAATAACATTTAAAATAGTTTTTGAATGAATGGTAAAATTCATTTATTACCGTATTATTGTTCTTCTGTTCACTAACTGACCAATAATTATTTTAAACATTTGAATTAATCTAAACAATATATATCTTACTAGCTTTTACGAGCGACTTCGTCGGGAACATGATAGAGCAAAACTCCCAGCAAAAACCATAAAAAAATCACTTACTCAATTCAGTTTTCTGTCTACTTCCTACCCCCTAAGTACAATGACGTGATCATTCTGATCTTATATCCGTTTTTAGGTAACCATCTATTACCTTACTAAATTTCATCAAAATCCGTTCAGCCGTTTAGACGTGAAAGAGCAAAAG
Organism: Zeugodacus tau; assembly: GCA_031772095.1. Taxonomy (NCBI): domain Eukaryota; kingdom Metazoa; phylum Arthropoda; class Insecta; order Diptera; family Tephritidae; genus Zeugodacus; species Zeugodacus tau. The sequence goes on from CM062649.1 coordinate 77,337,873, forward strand.
TCCCAACAAACGCGACTAAAAATCACTAACTCAATTTAGTTATCTGCCTACTGCCTACCCCCTAAGTACGATGGCGTGATTATTTATAGCCTATGACCATTTCTAGATTATCATCTATTACCATATTAAATTTCATCAAAATCCGTTCAGCCGTTTAGGCGTGAAAGAGTAACAGACAGACAGAGTTACTTTCGCATTTATAATATTAATATGGATGTTATGAAGACGTTTTTTGTTTGTTTCGTTTTTTTGTTTTTTTCGTTTGTTTCTCAATTCTTGTTACTCATGAAATCAACAAACACTGTCAAATATTCTGGAAAACAAACTAAGATTTATTGATAAAACTGCCTTTAAGCGAGCCTTATAAGGAAGAAATAAAATTAATGGGGTCTTAGCAACTCGTATCCAAGAATAATATCAACCAGCATTATTATCGAAATAGTACATGGAATCCACTCTTTTATAGTAAAAAATACGTTCCAGCACTTTCCGGGTACAGATTTGAAATTTCGTGAAATATTTGATTTTCCAAAGCTTTCTTAAAATATTTGAACGATTCTTCTGCTTGTAGAAGTAGGAGTCCTAATAGACATATACTAAGTACATATCGCCACCTGAGTTATAAAACCTAAAAATAAACCAACTGCCCGTCAATGTAAGCACACCGCGATATAACTTGTAACAAGGGAGTAACTAGTTTCTGCAGGCCGGAGGCTTGTAGGCGAATCGAACAGTCAATATTGAATTGGATGATTAATCAAGATTCACAATCGGAAAGCAACGCAGAAACAGCCGAAACCCAAATAAGAAATAAAAAGTTGCAAAAAAAAAACAATTATCGAAGAACAAATGCGACTACAAACAGCAATGACTGTTGAAATGAGCCACCACACACAAGTGTTTTTATGTATGTATGTATATAGCCAATTAACGTCGTTTAATTGCATTTGATTGCAAGTTGCAGATAATCGATAAAGAATACTGCTCAGTTCATGCTCGTTGACTGCCCAATGCACAAACAACAAAAACTCAAACAACACATACTTACATATACATATATGAATTTGTACTTGTGTAAGTACGGACACTGCTACAAAAACGTAGCGCCAACGCAAACACAGTCAACTCCACCGCTTACAATGAATTGATTATTTTTCACAAAGTTGCAGCTCGTTGTTGGTGGCGCTGCGGTGCACCACCCATGGTTCGAAAGGTAATTTTTAAACTTTTATATTTTTATGTTTTCAAAAACTTATTTTGCGCTTTTTTCACCGCTCAAGTGCTGGAACATTTTATTTTTTGTTTTGTTGTGCCCTTCTCAGTCACAGTTGGCTGTCTAATTAATGCACAAGATGTTGCCGTTTGCTTAAAATAAGGGCTTAACGATATTTACGAGCCCTGAAAGTCACTTCACCCAGGTACTTATGGCAACTTGTGGCAACTTGTGGCAGCAATAGCAATGGCGGTGACTTGTTCTAACTAGTTACTTGTGTGAATGTATGTGTGCTGCAGCTCATCTGCTTATGGTGAAATTCTTCGCTTTTTTGTGTACCTTTAGTAACTCAAGCCGTCTCGCAATTTAGAGACATGCCATTACGTGCTTGTGTCGGCTGATGATCTGAAACCTTGTCAGCGTCACTTTGTTTGAGAAATCTAAACAGCTAACCACTTGCTGCATTTGGATGCTTATATAATACTATGTATGTCTATATATATTTATATATATCGTTGGCTTAATATAGAAAAGGCGTATCTACATTTTTTTCGAAATCGCGTTTTTAATGTATTCTGGTAGACCACTGTCAAATACTCCTCCCCTTAAAAAATTAGTGGGCTATGATTGTAAATAACGGATTTATAGTCATATAAAAAATAGCCCTAACTCATTCGAAGTTACAATAACAACATAAAGCCCTATCTCAAATAACTTCAAAGAAATTAAAAATAATAACAAAATTATACCACAATTGAATTTGTTACCTGTTTTGAATAAAAATTGCAATAGAAATGTTTTTTTGCATTTGCAAGTTTTTAAGGTTTTATTCAGTTTTTTCCTTCTCCTGAAAAGTAACGAAAAGTGTAGATACGCCTTTTCTATATTAAGCCATCGATATATTTCTTTTTAATTTTTACTCCTTCAGAACTGATTTTTCACTGCCATGTCGCTCGCTCGCGACGGGGCAGAAGCTAACTGCCGCTTTGATTAACATGTTGGACAACTTCATCTCGCTGATACGGAAGAAGGCTCCCTCTGCAAATCTTCCAAGCTACGTATGTGTGTGTATGTGTTGTTGCATGCAAAGCTATCTAAATGACAGTCCAGTCCAGTCCGGTGCAAAGCAATGCATTGCAATAGCAGCTAAATGAAATGAATATATTCTTGTGAGTAGTGTTATTGGGGGCTGGCCGCTGCCTAAGTGGTTGTTGTTGATAAGATCATAGAGTATGGCAAGCATAGCGAATGCCGTAATTGAGACCGTTCACCGATGAGTGGGTGATGTGAATAAGAGGCCGCAAAAGTGATTTAATTGCCTGCAGGTTTTTTCCAATTATTGAGCTTCCGCTGCAAATTTGAATTTTTGATTTTCTGCCTTTTTATTACGGTATCCTGGGAGATATAGCCGTGCTCCTTTTGTTAATATTTAAATGTCAAGCATAACCAGTTTTAGAACAGTGAGCTAAGCTAAACGGAAAAATTCTACCAAGAAGTAAAGCAATTACGGAATGTTTCATTATAAATATCCCCACAATGAATGTTTCTAATACTAAATATGTATCTGTAAGTACTATATAGCATTGAGGGTACATCCAATAAGTACATAAAAGTATATTCGTTTAATGTGAAATGGACTATAATCGTTTCCTTTTGATTGTAGTGACAGATTGACGTGTAACAGATCTGCTCCTACAAATTGGCTCAGGTACTTACCTGATACTATCTAATGCCTTATGCATCAACATATCTAATATTTGTCGGTGAGAGTCAGTGTCAAAAATAAAAACGTGTTTCCCATTAGACTTTCTCGGAATTTAGGTTTCATATATAAACTAGATTGTTTAAAATTTAAAACTTTATTTTTTTGGGTTCAAACATGGTGAAGAAAAAAAATTTGGCCAATATAGTTCTTATAACTGTCCTATTTTAGTTCTGTTTTCAATTAACTCACCATTTCTGTAATTTTTTCGAATACTCAATTTCTTAAATAAGTATCCACAGTTAATAAAATAACAACAAAATATAGTTTAAAGGAATTTAATCTTTATTCAATATTGAAAAGTTATATCGACAGATTGTAGTAAATTAAAAAAAGCTAAAATTTAATATATGGTATGTATGAGATTCTCAAAAAATACTTGTAATGTGTTGCATGAGCCATCCGAAATGAATTTCGTAACGCATGCAGTGTTCTGTGCGCCCTAGGCATTTCAATTCTATCTTCTCATCATAATTAGCAGCACCGCTCGATGAAACGTATGGACCGAAACCAACAATGAAGATTCTGAAAATATACTTTTCAATTTTAATTATACATACACTTACCTGTTAGAAACGCCAATTGCACTATATCAGGCATTTTAATTTCCTGTTTATGCTCGGCCAACTACCGCTGATCGTAGCACTCAATGAACTCGTCGGCAAACAGAAGAACGCCGAGTTGCTAATAGCACCTGGTGACACCAGCGGCCGAATATTTACGGAGGCCTTATTTATGCACCTTCTCGTAATCCAGCGGTTTAGCGACAGTCACCTGCGAATATGTAAATATATGGACTTGTTTATGTATTTTTTTTTTCATAAATAGAGAGATACATTTGTGATTCAAGAATCTATAAATCTTTATGTTTGAGGTGTGTTGCACAGTGCATATCATATATTTATTTTGCGTTTAATAAAAATTTTCTTGTATATATAAGTAAGTTTGGTTTGCAATTTGATGGATTGCATAGATTACTGGCAATGGAAGGCCAGTATTTACCATAGACAGTAGCATAGCCGGCAACAACAATGCACATAGTGTGTATCAGAGTTGTAGATAAATTTGCCGATTGATTGAGGCCACCAACGCAACATGACGCGGCAAAGGTATGGGCATACCTTATATACAAACATTTTTATTTTTTCTGGTATTTTTATATGTTGTTGTTGTTATTATTATTTGTTTTTGAATTTTGCGATCGAGTATTCATCGATACAAATGTGACAAGATTTATTGTCTGCATTTACATGGCTTATTACCCACTATAGTGCTGCAGTTGTGGTTTATCTCAGATGGGTTTGGTCCTTAATATGAAATAATTTGAAGTTAATATGCTTTTATTGATTGAAAATATTCGAAAAAAATTTATTTTCTTCTTATTTCATCGGAAATTTATGCATTTGATTTGATTTTGAAATGTCAATATTGATTCTGAGACAATATATATTAGTCTTTAATTGAATTATCTCAAATTTGATCTATTGTATTGAAATGAATTATGGAGTTATTTCTATCTACTACATTCCAATATTTATGAAAATCAGCATAAACTTGAATTTTTTAAATGTATTTCTTTCGCAGCGCCCCCTATCAACTAATATAATATTATTTGGTATATAATTGATCTCTAATCAATGAAATATTCTTGTAACATTTTTTGTCTCAATATAGATATAGCGATATAGATGAAGATAGCAAGGAAATATAATGAAGAGAATGATCCGGTGTTCCTTAGATGGATGATAAGACGATTTAGATTATGAAACAATTCTTTTGATAATTTCATTTTAAATATTTCATAGAAATTTATATCTAAAGAAAAACGTTTCAATAAAATATGACAACATTAGTGTTGATTCTCTTCTCTTCGGTCTAGATGATCATATAATGGACGTAAGAATGCTTTTGTGGATGAAAACTAAAATGATTTTGAATGACCGTAGGATTGATTGAGGGGCCATTCGAGATCACAGATCGACCGATTTGCAACCGTTACAAGTCAGTGAAAATAATATGAAAGTTGTTTGAACTGAGTTTCGAAATGCTTCCATATCCAAAATATTCTCAGCTCAGGTCTTCAGCACCATTTGTCTGTTATCAGATCTCAAGAGATTTGTGGCTTGAAAGAAAAACTAACTACAGTAAAGAGATAATTCTCGGATACTGATATCAATTGAAAGCAAGAGAAGAATTGTACTATCAAAATTAGATCGAGATGGAAGATCTTTGCCAGCTTTGATCGTTGTATCGGGCTCGATGTGAACTATTTATATTGAATAATAAGTCTTTCTTTAGAACGATGCACATGTTTCACATTACATTCTTTGCTCCATAAATATCGCTTCATGTGTCATCCTAACCTCACTAATATCAATAATGTAAGAGTCTGTTACAAATTCGTCTTAAGAAGACTTTAAATATGCAAGAAGGAATCTTCAATGCATTATTGGCACAACTTAACTAACCTAACCTAGGTTATTATATATGTATATATACTGTATGAGTGTATATTAAACTAAAAATTCAAAACACGCATATAAATACACATCTCAACAAGTCTATGCTTCCTTAAAAAGCAACTAGAATAACTATATATATAACTATGTATATTGATTAGAACATCCGTTTGGTATAATTTACCCAACACTACTCACCTGCCCTTGATGTGGAAAGGAAATTGCAAATGTACCATAACCATCGGCAATTGTCATTGTCTCATCTTCCGTTGTGTTTGTGTTGCATTCCGTAATAAAATACTCGACGAGTCCATTAACACCGGCATCCTTGTCCAGCGGCTGAATGTGGCGGAAGATCGTTGTGCCAACGGGAGTGCTCTGCAAAGAAACAACAACAAATAAAATAAAGTTAATGAAAGGGATTAAAAGAAAAAAAATTGGAAAAAAAATTAGAAAAAATGTAATAAAAACAAATATGCATATGTTGGTGTTTGTGCAAAGGGAAAAATTCTCTGGCACATAAAAGAGATTGCACTTAAGAAAATCACAACTAGATGCTGACAGGAAAATGACTAAAAATGGTAAAGTGACTGTTGTACATATGCAACAGCGGCACCAGCAACATTAAACAACAACAAGAACATCAAGAATAACACTAGAAAAATATATGAGCGTAGCTGCAGACAACATTACTATGCATTGCAGGTGGTGCAGTTGTAGGAAAATTACATGTTGTCATTGCAGCAATTAACATAAATTAAAATGTGTTGTGCGTGGCTGGCCATATTTGTAAATGAGAAGAGTGCAGTGCAGCGCAGAATAGAAGTGAATGCAGGTTTCGCACAATCGACTTGCGGAGTGCAGAGCGGTGCGAAGGGTCGTAAATACTTAAGTGCGGAGAATAAATATTGAGCTTTTGCTTTGCGAAGTGCCAAAGTGCTGGCACATGTTGTGGACTTAAGAACTTTAAGCGCATAAGTTATGCTAAAGTTAGTGCGTTGCAGCATTCAACGCGCTGGCAATGAAGTCGACGAGTGTATGGTTTTTAAGGAAGTTGTAATCATATATATATTTATGTATCTCACCACCCATATCCCAGTTGATAGAGCTATTGTCGAAGTGTTCTCATCTCTTCACCAACATTCGCCTTGGTGTTGGACCACAACACTCGACGCACATTAAACAGCAAATCAAGTCATAGCCATAAACCCTTTCGGCAGAATGTCGGCAAATGTCAATACGCGCTGGACTAAGCTATATTTGGCTGAACGCTGCATTTTAGTTGGAAGACTACTTAGCTGCTTAGAGCACAAAGAAAAAGGTAAACGCCCGAGAAAAAAAAATTATTTAATATTCCTTCCAACCAAACGCACTGACTTAAGCCCTTGAAAGGGCTTACTACTTAGTCTGTCTTCTTGGAATATTTGTGTATGCAGTAATGTCAAGTGTTTGTTTTTATTTTCACATTTTTTTAAATAAAAATACATAAATATGTATTAAAGCACTCTTCTATCGCCACTGTCACATAAACTGCTTACTTGAACCCATTTCTAGCAGCCGCAGGCATTAAAAATAAAGTAAATGTCTTTAAAAAAGGCAAAAGTAAAGAGAATACCAATTCTACAACACAGACAAACATGTTGCTTCTGGTATTAGCAGCGACAGGACTTAATTGGCTTCGAATCGTGGTACAGTTTCCGAGAACCACACAGAAATATTGGAAAAAAGCAACAAATTTTCAAATAAAAAATAAAAAAGAACAAAAAAAAGAACAAATTTCATCTCTGGGGATGTTTTGCAGTTTGACTTTGGTAGGGCAACAACACAACTTCGCTTTGGTGTTTTGTCACTGTGCCATTTTGTTGTTGTTGCTGTATGTCGACAATGTGCGTATTGTCGCTGAGTTGTTGCTGCTTTAGACGTCGTCTTGGTGGCGCGCCACAATAAAATAGCAGTAATAGTAGCAACAGGAACATCAGTGGCAACAACAGAATCAGTGACAAAAACAACTTCAATGGCAAAAACAGCGTCAGCAGCAGCAACAACAACAGCGATAGACAATTTCACCGCGACCACATTTGGTGCGTGTTGTTTATTTATGTATTTATTAATTGGTATCTTGTATACCAATATATATATCATATATACACCTATTGTTGTTGTTTTATATATGCGCAAATATTTGACGTTTTTGTCTTCATGTTTGCTCCCATTTTGAGTTGTTTGCTATTTGCCTCTGCCTCTGTCTCTCTGTATATATTGGTGGCGGTTTACTTTTTATTACACTATGGCTATTAGTGACTTATTTAACACACAATTAGCGGAACAAGTTTTACTTTGATTCAATATTTGCAGTCATCAGCCACACTATCACTCACTCATCCAGTTATCTTGCGCTATATTTGCAGACTTATTAATTATCTTAAGTAACTGCATTAGTAGATTAGTGCCTATAACTGAGTTCTTTTTTATGGAATGTTGCAAAAAATGCGGTGAAATTGTCATGTGAAGTTAACTAATTAGGTTAGTTAGTTTTATGGAGTGATGTGGTGTTAGAAGAAGTGCTTGTGGACTTTACGTGGGGCGCAGAATACTAGGTTGAACACTTTTTTTATTCAAAGTGTTATGTGTGGAATGCTACACTTCACACATGACTGCACGTGCTGCCTCAATGTTGTCATGATAATAAAGCCAGCAACTATCACATACACACACTTATAAATAAGAATATATAAAGATATTTCCATATTTATGTAAATGCACATATAATGTTTACGGAAATCAAAGCTTTTGTGTTGGCAAGTTTGTTGCTTAAGTCTTTTGTGCATGCAGCTGAAGCATTTGTATTATTGTTTATACTTATACATACATATGTGCATATTTATCTACATATTTACAAAACTCTAAAAAAATCTCTGTTCCTAAATAACATATCTGTAATTCTTGCATAAATTATATAAAACCAGTAGACATATGCTAAATATAAAAATTGAAAAACAAACATCTCATTAAAAAAAGAAATATTTGCAAAATAACCGGAGTTTCCACTCATGCCACATGCTCCAAAATGTTTAGTATAACCGGTGGCAACTTGTTTTTATCTTAAAAGTTCATGCCACCGGATTAATCACAAAATATTTGGCTTCAATTGTGATTTATATGAAATATATATGTACAGGTTTTAAAAAGAAGTGTAAATAGACTGTGAAAATTAAAAAAAAAAATTAATCCAAAAAAATATATACATATATAATATATAAAAATCAAATCAAATTCTTTGAAGCAGAGCTTGCTACACCATGTATTTTTGTTGTTACCCGTATATTTTTGCATTGTAAGTATCAGTTACAAGTAAGCGGGTATAAATTAGACGTTTTTTGTATGCAAAATTTAGTGGCAAAAAATATATATATGTACGTATGTGCTGTAACACCAAAGAGGTAAATAGTCAGCTGTGCAACAGGTAGTAGCAATGTGGCTGAGGTAAAAAAAAATATTTAAAAAAATCACAAAAAAAAGTTGATTTATTAAAAATTAAATATGTGTTTTAAGCTCACACGCATTCATTTGCAGTGACCATGATTGGTGCTGTGCTCGAAATTCTCTCAAAAACTCATAGTAATATCAGTAAATTATTTATTTGAGATGTTCATGGTAGAAATTTATAGAAAATAATATTTTACCCATTATGCAGATGAAAGAAAAATGCTTAATAAAAAGTTTAAACATTTTTGTTCTAAAATTGCATGCTATAAAATTTTGAGTGCGATAAGCTCAAAAAACAAAAATTTTCCTATCTTAATTAATCTATAACTTTTGAAATTCTATTACAACTTCATAAAAATGTATGAGAAAAGTATAGCGTTTGGAAATAAAAAACTATAAATTTTTATAATTGACATTTTGATGCTACTAAACAGTTTCTCAACCTATACTAAAACGTTTCCAAACAAAATATTAAGCGCCTATAACAGCTGTTTTCTCGGAAATTTGCTGTAAAATTTTTCAAAACATTAAAGATATTAAGAAATCAGCATAAAAATTGGAGGCAATGAAATAATAATTACAGTATTGTTCTGAAAATGTCTAAAAATGCAAGCAGCTGCTGTTGACAGATGTAAAACTAAAGACTTAAGGCACGAACTTCTTGCACACACAAACAGCTGGATAGTCTCTCACAAGCATTAGCGCATTCATTAAGAATTAAGTGTGTAATAATCATAAACCAATTGATAATAGAATTGCTGCAGATGCATTAAAAATGAAATTAAGCTTAGATTGCTAAAGCTGCCAAATTCCAAAGTAAATGTATAAAAATAAAGACCAAAAGCCTTCTCAAGCAGACAAAATATTTGTAATTAGTTTTATTTTTAAAAGAAAAAAAGAAAATGTTGTACACACTTGCCTAGTTTGCTGTTTTTGTTTAGTCTGGCATATCAGTTTTTAATTAATACTAACTGCCGCTGGTCGGTAGTTAACAACACCTCATAAAAAGATTAAAATAAGCACCGCTTACAAGACTGCTAATTTGCATTTTTGCATTCCACTCTGTACAATGTACAACTATGCGGAGTATGAAAAATAAATTGAAAATTGAAACAACAACGCACAATATGGGAAACTAATACTTTTAGACGCAAGCGGAGCGCATAACTGCAACGCGTAAGTGAAATCCACTCTCGAGGAGTTATAATTAAACACTTAGAAATACTAAAAGCACAGTTACTTTCCGCAAACTGAGCTCAGATTGTTAATAATATTTTCCACATTGAACACTTTGTTAGAGCGTTTGAAATCATTTGTCTGCTTTGACTAAGTTAAAATGCCCAAAATACATAAAAACTTAATATTATGTGAACAACTATGAACTGGGTAACTGTTGTGTGAATTCTTTACAAAGGAAATGACTAAGTAGTCGAGCGCTCGAGTGGAGGCTAAAAACCAGAGTAATATGTATTATTATAAGAAACAAGCGAACTAAAAGTCACTCTTTTGGTACAAAATATATATTTATTATTCACTTATTTATTTATATGCATGAATACAATCATTCATGTACTTAAACGGACCTGGTTGGACGAGTGTTACCGTGCCCTGCATGACATGCACAATTCAAAGCTGATGTGAGTGTGTAGTCACATACAACGGTTTTGAAAAAAGAAGTTGAAAATTCTCGAATGGACACCGTAGCGCATTTCAAGGTTAAAATTGAAAGTGTCTTAGGCAGCTACAAGTTTTTTCAGAAAATGTAGAAAAATGTAAAAATATACAAGTGTTTACAACCAGCAGGAGTTCAAGTGCATTTATACATGTTCTTATATAATATATATGAATGTGTATACATTCTTCAATATTTTTTTGTATATACATATAGAGAATGTAATTAGTAAAGCAATTTTATGGATGGTAAATTTTAAAGTGTTATTTGAAGCTGTTGTGAAATGAAAGGAGTAGCATTGTATGATTCTGATTTCGTGTTTGGTGAATCTAGCAACAAGGCTATACTAGGATATATACTATACTATATTACCGGCTAAACGGTTGCAACGCCAATCACATACATACATATTACTATAAATCGAGCATAAAGCATAGCATACAATGGCAATGTACAAAATACAGTGTAATAACGTAATAAAAAACAAGTGATGTATATATTAAGACAAGCCTCAAAAATTATGTCATCAAAATCAATTGCAACTAATAAGAACATAGAAATTAATCTAAGTCAATTATGCAGACAACTTCTCAACAACAAGCTACGTTGTAAACATCACCATCTCTCCCTCTCTCTTGTCCAATGGAAGAAACTTGACACTAAGCCTATAGTTATTATGCAAATACGTAAGCTTCAAACGACAGCCGCGTCATTTAGGAATCAAGGCAATTTCACTCAATAAATAATTCACAACGGTAGCCAGTGTCAGCGGCAGCAAGCCATTGTGGTGAGTTGTGTGGAGTTTCTTGCTGTTGTTTGTGACGAAATAACGGTACATGACATTGTCGAGCTAATAACTTAATTTGATTTCTTTAATGTATTTATGAATAACGCAATTTCCTTACAAATGTGCAATTAAGTGGGCAGCCTCAAGACACAACAAGTAATACAAAAACAAAATGAATGCAAGAGAGTATCAAAGCTCTTTAGAGCAAAAACTTACGCTCAACTTGTGAAATAATCAATTTCCGCATGCTTTAGCAATTGCAATACGGCAGTTGGGGGCTGACGGGGTGCCAAGCGACCAATAGGCAATAGTCAAAAGATGTTTACGCTCACTGCCGAGTGATATGTTCGAGGCTAGGTAATTCCCGTTGAACTGGATTTGTGTTGACAGCAAACGAGCAACGTAAGAATATTAAGTGAGAAAAGGAGAACGCAGTTATGCAAGAGAGGAGGGCGTGCATTTGATGGACAGCTCTTTGAAATGGTGCCAACAGGTGCTGCTGCTGCCAACAGACGATTGATGTATAGCAGTGCAACGTGTTGCAAGCTTCGCGGGCACAAACAAACATTAGTGTGTGTTAGTGAGTTGGTGTGTGTATGCGTGCTGTCAAGTATTTGTGCAGGAATGCAATGTGCATTTTTGCGCCTGTGGGAAATCAGCATGCAGCCTGCGACCATAAAATGCATTAGTTTAACCGTTTGCGATTTTTAACGCAACATGGATGCCAACAACATGAGTATGCCGAAAAATTCATAAAAAACTAAAAAATATATTTTATTAAACAAAAGGTAATAAATAATAAAGTAAACTCAGCCACCATTAGCGCTTGTCGTTCGTGTAGACATGTTGCGTGCCATGCGACATGCTTCGTCAGCAACATAGCAACATTTTGCTACGCTGGCTTCATTAAAACCAACATGTTACTAAGTACTTACGCCGACAACTAAATGCCGCAGCAACTACTCAAATCAACTTCAAAGTGAGCCAAATTGACAACTGTCCAAACGATGGAGCGACTAAGCGTTCGTTCGCCGGACGGCCACTTAATTAACAAAAATACGCACAATATTGCGGTGATTCTGATTTCGCATATTTTTTTTCGTTTTCGCTTGTGACTGTTGTCTATCGTCAGCGAACAACTTGTCTATATAATTGAATGCTCTGGCTGTGTTGCCAGATTTCAGCGTTTGCTTGTTTTCAACGTGATTTACTTGTTGTTTGTTGGTGGCTGTTGACAGTTGCTATGAATTAGATAACTAAAATGTGGCAGGCAACTATATAGCTGGCGATTTAAAAGTGTTTTGCAACATTAAAGTTGCTGCTTGGGGCCCATCAAGTGGGTGCAACATTTGTGTGTGTGTGACGGTAATGCAATATCTATAATATATAGATTCTATATGTATTTTTATATAACATAAGTGTCGAGATAATTATATTGAGCCTAATGGGTTTGATGATGACACCCGTTACTTGTAGTACTATCATCTTCATTCTAATGGATTCTTGGATTCTAAAACTACATTTCCCACTTTTTCATTGAGCTTTGGACCACCATTCTTCAACAACAATTCATTACATATTCATATCGCCTATTAACACTAAATGTTGTTGTTCAATATTTTGGATTAAACAAAATCTGTTTAGTATGTCAACATGTCACTAAAATCACAAACATTTAAATTATCTTCAGCACAGGCGAAATAACCAACCCACACCAGCGTTGTTAATGCGTTTACATATGTATGTGTATATGCTAAATAATTTCCAAGGGCAATGCACTGTTGAGATGCCCCCTTCAGAACAGCAATAAAAAGTAAAATTAGCATAATGCTAAAAATAAGAAGAATAGTAAAAACAACAAAAATAAACTGAAAAGACTTGACATGTGTAATTTATGACAGCTAAGACGCTCGCTTTTGATGTTGCTTTGCTTGCATGTCTGTCAATCTGGCAGCTGTTCTCGGTTGCATGTTGCTAGCACCAATGCAGTTGTGTTTGCAAACCCAAGATACTACTGAGCTGTGAATTGTTTGTATGAGTTTATATACTTGGTGGTATCAGTAACCGGTTCATTAGTATTTTTTGTATATTGGACAGTTTCTAATAAGATTTTAAGATAAACTTCAGAACTATAATTAATGATTTAAAAAAAGATATGTATATACAAATATATATATATATATATATAAACTCGTTTGAGATACGCCCCAACCTCCTCCAAACTTCAAATAGTAAAACTAAAATATTGGCTACATTTCGGCGAATTCTCAATGAAAATTTAAATGTTGCCTACACTGAGGCGCACTAGTATTAATATATCCAAAATATTCGTTAGGCAACTGTAGTCGTAATAAGTATTTAACAATTTGAAAACCAGACACTTTATATAAATTTAAAGCCATTTTATGTTATAATGTATGGTTATGGTTCATATAAAGTATTCCAAACGAGTTCGTTGCTTAAGTCTTTTGAATTTTCGAGCCAATTCAATCTCGCGTATTTGTTCTTAACCATTGCCTCATAATACACACGCTCAAATGCATTGTAGTTAACGTCAATATTAACGGAATTAACCGGAGAGCACTTTGAAATCATTTTAGCAACAACAACAATGTCGATAGTAGCACCACTGACAAATGTTTGCGAGAATTTGTGCGCAATTTTTGTTGTCATTATTTGTAGTTTCTATGAAATAAAAATGTGCGTGGGCATGAAAAACCAGTTGCGCTCATTGGAAACCACCCACCATGTTGGCAGAGCTAGACTGGTGTGTGCAGTGCAAACTGCCTGTTAGAAAGAGAGAGTGAAGGTGGGAGAATTAACAAATCGGCAGAGCGGGAGACAACATTGCCTTAGAACATTAAAACTATGCGCATTTAATTGTGGGCATTGCCACAATGATTGTAATTTTCAATTTTAGCGAGATTATGGTGGTGATTTTGTTGTTGTTTGCTTTATTTGGTGTTTAAAAATTTTCGCAGCGCGGAAATGCATTTGTTGCAAGAACATGGTGACCCAGTGCGCCGACGCAGGTCGCTTCCCGCTAAGCATCTTATCAAGATTGCTGTGAAGAGTCTTACAGGCGACTCTGCCTGTGGTTTCAAATTAAAGGTACAAGATACAAACAAATGTGCTTTTTCGTAGATTTAAGAAAGTTTTTAATTTGTTTTTTGTCTGCAATTATACACATATAAATAATATTATAGAATTTGTTCATTTCTTACCTCCGCCACGGTGACCTCATAGGGTGTGTTCATGAAGCGCGGCGCATTGTCGTTGACATCAGATACGCGCACAATAATCGGAATGCTGCGTCGCTTGTTGGTTGCATTGCGGATCGAACAGGAAACCTGTGGTGCAGCGAAATGAGAGAAAGACAAAAAAGTTAAATTTAGAAAAAAATAAAAATAAATAAATACATATAAAAGCGCTCAATATTTTTAAACCTGTGAAGAATTGGTCACACACACACACACTAACAAACAATTGAGGCATTCATTTGCTGGCTCGCATAGGCGGAAGATGCTCTTAAACATTTGTTAAACTACATGCCAAATGGCATAAGTAAAGCAACCATAAAGAACACTACTTTCGGTTTATTAACTAAACGTTATACATACTTTGCACATTTTGTGGCGTGCAACTGTAAAATTTCGCCATAAAAAATTTGCATTTCACCAAACAAAATCTCACAGCGGGCTCTTTTGCCAGTGCTGTTGCATTTGTTCCTACTTTTTAGCATCCCACAGCTTAGCTGTATGTTATCCACCTCAAGCCGTACGCCTTTAGCGTGCCAAATCGCATGCAGTCACACCCATACACTCACTCATATATTTAGATACACACTCTTCACTTTTTTTAGTTTGCGCTGAGCTTTGTTTTAGTTGCTTAGAGCTTGCAAGCGGGGTCACCTTCGTGCACTACTCACCTGAAAGACAATGTGACTCAGATTCTCCTCATCGCGATAGAGCTGCTGCAGCAGCTGCAATTTCTTGCCGTCCAGCCGGAATGTCGGATTCCACTTTGGGAAGACTAGATCCAGTGCAATTTTCGTGTGGGGATCACCGTATCACTCCGGCGGCGTGGTTTGTTGACCAATAACTGTAAATACATAAATAAACGATGCAGTAGCAGTTAGTGAGCTAAACCAATAGCAAGAGCGATAATAGGGAACGAACAAGAATTGAACAAAAAAATTATGATAGAGTGGTAAGGACGCTAAGTTTGTGGCCCGACAACAACAAAATTAAACATTTTTTAATTCGAAAATAAAGATATTAAAATTATTTTTTTCAATCAGTGCTTAAATGAAAAAAGGCGTAACTTCAAACTGATATTTTTCATTAAAGCTCATTTTAATTCAATATCTCTTTTTTATTTTTATACTCTCGCAACAAAAGTTGCTAAAGAGAGTATTATAGTTTTGTTCACCTAACGGTTGTTTGTAAGTCATAAAACTAAACGAGTTAGATATAGGGTTATATATATCAAAATGATCAGGGTGACGAGACGAGTCAAAATCCGAATGTCTGTCTGTCCGTCCGTCCGTCCGTCCGTCTGTCCGTGCAACGGATAACTTGAGTAAAAATTGAGATATCTTAACCAAACTTGGAACACGTATTCCTTGGCACCCTGAGGTGTTGCTTTCGAAAATGGGCAAGATCGGACCATTGCCACGCCCACAAAATGGCGAAAACCAAAAACTTATAAAGTGTCATAACTAAGCCATAAATAAAGTTATGAAAATAAAATTTGGTACATAGGATCGTATTAGGGGGGGGCATATTTTGATGTAATTTTTTTGGAAAAGTGAGCGTGACCCCGCCCTCAAATAGGTTTTTTGTATATAACTCGCAAACCAATAAAGCTATATAAACCAAACTTTCTGCAGTCGTGTCTTTCAGAAGTTTCCCTATACAGTTTAAAAATGAAAGAAATCGGATAATAACCACGCCCACCTCCCATACAAAGGTTAGGTTGAAAATGACTAAAAGTGGGTTAACTCACTAACGAGAAACGTCAGAAACACTAAATTTTACAGAAGAAATAGCAGAAGAAGAAGCTGCACTCAGATTTTTACAAAAATGAAAAATGGGCGTGGCATCTCCCACTTATGGGTCAAAAACCATATCTCAGGAACTACTCGACCGATTCTTCAATGAAATTCGGTATATAATACTTTCTTTGACACCTGATGACACATGTAGAAAAATGGATGAAATCGGTTCATAACCACGACAACTTCCCATATAACTCAATTTTGAATTCCATCTGATTCCTTCACTTTATAATGTATACATAAGGAACCAATAGAAGATAGCGGAATAGAAACTTTACACAAATAAAGTACATATCATCTCACCTGGCTTCACTTGGAGAAAAAATTGCTGTCGAAAACGGACTATAACTTTTCAAGACCCCAGATATCGGACATGTTGAACTCAGCGCCTAAGGGTAAATTCTTAACCGAAAATATTGGTAAATCTCTTAGATAATTTAATGTAATTCAGAGGAAACTGTTTTCTTCTAATAGTTTGTCTCTGTTCCAAAAATTATTAAAATCGGATAATAACATCTCCTTGCTCCCATGTACCTAATTATAGGTTTTTCAAAAATACGGTGGGCTTTAATCTACATATATGTATTGGTTAATATGTGAGATACTATATCTTTACGAGGAAATTAAAGTGCGTGTATAGTTTTTGGATGATAGTGTACCTAGCTGAGTGAAAATGAATGAAATCGGTTCAGGAATTACCTCAGCCCTCATACACTATAAAGGACGATTTTCGTTATTCTATTAAACTTTGTGCCGAATTTATAGGTAAATTTAGGTGTTATCTTATTAAAAATTCTTCAATAAATTGCGAGAGTATAAAATGTTCGGTTGCACCCGAACTTAGCCTTTCCTTACTTGTTTGTTGCTAATTTTCACCTTTAAAGTTTTTAATAACTTTACTATAGCGACACATATTGGATTTTTATAACTAAGCCATAATTCATCTAAAATTCGTAGAATATTTACCCATTTATAGGGAAGGAGAAAGTTTCTATTTCTATAGTAAAATTCTTTCCTTAAACTTTCTGCTTAAATTTCATTAATCCTCTTACACCATTTCACCTCATGAAGCTATTAAACATTAATAAACCTGCTAACAGAGTTAATCATTATTTTAAAGATTCATTTATAATTTCTGAATGGGACGATTTTAGTGCATTTAGTCGGCTTTATTAGAATTGGGTAATACTCGTACCAGTTTTTGTTTAATTTTTAAGCGGAGCATCAGCGAATGGCCATAACGGCGAAAAACGAGGCGGCATACTCGCTTAAGTACTCATACGATCTTTTGATCGCCAATAAAATGTGCGAGAGCATCGGGAACATTGAGCTATTAATTCGGCGGCACGAACTTCAAACTGGGTGGTGTTGCTTTGTTTGCTCGCATGCTGCGTGTGGTGCAGTGCATACATGCGGAAGTTATTAAAATCTTCACAAATACCTAACTCATGTTGCGTTTATTTTGTTTTACTAATTCTTACAATTGTTAAGTATCGTTTCATCGTTTGAGAGCATAAAAGGAACTAAAAAAGTGTTATGTGTTTACTAAGCGGTTTTAGTGTTGAGAGAGCTAGTTAACGGGAGTTTTTTACGTTTTGAAATTTATGGAATGTATTTCTTCTAAGACATATGTGCTTAGAAATTTTAACATTGTTTGACAATTTCACATTCCAAAAGCTCAACGGTGAGTAGAGTGAAATATCGAAGAAATCAGGAAATAGAAAGATAATATTGCTGTACTGAAGTATTTTAATTTGAGAAATGCTCAGGTTGAACTTTGTTTTGCCTATCAACTCATATATCAATAACTTGGTTGCCACTGAGTTCTCAAATCTATAGTATTTCACCTTTGTTTACATAATTATAATTCAAATATTTTTTTTTAATTTTTAATTTTTAATTTCAAATTCTCTATCCTAAGGGTGTGTTCCACACTCCTCGCCAGGTTAAAGCCTTCTGCTTTAATTCCCCATTAAATATTAATATTGCGCTTTATTTCATTTATCAGATATCTTACAAATTCCTCCTTTACTTCTATAACGATTGTCCGTGCAACTTCCCATTCGTGCCACACAATTATAATCATTATATCAGACACTTAAACTAAAGCTAAAATCACAAGTTGTAACAAGTAGCAAAGCAAATAAAAAGAGAATTCAACATAAGACAACAACAGCAAAAATAACAAAAAAGCCGACGGCATGATACACACACACAATAACAAGACAGACAGCCGAGCATTAGAACACAATAATAGTCGATTGCTAAGAGCAGCAAAGCGTTTAAGGTAGCGCTCTGACAGCAGAAGGGAAGCCAAAGCCAACAATAACTATAACAACAACCAGAGCAAAAGAACGGAGAGATGCAGAAGAGAAATGAAAAACCGACGACGATGAGCGCTGTCGCCGTTGTGGCAGGAAGAGATTTGCCCGCGTTTGGTGCCGCCGGAAAGTGGTGTATGAAAAACCAACAACAACAATAGTAAAATGTGTATAAAAATGCATAAAATAAAAATATTGTGGCACTGAATACTAAAGAGCAAATGAAATATAATAACTGAGAAGATGTGGAGCTGAGCGAGGGACTGCATGTGTAAAATGTGTTGAATGCTTATTGTTGCGGCTGCTGCACTTTTTGTTGCAGACGCAATTGTTTTTGCTTTGATTCAAGTCAACTCAGTGTTTCGGTTTTTTCTGGATTCTACCAACTGAGGTGGTGTTTTTTGTACTTTGCTACGATGTAAATGTTGCAGTTGGTTTCTGCAAAGGGCGTGTTTGTGTGGCAGAAACAATGGCGACGGCGGCAGTCATGGCTGACACACACAAACACACCGATGAAGCACAACGTGTAGCAACTGTAATTACAAGTAGAAGAAAGGCAGAGAGCAAAATGAAACGATAGCGGATAGGTGGACGGACGGAGGGACGGCAATGTACAGCCAGCCGCTCGGATGGCGTTTAAATGGTAGTTTCTTGCGGTTTCTGGCTTAAAGTGTAAGGGCGGTACCGACATTCTAACATTGGACAGCTTGATCGGAACGTTAGTAGCCGTAGCTGTCTTACGGAATGACTGACGCAATCAGAAAGCTGTGCTGCCGTGTGCCGACTTATATGTGTGTACCGCAAATATTATTAGTTTGTGTTGCATGCTGCCGCCAAGCCGACATTAGCTGCTGTTTGTTGGTCGCAAGAAGCTAATATGTTTTGCTGCCGTATGCTCATGATTTCATGTTGCCCTTGCCACGCTTGTGTTGCACAATTCATTTAATACAATTACGCGACGAGTTGTGTTTCCGTTGATGGAAATTTAGCTGCATCGCTAAAATGGCTCCGTTTTTTGCGGCGTGGACACCGACGAGTGTATATTTATGTCTATGGCAAGCTTAAATTCAAATTTGAATGCTTTGGTGTGATGGACGTTGAGACAGTTTTATGAAGCGCAAATCGCAGCAAAAGGCAAACATGCTACACACACACATATGATAATTGTAAGTTGTTATAATGCACTTGATTATTTGTGGCATGCTGCAGGAAATATAAATGCCAGCAACATTCTGGAATGCACGCAACATGTCATTATTCGTCGTATAGGTGTATGTGTTGCATCTGTGATATTTTTACTTGCAACTTAAATTTCCATTTGAATACATTTCACACGCTGAATCGTCCAAGTACTTTCTAGTACTTGGTACTTGCAAGTTCAACATCCATTTGTTGTCAGCAGCAACGTTGCCTATAAAATGCGACATAACTATTTTATCGCCATGGCTGCAGTTTCCTTGTATTAAAAGCAGACATTCACATACATACATATATACATCGTTTAAATTTAGAACTTGCAACACACTGTTGACAGCATGTTGCATCAGCATCCTCTTACGTGGCAAAGTAAATTACGCCGCAGATCTCAAATTAACAATCTTAATGAAAGCTCACCAGCAACATGCTTCCGAGCCACGCCAATCGGTCGAAGGGTGATGCATCGCTGATGGCGAGTGTTGTAAAAGCTATTTAGTCTAAATGCAAAAGTGATTGTTGGTGCTAGGCGATAGAGCGAAATTGTAGCAATTCAACAAATTGTTGTTGTGCACGTGGGTGTATTATATTATTTATTGATTTATACTTGTACTTTATATCAAATATATTTACAAAGCTTCAATGAAAGTGAAGCTATAGGAAAAGCTCAATAAGTTACAATGAAAGCTCAATGAAACACAACGAAAGCTTAATAAATAATATTGAAACCAAAGCTATATAAAGTATAATAAAAGTTGAATGAAATGAAATGAAAGCTATTTAATAAGCTGCAACTGACAAAACTGATCTACAGTTCGATATAACTCTCATCTCTCAAATCTCTCTCGAAACTTTAGAAAGGGGAACAAAAACTACGATAATCACTTGCGTAAGGCATAACGCATAAAAAAGTAAACGCGCACAGAATCCTGTGGTGAGACAACGCAAATATTTATATCTCTACAACGGACACATTATGCATGCTCATGCGTGAGATGAATTGCATTCAAAAGATCACTACCGCTGTCGAAGCAATTAAGATGATATGCAACTTTTTAGTTTTAACTTTAACTCCAACTTAATTTTCATTACTATGACACTGGTGCAACATGCAACGCCAACCGACTGTCGGTGGAACATTTAAGCTCAACGAATTATAAAAAAGTCAGCTCCCGTGGACGGTGAGGACAATAACTTGGCTGCCCAACGAAGTGCATGACTGCAGCACTGAATTACAGCTTAGCATGGCATAGCATGCATGGTAGATCGCGCGCGAAATCGCCTAATGACAATGACGTTAGCAAAGAGTAATGACGGAACAAACGGTGGCGTCTTCACCGAGGGCGATCGTCGCAGTCAGGCACTGTCAGCACGGTAGTCATTAACTGACACTACCGTAGTTTGCATTTTCAATAAGAACCGACAAGAAATCAGTTTTCTTCTTTCTTTTGTGCATTTACATTATGAATGTTCAACATTTCTTGTTGTTCGTAGAAAGATTTGTGTTGAACCTGCGGTGAGTGCTTGTAGCACAGTGTAGCATGTAGCATAGCAACGAAAGTGACAGTTAGTAGACGGAGGAGGCAACTGCCGTGGAAGTTTGCTGTGCCTTGTGTTGGAACTTCGTAACATTTGTTGTCTGGCGAAAGTGAGTTGGGCTTAACAAAACACTTATGGCGGTAAGCGATTTAAGATGGTTTTTATGGCACTTGATAGGTCAACGGCCAGGAGAGTTAGCCTTTGTGATGGCGGCAAGTTAAAGGATTTTTAAAATTTTTGCCATTGAAATTGTTTAATTTTTGCGGAAGAAAATTTAAAGTAAAACTATTGAGTGATAAACTTTGAAAGTACTATACTCCTTCTTTTCTATTTGAAAACCAATATAAAATTATGGTGCGCGTCTTCGATAAAATGAACTAACAAGGCTATTTGTTACACGTTGCCTACATTTAGGATGAGACTGAGTAAAGGAAATGACTGAAAACTTCTATTCAATAACGGTTTTTACAGATTACGGCTTCTGTGAGAAAAAACACCACAGTATTCAATATAAACACCTTATACTTACAATGCACCAACAAATTGCAACTTTATATCACACTCATTACAATTATTCGCAACCGCAAACAATTTTGTATTTCAGAGGTTCACATCGAACTCTTGGCACTTTGGAATGCCTTATTTATGCATTTCGCCGATACTTGCAGTATATTTGTGCGTACGTGGAGGCAAAGTAATTGTCTGTCTGTAACCCAAGTCACTCCACCATTTGGTGCAATAATAATTTCTGTGCTGGCGCAACCGTACGATTCGCTGGCGCACAATGTGTAATTTAATGCGGCACATTCGCAGCAACTGCAATGTATGGCGTTCACTTTCATGTTCAGTAGTCCGCGAGGAGTGTGTGCAACCAGGACATTGTTGCCGACAACGAGCAACGCATATTTATGGGCGCACCAAATGACAATGTCAGCGCACAAACGAACAGGGAAACGAAGACAACGCATTCGATGTATTTATTACATTAATAGTTGTTGTGGAAAGTTGGTCTTACTTATATTATAGAGTTGTAGCTTAGAGTATAAAAGATAAACAAAAGGAAGACAGAAATGTGTACAGATACCATTTGTGAACTAGTGAAACACACAATTAGTGAATTTACAAAACACAATTTTCTGGTGCTCTATGAGATTTACCATTGGAAGTTTTTGAAATTAGCTATTGGCATACAATCACCTTAGTATTTTTTTTTTAATTTGCGGTTCAAGCAACCTTATCTACATATTTCATTTGGAATCTCTATATTTACATATTTACAACTTCAACTAATATGAAAGTGCCAGCCAACAAGGCGATAAGTAAATAGCGAATCCAATAATTTAAGCGAAGGGTGAAAAATGGTATCAATTTCCCGTTGCGAACAATGGAAAAGTAAATACCTCCCAGTTTGTAGTGTGTTTGTTTAAAATAGCCCGCGGTAGCGAATGCGGTGTGAGGCGCCAATATGCGTCGAGAGACGGAGAAAGATGCCAAAGCAATTTCCACGAAGAAGGGGGAATATAAGGATATGTGGAGAAATAGATGTATGTCTTTGTTGCTGCTGCAAATGGCAATCGCAGTGTTTATCGTTTATCGCAATTGTTTTCGTTTGCAACAAACAGCTATTACTATATGACACGGGTACTGATGGTAGTACCACATGCAGAGCAATAACAACATGTGCGTTTGCAATACAAGCAATTGTTAATTTAACTGCAATCACGCCAATATTTTTCATTTCATCGCCGATGGCTTATTCAATTTTCCATTGTAATGGCCAAAAGGAAGGCAATATGAAAATGGAAAGCGAAAAAGGCGAAAAGCGAATGCCAGCGTTGAACAAATGAAATGCAACGCCGATTGTCCGTATGTGTATGCACATATACATATGAAACTTATAGATGTAATAAATTTGAAGATCTTCGCGCTGATGCGTTGGTTTGGCAGAAGATTGCTGCTGCCTGCTATGACTTTGTATACCTGCGAGTAGCATTTATTGCATTTGTTGTTGTTGGTAGTCGATTTTACCTTTTGCCGATATCTACTTGTAGCACTCAACAATGGCATAACAATCAAAGTATTGTTTAAAAACGATTTCTCTTTGTTAATAAAACCGATCGACAAACCACAAAAGGTGGTATGCTGCTATTAAAACAAAATAACAACATCAAAAAAGTAAGCAGAAAGATGGACTTGATGGCGAATCAGCGTCTTGGCACTGTGGTTAAGTTGAATGAACGAAAGTGAGTTCTGCGGAATTTTGAAAAAAATATGGATTCTTTCAGACATTTTGAGATTCGAAAGTCTTTTATAAGAACCTAATATTTTATTCACAATATATTTGGTGTGCGACTCATAAAGATTCAAAACCTTTAGTGTTCGATAATGTTCGACCTGCCTTTAAAATTATTTATTACATAAAAAATTACCCAAAATTTACTTAAAATAACCTCCACAAAACACTGTGCCGCATCTCCGCCACAAAAGCCATATCTCCGAATTGCAACTAAAACAGCTTCAGAACATGACAGCACCAACCACAAAGACGCACCAAGAGAATGAAGAAGCGCAGAAAGAGCGAAGAAACATAATACTTTGACTAGAAGCGTTTAATGAGTTTTATTTCTATACGCTTTCAACTGCCACAATGAAGTGGCAGGCGCATACAAGTAAATAGAACTGCTTTTGCTATCGCAACACAATCTATAGCGAAACAAACAACAACAACAACAATGAGGAGCAAGAACACTTTAATAATAGTGCCAGCAGTGGCACGCACTTAATCTACAACATACAAGATATACTTTGAACATACAACACTTGGCCACTTGCAACACGATATGCAGACGATAAACAACACAAAGAAGGTGATGCGAGTGTGTGCGAGCAGAAGAAGAAGACTAATGTGCATATGAGAGCGCTTGTGTTTGTATTTTAGCAATTGCAGCGAATTAATGGAATTAAATGGCGTCACGTGCAACTTGATGTAGCTGCCTCTACTTTTGTTGTTCCAACATAGCCAACAACTGGCAAGGCATCATCATCATCATCAGCGTATATAAACATTTATGTTACCATATTTTTGCATCGCTTTTATACATTCGCATTGTTATTGTATTGTCTTGTTGTTGTTGTACTTGTTGAAATAGCCATGAAACTGAATCATTTATTGGCGGCCTAATATAGTGGCAAGGCGTCTGGCCTGACGCAGCAAACACATTTCAAGCCAAGCAGTAGCTGTTGATTTGTTGTTGTTGTTGCTTTGTTTCTGTAGCATATTGCAAATTGCATATGCGCGATAAGTTCATTTGTTGCAATGCGAAATTGCTCCAGTTGCAATGGCTGCGTTGATTTTGTGCGATAATTTTTGCGGCGGCCCTTCGCAGTACGTCCGCCAGGGCGTATACTTCACATTTTTTTCGATTAACAAATGACCTAAGTTAAAGACTTATTCTCTCGTTGATGGAAAATTATACACCTTTTACGATTATGTATTTGATTATGACTATTATGAAAAGTGTTGTTTGACCACAGCATGCCACTAAGTACTTGCAACATACATATGAGCAACTTGTTGCAGCGGCGTCCACTTGTGGCAGATATCGATCGACCCACGCGTGCATACTGCTACATTTCTATGCCACTCCATTTTGATTAATGATACTTGTTAGTCCTACGAAAAAATGGTGCCATGTGTTTGCATATATCTACATGGGACCGGGCGATAAAGCAAGATAATTTAAAATAAAAGCATAAACTCAACCATAAAACAAGCAAACGATTTATAAATATTTGTGAGCTGGCTAGTTATTATATGCAAGCCCTATCTGGACTGTCTAGCCAGTAAATTGATGAAGAAAAATGGCAGTGATTTAATTATATTACTAGGGGAAGTCGACTCATATAGGCGGCGCGACGCAGCAGGCTGTGGCATGCAAAAATGTTGTTGTTATGCTGCTGGTGGGTAGAATTCGCTGGTAAATTTAATTAACTCTGCAAATCGCTAGAAATAAATAAAGGTGTAGCGTAAAGTGCTGTATATGCTGGTGAAAACCTGAATTGATATATAGTCATATCTTTATTTTTAGGTATCACACAACTGCTGCTGTGGGTTGCTGCTTTCCCATCTTTTAATGGCTTGCCCGTAAAGCTGATTGCATTCAATAATTTTAGATAAATGTGCGAAATGGTTGCTACAATTAAGCTGACGATGTGCAAATATAGAAACCAAAGGTGTTATTAAGTTTTTAATGAAGAGGAAAAGTGAGCCTTTTTATAGTTAGGCAGAAAGCATTTTTCGAATGGCCTAAATACCAGGAAATAATTAAGGATAGCTTAGAAAAAGGTTAGGGAATATTTTTTTATTGGAAGCTTTAATATTTAGGTGATTTATCTATCTGTGTTATTTATCTAAACTCCATATTAGTTTTTATATATATTATTTAAAATTATTTTAGTAGAATAACTTGAACGTTTTGTATTTTTATTCAAATTTTTATTAGTGTAAAGTTCTACTTACAATCGCCGCGACTCTCTTCAATATCCAATATAATATTCGTTTGTCCCGTTTCAACTTCGCAAAGCTGTGATTTGCCCAAAATTCCAGCGATTTGTTGACAACTGAGGAGCAGCAATAAAAATAGCGAGCGCGCAGTGCTTGCTGCTGCACTTCGATGAAAAATGTATGGCGTTAACATTGTGTGGCTAAAATTGAAAAGAAAATAAAAAAAAAGAATTTATAAATAATGAAATTAAATCAAGAATATTATATTAAATTAAAAATATAATTTATGATAACTAAAGTTTGCAAAGGAAATAATCAAATAATGTTAATCGAATTGAAATGTGTACGGTAAAAGAAGAGAAATGTTCCGGCAGAAAATTTTGAAAATAATACATTTTTCTTCGTATATATCAAATTTGATTGATCTAATATGGTAAAGTCCCTACTAAATATATTTTCAGAGTCTTCCAATAAGAAAGATGTGTTTTAATGCTACGCTTTCGGCTACTTGAATAAAGTAAATATACTAAATGAGAAATAAGTTTTCAAAAAATCATATTTTCCATTAAAATATTTTCATTTTCTAAAAATGTTCTTTTTACTAATTTATAACTTTATTTAATTTATATTATCATTTTTATATCAACCTGTTTACAATATGAGAAAGTTCACGCCTTGAAAATTCTTGCCCTAGAAATTGCACAAAGAATATTAAAAACAAGTAAGGAAGGGCTAAGTTCGGGTGTAACCGAACATTTTATACTCTCGCAATTTATTTATTTAACTTAATTAATATTATATAATACACAATTTGACCCACATATATATTGTATAAAGTCCATTGAAAGTTGGAAACCCTAATATTAGGTTAGAAGCACCGAGGTCCTCGTGTTCGATATATGGGGCCTTAAAAACCTATGGTCCGATTTCGGCGATTTTTAGAATGGGGCTGCCACACTATAAACATAGTATTTGTGCAAAGTTCTGCACCGATATCTTCACTAGTGCTTACTTTATATATTGTTAAGTAAACGATTCAGATTGTCTTCAAAGTTCTGGTATATAGGAAGTAGGCGTGGTTGTGAAGCGATTTGGCCTATTTTCACAACATATTATTGGGATGTAAGGAAACTATTACAAACCAAGTTTCATTGAAATCGGTCGAGTAGTTCCTGAGATATGGTTTTTGACCCATAAGTGGGCGACGCCACGCCCATTTTCCATTTTGTAAAAAAATCTGAGTGCAGCTTCCTTCTGCCTTGTTTCTTATGTGAAATTTAGTGTTTATGACGTTTTTCGTTAGTTAGTTAACCCACTTTTAGTAATTTTCAACCTAACTTTTGTATGGGAGGTGGGCGTGGTTATGAGTCCGATTTCTTTCATTTTTGGACTGTATTAGGATGTGGCTAAAAAAAGACCGCCATGAAAGTTTTGTTTCTATATAGCTCTATTGGTTTGCGAGATATGTACAAAAGAGCTTAGTAGGGGGCGGGGCCACGCCCACTTCCCCAAAAAAATTACATCCAGATATGCCCCTTAATAGTACGATCCTTCATAATTACAAATTTTTATTTCTATAGCTTTATTTATGGCTTAGATTATGGCACTTTATGTGTTTTCCGGGTTTCATGCCATTTTTGTTGTGGGCGTGGCAGTGGTCCGATTTTGCTCATTTTCGAAAGCAACCTTCCTATGGTGCCAAGAAATAAGTGTGCCAAGTTTCATCAAGATATCTTAATTTTTACTCAAGTTACAGCTTGCACAGACGGACGGACGGACGGACGGACGGACGGACGGACAGACAGACATTCGGATTTGAACTCCACTCTTCACCCTGATCACTTTGGTATATATAACCCTATATCTAACTCGTTTAGTTTTGGGTGTTACAAACAACCGTTATGTGAACAAAACTATAATACTCTCTTTAGCAACATTTGTTGCGAGAGTATAAATATTTTTATATCTGTCAAGTGATTGTTTATTTTCATATGCTTTCAAGGACAATACAATCGCCACTTAACGGTGGTGGAGATTCGTGTAAATTCTCAGGTACAAATCGTTGAAATAAATCGCTATACACATATATTGTTATGTTTCTAACTGACTAGTGCATATGTATACCATTGGCTTGTGTTTGAAAATAAAGTATTTTTTTCCTTTTGGGTTTACTTGAATGAAGTAATGCGTTAGCAATTGCTAATACACAAATACATAACTGTTTGTCTAATTCAGTAAACTAGTTCACAAACAATTAGAAAAATGTTGCATGAATTATTTACGACAATTACGTACGTACATTACGAACACTGTCTCTGGCCAATAAATGGTTTGAAATAAACAATAAGAAACAATTTGCATCGGCAAGAAAAACTAAGACACTGTTAGCTTATGCTAACCGGTTGGGTGGCTAAATAAAAACATGTATTTACTTTATATACATATATGTACAGGGTAGGCCATTTAAAGTTGACCCATTTGTTTCTAAAAAAAAAGAACAAAAGAAAACAATGTTTTTTGTTCATTTCAAAAATAATTTATTTTGGTCCAAGGAGATTTGTTTCAGCTAATATTTAAAAATTAGGTCGCGTAAATGGGCTGCCCTTTAGCTTTGACAGCTAAATGCACTCTTTTTCGACATTTTCCATGACTTTGGCCAATGTTTCCGGATGATATGGCGGCTGTTTCACGTCGAATGTTGGCTTTCAGTTGAGCTAAGGTCTTTGGCTTATTAGCGTATACTCCTTGGATTTCATAAATAACCCCTACAAATAAAAGTCTGAGTGGCGTCAAATCTGGTGATCTCGGTGGCCGAGTCAACATCACCATTTTTCCGATATCAATCGCCCGGGGAAAAATGGTCGCAATAAGAATTGATTGTTGGTCGAGCTGTATGGCATGTTAGCCCCGTCCTGTTGAAACCAGAAGTTATCCATGTCATTTTCGCGAATAATGGGTATCACAAAATCCGTTGTCGTGGCTCCATCATCGTCTTCGAAAAAATACGGTCCGATGTTCATATTCGCGCAAACACCGCACCAAACTGTTACTTTTTGGTCGTAAAGAGGCTGTTCTTCAATTAATTGAGGATTTTCGGTGGCATAAAATCGGCAATTTTGCTTGTTTACGCCTCCATTCAACGAGAAATGTGCCACGTTGAGTTAACACAATTGAAAAGTTATTTTGAATATAAAGCTGAACAATTTCAGCGCGTTCTTTTGGAGTGTACTGTTCCATGGTATAAATTGTCTTCGAATGACGCTTCTAACGCGGTATGACATTAGCCGATTTGTCAGCGCTGTTAAAAGTTACAGCGTTGCCAGATATATGTATATGTGGAAGTATGTGTAAATCTATAAGACACAATTGAAAAAATTAATAAAAAATAATTAAATTATAAAAAGTCCCGCTTATTGACAGGCGTTTCTATGATTCTCTTTAACTTCGCACCATTTCTATAGGCTACATTCACTTCCAACTATAGTCCAGAACAAATACTTTTTCAGCACCCTGTATTTAAACGATTTTATATCTTTAAATCCTTTAATTTTTGTGTTTTTATTGCTATCGTTATTGCCAGCCACTTTGCATTTCGCATTTATGCAACTTCAGCCATGAAACGGTGAATTCAAAGGCATTTTTTTGCGCTGTTCTTTTTCGCTGTTGCGTTGCTAATCGTTAATGCCACTCAGCGCGAGCATTGTAATGCCAACGCTGTTCTTTGCTATTACTTGCTTTTGTTATTGCTATGTGTGTTATTGTTATTGGTTTTGCATGCCTAGGTTTCTTGCAAAATGTTATTTGTATTCAAAGATATGCCACACACCGAATATGGTCAAGAGTGGCAACCCATTTTGGGTGCATAAATGTGATTGTGTTGTGAAGACTTGTACAATGTTGTGGCAACAAAATTAATAGCAACAAAATAATATAAAAGTAATAATGGTATAAACTTAAGAATATAGAATAAAAGTTCAGAGAAATGTGTGTGTTGGCGTAGAAAGGCTTCAATATTTACTATAAACAAACTGTTTCATTGTTGCAGAGCGATTGTGAGGTCGAAGTGAGAAAAAGAGTCACTCTAAGTGCTCTACTAGTCCCTTTGTGGTTAGTCAACGACTAGTCTCTCGTCACTTGGAAGCTCATATCTTTTTCTCCACTGGAAGACACGCTTCTCACATTCTCATACATACAAACATCGTATGAATCAAGACCCGGTACACCATAGGCTCCCTTCTCTATGAGTGTGTGGATATAAATAAAAAAAAGCATTACAATAGCAAGAAAGCAAAATCAAGCGCAAACAGCTGAAATATGCTAACAGAGTCAGGAGAATAGTTAGAGAAGAGCAAAGCAAAAAAAAAAACAATAACAAATAACGCTATCAACAATTCAAGACAATGAAAGGTAAGCCGGCGAGTGGCAGATGTTGGATAAACTGTGGCAGTGCACGGCAGCAAATGCTACTACAAACAAAAACAACGAATAAATAAACAACGTAGAGCTAACAAGCATGTGCAACAAAAGTGGAACAAAAATGAAGGGCGGGAGACACAACAAATGCGGCATCCTGTCTTGGCCGACAGCCGTCGCCACTGCCGAGCGCTAAAGAGCAGCAGACTCCAACCCGCCAACTTTGCCACTGTTTCACTTACTGTTACTTGCTTTTTGACTGGTTCCTCTTGGCAGCGCTTCGCCCGTGCAACATAACAATGCGCTATTGCACTAACGGTTTTCCAACGGCTGTGATGCTTTAAGAGATGTTGTTGTTGTTGCTGCCGTTGGCTTGAGCGCTGCCTACTGCACCTGACCAATTGACACTCACTCGTGCAACTGAGCACGCCGTTGCATGTTGCATGTACAGTCTGTCAGTTCCTTCATCATCATCAGCAGAAACAGCAGCAAGAAAGAGTAAAAGGTGAAAGGAAGCACTCGAAGGAAAGTTGAAGCTGCCTGGCGACAGCGAGAATATCGGAGAATGAAGAGAAAAGCAAGAATAAACCAAATTGGGCACAGAGTGGACCGACGCGCAGAAAGTTGCAGCTGCTGCTACGCTGTTACGAAGCTATTCACCGTCGGTGCTAGCGATGTGTGTCAAGCGGCATGCAACACGTAATGCGCGCAAACGAGGCACAGCGCGATAAAGTTGCACTTAGATTGAAATCTTAGAATTGCAGATTTAATTTAATCGTTGGCGTAAAATGTTTAGAAAGTATTAAGTATGGAGTATAAGCTGACATATATACATTTGTGTGAGTGTGTGTCTATTTTTTCAGTAGCGTGGAGGAGAAATATTCTGTGTCTAATTGGCTTATAATTTGAGAACGGTTAGAAATAGATTGGATTCTTTGGGCTACCGCTTCAAAAGTTAGAGAGGATACTGGATTTTTGTCAGAAAGAAATATTTTTAAAGAGTTTTGTATTTAACTTGTTTTCCAAAAAAATTCTCAAAAATATAATAAAATCGAAAATTATTTTAATTCCAAATTTTGTTTATATTATAATAAAGTTAAAAATAATTCCGCAAACGAAGTGTACCTCAACCAAAGGTGCTACCTCTCCATTTAGCCATTTTATTTTATGATCAGATTTTTTGGTTTGTAAAATCGCGCATTTAATTCCGTTGTGCCACTTCTGCTGTTCACCGTTGGCTCATGAAAAGTTGCACGTAACACCGGCGTGCGGTTGGCTTCTCGGCGCAACATCTCAGCGCAAGCAAAGCCAAAGGGCAGACACTTACCGTTTGAGAGCAAAAAAGAAGATAGTTTGAGTATATATTTTTGTTGTTGTTGCTTTTGCTAAACTTCTACAGTTTCCACATTTCAGCTTGTAATTAAATGTTGCGGCCTGTTAAAAATGATTTAACATTGGAGACGAAAAATAAATAAAACTGAAGATAATGGAGAATGAAAGATTGTGCTGCTTTATGAGGCGTCGTTGCAATTGGTCGTTGCGTTTGGCATGAAGAAAAAATACAGAAAATAAAATTAATAGGATTAAATTCGTGTTGGGATGGAACAAAGTGAGAGAGAGCTGCATGTATAGCCTTTGCAATATGTGTTGAATTTTATTTTGGTTTTTAGCTTTAAAGATGCAACTTAGAGCTAGTAACCACCAATTTTTGGTGTTGAAGCTCCGCTCTTTAACAAGTTATTTAGTACAACAAAAGTGCTAGCAACTGTTGGCTAAGTTATACAATCTTGTTGAAGTTGTTGTTCGCAGTGCAACTCAGTGAATTTATTAGCGAGTCGGTTATTTAGGTGGCAGACAACAAGTGCCCCTTGACATTCTTTCTCTGTCTTCTTCTTTCTTTCGTGTATTTTGCGCTTTTTATGCTTGCCACACACGACAGCTCATCAGTTAACTGTTCTGTTCATATGTATGAGCTTGGAGAATTTATTTCATGCCATAAATTGCCTACCAGCCAATATACTTGCAACCGCTAACCTATTAGTTTAACTTTTTTCCATTTAGGCGTTGTTGTTGTTTTCCTTAGTTACTTCACTCAGTGCAGAGCACATGCTATTATTACGGCCGCTGTTGTCTGTATGTATTTTTGTTTTCTTTCTTAACTTCCCTTCTCTTCATTCAGTTTCTTATATTTTCTTCATCATTAACGCCTAAGTGGTGCATTAGTGTTATCTACTCTTATAATTTAGCCGTGGCCGGATGCATTTTTTCGGTGCTGATGACATCACTGGCACACTTTTGTTGATCATGTGCCGTTATTTCTTAGAATCAGGCAGCTGATGTGCTGCTCGATTTTTTTTTAATATTTAAAATGACAATCCAAAAATTAAACTTTTCTATTCCACGACATAACATAGCATGATATTGCATAACTTAAATTAACATAACTTAGTATAATTCCATTTTAGCTACTTGGTAACTTTGACAATAATTTAAAAATTAGACTTGACATTGCTATTTATTAATTGGGAGTAGTTTTTATCGGTACTACTAAAACAATGATTTGAAAGGTAACCGCAAAGGAATTTCAGATTTCTAAAAATATATAATGCATATATACTCTATATTTCGCTCTCTAATCGCACCGCTTCGACCTACTTCAAGCAGTTCTATTTATGCGAGAAAAGAAATCTTGAGAAAATGTATTTTTCCTCAAACCAAATCCATCAGTTCTAACGGCAACAAAAAACCTCTGTGCAATCACTTCACACCGCTCATTATTAGTTAATTCAGTGGTGAGCAATATTAATGAAGCGTTACTGCAACAAAGTGTAACACCCCATATTATCCAGCAAAATACTTTTTGCAACACCAAAGGCACAACAGAACATAGAATATAGTAGCTACTTGCAGCAGCCAACAACACCCGGAAATGGTGTCCAACATCCAACATGTTAACATCAAAATAATAAGGTTAAGCATCTTGAGTAATCATTACTGCAGCAACAAAAACAAAAAAACACAACAACAACAGCAGAATCGACATGCCAGCAGCTACGAGTATACCAACACACACACACAGTAGACACAATAATAATAAAGCACAGCACTTCTGTTGCAACATATTTACGAGACACAAAAAAAAGAATTTTGCAGAAAAAAGAAGAAAACAGAAGGCAAGAAAAAATACGAAATATTGCAGAGAACAGCAAGAAATACAATATAAACAAGATCAACAATAGAGAATGAACGCTTTTAAGCCTCGACGAGCGCATTCTTTGTAATTGAACCTTAACAGGAACAACTCAACTCAACTCGACAACAACAACACCTCGCTGCACTGTGCTGAACTGAACTTTGAATAGAGCAAATGGAGTTACCACGCCGGCGTTGGAGGCTGCAGTATTGTGGCAGAGGAATGCAATCATAATATAACGGGCCATAAACAGCCGAGAACCCCAAGCCACTCAGCCAGGCAGCCAGGCAGTGTGGCATGCAGCTAACAAACTTGCAACAACACCATGATTACCAGAAAATGGTGCAACAATGTGTAACAACAACAATAACAAGTAAGGAAAGGCTAAGTTCGGGTGTAACCGAACATTTTATACTCTCGCAATTTATTTATTTAACTTTATTTATATTATATAATACACAATTTGACCCACATATTCATCATATATATTGTATAAGTCCATTGAAAGTTGGAAACCCTAATATTAGGTTAGAAGCACCGAGGTCCTCATGTTCGATACATGGGGCCTTGAAAACCTATGGTCCGATTTCGGCGATTTTTAGAATGGGGCTTCCACACTATAAAGGTAGTATTTGTGCAAAGTTTTGCATCGATATCTTCACTAGTGCTACCTTTATATATTGTAAAGATAACGATTCAGATCAGGTCTTCAAGGAGTTCTGGTATATAGGAAGTAGGGCGTGGTTGTAGAAGCGATTTGGCCTATTTTCACAACATATCATTGGGATGTAAGAAAAACTATTACAAACCAAGTTTCATTGAAATCGGTCGAGTAGATTCCTAGGAGATATAGGTTTTTTGACTCCATAAAAGTGGGCGATGTACCACGCCTATTTTCCATTTTGTAAAAAAATCTGGAAGTGCAGCTTCTATCTGCCATT
Organism: Zeugodacus tau; assembly: GCA_031772095.1. Lineage (NCBI taxonomy): Eukaryota > Metazoa > Arthropoda > Insecta > Diptera > Tephritidae > Zeugodacus > Zeugodacus tau. Next base: position 77,372,416 of record CM062649.1, read on the forward strand.
TCTTATGTGAAATTTGAAAGCTATGTTTCTAGCGTTTTTCGTTACTAGGGTTAACTCACCTTTTAGTAAGTTTCCAACCTAACCTTTGTATACAGGAGGTGGGCGTGGTTATTATCCGATTTTCCAAAACTATTTTCATGGTGTGTGTAATTGGGGTACGTAAGAGAAGTGGACTGCATAAAGTTTGGTTTATATAGCTTTATTGGTATGCGAGATATATACAAATAACCGATTTGAGGGCGGGGCCACGCCCACTTACCAAAAAAAAATCAAATTATGCCCCTTACCAGTGCGATCCTTTATTCCAAATTTTACTTCTATAACTATATTTATGGCTTAGTTATGACACATTATATGTTTTCGGTTTTCGCCATTTTGTGGGCGTGGCAGTGGCCTGATTTTTCCCATTTTTGAAAGCAACCTTCTCACGGTCCCAAGGAACATGTGTTCCAAGTTTTATTAAGATATCTCATTCTTTACTCAAGTTATCCGTTGCACGGACGGACGGACGGACAGACAGACATTTGGATTTTGACTCGTCTCGTCACCCTGATCATTTTGATGTACATGACCCTATATCTAACTCGTTTAATTTTATGACTTAAACAACCGTTTTGTGAACAAAACTATAATACTCTCTTTAGCAACTTTTGTTGCGAGAGTATAAAAAGGAGTTTGAAATGAAAAAAACCGAAAAAATTCAAACAACAACAAAATGAAAAAATATATTGTGTGTGGCAATGCAAACTCCGTCCCGGTGCTACGGCTTCCATGGCGACTACAAGCTAACAACACCACACCGACGGAGCATCCTGCTGCCTAAAGGCGAGCAGCGCAAATTTCTGCTAGTGGTGCGTGAACTTGTTGTTGTTGTTGTTGCTATCATTGTTTTTTTGCCTCGCGCCTATTACAATTCCAACTAGTTTTTTGTGTTTTCTGTTTTTGTTTGTTGTTGTTCTTGTTCTTGTTGGGGGTCTCGCCCGTCAGCTGACTGGCTGGTAGCCACTCAATAATATTGTTGGCATTGACGATTCAACTACAAGCCAGTCTTATCACATTACTTCAGCTTGCACTAAATTGGTTTGCTGTCTTGCAAAGTCTGCCGCAATCTACTCTGCATATGCACAACAACATTAAGACACATACAAGCGTATAAACTGGCAATCACTCCCATCATCCCATCATATAATATATTTAACTTGACTTTTCTCAGGCGTATCTTCATGTCTGAGGAGAAATTCAAATTGTTGCAATCTCTAGCAAATGCAAGCGATATAAATATTTACAGTTGCTAATACAAAAACAAACATGAATACAGAAATACATATCTTCTATTTGTTCTGTAAATTGTTAATTGTGTGAACCCAGTTGTTGTTGTTGTTGAACTACTTTCGCAAATTACGTACATTAACTTCGAATGGCTAATGAAACCCCGTGACCTAAATATTTCTCTCGCTGATGTGTGGAAAATTATGTTAGGAATTCGCTGTGTTTAATTAAATACACACACAGACATAAAGGTATACATGTTTGGCTGAGCAAATAAAAATGGGAAGTTCACAGAGTCGTACTCATTCTTTTGTTGAAGAAGACCTGTTTTCTTGTGGTTGACTCCAGTTTATTTTAGTGTCATTAAATTAATTAGATGTTGTGTAGAAAATATTATCCACAAATAAATATTTCTGTTTTATGTACGAGTATAAATATAGAGTGGTGTGCAATATTGAGAGCGAGAGAAATATAAATACAACGCATGCAATGATATAGGACAAAAGTATAATTTAATAATTATTATGTTTCTCAGAATTGTCAATTGAAAAAAAAAATTTAGAAAATAATGCAAATTTTTTAAGACTATCCAATCGTAAGAATCTCATGTGATTTTTTCCTAATCTTTCAGCTACATAAATTGTATCAAAAAGCTATAGATTGTGCATTAGCATTGATGACAACTATGTTAAAAATTTTAGTCGTATTTTTATAAAAAAAAAATATTTTTCTTTAAAATAATACGAAGTTTCCAGAGTGTCAAGGATAATAACTACTATTGATAAATATTTTTTCTATGAAAAAAATCAAATAATAGTCTAATAAGATTGGTTTGAGATCATTTTGAAAGCGAAATATTTGAAAAAAAATCTTATTATTCATTCGATATATCAAATAAAACCTGACCAAGGACCAAAAAGTCATATTTCTGCTATAAGTTTTGAAGCTATCTGAATATTTTATGAAATTTTTCAGCGTTCTAGATGAGAGAAACTAAATATTACTGTAAATTATATATAGTCAATATAATCTCATACTCATAATTGAGCTTTTAATATAAGGTAAGACTTCATTCCGTTTGAAAAACTAAATTTTAACCTTTTATACCGTTTGCTGCGGAATTTACTTAACCTTTACAAATAATTATTTACTATTTGGGTCGCTTATAATCTAATTTAATCACTAGATGATTTGTGCCGCGCTAGGGAACCTTCGTCTAGTATGCCAACAAATTTACCACGCGTATTATATTATATGTTATATAATATTTCGTTAAGCAAAACTGAGATAATAGAATAACAAACGCCTTAAAGCTTTAAAAATTAGCTTTGAAGCGGCTAAATAAATTATAATTGAAATTTCAATTTCACGCATTACCAGAAATATAATGAGCCATGAAGGTCTGCTAACCATGTAATTGGCGGCATATAACACTGGTGGGGCACATACTCTTACAACAACTACATACATAGATTACAACAAACAAACAAACACCGTTTGCGGTTCATTTGCGTTGTTAGTGACAGCATTGTCAGCAAGCGATTTGGGATGTTAAAGTAGTTAACAATTTAATTTACTAACTATTGTGCACTTGTAACTAAGCGCTTAAGCATCTATATACATATGTATGTATGTACATATATCCATATAGCTCTGTGTGTTTGTCGACAGTTATTCACGTGCAAGTCAGCTTTGTTAGTGGCGCTGTGGCAATTGAAAGTTGTTTTGCCGCTTGGTTTGTGATAAACAGCTGAATGGCTGCAGTTGAAGGCCAATGTGACCTGACACTCAAACAACTTGTCCAAATCCGAAAATGCGAAAAGTAAAATAAAATATATAAAACTCAAGAACCTGCACACAAAAGACTTAAGCGACAAACTTAATGGAAAATATTACATTGATCACATAGAATATACAGTTCATTAAAAATTACTTAACTTTGCACTTTTCATTTTGCTCGTTGTGCTTGCGCATACCCATTTGACATTTGCTGGCGTTGGATAGAACTCCATTTAGTGCCCGACTGACTGATCTTCGGTATGCCAAACGGTTAATTAATAGTAAATAGCTGCCTTTGCGGCGCTTCAATGTTACGACAGACAAGCAGACAAGTCTAAAAAATTCGCCTTGCAACAAAAAAATGTTGTGGTAAAGGCGCTTCGTTGCCGGAAAAACAACTTTTCTAGCATGCAACAAAGCGGCATGTGCTTGGTTCTTGGAGGCATCACCTATTTATTTGTTTACTTTTTGTTGTTTTGGTTTATACGTTCGTGTCACCTCATTTTACTGCATGAATAAATAATCAGGTTGTCTCTCCAGTGCAGCAAAGGAGTATAACAAGAAATAGCAAAATAATAGAAGAAGGTTTAGCTGACAACAACATTAACCCCCAACGGGTACATAAAGTTGTCGTTAATACGTAGTTAATGCTGTGAAATTTGATATGTAAGTGATGTTTGATTAAACAAAATTTAATATGGAAGACAGAGAAGTCGCACGAAATCTTTTTTAAACAATAATAATGGTGCGCCCAAGTCTTAAAAGAGTTTTTTCGAAATATTTTCGAGAAGGGATTCACACAAAGAATATTTTTATAGAAGAAATATATTAGCTCTGTCCTAATATAATATAGTTTTATTCCAATAGTGTCAACCAATGGATTTTGATTTGGCAACCAAACTCCAACAACAACAAAGTGCAACAGGTTAAAGTTCAAGTCAACCGTCTACCACTGCCTCGCGATCGGTTCGTGTATTCCCACTGCACAATTTGGTTCGAGTGATGAGTCGTCGCTTTAAAACTGTTTACCTACTTTTTACTACACGGCATTCAGTTAATCCACAACTGCAACCAACCAAAAACAAAAAAAACATGTTTCTCATAATTTAATAGGTTTCCAACATTCCCAACTAAGCAGAAGCGCCAATATGCATTAGGAGCTTCTTCCACCAGCACCAGCACCACTCCTTGGGCAATGACGTTGTCACGCGGCAGCAAATTTTGCACATTAATTTAACTAAAAATTCGCATGCAACGACGATCACTACCAACTCACTAGTGCTATTTGCATTGGCTTAACGTGGTATTGTTGCCCTCATTGTTGTTGTGGCTGTTGTTGCGGCTGTGGTTGCTTTTGCCAACGCGTCAGTCTTGTCAAGCCACCACGCAGGTGCAGTAGCTGTCAAAATGTGCCTAACGGTGTTGCTGGTTATTTTTGCTTTACTGCTGTCTTTTGGTTCTGCTTGTTGTGGCTGTTGTTGTTAGCATAGTCTCCACTTCTGCTGCTTCAGTGACATTTGCTTGCAACACACTCAGTGTTGCGGCACTCGCAATGGCAGTAATTTTTCTTAATGAATGCGCGAATATCCAAGCAGCATTAAAGCGCCAGCATATCGCCGTTAGCTGCCGGTAAGATATATAAATTACCCACTCAGTGCATTAGTTGATGTGCCTATGTATGTCTGTATGTATATAAAGAATCTCTTTGGTCTAATCTGTTGCGTTTTCTTGTTTGTTGTTGTTGTTCGCGGCAAAGTAGCACATTCTTTATATTTGCATTTGTTTTTGTTTGAATAAAGCAAAAGAAAAAAATTATGGCTCATTGACTTTCGGTTTCGGTGAGTTAAGTAGAACTTATGGTGATATATTTGATGTTTTTTTGCCAAGAAGAGGCTTACGTTTTTATGTATGCTTGTATTTGAGTATTAGTTAGCATTTGAATGTTATAAATAATGGATTGATAATTCCTTTTTTAATAAGCAAATCGCATTATTTGATGTCAGTGGAAGTGTTGGAGAGATTACGATATATATACTTGAAAAGCAAAGCTTTATGCATTAAAAGAAAGCTCTACGTGAAAGCTTGAAAGCTAGGTGAAAATAAAAGCTTTGACATTTTTGTGCAATCTTAAATTGCTTTGAACATTTCAGAATTCAGCATTGAGTTTCATAACTTCTTAAATGAATCTACTTTTTCAGTTTATTTATTCATCTATTTTTATGCACAAATCACTTAAAATCTTGTTAAACTAGCTTTTTAATTTTTTTTTCACAAAGTGATATTTATAAACGAGATTTTCATTAGCGTAGAAAATTAGATCGGAAAGTAACAACAACACAAAGAAAGTAAAATTTAATTGCAATTATCGCAAGCGTTTCAATGAACATTAAATTAAATAGTAAACAAAACGGTCACACCACTATTAACCAGCCATTAATTATACTTGTACTGGCAAACCCCACAGAGAAAAAGCAGAAAATGTTGGAAGAAGTAATTCGCTATTTAAATCAAATCAATAGGCAAGGTTAGACGAGCGGAAAAAATGTATGTCAACGCCAGTGGCTGTCATGTGAGCTAGTCAAACAAATGGACAATAAAGCACTGGATACACCATGGGAGTATACATATGTGACACACAATTGTCTATCTTTGTGTGAAATCGAAACTGTAAATTTGTATGTGAATATGTATGAAAAGTAAATAGCTTACATGTATAATGAATGTGAAAGTGTGAAAAAATGGCAAAACTAACAGAGCGTAGCAATATTACACGCTTCCAGCAGTTTGCACAGTTGTAAGCTGCGCTGCAGTAAGTAATTATTTTGCAATTTTGTAGAATTCTATACTCTAGTCTTCACTATTTTGTAGTTTTAAAAGAGACTAGTGTTTTGTATTTTCTTCCACTTTGAGTAGGTCTTTGTAATAATTCGAATACATTTTTACCAAACCAACCTTGCAGATGATAAGCTTCTTCAACATTTGCTCAAACTGCAATTACTGGCGACTGCAAAAGGCACAAGATTGTGTGGAAAACGAAAAACAAGTGAGCACGTCGCAGACAACAACAATAATACCAAAAATGATTGCAGTAAATAATGAACCGTCGCAGTGGCGCTGCGAGCAAACGGCAAATGCTGAGCGCTGCCCAAAATGCCAATTTAAATTGACTGAAACTAAAATAATTGCCGAACTAAATTCAGCAGGGAATTGCGTTGTGGCGACAGTGAACGAGTTAGAAATACGTACAGAAGCCACAGGAGATCCAGCTCAGAGAGGTAGAGTATATGAGAGGGAGCGAACGGCAAGTGTAAAGATCTAACTCGAATTGGTTAGACAAAATCAAAAACCAGCTACTGATTTACATGGCAGGGGTAAGCGGATAAAAATGTTGCTGTCACTAAATGCAACAATGTCCGTACAAGCAACAACAAAAGCAAAAAACACAGTAAAGAGAGAAAAATAATAAAGGGTAGAAACAAAGCGCCTACAAGCAACTCTGTCACTTGCCAAAACCATTCAGCGCTTTTGCTGCATTTCCTCGATTTTCCTGGCTTTACTTGCAACAAAAGCAACAACAACAAATATGGTGGAAATGGAATAGAAAAAAATGTTCGCGCATAATTTATGCAAAATTGGCGAAAACGTAGCGGAAATCAGGTTAAACCGCATTCGGCATTTAAGTTGGCGCACCGGCAGCCGCGACGGCACTACCAGTTCGATCGTGCAATCGATCAGGCGTTAGCGACGCGAATGGCGAATGGTGAGTAGGCCCAAAGCGGCGCGACTGGAGAATTGCGAGGTGGCTGTAATTGTGTCCTGAGGCTTCTTTTTTTATAGTTTTTGCTATAATTTTGTTTTTATTTTTTGTTATTTTCCTTGATGGTAGCATGCTGTCAGACAAGTTAACATATCTGGTCAATTGCGGTAAATGTTTCAGTTTCCTTAGGTAAGTACCGTTATCGTGTGCAATAAATCTATTGGGAATTACAAACACAACACATGTGCACACACACATACATACATGCTCATGCATGAGTACAAGTATATGAGCTCATGTGCGCGGCTGTGCCACATTCGCTGCGTTTTGCTCATTGAGCCGTCAGTGTTGAACAAAACGCCGCTTGGCTTGCTGAATGGCTGACTATCATATTGACGAATAGGCTCAATGATGCTTTGACATTAGACGCAATGGTGACATGCGGCACGGGACTTGACCGTAAGTGGCCGACATAGACACATGTTTTATTGGATTTTCGATATTTTAATAATTATTGGACGCCGAAATGGTGAATGAGTTATAATTGTGGATTTTTGAAAGAAAAAAAAAATTTTAGTTTAATGATAATTTTATGATATGATATCAAATCATATTTTATGATAATTTTTTCAAAGTCCTAAAGATGGCAGATTTGCCTTGAGTACTATTGGCTAATGATGACGTAGCTCTTCTAACTATGAGTATTTTCTTTTTCTTTAGCATTTGTGATGACTCATACATTTCTTCTACTTTCCTCTGCATTCACTTATGCGATTTAAGCAGTATTTTCATACTCAACAAACTTAGGAAGCCACATTGACCTATTGTAGACCTTTTTTACACTTTGAACTGCAAATGCTATAAGTCAAATAGAGTAGGCGAAAAATTCATGCAGATTGAATCGAACAGAAATAAAATAAATGCAAAATATATACAAATACAATAAATAAAGGCGAAAAAGACGGCAGATGCGCCAAATTGAAGGAAAATTTGGGATAAAGCAACAAATAACAACATATAGAATGGATGCAATGACTTGTGGCAGAAAATAGCGCTTATATTTTATTTATTTTTGGGCCAAGGAGTAACTGAGCAATAGCAAAATATAAAATGGCATCGTGACTAAATGAAATTTATCATAAGCCAACGAAATATTCTTATCACAGTGCAGCGATCGCGCCAGAGTCAATAAGCAAGCACATAGAGAGACTCGAACGAAAGCTCATAGAAAGCAAGAAAGCACTACTGAATTGGCAAGAGACAGCGCTAAAGAAGGCAATGACGTAGGTAGCAGCAATGGCCAGCGAATGTGGCGAATGAACAAATGGTTCATTGATTATAGCAACTACTATCCACTGCTGTTGCGCTTTCTATTTGACTTATAAATTATGCAGAATCTGCGTTGGACAGAATGCGAGCGCTGGTGAATGTCTAAGCGCTCCATGTGTTATGTGTTGTCCAAGCTAATTATGTAAGTGTGATTTATAAATATTGTTGTAGAAATTTGCTATTGCTTTATTTTTGTTTAAGAGAACAACGGTAAAATGAGCAAGAAGATTTGTGTCAACTTGATCTCGAACAAATTAGTTGGTAAACAAAAAATTGTATTTGCACAGTTCTGGAAATAGCTAAATCCCGAATTGGAAGTTAGAAGTATTTATTACTATAACAATATTTGGTGCACTGATCTACATTTTTGATTATTTTGAAGCTGATACACTTCATTTTTACAAGCTTCTTATTTGAACAAGTAAACTCTGTGTGAAATGTAAAACAAAAATTTTCTCAAGAACTCTCCAAATAAACTCTAAATTTACTTTGTACAGTATTAAACAATATTACAACAACCATTATTGTAATTATTGATACAAGCGCTTCCGTTTGACACTACCGTAATAACGTGCTACGCTATTAAGGTTAAGCACCTGAGCGCATACATAAATACAATGCATATTTTCATTTAAAAAGTCAACAAATATATTTTCAAAGTCGTCAATATTTACTAATCTACCGATGAGCACAATTGAGTCCGTGCTTATGTAAACTTGTGAATTTTCTACGTGAGTACTTTCTACTTGTCTGCTCGTGATGTTCACATCAATGAAATTTCTTTTTAAATGACACTTATGACAGTGTTTAGCTACCGGAAAGGTATATGACAGCAGCGGCTACACCAAAAACAACGGTACTGAAAGAAGCAGTCAACACTTGTCAGAGCTTTTGTTTGCTTTGAGAGTTTGAGTTTGAGTTAGAGAAATTAATGCTAAGTGAGTGCTAATTTTGGTACATATTGATTTCATTTGACGATTTATTAAATGAACCATAGAGAGTTAGAACAAACTAAACTATTTTATATGTGCCTGTTTGTGGAGTAGAAGTTAGTAGATGAAATAAGAACGCGGTTTTGAGTGCTGTACTTTTGATTTATTCTATTCAGATCCTAGGATGATGTTCTTACCTATATGTACTAATACGTATTTTAAATTATATGCCTTTGTTGTTTTGGTTCTCCAACCAAACGAGTTTTTCTTCCTACCTTGTAACCTTGTAATCAGGGACCGGAAATAAGAGTTATTTTACAATTTTTAATCAAAAAAATCATACATAAAGGAACATCGTAGAAAAGTTTTGATTACACCATCATGATTTTTAGGTGAACTTTATGCGAAATATTGTATGATTTTTAAATTTTGATTTTTATATATTTAGATCAAAAATAAAAGTTATTTTTGATTTTTATTTTTTTAGATCAAAAATAAAAGTTAATTTTGATTTTTATTTTTTTAGATAAAAAAATAAGAATTATTTTTGATTTTTATATTTTTAAATCAATAATAAAAATCAATTCAAAATTTGTGACATAATATGTTTCTTAATCTCTGTTAAGCTTTAAAGTAAAACTAAGGTGTACGGTTATAATAATGACAAAATGTTATGCCCCTGAACTTGATAATGGATAGAACGCATATATTCATATATAAAAATTGGAATCATGCAGCATATTGTAATACATACGGCATAAAAAAAAAAAAAAAAATTTATAATTGATTTTTATTATTGATTTAAAAATATAAAAATCAAAAATAATTCTTATTTTTATACAAAAAAAATAAAAATCAAAAATAACTTTTATTTTTGATCTAAAAAAATAAAAATCAAAAATAACTTTTATTTTTGATCTAAATATATAAAAATCAAAAATAATTTTTATTTTTGATCTAAATATATAAAAATCAAAAATAACTCTTATTTTTTGATTTTTTTTGATAAAAGTCATAAGAGTTACGGTCCCTGCTTGTAATACAAGACTCTGATCAATTAATTATGCTTGGCACACACGAAGCGTAGCGTCATTTTAAAGTTAATAATTGATAAACGCACATGAAACCTTTATACAAGTGCATGCGCAGAAGTCCATATGTATTTACTTTAATATATCTATGAATGTTGATATGCATCAACGCTATTGCACTTGGCAATGATTACGGTAAACTGTGGGTTGGCTTAAAGAAACACGTACCGCGGTACAAATGAAAATTGATATAACAATTATCTAGCGGTTATAAATGAAGCATGGGCAAGTCTGCTTACAAATATACATACGAGTATATTACTTATGAGCAATGAAAAATTTGCGCTTGCAACTGCAGGTTAGAAAGTCGGCAAAGATAAGGCCAAGTCAAAAGGGGCGCGCTTGCAGTCATTATTCAATTTAAATGTTTTTTATTGTAATTGGTTGTTTTAATTATATTTTCTACTAGCATTTGAACAATTATTTGCTTTTAGTGCTTTGCTTTTTTATTGTTTTCATGATTATTGGATACATTTTTATTAGAAAGAATGTATTTTCATTCACTTAATTTTTTCCTGAATTATAAAAAATAATTTTTTCTTATTTCAGTTTTTTTTAATTCGATATTTACATTTGTTTACTCATGTTGTTAAAATTATTGTCATTTACATGTATTTATTATATACTTTTTTGATTGGAATTTTGGAAAATTTATTTTTCAAATAATTGTTTTTACATACTTTTATAATAATGATTATTATTAAACGTTTTTAGAATAAAATTGTTGTAAATTTTCAGATTTTTTTTTTATTCAGTTTTTAGTTTTGATTGATTTTTAATTTTTTGAAATAATATTTTTTCCATGAGTTCAAATCCGCTGTTCTCCTCAATTTACTTCAACCACATGAAAATAGTGGGGCATGAAATCTGAGGCGTGTGCATAAAATCATAAGTAACTGGGAGTGGCCATAGCTAAATGAGCCTCTCGAGTGCGATCAGCATAAACAATAAGAGCTCACACATACACGGACACACATACATTAAAGTAGAGATACGAGACTTTGTAATTGAAAGTGGAGTCTTTGTTGGCGGGCGCCCGAAATTTCTGCGGAGCACTTCAGCTACAGCGTCACTACCTTATCGGCGAACACATTTCGAATGCAAGTTAAAGGTAAGTAAACATTTTCCCAAAAACCAAAATCCCACTAACAACAACTGCAACACAAAAAAGGCAGGAACCCATAAAAATCAATTTTGTCATACGAAGACGCCATTAGGCGGTGAATGAAGATATCAAATGACTGGAAATGGCGAAAAGCGCTAATCCACATTGTTTTCTTTTAATATTTTCCACACCGCCTTTTTGAAATTATCTGTTTGAGTGTGTGTGTGTGGATTTGTAGCGCGCTCGTGTTAGGTGGGTGTGCTTGGCGACATCTGACTGTCAGACTGGCTGGCGGACTATCTGTCTGGTTGAGGAGATAATTTTCTGTGGTAACTCACGTGCAAGTGATCGAGCCTTCGATGATTTCTGTACTTAAAGTGCAATTGAAATACAAAAACAACAATGCATTGCATTCTGTGTGCGCTAAGGAATTGATTGGCTCCGCGTAGTTTTGAGGAATGTTTATTGTTGCAATGCAGTAAAATACCTTTGTTACTTTGTTGTTGTTGCCGGTTGCGGGTGAGTGGCAGCTATATTCACCGCTAGTTCATTGCTGTGGTGTTGTGGGTGTGCCTCACGTTCCTCAACCAATTATTTTGCTTTTTATTCGCTTTTCTTGGCATTATCCTCACTTTCAATGTTTTTCGTGCTCTAATTTTCAATTACAATTGACCGATATTTGGATTATACTGACTTTCATGTGTCAAATACCGATTTTGGCAATGTTTGGTGAATTAAATGTTTACGTGTGAGGTCTTTGTTATTATCAAGTTACTGGAAAGCGGTATATAATGGATTTTATTGGAAATTTAGGTCGGGGTATTATTTAAGGGGTGTTTCCTAAAAGTGCATGCTACTCATAAAGATATAAGTTAATGGAAGATACACGAATATTCAAACAAGACTTCTTTGGTTATGCTTGTTTTTAAAACTATGTTTACAGATTACAGATGTAAATTACTTGATTTAATAAAAAATATGGAGTTGCCTACCTTTTGGCGATTGAAATGGTTTACTGAAATGCAAAGGCATGTTAAACCTAAGACTCAAGACTCAATTGAGAGGATTTTTTTCTTCTCAAACAAAAAGGGGAAGGGGAAGATGATGTAAAATATCATAAAAGTATTGCCTACATTTTGGAGCACTGTTATAAAGTTGTGCTGCTTGTAATAAAACAAATAAATATAGAAATAGAACGGACAGTTTATTAAATTCATCAAAAGAACTAATATTAACCCTAGACGGTCATCCTTCGTCAAAATGACTACGAACTATTTTATTTTCACTGTAAATATGTTTTTAATTGTTCGTGTTAATCGTGTTTTAAGTTAAAAGAATATAAGTTTTCCTTTTTATTTTTCACTTGTATTTATTAATAATGAAATAAATAAATAAAAAAAAAACGCGTTCATTATTTCGACTCACACCCTACTCAAAATGGATTTGAAATAAGTCTTCGTCATATTGACGAGGGATGACGGTACAAAAAAAAGGATGACCGTCCAGGGTTAATAATACCTAAAATGTGAAAACAATAGTATCTCCACAAAGTTCAATGTGCTTTACAGCACATCTACCGTAGTTGTAACAAAGTTAGCCTGAAGCTTTATTTTTGCATAACATGATCAAAATTGTGATATATAGACAGTTTGAATTAATTCAAATTTAACGGGATACTATATATGCAAATATAAATTTATTAGTTTACCATTTTTGTGTAAAATTAACTAAAAGAAAAATGCGTTAAAGCTTAAAAAGCAACAAAGACAAATGAAAATGTGAAATTTATGCTTATTTCGAAAGCTTCTCGTTCTCTTTTGAGGTAAATTCGCAATATCATCTCGAGTAACAACAACACAAACAAATATATAATCTGCTCCAGCTGCGAATTAGCATGCCCACTAATATTTACAAATTCATGCTTTCTTTGGCTTTGACATTTTCTCTTTTTTGTGGAGCATGTTGACGAATCAAATGTTGACCCAAAACAAAAATAAAGAGGAGACCGAAAAATTGAAGATTTCGACCACAAAATGGAACATGGTTGGCGCTATAAAATGGATTTTTAATTTGCCTTCGTAATTTGAAGACGCAAAGTGATAAAGATTAAGTAAAAAAGCAGCAACACTCATTATCATGTCACATAATGTATACGTAAGTGAAAAACGAAAAAAAGAACTGTTAAAACAGAAAAAACAAAACTGAGAAATTATGTGCGTGACACATTTTGGTTACTACAAGCTGACAAGGCTCTGTGCATACAAATCTATATTGCTCAGCGCATACACAAGTACCTAGCTCTGACACTCACTGGTCTAGGTGACCCACTTTTAGTGCATGTTAACGGTAAAATTTTAATAGTTTTTCACTTACGAGAGTGACGAAATAAAACGTTGAGCTGCACATTGCCTTAATGCATTTACAATTGCTGTTGTTTTTGTATTTATTTTCACAACTTAGACATTTAAAGCGTATAATGAGGATTATGACTTTGCCTGGCGTGAGTCATAATGCAGGGAAGTAAATTGGAAAAGAAGTAGAAATATACTATTGACGATTTTACGACCAATCAATCAATTAGTTGCTTTACTTTTGCACTTCTGAAATTGCAATTAGATACATTTTTTTCAGTATTGGAAAAATGAGAATGAATAAAAGTTATTGTATTGAAAATAATAAGTGTTTAAAATTTTTCCTCCAAATTTATAGCTGTTCTAGTAGCAACGCTTATTAGTTGTACAATTCTTTACATTATAGTTTAAGATATTTTCAACGAAATTGTTGCCTACCTTTTGGCGCAATGAAAATGGTAATATTTCCGCTAGACAGACGGAATTAACTGTTACCATCTCATCAAATAGAGTTTTGACATTCTACAAAAAAGAGTATTCTTCATACTATTGTCCTCAGATATGAAGATTTCTTCGTCTGTGATCTTATAATAGAAAATTAGCCTAAGAGGCCCTTAAGAAACCTTACATAAGTAAAATCGTTGTCTAAATTTCAGCGCAGTGGAGGTAAATCAAAAGTTTTATAACGACAATGTTCAAAAATCTTCCATGGTAAATTATTTTTCAAGCATTTTTTTCTTATTTTCGAAAATTAACTACGTAATTATAGTGAGATTACATTGCATGTCTTCTATTCTCTATTATTTTCTATAACTACTTCTAATCATAAAGTTTTATTTAACATTATAGCTCACAAATTCGATCCGCATGCCCATGAACACTTAAATAAAAAAAAATAATAATTTAATAAATAATAAGAAAATGCTATTTAATGCCAACCCACAAAAATGTGCTCTACTTAAACCGCAAATCCATTTCAATGACAGCAAAATACGATTACCGCTTGCTCGTTACACGAAACTATTAGAGGTTAAAGTTTTTAAATTACCTCCACATGTGCGCAATCTTTATTAGAAAAGACTAATTTTTTTCTTGCAAGTAAATATTATGTTTACAACTGGGCTTGAATTGGCGCTGGTTTACACCAACGCACCCACATAAACGTTAAAAGTTAAAGAATACGTAAAGCAAAGCTACTTATGTATGCATGAAAATGAACTCATTGCTTGTTTGAATATGTGAATGTTATGCGTAAGTAAATATTTATATTACAAATTAAATTGGCAAATACTCGCTAGTGAATAGAGTGGCAATTGCAAGTTGCAAATATGCTCAAATAAATAAATAAACACGTAAAAAATGCATATTTGTTTTTGTTTTTCAAAAAACATTTGTGCATTTGTTTATCCCACGTAATTTGATTGCGTCGGACAACAATTCACTTCCAGTGCAACTGCCGAGAGTGACTCAGCGCTGTTTTTAATACCCATTTCATAGTTGTAGTTTCAAAAAAGTGAGCAACAATAACAAAAAAAAAAATAAAATAAAAAACACACCACTGAATCTCTGATTGCAATCAGCGTTTATTTGTTGGCACCTGCAGCTAAACTGTTAAAGCCACTACACCACAAACAAATTAATTACGTCAAACAGAAATTAAATAATTTTTTATAACAACAACAACATGAGATTTTTTTTATTTTAGTTGCGTTAGTTAACAAGCGCGTTAAACTGTTGCAAAGCTTAATTGGCAGTTTGTCGGCGCATTCGAGCTGAAATGATTGTAGTTGGCTGATATGAACGCATGCCAAATATGTTTGTGTGTATGTGTGTGTACCTGTTTAAGGTAGCTTTAGGTGGTGCACACCGCCACTTAATCGGTGGCTTGCAAATATATCAAAAATTTTATGAGCGTCCACTCCTTGCGGTCTGTGTATGTGGAAGGATTAGAAATGGCTGAATTTTGTGTGCGCACAGAACAACTTAACTAACTGAAGAAAAAAATATACAGCAAAATAATTTTTAAATGCTAAAATCTGGCTAACAGACTTTATATAATACATATATATTAAAAAAAATTACTACCGTTCTCTTGTAGACTAATAAAATAAATTTTATTACTCAATTTTTTTCGAGATGCTTATAAGAATGTCTGTGCTATTTAATTTTTACAGCATTTATCACATTTTTATGGGCACCATTAAGAACCTTACATGAATTCACAACAATAAACCCGAAACGCAAAAAATATTCAAGCCAAAGAACCAAGCAGCTTTAAAATTACAAAAGAAACTTTAAAAGCAAAGAACCTAAAATGTGAAAATGGCAAGAACAAAAACAACCGGTGCTTTTTGACTATATACGTATATGTACTGATATGACAGTAAATAAACGCTAAAAGCTAGCAGTTGGCAGACACACCCAAAAATGTTAGTGCGCTGACAGTTTGACGAATAACTAGTGTTTGTTAATGTGTGTGTTTTATTGTCTTTTTAGTTTAAAATGTTTTTGTTTTAAGAATTTTGGAAATCATAATTTATTTTAGCCATTTTTTCTAATTTTTCGTTGTACACTTTGAGCTTTTTTGTGACAGCTATTTTTTTTTAAATTGAGATATTAAGTTATATATATACATATATATTTATAGCACCATTTTTCGAACTACAATAACTTTTTTTTTTAATTTTAAAATAAAATTTGTTGAACAAAAAATATTTTTTTCTCAAAACGATTCTAAATAAGTATTTTTATTTTAATTTTATTTTATAAATGAAAAAATGTTTCCCATCATACAAATGCAACGTGCATCACAAAGCAATCGCGATGACATTACAAAAGACTTAAGCAACGAACTTGTTTTGGTTCAGCTGTATGTAATATGTTATTTGTCTGCTTGTGTTTGCTTGTGTTGCTTTCGACACCCGTGCTGAATTTAAATTTAGCTTAATTTGGCAATTAATTCAATTGTTTATATGCGTCAATTTAAGGATATAGCATGCATGTGCATGTACAAAAAAAAAAAGTTAAAACAAAAATATTTATTTATCTTATAAGCGCAGAATTAGCAGTCCAATCGATTTATTTATTATCGAAAATAATGGCAATAAAGTTAGCAACAAATTTGCATTATGTAATCGCCCTTCTAAATACTTGCTTTTTAATTCAATTTTTCACACATATAATTCACAAAAAAAGAAGAAAAGCAATACCAAATTAAAGCAAATTCATTAGTTGTTCAACACTTCGCGTGGCCATGGCGAGCAGCGTACACGCGCCGAAAGGTCTAAAAACACTCAACTATTGACTGCTGGGCAGTCAAAGGCGTAATCGACGTCAAAACCAGATTTTTGGACATGTGCCTTTGCCATTGTTTGTGTATTCGCGCTTATGCCTTGCTAAAATATTCCTGTTAGCACAAAAGTCAAAAGCCTGCCGCCGCACTTTTCGACGACGCGAGCAAACGAAAGACAAACACAATTGTGCTAATTTGTACGAAAACAAAATAAGTAAATGGAGGCAAAAGAAAAAACAGAAACCTGAATTCGAAAAGGGTGGACAACAACAAGAGGCTATGAAATGAGCAGCAGGTTTAGGAAAGTAAAAAACAAAAGTGGGAGTGAATGTTAAGAAGGAACAAAAATAATATTATAAATAAAAATATATTTAATTTGTTTGACTGCTTCAACCTCTTTATTATGCGCTTGGCCTATTCCATAAAATCTTAATGCCAACGCTAAACTAGTAGTCATTGTTCACATGTATACTGATTCACATAGTAAAGTTATTTTATTAATTTTTGCCCATATTTTTATATAACCGCTAATTAAAGCGTCCTAAGTGGTTATAAACGGAAATTTATCCATTTTGTTTTAAGTGTTTTTGTGTTTTTATTTCCTCCCTTCAAAAAGCTGCAGGGAAAGAAGTTGTGGTTACAACATCTACTAAGTGGCGAAAGTCAGACGTGCAGTTTTCAATGTTGTTAACAGCGATCAATTTAGTTTACACAAAGAAGTTGCAGCGAAGTAGCAAAATAAAGTGGAGTGAGGAAGCCTAAAAATGGTGGCACAAAATATCAATTTTCAGAAAATGCTTTTTTTCTTTAAGTTTTTGATTTCATTTAACAATTTTTTAAGAATTAAAAAAACATTAATATCAACTATCTTTTATATCTTTAGTTTGACACCTAATTTGCGAATTGCAACCGTTGCTGAATATAGTTAAACTGGTGATAAGCATTCTCAAGAGATACTTTCATATATAGTCTAACAATTTGTATTTCTTGAAATTTTATTAAATTGAAATATTTAAATTTGTGATAACCGTCTTCAAAGGTGTTAAGTGTTAAGCTCTCTTAAATTTTTTCATGTGGAAACCAATATTGCAACTTTTTCATTTTAACAAATTCAATGAATTTCTCTAATGAATTTAATGTAAATTCTCAAAAGTGAACGTTTTCAACATATACCACTTTAAAAATAAAACTGTGTTATAAAGCAAGGAAAAAAATTTAAAGATAAAAAAGTCTCACACTAAACAAACAATAAGCATTGATACTGATAGTGAAAATCTAGATAACATTTAGTGCTGATGAATGTCGCTATAACAAGCAGTGAGCTTTAATGGACCAACAACTCACGGTTACAATGATGAGTCGGCAAACTGAAGCAAACATGATGGTATAAAGAGACGGATAAAAGCAAAAAAAAATTAAAAAAAAAAATTGTAAGCGGAAAATCGTATAGTACACACATTTATACATATGTACAGCAGACAAACAACACTTTATTGCATAAATTGGCAGTGACAGTGATGATGGCCAACGTATATTTACTGCACAATTTCGATGTAACTTTTTCAATGCACAGACCCACAAATATACAAACAAACTGATTAAAATAATGGCTTTAGTTGCGCCGACTTGAATTGAGTGCAACAGCAGCAACCTACATGCTGATGGTGATTTATAGCGAAGCGCTCATACACAACCAAATCTACACTCGAATATGCACTTGCTGGTTGTAGGCATCTCTTCGGCATGTATGTGATTGCACTTTTGTTCGCATGCATCCGCTGTGGCAATTAGTGAACCATGTCAATGGCTAGTTTTGGTTAAAAATGTCAAGTTCGGGTTTACACCAGCAACAACAAAAACAAACAAATAAAGTTAATATGTACAAATCATGTTGCAAATATACAACAGCAACAAACAACACTAATAACGTCAAAATACACTCCCACATAGGAAGTTCGAGGCAACCGAGCGTTGATTTGTGTGACTTTTGTGTGCCATTTCGAGTGGGTTTATGCAGATGAAATGTGTATTTCCATACAAAATGACAGAATGAGCACCATCAAATGTGGATGACTTAGATTTAGTGGTTTACTAATTGAAATTTCAAGGGTATTTGGGGCTTAGTGTCAATAAAATGTTGGAAAAATCTATTGTGTAATTTTTTAATTAATAATTTTTTGGAGTTATTGTAGTTATTTTAATGAGATAGTTAATACTAGTTGTTGTTATCAATAAGCATTGAGGTTATATTTGATGATTTTAAATCTTTAAAATTTCTATTAATGGTAACTCAACGATAGAATAATATTAGTATTATCAGGAAAAAGTATACTTTTAGGATGTCGATAATAACATTTCTCTTTTGCGAGAGAGGGAGACAAAGAGAGCGTGGGAAAAATTTGAGAGAAAAGAAAGCAGAAAACTCATCTAATATCAGCATTAGCTTTTGTAGCTTTGTTATAGTATTGAGCATATGTTAGATGGGGGATGGGGTCATACGTAGAAGTTCACGCAAGTGAGGAAAGTTTCTGATTGCCATTCACTTGGGAGTGGCCAGGAACGATTCTTTTGCATATGACTCAAGCAGCTCACGACTTCCGGTTTTAGACCAAGTATCCCCTGGGTAGCTAACAGACATCCGTTTGGAGGCGAGCTAAAGTGAGAAGGCGAAGCCCGCTTCTGCGGTTGTGCGTAGGGCTTGGGACCCACCACATAAAAAAATCTCCCCAATGAAAACAAACACCGAGCCTCGGATGAGAAACCCCCCTTTTGATGACGACCCCTGCAAACGTACTAAGGATCATGATTTGAGGGCATGCACCTGGAATGTCCGGACTCTTAATTGGGAAGGTGCCTCTGCCCAGCTGGTTGATGTCCTCATACAACTAAAGGCTGACATCACCGCCGTCCAAGAAGTGCGATGGACGGGACAAGGACGGAAGAAGGTGGGTCCTTGTGACATCTACTACAGCGGCCATATAAAGGAGCGCAAATTTGGTGTTGGATTTGTGGTGGGAGAGAGACTACGTCGCCGAGTCCTGGCATTCACCCCGGTGGATGAACGTCTTGCCACAATCCGCATCAAAGCGAGGTTCTTCAACATATCGCTGATTTGCGCCCACGTCCCAACGGAAGAGAAGGACGATGTGACCAAAGATGCTTTCTATGAGCGCCTAGAACGCACCTATGAGCGCTGCCGCCGCCACGATGTAAAAGTCGTGCTTGGCGATTTTAACGCCAGAGTGGGTAAAGAAGGTGTCTTTGGCACAACAGTCGGAAAATTCAGCCTCCATGACGAAACATCGCCAAACGGCCTGAGGCTGATCGACTTCGCTGGGGCCCGAAATATGGTTGTCTGTAGTACCAGATTCCAGCATAAAAAAATTCATCAAGCAACGTGGCTGTCCCCTGATCGAAACACGCGCAATCAAATCGATCACGTTGTGATAGACGGAAGACATGTCTCCAGTGTTTTAGACGTGCGTACGCTCCGAGGACCAAACATTGACTCGGACCATTATCTAGTAGCAGCAAAGATACGCACTCGCCTCTGTGCAGCAAAGAACGCCCGTCAACAAACACAAGGAAGGTTCGACGTCGAAAAGCTGCAATCACAACCGACAGCCGAACGATTTTCTACTCGACTTGCACTCCTGCTCTTTGAGAGCACTCATCAGCATCTCGATATAAGGGAGCTGTGGAACGGCATCTCAAACTCATTGCATACCGCTGCAGCCGAAACAATTGGTCTCCGGCAACGCCAAAAAACCAGTTGGTACGATGAGAATTGTCGTTCCGCAGTGGAGAGAAAACAGACTGCCTACCTCGCAACGTTGCGATCGACCACAACACGTTCGGGGTGGGATAGATATCGAGAACTGAAGAGGGAAGCGAGACGCATTTGCAGACGTAAAAAGAAAGAGGCCGAAATGCGTGAGTATGAAAAGCTTGAAAAGCTGGCCGACATGGGTAATGCTCGAAAATTTTATGAAAAGATGAGGCGTTTTACAGAAGGTTTCAAGACCGGAACATTATCATGTAGGGACCGAGGAGGTAATCTGGTAACGGATGTCCAGAGCATACTGGGATTATGGAGGGAACACTTCTCCGACCTGCTCAATGGCAGTGAAAGTACAACACCAGGAACCCGATTCCCCAATCGATGACGATGGAATAGATGTTCCATTACCCGACCATGAAGAAATTCGAATAGCAATTACCCGCCTGAAGAACAACAAAGCGGCGGGGGCCGATGGATTACCGGCCGAGCTATTCAAATACGGCGGCGAAGAACTGATAAGGTGCATGCATCAGCTTCTTTGTAGAATATGGTCGGAAGAAAGCATGCCTGATGATTGGAATCTTAGTGTACTCTGCCCAATCCATAAGAAGGGAGACCCCACAATCTGCGCCAACTACCGTGGTATAAGTCTCCTCAATATCGCATATAAGATTTTGTCGAGCGTATTGTGTGAAAGACTAAAGCCCACCGTCAACGAACTGATTGGACCTTATCAGTGTGGCTTTAGACCTGGAAAATCTACAATGGACCAGATATTCACCATGCGCCAAATCTTGGAAAAGACCCGAGAGAGAAGAATCGATACTCACCATCTTTTTATCGATTTTAAAGCTGCCTTCGATAGCACGAAAAGGAGCTGCCTTTATGCCGCGATGTCTGAATTTGGTATCCCTGCAAAACTAATACGGCTATGTAAGTTGACGTTGAGCAACACCAAAAGCTCCGTCAGGATCGGGAAGGACCTCTCCGAGCCGTTCGATACCAAACGAGGCTTCAGACAGGGTGACTCACTATCGTGAGACTTCTTCAATCTATTGCTGGAAAAAATAATCCGAGCTGCAAAGCTAAATAGAGAGGGTACAATCTTCTACAAGAGTGTACAGCTCCTGGCGTACGCCGATGATATCGATATCATTGGAAACAACACCCGCGCCGTTAGTTCTGCTTTTTCCCGCCTGGATAAGGAAGCGAAGCGAATGGGTCTGGTGGTGAACGAGGACAAGACGAAATATCTCCTGTCATCAAACAAACAGTCAGCGCACTCGCGTCTTGGCTCCCACGTCACTGTTGACAGTCATAACTTTGAAGTTGTAGATAATTTCGTTTATCTGGGAACCAGCATTAACAACACCAACAATGTCAGCCTTGAAATCCAACGCAGAATCACTCTTGCCAACAGGTGCTACTTTGGACTGAGTAGGCAATTGAAAAGTAAAGTCCTCTCTCGACGAACCAAAATCAAACTCTATAAGTCGCTCATTATTCCCGTCCTGATGTATGGCGCTGAAGCGTGGACGATGACAACATCCGATGAGACGACTCTTGGGGTTTTCGAGAGAAAGGTTTTGCGCAAGATTTATGGTCCTCTAAACATTGGCAACGGCGAATACCGCAGACGATGGAACGATGAGCTGTACTATTTATACGACGACATTGACATAGTTCAGCGAATAAAAAGACAGCGGCTACGCTGGCTAGGTCATGTTGTACGGATGGAAGAAAACACTCCAGCTCTGAAAGTATTCGATGCAGTACCCGCTGGAGGAAGCCGCGGAAGAGGACGACCTCCACTCCGGTGGAAAGACCAAGTGCAAAGTGACCTGGCTTCACTTGGTATTTCCAGTTGGCGCCAAAAAGCAAAAAGGAGGAATGAGTGGCGCGCTCTGGTGGATTCGGCTATAATCGCTTAAAGCGGTTCCTACGCCAAATATATATATATATGTTAGAGTTTATTTCATATTCCATTTCTGCAGAGAGAAACAAAAAAAATTTAGATGGGTTCATAAACTAGCGAATGGATACTGAAATATATATTCTGAATAGCTGAGGGGATTACACTCTTTTTGATGCAAATTTGAAGTCATTTGACTAGGAATGTGGTCCTACGCCTAAAATTATTCTTCAAAATTTACGAATTTTACAAAAGGTAGTGACAAGTTCTATAATTAAAATCACATAAGCTTTTTAAAATAAGCGCGGTTTTCTTTATAAAAATATAAATTTTGAGATTTCTTTGCAACTGGAATGAAAACACTTGAGCATTTTATTTTCCAAATCCACTTATAGCAAATCTTATATGTGAGCATTTTTCAACCAATTCTAAATTTTATCTCCGATCACAATAAATATTTCACGAATTTTGAACTTCTATCTGCATTGAAGATATGCCCACTTTGGAGCTTGAAGCAAATTCCTCAACGAAAATCACTATAATTTTCCCACTTTACAACACTTACATGAAATTTAGCATATACGAGTAGGTGATCTAAGAAGAAGAACAAGCTGTGAAGTTAACATAAAAGTACAATAACAATGCATTGCGTACCAAGAGAATTGTAGTTACTCACCTTTTGAGAACGAAAAACTGAAGAACGGTGTAATTTATTTAAAATTGTAATGACAATAAGCAAAACTCTGGCGATGCGATCCAACAGGATGTGTGCGAGATATTCTCGAGCGAAAGGCCAAATATGGTGAGAAATGCGTATACGCTGACAGCGAAGAACAACAAGAACAAACACTAGTTCTAGTTTTGATTGCTGTTGTTTTTGTTGTCGGTTAACTTGCGGTGCAGCACTCGAGCGCTGCTGATGACGCTGTTTTCGCCTCGAGTGAACGAATTATTGGCGATTTCTTGCGTTCGAATGCGTTTTTTTGGCGCTGCAATCATACACTCGTATATGCACAATCACTCATAATATGTGGCAAGTGTGGTGTTTCTTTATTTTTTATCTTTTTATTGGCAATTCACTTATGATATGGCAACGTGTTCTCTTAGGCGCTCGCTGCACTCAGTAGGTGGAAATGAAAATGATAATTGCAAAATTACTCGCAAATCCACTGTGCAACATTCGATATCATTTTCGATTATTTTGCTAATTTATGCGATTGGGCTTAACTTGCATTCCCCGGTGCATATGTATGTTGGTTTCATTATATATTTAGATCACTTATTTGGTTTTGAAACTTCACATTTTCTTCGTATGGATTTGATTGTATTTTTTTGTGTGTTTTATTGTATACTTATATCTTTTATCTGAAATTAAAAGCAAATAAATTTAAAGTTATTAATAATCGATTTTAATTTTTTTTTTACATTATTATTTTTAATGGAGATAGATAATGGTTTTCATATTTTATAAAAAAATTGTTTGATGAATATTTATCATAATTTATCTATTATAGCTATACTCATTAAAATCCTTTCACTAATTTTTTTTTCAGTTCAAAACACTATGCTAATGACCATATTTAAGCTATACATCTGCAATACATATATTTGTATATTAATAAATCTTCTGCACACACTCTTACAGAACTGGACACATGATTGTATTTATAAAAAAATAATTATTATTTATTTTCGTTTTTTATAGTTGTAACAGCCCACACATAATCGTTAACGCTAATGCAGATTTGTTGTAATGCGAAGAGCGTGGAATTTCAAGCTAATAATGCTGAAGAAACAACGTCATAGAAGAAACACATTAATTTCTACTCATATGTATATACCAGCATTTACTTTAATCTACACTCAAGCATAAGCTTTTTTAATACACAACCGCTTGCATTTTCTATACTGTACTCCCCTTCGCAGTATCTTTTTACAAATGTTCATGCCCTCCCACTTTTTGTTTGCATTGTTGTTGTTAATGTTTATGCGCTTAGATAAATGAAATTTAATCGTTTTATTGTATTATAAATGCAGATGAATGCTATTTATGAGCGTGTGCGGCAAAAAAAATATAAAAAATATATTTATGTAAGCAATCAACTGCACTGACAGTGGAATGCATGATGAGTGAGAAGTTAATTTGCTGAGTCGGCTCAGAGAGCTTTTTATTTCGTAATGCAGTTAAATCAGGAATTTTTTATAAATAAATATTAAATAGTTTTATTTTAATGATGTATGGGAAGAACAAGTTTCCTCTAATTTTATTTACAGTTAATAGGGAAAAAACTTTAAAATTGTATGCAAAATTTTTCGAAATATATTTTTTTTAATTTTTATGCTAATCAAAACAAAGAAAATCAAAAAGGAAAGAAAAGTTGAGCGATATCAATTCACTGGACATCAGCCAGTAATCATTTGTCGCTTGAGAACACACAAAAACACATTATTTTTTTTAATTTTTATGCTAATCAAAACAAAGAAAATCAAAAAGGAAAGAAAAGTTGAGCGATATCAATTCACTGGACATCAGCCAGTAATCATTTGTCGCTTGAGAACACACAAAAACACAACACTCGATTCAAAATTGCCATTCAAATTAATGATTTGCTTGTCTGGCGACACGAAAGGCACACTGAAATTGAATCAATTTACATTTAACGCACACATGTTCACGCGCTGTGTTGCGCATGCGCATCAAAGCGTAATTTGCATGCAATGGGCCACGGCACCTCACAAAGTGTTGGATCATTTTATTGTTTTTATTTTATTACCATATTACTTTACATTTATTGCTGCTACTCTGTTGTTGTTGTTGTTCAGTTATCGTTTTTTCTTTTGCTTTGTGACAGCCGAACATTTCTCATATGGAATATGTACACTAGAATTAGCATAAATATCTGCCTGCATGTGTCTGAGATATTCGCGTGACATCAACGGCTTGTCGCGCTGCCACTGACAGACGCGCATATCTATGCGTGGCATCAATAATGTCACCATTTACCCCCAAACCTCTAAGATTCTATTATGTTATAGTTTGCCTCGCTACCATCGAATCAGTGAAATCAGAACGGGACCTACCCAAGTGCTATGCCTCTCCAACATCAGAACAACATTATTGTTGCTTGTGTTTTTGTGTTCATCTTGATAAACAATGCCATCATCGGCAAGTGAAGTGAAGCCAACCCATTTCGCGTTTTATAAGGATCTCCGTTCGTCGCAAGTGATAAATGCCTCGCCTGCCGAATGTAACTGCATTTAATGTTGTTATTTTGTTGTAACTGCTTGCAACTGCACCGCTTTTGACACATTTGCTTGCCACACCATTTTTGGCCATGACTTACAAGTGACAATGGAATTGTATGCAAAGCAGCTGTCAATAAATTAAATTGAAATTATTTCACAAATATAAAAGGCACTTTTGTGGTGAAATATATACTACTGAGTGCTATTCTTTGTGGTTTAGTTTAAACTCAGCGTAATAAGAATTTATATTGCTTTTGCAGATACATGTGTGTATCGATATCTATCGCTAAACTGAGCTTTATATCTTTCCCAGTTGAGTTCTTGACCTCGACAATAAACAAAAAACTTGTTAGCTTAGGTTTCTTAACATAGTTGTAATAGCTTTAAGCTGCTTCGTCTCATAAATTTATTGAATTTATGATCACTTTGCTTTAAGTTTTGAATTTAAATAAGCAATGATATTACTCTGAACATATTTTTCTAGCTCTTAAAGTGGACGGATTATGTTCAATGACATACATATAGTTGTCGTTTATATAAAAACAGAATAAATAAATGCCAGTGTTCTCAATTTCCTTAATCTTGAGTGGAATTATTTATAAAAAAAGCTGAATTTATATATAGTCGTAAGAAATTTACAAGAATTTATTAGAACCTCATTGATCAGCAACTCATACGGTCGATCAGCTGACGTTTTGACCAATTTGATCATCTGTAGCGTTTAGTGTTTTGTATTTATCAGATTAACAAATATGTTTGAAATTATGTCATGTGTTACGAAAATATAGATTAATCAAAGTCACATACACATTTTCGCAATCTCTTGAAGTCAGCACTCTATATCCAGCTCAACCTCAATCAAACTCCCTCCATATACCAAGAAATTTAACACCTTTATTTAGGTTTAAAACAAATTTCTTTATATTTAGCTATAATTTTTTCCAAACTTGCATCTTATTTGCCTTTCGTAAACTCACTTTATTGTCGCATAATTAGCTGCTTGTTAATTATCTCATTAGCATTTTAATGTGTCACATGTAAACGGTTGAAAGCTCAGTTAATTTGTTTACCTATCTTCGAAACAAGCGAAAAAATCACAACAATGAAAATGGTATTATATTTTATTTGTTTTCGAGATTGCCAAAGATTTTCATCACGAATTTTAAGTGAGTTTGCTTTCTACGCCCTTTAGTGTGCAAACAAAACAATTTAATTATAGAGATTGTAGGGATGACGAAAAAGCTACGTAAAGTAGTAAAGATTAATAAACAAAGGTTAATAAAGTTAAGCTTTAAAATTATAAATTTTATTACTGCGATATGTAAATATGGACTTGCGTATATGGCTGACTCAGTATAATAAGCGATTAGGGTGTGTGCCTCTACTAACTTTAAACAATGCACCTAAATGTAGGCAACGAGATATTTTTCATAAAAACAATTTGCCTACATTTAGGATAATGAAGTAAAATTATGTCTAGATTACTAAAAACAAACCAAAATTATTGAAAATAAGGCAGACAATATTACAATTATAAATATGAGACTCTTACTCCTAAGGCTCATCTCACTCTAAACCAGGCAGTATAAAGAAAATATTTGATTAAAAAATAACGGAATATCTATACAAATATCGTCTTATCTATGCCTTGTTCAATCATTTGATTGACTTGACGCAACTTGACGCTTAAAATTGCGAACAAAACGTAACAATGAAAGAAATAAAAAGAAATAGTTGTTGCAGTCGTCTCGGCTGATGTTGCCGTTGAACCTAAAATCCGTGTTTGTTTGCATTGTCTACATATGTCAGTCTTTTAACTGGTTTCATTTTTCATGTTGCAAGCGGATGCTGCAACATATGCCTGGTTTGCTTGAGTAGAAAGTGCACTTTCAAAACTGGATATGAAAGCAGGATTTTATTTCTCGTTTCGCTTTTGTATTACCGTCGGGTGAAAGTGAGTGATTTAGTTTTATATTGCTGAAATTGGCAGCAGCGTAACGAGGATCTTGATGAAGCGAAAGCTTTTGTGGTGAAGCCGTTGTAATGTTTTAAGATAATTTGGGTTGCTTTGTTGGAGGTATAGAAGGTTCAAGGAATGATACGAATGCTACTTGCTTAGTCATAATTTTGGCATTGAACTATTATGAACTATTAATGAATGAATAAATAAATTTCCAAGAAACTTATCGAAATTTATACACAAGTGAAGTGAGACAACGATTTATTATAACCGTTAACAAATTATTTAAGCGACAAAGTGAAAGGTTTCAAAATCAATAAACAATCATAAAATTATTTCTTTAAGACATTAAACAATTTTGGCGGGACAGCGCGTGGTGCCTGAGACGCTTTTGACGGAGACTCCGAAAATGCCAAAAAATCACAACATTCAATGACATAAAATTCGATACTTCATTCATATTCAAATTGGAAGCGCAGTAATGACTTAATTCATGCTGCCAAACAGCAGGTTTGGCATATTCATATACCGATCAATATATGTATGTAAATAATATAATATGCAAAAGATTTTGGCGACAGCCAGCACAAATTAACATTTGTAAATACAAGCACGCAATTAATTTACCAAAGAGCATAAAAGAAAAACAAAGCAGAGAAAAAAACAAAAAAATTATAATAAATAACTACATAAACATGAATATGCGTATCGAGCATAAATAATGAAAATATAAATAGAAACAAATCTGAAAAAGAGAAAAATAATCTGCTTTAAGCGTTAAGCGGAAAATTCTGTTTAAAAAAATATTATGTAGATTCTTATAAGTACGCTATTTTTATTTAATAATAAGCAAGTGATTTTTATAAATAGAAAAAAAAAATTAAAAAAGTTATTTTTACCTCCTCTGTAGCAGAAAAAAATCAGGCTAGACAACTAGTTTGGATAAATAAATGTTAAATGCCTGTTAGCCGCTTTGACGTTAACATAAAAGTAAATATTTGTATACAAAACCATTATTTACCTTAAAGACCCAAAAGTTAAGCAGGGGATAAGTCATACTCATGCTCATATGCTTTTAGGATTTATACTCGCCCACACAACAACAAAGTTGAACGCTCATCGAAAAGTGTAAATATTTACACGTTCTTCGTGTTTACTATTGTTGTTGTAGTAACACCTAAGCAGCGTCTAACGTTGGTATTGCCCTTGAGCGTCTGTGGCACTTGGCTGCCTAACGTTGTGTCGAGTTGCTCTTGGTCGTAAACAGAGATCCAAGAACAAGAAAAACGCATGCTTGATAATAAGAAGCAAATAAGAAATCTCATATGTGGCAGAAAAGAGTCACTGAACTTCTTAGTTTATATTTGGAGACTGCTTTCTTGCTGGTCTAATACTTAAGCAATCAAAAACATATTGGCGGGTTTTAAGTGCGATTTGATAATTTCTAAGTAATACAGTGAGAAAGGGAAATGGGCGCGTCTTTGGAAAGCAGATATGAATTAAATGAGCGTAGTTGTATTTTTTGTGTTATTGCTTGTGAAGTTGCACTGTATGCTTATCGAAAATATTTTTCCCGGAATATAAGCACGTAATCACTTACATTTAGTTTATGTCACGTAACTGTGCAGCGTGCAAACAGTTACAGTTTTTGACATTGTTTACCGTTCATTGTACCTCTCTAATAATCATGGTTTAAATATTTATTTTCACTTCTCTGCAAACTGTTATTTTTCAGGAGTGTTAATATGCATTCTCGGAAATCTAGGAAATTGAGACATTAACTCATCTTCGGTTGCTACAAAATATGCTTCTTGAAAATTAGCGGTCTAAAGCACGAAGTCCAAACATTCAACAGATTTCTAGAAATATTTTGTGATTATTAGTAAAACGAAAATGTTAGATCTGTGCCAGAGAAATATTCAACCAGTAGAATTTTAGTGTTATGAGAAATATTTTCATTCCAAAAAATGATTGAACTCAAAAAAGATTTCAATTTATCCTTCAAAAGGCTTAATTGATAACAAAAGAAGTCATTTAAAGTCTTCAAAAATAAAACTTTCAATTACGGAGTTCAAGAATTTTCGTTTTTTAACCTCTAACTAAAATGATTGTATCAATTTTTTTATATTAATAAAATCACTACAGATATACTTAACCACACTTTATCTTTATAGCTCAGATCCTGTGCGAGTAAAAATACCACAAGAAGATTTAAATAAGGCATCTTGTCACATGGAACTTATATAAATATACATTGATGTATTATATTTACAGTCTGTAATGCAACCGGTTTACAATGACATTTCACCAAACGTCATGTCGTCCAATCGCAATTGCTCGTCAAGCATGCCTTTTTTATTTATTCCTATTGTAGTAGTGCATGCCTGAAGATGCTCGTAGGACCATGAAACGTCAAACTTTGAACATTAAACATCTGTTTAATGTGTAATTGCTGTTGAAATACCAAAATGGAATGCAACAAGGTGACAGAAATTGTTGTATTTATGTGTTTGTATGTGATTATTTGTGGTTGGTAATATGAAAATATGTTCGTATATGTGTATATACAAATATAAACCGATCATATGCCATATTTTTTGAAAAATTGGTGTACAAAGTAGTAACTATTATAATCGGGTTTCTTTATCCAACAATATAATATATTTATGTTATTCTTAGAGGGCTTTAAAAATGTTATAAATATCAGCTCTGGTCTTAGAGTCATATTCAATGGCCTTGAAAGTCATTTGTTCCGGTTTTTAAGACATTTAGTCTCATATTATTTATTTTATAATTTTTAAATTAATAGTTTTATACTGATCTCTTGTCATCACTTTCATTTTGTGTATATATTTTATTGTTTTCACTTCAGGTAGATCAGCAAGAACCAATATAACAATCAATTATAAACTACTAGCTTTATACTACAAATCTAAGAAAAAGTGAAATGAGCCCCTTGAGCGACAAACTCTCTTAACGACTTTGACAAAGGTAAAAAACTGAACCAATGTCTGCGTGTCGACGACATTATCCCTGAGCGGCAATATTTTACGGCTCCGCGTGATTCAGCATTGCCAGCTAAACTGCCACTAAGTAGACTCCCGTGCGGTCAAAGCGGAGCACTCTCGCGCGAACGCTGACAATATGTAATCGCCCTTTGGCAACAGAGAGACAGAAAAAAGTCGAGTGTGGCACTTTGTGTGATTACTAGGAAACTTGAAGGAATATACGAAGACAGCGTGATGCATGTATCGTACGCGCTGTACCATAATGAAGTGTGCCAACGACACAAACGATGATAATAAGTTACGTGTCATTAAAACTAGCTCGAAGAGGCAAAAACAGAAACAACATAAAGCAACCCGTACTAAAAACAACAAGAACAACAAGTTGTATTAGTTAAGGTGAAACGTTAACGCAACTGTTTGACTTGAGGTTACAAATGCATTATGGTCGCGAATGCTCACATGAGCTCACCGTGTGTTATTAGAAGCCAACAGCAGCAGCACCACATCTGTGGTCGTGCTTACGTAAGCCATGCGCGCATTTTGCATTTATCTACTATCGAACTAGCTTAGCAAGTGCGCAAATGTAATTCTATCGCGCTGCCGGCGGTTAGTCGCAGCGAATTAAGGGACACACCTACTAAAATTGCACTTCGCTGAGTTCATATTTATAATGTTTGTTGCTGACATGTGAATGGCTGCAAGTGAGCACTCGCTACGTAATTAGTCAACATATCAATTCCACAAGCGAGTATTAAGTGGCAAGTGCTGTCGTAACTTGTCTTGTTGGCAGTGTGAATTGCGTAGAATGTTTGTTGTTGGTGACTGTTGTAGATGATCTATTGTATTTTGTTGCAAGGCACGTGTATTGCGGAAACGATTTATTTTGAAATGATTATGTTATTAAATATGAATGTATTGGATTTTAAAGTTGTACTGCACAGGGTTACCACTTGTATGAAGACTTTAAATCGAGGAAAGTGTTAGATGAACACAAAAAACTGAGGAAATTTAAGAAAGCTTTAAGTTCAAAAATATTTTCAGAATGGGTTATAAATTTGATAGAAATTTCAAAATTTAAGACTTTATAAGTCTCTTAAAAGTCTTAACTGGATATTCGAATATAAAAATATAATTTTATTTTTTTTCTAGCCTTCTTCTTTGCTTTCTTCCTAAAACCGATTTTTTATAAATACTCAAGTGAAACACTTTTCACAGCCAAGCAACGCACTTAACTAATGATAGGGGCTTCAGTTTTAACTACTTTAACATAGAATGCAGTTCGAGAGGCAAAAAAAATATTTACTAAAAAGCCGCTTACATACAAAAGTAGTTATATAAGAACGCACGAAGTCCAAAGAAACCATTCTAGCACTTACATACACACAAAATACTTTGAAAGTAGAAAAGCAATCAAATTTATTTGCTATAAAAATATGAAAGCCTATAAATTTATGCGCAAAGATGTAAATATACAGTTTTTATATGTTTGTATTCGCACACGCTTCACAACTGGTGTTGTCTAGCCACACGCCAGAGCTTTATTTGTATATAAATATGTATGTATGCATGTTAGCTGGCAACATATTGTTATTCATTGCAGCAACACTAGCCAGATTTTTATTTTATTTAACTATATTCGTGTTGTTTTTGTTTTCTGGGTCTTTTGTCTTCATGGACTTTTGTCACCGCTTACAGAGTGCCACCGCCTCAGTTGCATTTTAATTGGTGAATATTTTATGCTTTTGCGACAGGCGCTTGTCGATTATGCCATAAAGAGGCAGCAACAAATAATACAAACAGAAAATACACCAAGAAAAAAATACAAAAACAACAATAAATACAACAACAATAAATGAAATAAAATAAAATGAAGCGAGTAAGAAAGGCCTGAGTTCGGGTGCATCGGAACATTTTATACTCTCGTAGTTTATTTATGCAATTTTATAAGTTAACTGGATTGGAAAAAAATCATTCTTTATAGTATATCGAAGCCGTGATAATTCTTAAACAGATTTAACTAATTTAAATATATTTTCAAGATTATATATTCACTTAGTTTTGCTAAAATATCTCACATATTAACTGATATATACGGTTTAAATCCCACCGGATATTTGAAAAATCTAATATTAGGTATATGGGAGCTAAAGGAAGATAGTAATCGATTTTACCAATTTTAGGTGCATAAGACCATTGTTATAAGTAAGAAATTTACTCTGAATTTGCATAGAATATATGAAAGATATAATGATATTTACGACAACAAGTTATTCACAGGCACTGAGGTCTTCGTGTTCGATATATGACAATTTAGTTCAACACTGAGCTGATGTTCACAAAAAGTGAGAATTTCACTAATAAATCTAAAGAAAAATCCACAAAGCTTGGGGAATTGTGTCTCATTGACAAAATTTTAATAATTTCTTCTTCTACCTCTCGCTGCAGAGGCATTCTTTGAAGGTCTCTGATGACAACAGCAAAAAATTTAATTTACATATGGCGTATATTAAAACAGTCAAGAGTTCAAGTAAGTTCCTTAAATATTTATTTGTTGCTGAAATCAAAGTATAACAAATTTTGTTTATTCTACTACAAATAGTATTGTTGCTACCAAGAAATAAGAATGCATTCGAAACATAATAGCATTTGTGCTACTTGCAGTCACTGACTTTGGACCAATGGTATACTGTAAAACCACAAATTCTGATGGATTCATTTGTTCTTTGGCACAAGATGTCAACAGCTCATCCACCATGTGCATATTCTCAGTTAGGCACATTACAAACCCGTATCTAATTTCAATTTTTTCCGTTTTGTCATCTTCAGTAGTACAGTGGTACTTGAGTGGTTTGATAGCCTTCGCCTTAACACACCCCATCAACGGACTAGAAAAATGTGCAATGTAATAATGGCTGCCACTGCTGTCGATGAATTGAAATATAGCATATTGTGCGCCGATATCCATGACTGCGTCTCTATATCTATAAGATATTTCCGTAGGATATTTGCCAATGCAGATACGTTTCATTTCCGTTGTTTGTAGTATTTTGCAACGGTCTGATATCCCCTCGCATACACTTATTCTAGTTATTGCAGCAAGTTGAACAATTACAAAGAAAATTTTGAAGCAATCCATTAGTATACATTCATTTGTATTAAATAAGTATAAATTAGCAATTTTTGACGCTCGAAATTTTGAAAATGTAAACAATTTATTATTTTTATTTTTTTGATTTGTAATCTCAAAAAGCAAAAGCGTCTTCTGTAGAAAAATTCAGTTTGTAAATAAAGTGGTTTTCAAAATAATATAACATTGTGACGATTACATATTAATCGATGTATGCGGCATAAAATCCACCGGAAGTTTGAAAATCCATATAACAGTTATATGGGGCTAGAGGTAATATTCATAGAGACACATTATTAGAAGAAAAAATTATTTTCTTTAAATTTCTTTAAAATATCTGGGGCCTTAAAAAACCTTTATGTAGACAAAACTATTATACTCACTGTGCAACATGTTGTGAGTGTATAATAAAATACATAAATCTAAAAAACAACAAAAAAGTGGAAAAAAGTTGTAAACAATAAGCAAATTTCGCTGAAAGCAACAATAAAGCTCAGCATTTGCTTGTATGTCTGTAACCTCACGTGACTGCTGCGCTTCACCAAACAATTACGACTGACAATCCGCAATAGCTTTGCATACACAATGTTGCCACAATGGCTGCATAATGGACGTGTAGCTTATTGAAATTGTCGCCGAATCGTCAGTTTACTTGTCAGGTTTGTGTAACAAGTCTTTTGTTTGTGTGCATGTGCGTTCGTATTTTTTTTTCTTTTGATGTAGACGTGCGTTGAGTGGTTTTTATGTTTCACTCAGCTCACAAAAAGCATGATTTTCATGTCTTTATTTAATTTAATTTATATTTTTTTTCATATTTTTTAATTTAATTTTATTTTATTCTTTTTTATATAGTTTTTATGGCTTAAATGCAATAAAAAATTATTCGAAGAAAATTTGCATTAGAAATTTCGAATTTTCTCAGCCAGTAGTTGTATTGCTAAGCCGCGCTTACTTGAAATTGCTATTAGTTTATTATTGTTGCGTAAAAACTTTAAATGCTCGTAAATTTTAATGATAATTTTCTCTACTATTTCTTGAAATTTTATTCATATTTGCATTGATTTGTGCGCCCTAACCTACGATTTTTGCTAGTTTAGTATATGGACTCGCTCTTTTTTTATTAATCAACTGTTAAAATAGCAAGAAGAGCGTACCAGAAGATCCATCTGCCTTTATTAAAAGGCTTTCTGGCTAAAATTCCTTACTTCCACCTTTCAAAATATACACAAAAGTTTGCGTGGAAGGCATACAGGCATTTCTTTTAGAGTGTTTTGCCCTGTGGCATGAACTTAATTTCTCTAACATTTCATTTAGCAGTGAGCAAATAAATAGTGTGGGTGTAAAAAATGCTGTTACATTCATACCTATTGGCTTTTAAACACTTTAGCTTTCTGCTAACTTTATCTGCAACATGCCATCTGCTAACTTAACTTTGGGAGTCTCACTACTGCAGCTAACATACAGATTCCTACCGCATTCCACACAACTAACAACTGCTCATCCTTACACAGCGCAGCTCATATACGTATAGAAAAAATCACCTTTCCAT
Source organism: Zeugodacus tau (assembly GCA_031772095.1). Classification (NCBI taxonomy): domain Eukaryota; kingdom Metazoa; phylum Arthropoda; class Insecta; order Diptera; family Tephritidae; genus Zeugodacus; species Zeugodacus tau. The sequence continues at coordinate 77,407,904 of CM062649.1, forward strand.
GTATTATATGAGTACATTTATATTTTTACCGTTTACCACGCTTTTTTCCACAAAGTTCATAGCATCCTCTTGCTAAATAACTAAACTTTTTTGTCTTTGTTTTTTCTATAGTCTGGGAGCTTTATGCTGCCTCTTAGTTTGCCATTTATTTGGTTTGTTTATGGCTGGCGGTGTGGCGCATCTGCCGTTGGGTGCACAGCAACCGCAAAGTCTAGTCAATGACTGCTCAGTTGGACAACTCTCACTTGGTGCAGCGAAAACTGCCGAAAATTAGAAAGAAGCGTATAAAAAGGAAATGCTGGAATAGGAGAGGCCAGCAAGCGCAAATAAATAAATGTCAAAATTTATGAGCAGTCATTATAAGCAATAAGGAAGATGTGCTTGCATGCAGGGATTAACAAAAATATATAAAAATGTAAAAAATAAAATAAAAAAATAAAAATAAAATTAAGAAAAATATAAAAAGTGGTTGCAAAAAATATATCTAAAAATCCCTTGCAGTACTTTACATAGCAGAAACAAATAAATATAAATATGTGTGTCTGTGCGAAGAGATTCTCACCCAAGTCGCCGCCGCACCTTTTCTACACGCTTCCAATTATTTATGCGGTTTTCGCATTGTTTTTGTTGTTAGTGACTAGTGGGTAAGAAGCGCTGCTGCTGCCGCCGTTTGACATTTTACATCGCTAGTAGTGATTGCTGGTTGTTGTTGTTATAAACCAATATTTTAATTTTTACTGTTAACCGATAGTAGCAACAACCAGCCAACAAGCATATGCCAAATATTCGCAGAGTGCGCTTTAATGAGCCATTCACTTTGAGAGCCGCTTCGCTCTTGGTTTTTGATTTATCTTCCAGTTTATACCGGTTATAGTTATAACCGTTAGATTTTTCAAGGGTTGGGCGCCGAGGTGGATTTAATTGTTGTTGATGTGTGGTGAAGATTTTTGTTTACAAAATAAAGCCAAATATTGGATAATTTATTGAATGTGTGAATAAATAATATAAAATAAGGTGGTCCTTTAATGTAGGAAGTAAGTTTCACAACACTCGAATATCCAAAATTAGATTTTTTGTGCGTTAATTGTTGACTCTTTGGACGAAACTGGTTTCAATAGTCATAATTCACTTTGATGAGTGATGTACATATGTACTTATTTATGACTTCACGTGTGTGTTTGTTCGTGAAAAAATATGTAATTAACTGTGGAATTTTCGAACATTAAATTTGTGCGGCTAGTTGAGATCGTATCTTGTTAACAAGACAATTAAAAATTAACAAAAATACTAAGCAACAAACCAAATAACAGAAAAAATACAACAACAAAGAGCAACTCACAAAAAGTTAATGAAAATACATAAACACGTATTTACCGTAAGAAAAAATGCATGTTAATGTTTGAAAATTTCGGACATCATTCCAATAAAAAAAATTGGAAAACTTTTTAATTTGAAAAAATTTTAAAAATTTCTTTAGAATAAGTGCGAGTCTATAACCTACACATACATAGCTTAATTTCCACAATAACAAAAAATAAATTATTTTTAGTAGCGGCAAGCGAAACTAATATGCAGCGTTAAACTCCGAGAATATTAAGAAGATGTATGACCGAATGCTGATTGATGGAAGACATTTATCATCTTGCCTAATTGCTTATAAAAACAAAAAAATAAAATGAAAATATGATGAAGTAAAGCAACAAAATAAATGAAAGAAAGCAAAGACAATTCGCTACGGTAATTCTTTTTATAAAAAAAATATATAAGACTCCAATAAAAAAGCTTAGCGCAGCGGAATTAAAAAAATAAAAATATAACATTTACTATAAAAAAGTACAAATAAGAGCATAAAACAAAATAATAAAAAAATAAGCTGCGGAAATGCCGCATCAGTCTTAATAATTCTGGAAATCGGTCGAATTTCGATTGTGTAAGTAACTTAAACATCGAAACAACTCAATCGTTGCTTATAAAACTGCTTACGTAAATAAGAACCAAAGTAAAAGTTGGCTATATATTACGAAATACAAGAGGAAATAAAGGCGAAGTAGAGGAAAAATCGAAAAATCAGCAGCTCAAACTGCTGACCAATTGCTGAAATGTATTAATTTTTGTTATTTTTATTATTTTATTGTTTTGGGAATTATGTGGCAATTTAGGTAGCGCAAATTGGTCAGTGGCTCTTGACTGTCAACAGCAAAAGCAATAACAGCAAAATTAGCCAACAACTAAGAAAACACGCGAGCACAAGCCAAGTGAATGAACTCCGGTTTTTTAGTTTTTTTTTCTGTTTAATAGCTGATTAGCTGCAAAAATAGAATCAGAATTATAAAGTATAAAGCCAGCGAAAGGAAGGGATAGGGAGCAAGAAGTCATGATTAAAATGTTGTTTTTGTATAATATATTAAGTATGAGTAGCTCACTTCAATTAATGCCAGATATTATAAGCTGGAAGACCTAATTTACTTTTGAGCCAGAGGCAAAATCAAGAAAGATGTCTTAACTCATATTTTGTAATTTTTTATTCACCTTAAGTCATAATAATCGTTAACATACATAGTTGTATGAGCTTCTGCCTACAGCAACATAAAAAACTCTAAGAAAAAATATTTTATTAATCCCAATCAAGAATGCTGCATCGCAACTAATATAGAGGCATATGTATGCCCAAACCCCATCTCTAATATTCTCCCATACTCACATTTAAACGAAAGTCTCAACAACAACTTGTTGCTAAAGAAGCTCTAAGTGAAAGCAGCGCAAGAATTTCGGTTGCGCCGCAGATTCACAGATGACATCAGGGATAGGCGGCGCCAGTTCAACCGCCAAAACATTACATATCTACAAATCTACTTGCAGCAGCAGCTATCATATTTGTAAATACATGCCTTGTTATTTTTGTATTTTTTGGTTTCTTTTGAGTAAGTGTAATGTCTGACCCATTTTGATTTTGTGCGCTGACACGTACTTCATGAACATGAGTTGCTTATAATTTAAATAATTGTTTAACTAACTGTGCCACTACTTATACATGTGTGAAAGTACTTAAGATTGTAGCCATAATAGGCGGTGAAAACCATTAAACTGCAATTTGGCCGCAAATGTGCTAATTTAAGAATTTTTTTGTTGATTTTGGCTTTTGTCAAAATAATTAAGTGTGGAATGTAGGTTATGAGTAAAAAAAGGTTAAATTGCAAGTAAATAAAATCCAAAAAATATACTGATTTCACTTAAAAAGTTTTAATTTTTTCTGGTTGGCTTAAGTTGTGGAAAAATAATTTATTTTTAACATTTGTTCTAATACGAGCTGTTTTCGGAGTACCGTTAACTTGTGTAACATTTTAATTATTCTTTAATACCTCCTCTGCAATTATTTTATGCTTTGTACTTGTTTAATTTCATTCATTAAAAAAGACCTCGTTAAATTTGATAAGTAAAGTGATTTACATCTTGAATCATTAAATAAAATGTGATCTGTAGCTTCCGTATGTAGTTCCAAACTTGAAACATCTAGAGGTCTAGCAACACATTTTTTTGATTATAAAGCATTCTAACAGTTTAAACTGTTTTTTTATTTCTGTTAAATGCCGTGGTAAATCACATTTTATTTGAAACTTGCGACATTTCCTGCCTCACTACATATATTACAACTGCATTATGTAACATCTCATCATCAATAAAAAGTCTTGTACCCACGATATGTAATTATATGACATTGAAGGACCCCTTGAGACACCACTGTTATTAAATTCCTATTAAAAACTCAACTATTTGATAGAAAAAAGATCTATAGCGACAGACAATTGTCAATAAAAAATAAATTACGGAAATACATTTTTTCAATCTGAATTTTATTACTGTCGTAAAAGTTATCTCGATTTTACAATTTTTGAAATAACAACAAAGGGCAACAAAATAAATAAAGAATGTTTTTAAATTAAATATTTAAAATAAATAGAAAAAACTTTACTATAATTAAATGCATGCACTTCCCTTAATTTTTATTTTTATGGTAATGCCAATGCACATCTCCAAGAGGAGGGAATACCTGCACCGACAAGTATATGAATATGTAAAACAGCAAGAGTCTCCTAACTGCAAACGACTACTACTACTACGCTGACTACTGCGAACTTGGCAATAGCTGCTTGCCAGCTGCACACACTCAACTCCACCGCCGCACTGAACCCTTGCATTAAAGTGGCATTAAACCGCATTTGACCCCAATTCGGCGCGCAACGGGTATGCAAATGAATTCCTTGCAGCGAACGACAGTAGAACTGCCAAACAACAACAACAATTTACAATGCGACCATTAAACAGTTGGATTCGTTTAGCTGCAGACATACATTTATGCTAATACGTTACAGTTTCACACACATAGACACTCATTTATACATATATCGGTCGTTAGTTGCATGCAACTTGCTGCTGCCACATGCCGCTGCGGCTTCCACGCGCTCCAATTGTCAAAGGCAAGAACCTGCGCTCGCAATTCGCTGAAAATGTGCAACAAAAACAAAAAAATTCAATGCCTGTGAACTCTAAGCACAAAGCTATACATAGCGGTATTACCAAAATCGGCAAAGAGCTGGTACATACAAAAAAGAGCGCGACCTAAATTCAAGTTGCAACTTCCAGTAAATAAAATATATGTGTGGCAGCCGCAAGCAAAAAGAGTCATAAAAATGCGAAGTGACGCCATGGCCCAGCGCCGTGCGCAGCGTGTTCACCTGTCACTCGACGACGTTCGCTGGCGGTCTGCCTCGCAGCTATTTTCCTTCGCCGACTCCATTTTTTTACTATTCCCACTTTGCTCGGCTTGCCTTTTGTGGTCACAAAGCGCTGAAATATTTTAAGGTCAATTAAAAATGGTCGGAATTATTGCGGGCGATCGTCACATACAGACAAAGGAAGCATGTGGAAAAACAAAAAGCGAACATTAAGTTCACCGCAGGCACCATGGTATAAAAATGCAGCGATTGGTGGTTTGAGCTAGGCTCGAATATTTTAATGCTGTGCCTAAATGTAGGCAATACTTTGTGCTTACTAAGGATTTAATATATTCGAAAATATTGCCTACATTTAGATATTATTCAGCGAGCGAAACGAAGGAAGATTAAAAAAGTTTGAAACAATAAATCATAAGAATATTTGTGCCAAAATAAATAATATTTTTCGTTAACAAAATTATTTTTGCACCACTTATGTAAAACGTAAAGCTTTTAAGAAAATATGTTTTATGATATGATAAGTAGAGTAATATCAATTCTAAAACGCTTTTTCATATTTTATTAATAACAGCGTGGGTGTAAATAACAATTAAATAAGGTAAGCCCGTGGAAAATACGCTAAATCAGCCCAAAAACGATTGATAAAGATCTATGAATGTCCGATTCTTGGATTCTATTAATAAGTTTAATTTAGAAAAGCTTGAAAATAAATGGTGACAACTGTATAACTAGCACAGCGAGACAAGTCACGACGCTTTGGTCACTTGCGCGGACACGAGGTGTTCTAGTTAAATGTTGTGTTTGCAATAAAAAGTTAACTTATTTTTATATGTGATTGATTATAGTACAATATAGCACACATTTGTTGTCAGTGAGCGGGACAAGGAAATTATAATAATATTTGATACTGAGACGTGACAGCTCACTATTTATGGAAGCAAGTAAATAAAGACATTTATTTGTTGAATAAAAAAATTAAAAATTTCAAGTTTTTTTTCATTTCACGTTCGTTGTGAATCACAAAAACTACAATAACATGAATATTAACTTTCACATATCTGATATGTTGATTATAGCCAATTTACAGTTAACCAATTAACAGTTTAGCAAAGTACATATTACAAATGAAATTTCTCTGATGTATCCGACACACGAAACAATAAAAAATTTTGTGAAAAAATCAGTAACCGTGAAAAAACAACAAAGAAGTTGGCGCTAGCTAGTTTAGATGCTAATAGCAGTCAATAAAATATAGCATAATATAAACAATCAAAAGCAAACAAATAAACACTCAGAGTAAATGAACATAATTATACTTGTAATTTAGTAATTACACCAATGTGAAACGTGCTTGTGAGTGTATGTGAATAAATGTTTATTAGTATTTTAGTCGCGGTCAATGACTAGAGCGGCGACCGGCGGACATAAATATAAAAAACATATCAAGCTACTGAGCTACATACTTCTAGGCGCTCAAGCGCTTATAAAAATGTAAATGTATTTGAAATTCACGTTTGTGTGTCACAGCTCAGTGATTTGTGTGGCTGCCGGTTGTGTGGTGAACTGCTTCAGCATTTCTCACAATTAAACGGTTTCCACGTTTTTCTACCAGCCGCGAGTAGCCATTGTTTTGTCAAGTATTTATTATTATTGCGCCGGTTAATGAGGAGCAAATGTTTGGGAAACTCTAACTAATTAGAATAGAAGTCGAAATAAACTGGTGCAAATTAAGGCATAGCTGGGCAATCGACTTTAGTTTTAGATATATTTTGTTTTTGTTGCACAACTAAAAAAAATAGTTTGGGATATATAATTATTTTCTAGTGATTAAGAATTGTATTTTTTAGGTTAATTATTTTAGGTTGAATTATTCTAGAAGCAGAAAGTATTTTTGAATAAGCTTGCCTTTTATTTTAACACTGTTCCAACTGTTTGAAAATGTTTTTTATATATCGTTTTAAAATACATTTTATATAAGAACAATTTTTAGTGAGAAATGTATTGTAAATTAATCTCAGTCGTAGTAATAACGAGTCCTGCTATAAGGGCTGTTTGTACGGTCTTTAATCATCGTTATTTAACACATATTTTACAATTGAATAGATTTAACAACTTTCAAGTATATATATGTATACACTTATTTAATTAATTTATTTTTATAATTTTTAACCTTGAATGCGGAAATTCAATAAATGCAGTATACAAGCGCTTTAATCAATATTACAAGTTTATCTAAGCTTCTTCTTAATGATGCATTAGACAGCTATTGAACATCGCAGATACCCGCTTAACTGCATAAAATTGATTGCCGAGCTCTTTGCAAGCTTAATTACAATACTTTATTTTTGAGAAATTCTGCGAAAAACAGAATCACCAGAGCAGCTCATAGAAATAATCAACTTTTCAATTTTATACTTGTTTATATAGAGGGTAATAATATACATTTCTAATATACTGTCGCTGACCAAACCAAATACGGTGTAAGCGGGCATCTGTCGAGAACAGGGAATCACCAGCTGGTTCGGTCATAAATTAAATCCTAAAACAACTTTTGTTAGACAATTAAGACAAAATTAATATAATTTGAAAAAATAAATTGTCTTCATTCTGCAAACGGCTGGATTAAATTATGCAATACATTATTGAGATGAGTCACGCGAAGTTGAGAATAGACAAAAGACTTAAGACACGAACTTGTGCTGGTTTGGTTGAAGGGATAGGGATGTTAAATGAATGAAATGAGAAATTATAATTATATTCATTATTTCTTATAGACAGCAAATAATAATTTCAGCTTAATCTTTAATGCAATGAGTTGAAAAAAATTTAATTTCTTCTTTTTGATATTAAACACATATATTTTAAAAATAGTTTTTAATTGAATTTTCAAAATATTTTTTAACCTTTTTTTATATTTTCTCTTTAATTTTTCAGCTTTTCAAAACCAAAATAATCAAATAAAACACTTGATGTGTGGCACAAAATAAAAAATAACAAACACAAGGCATCCAGAAGCGGAGAAACTGTTGCACAAAGGCGCGTTCAACAAGTTCCCTTTCAAGTGCTCACAACCACAAAAACACATTCACACATGCCACATGCTCATATGTAGTTATGAAGGAGATCAACAATAATGATAGACATTGAAGTTTAAGTGGTCGCTTTTGCCTCACAATGACTGACCGACCGTCACAACAACCGCCAGACAGCGTGAGGCGGTGTTGAACGTGAAAACCAGAAATCTTCGAAAGCTGAAAGTGAGTGAAAGAGCAAATGAGAACATACAAAAAGAGGAAAAAATAGTGAAAATTTCACTTTTGAATAATTTCTTGGAATTCTATAATTTGGACTCAGTTATTTTTGCCGGCGACGCCGCCGCCACCGCTGATCAGTAGGTTGATAATTGTTTTTTATTATAGCTTGCATGTGGTTGTTTTTGAAGAAATGAAAGTAAAAATTCAATTCCAAAATTAACGTTATTTTTTTAAATATTTGTGAATAACGGTTTCTATATATATCTGATATAGAACATATAATATATAAGGAATTCCTGGACTTTGATAATATCAAAATTTAAACACCGAACCCTTGAGTTTATCCATATCTTCAAGAGCCTACCGGCTTCTATACTCAATATCTCTACCCAGAAAGGATAAAGTCTTCAAAACACTACGATTAGTGCTCAAAACTAGTTTAAATGTCTAAGTAGACTTCATTGCTACAAAGGCCAATGTATAAGCAATATTTTGTGGGCGCAACCATAGCCAAGTGGCACAATTTAACGCCTAATAAATGCAATTTAAAGCGTTTAACGATCGAAAAGGCGCCAAAGCTTACTTATTGGTAAAACTCTAAATTGATTTAAATAAAAAATATAACAATAAATAAATACAACAACAACAAAAACATAAAAGAAACCCAAAATACAGCTTATTGCTCATCTGCACACCGCCAGCGACCGCTAACACTTGGCTCAGCAGCAGCTTGTGAATCAGCTTGTTTTATGCCGGAGAAAACAAGTTTGTAAATGATTTGCTGCCAACAACAACAATAACTAATTTGCGTTTTTGTTAAATTTCCTACATTTAAATAAATGTGTTGCCGTATAAAATATTGCATATACGAAATTTTGAAGGCCAATACAACTCATCATTAGCATTAATGTACAAAAACAGAAGAGAAGATAAGTAAAAAATCACAAATTTTGTGATTTCCATGTTTCAAACTGGCTACTTTAGGTGATTTTTGATTTGAGTCAAATTAATAAAAATCAAAAACAATCAAGATATGCAAAATTCGCGAATGACGCGTTTTGGTTGCACACTTTTGGCAAGCACTTTAAGCACCCGCCGGCGAGCGCCTTGATTGAGTGGAGGAAATGAACGTTAAGTGCAGTTTGCGCATTTTGCTTAGTTGTGACGTGATTCGCGCGCTTTATTGGCGGCACTCAATTTTGTGACATTGTTTTTCTAGTTTCTCGCTTGCTAATAGTTCGTGTTTGATATAATTCAATTTATAATTAATAATTTGCAATCTTAATTAAGTTTTGCTTGCGAATTTCGCAAATTAATGAATTTGTCATCGTCTGAGTAGTAGTATTATAACCAATACTAAATGATTGTATTTTGCTAAAAATTATACACACGCGCTTCTTTTGCGGTTAAGTCTTAACACTATTTTCCTAAATTGCCAGTTATTAAATAAAATAAATAAAAAATATAATAAAACTAAAAAATTAAAGACAAATTTTACTCAGATTATTAGAAGAAACTTTTCGGGATATCGAAACATTTAAAATCAGTTTTCCAATAGGTCTAACAACTAAAACAGCAAGATAATGAATAATTTGTTCTTACTGGAAAATTATAAAAAAATCTTATTATTAAGCGAAAGATATTCACGACATGTACTAGTATAGATCTCAATTACGTAATCTAACAACAAACCGAATACTAAGTAAATAATGTGGGTGCAATCTTAAAACGTTGAGCATCCTAATTTACATATTCATCGCTTACTATTTATTAGAACAGGAAATGCTTAAAACCATAAGAGGGTTGATCTTACTATATATAAATTTACCTACAGATTTTTTGAAATTTATTTTAACAAAAAGGTAATATATAGTATAGTACGATATATAGTACATGCATACATATTCATATCTTCCATTTTTATTGACAATATTTATTTTTTAATAGCTACTCACCAGTCAAGAAATATTAATTTTTTGCAGCTATAACCGGCTTAATCCATTCAATGCTAGAAATATGTATTGTTGTTGTGTGTTTATTTGTAGTTTTTAAGCGCACTTGAAGACTTTTTACAGACACTTTTTTATTAATTTCAATTATTTATTTATTTTATTGTAGATATTTAACTTGTTTCAGTGAATCCATAGTCGCGAGAGATGATACTTTTCTTACGAGATTTGAATATTTATTATTATAAAACTTCACAAGTGAACACTTTACATATTTATATAATTTTTATTTATGTAAATTTGTATATATTTTATTGGCATTTATATAGAAGACAAGTAGCTGCAATGAAAAAATTGTAAAAATTGTATAAATAAGTGAGCATAAATTAAAATGACAAAAGTTGCATTTTCAGTTACAAATGAAGTTAATTTCCCCCTTTGACTTCTCATCCATACTATTTTCTTGTTTCTTGACTATTATGGATTAGCATTTTTCTTTTGACTCACATTTATTCTTTAATTTTAACGCATTTAATGACGCCGGTAGCCCTTACATATATCTACCCAAATCCACATGCATAATAGAAATGTTAATTCTCTAATAATACACTTGTTACACACAGCATGTCTTTTATATGTACATTAATTATATGAAGACTTATAAGCATTCTTATGCATGTACATATATACAACAATATTAAGTAAGGCAGTCAATAAAAGAGAGTACATGAAATTACTTGGCGTCTGCTGCATGATAAAGAGTGCATTGGAATTCCAAGTGTCAAAACAGTGAAGTGTTTATAATGGAATTTAGTGATATGATTTCTTTCAGCTCTCCTTTTGATAATTTTTTATTGTAATTTGAGTGTTGCTACGCATTCATAGATTAGTAATGGTTTTTATTTACACCAACTTTGGGATATTATTTTTAAATTCGGTTTTCTATTCAAGCGAATAATTGGTGACAATATTTGTTTTAGTGATAACATAGTCCATTGGGGAGTTTTAGATACTTTCTTTTCAGTTTTTTGACCTTTGAAATTTTTTTTATCCCATGCTATTTGACACCTGAGTCATTTAAAAAATGGAAGATTAGTTATTTTATGTTATACATATTTCCTTGATTTATAGCTGATTTCTAACAAGCAAAAGCAAAATATAATATGAATAAGAGTATAATTATTTTTTCTTTTTTTCTTTCCCATTTAAAGTTAAAAAATAAATTTTATGATATTAAAAAAAGATACTGAAAAAATTAGTAAAAATCAATTTTCTCAAACAACAAATTTCACTTTTCTTCAAGCAAAAGAGATTTCGCAAAATCACATTTCCATGAAAATCAATATTCTCCCTTTGCAACAAACATTTGAATTTCATTAATGCATGACAGACAGACACCCACGCGGTGTAGCCGTAACAGCCGTAAAATAGCGGCAAAAATTCCCAAAATATTGACTATAGTTAAGTAAAAGTTGTCTGGCAACTACTGCAACAAGTTGACAGCGACATTATGGCGATGGCAACTGAGAGGTGGCGCACAAGCAAAGAGAACTTTAGTGTTGTGGGGACGCTGTGGCTCGGCATTATGTATGCGGGTTGTCTACTATATCTTAGCGTGCTGCCTGTGGCAACGAATCCGCTTGCAACGTCTGGGCATTTGTGCAACAACAACAGCTGTTTGCTTTTTGCTGCCGCTTAGAGCAGACTGACTACCAAAGCTGCAGCAGCCAAGTGGTGGCAGCTTAAAATGAGGTCAACTGCAGTACCGCCAAATGACAAAGGCAGATAAACAGTTGCAGCAGCTGGCAGCGCTAAAAGTGCATATAGTTCTGCCACTAACAACAGCAAAAAGCAAAGCCAAAAAGTTTATGAAATTTTTTCAACTTGCTCGGTGCAGATAAGATGAAGCAAAAGCAACTGCTGCACAGATTCAATACCAATCTGTTCCATAATGTTTTGTTGTTTTTCTTATATTATATTTTTACCTACTTTTTTAATCGATATGTATTTTTTTTTGTATCTAGTGTTAGAAAGCGCATACGCACACTTTCAATAACAAATGCGTCGCGTTGCATGCCACAAGCCACAACACAAAATATCCAGTTAGAAAGCAAACGGCATGGCGACCAACAACCACTGGCCATGACAGTGTCTCGACCGCCATGCTGCAAATGTCATTAGCGTGCAGCGGGGTTTGGATGACTGTTAGCTCGTGCAAATTGTCTGACGCATGCGCGTAGCTCTGGCGTGCGTGGACGAGTGACAACGTTTTTGTAGTTTTTTTTTCTATTCTTATATTTATTTGTTTACTATTTTTGTTTGTATTTATAGTTTATTTCACTGGTTTTGTTGTTGCTTTCTTTGTGACTGCGGCTGCACTTGCAACTACTTCTTTAGCTTAGTGTAGAAGGCTTCCTTATTGGTATTGATTTATGCGCGATTTGTTTTATTTGGTTTATTATTGTTGGGAGAAAGGCACTTCAGTACAGTGATTTCGGTATTTCTTGCAGTTTGTAAAGTGGGTTATTGAAGTGCGGAGAATGCTAAATGTAATGTTTACAGACTTGTTATCACATCTTAGATACTCTACAAAGCATTTACTATTCTGCTTTTTGCCAATGAAATTTATATTTGTTTTCTTTATAGATGAAAACTATTTTATATACCCGTATGTTGGTACTCTGGAAAGAGATTTTTTTATTTTTTATGCATTACTGTTGAGTAACACATAGAAAATACAAATTTTGGTGTTTGAGTTCGAAGGCAGTTATTTTATTTATATATAAATATATTTTTGGAATGTTGCTAAAAAACGACTTTCAAAAAAAAAAAATTGTTAATAAAAATGATGTTGGTTGATATGTTCAAAATGGAGAGTTGTGATATTAAAGTTATAAAATGTTCTATCAAAATTTAAAAAACTGAAACCTGTTCTCCAACAAAGTAGAATAAATTTAATCACTTTTTTAATTTCACTTAAAAATTGTAAACATTTTATGTTTACTTCAAATAAAAATGCAATATCACCATTTAATATAGAATCTTTGAATAAAAAACTTTGTATTTGCTAAATTATTTTGTAATTTGAATACGAAACCGATAGCACCAGGGATGTTAAAAATCAACCAACTAGTAAATGTGGATAAAATTTAGATATATTAAAATATTTGGATTTGAATGATTTCAAATAAATGTACTTTTTTAATTGTAATTTATATGAATTAATATATTTCTGGTTCGAAACATGAAAAAAATATTTTTTGGAAAAATTATATGTAATGCATATATAATGCATTTTTTAACTTGTAGGATTTAACGAATTACTTTTCGCCTATGGAGGAATTGTTTACATAATTTCCACATTTATTTACGTTTGATAATAACAGTTGTGTACTATTTATGAATCTTTAACACTTTTGTTTTCCAAATCAAATATTTCCAAGAAATTATTTTGCCTATTTGATAGATTTCAATTTGTTTCATTAATATTAATTTAAGTTTCAGGTTACGTATTAACTTAACCAATATTTTAGGAAATTAGTTAAAATTCATAAATTTAAAACAAAAAAAGCAGTTTTTGGAAACGTTAAATTTTTTTCAAATACTAACACCCTTAATTTTATTTTTCAACTTATTGGAAATACAATTTTTCAGATCACTTTGGGCTCGAAATTATATAAAAGATTTTGTTTCTTAAAGTTTTTCACTTGCACTTAAACACAAATTTTTTTGTTTGTAATTTTTTGGAATCATTATAATAAGTATTGTATATCCACTTAACACATGGTTTTCTTTTGTTCGCACAATAAATAATAGTTAATATTTCCATTTAAGTCAAAATAAATTTTATTGTAAAATTATTTAAGCATTTGGGTTTTTTTTTCAAAATTGATTTATGGTATTTAATGCGTTTATGCCAGCAACGTTATTTAATTTATGTTTTTCATTTTGTAGTTATACTGGTTTAAAATTTACTTTCAAATTTGCATATCTTTAATGGCAATTCATAGTAAACACAGATTAATGTAATTGAACAGAACAGTTATATGAGCATGAGGAGATTAGCTAATTCATAGAATAATTGAAGTAATTTGTTGCATTATTGATTATTATTTTAGTTTTGAGTTTTCAGCAAACACATTCGTCGGCAATTTATCCACAAATATAATTTACAAATAATTTCAAATTAAACATATTAATTATTTACCGATATAATTTTTTTGTTTTAAGTTGTCACAAAATATTTGTTTATATTCATATTAAATATTCACATAAATTCCTCTCCTACATTTTTTAATTTTTTATCAGCACGGTCTTTTTGTTTATTCAAGCTTCACACTTTAATATATCATCAGGTATAAAAATTCTCAAAAGTAAATTCACCGTTTTTGGCACTTTCTGAATAAATTTGTTATTATTGTTGTTTTTTATTTGCATTTTGTTCCTGTCATTACATTCTGTTTGAACCCTTTTCACTTTTGTTCTTAAACGCAAATTGTCACGAGACAAGTTGATAATTACTTCCAAAACACTACTCAAATTACCAAGTGCTTTAATCCCATTACTTTTAGCACCAGCAAACACACTTGCGCACCCACACTCACATAAACAAAAGCACACATTAATAAGAATATACATATATTTCACTGCCCGCTAACTTAATCCAAAACCAAAAACAATAAAATGTCCATTCAGTTGAATTCATCTGTTGCACAAAACACGAAAATCACCAGCACCAACAACAACAGTAGCCCTACCGAAAAGGCTCAGATTGCAGCAGCACAGTGCTCGGTAACGACAACAACAATTGCAAAAACGCGAGCGATGCAAATAAAATGTACGAATAAGAAAGCAAAAGCCAATTGTGAGCAGCAACAGAAACGGTGAGAGAACGAGAGCGACTCTCCGAACTCAGAGCGCGTACGACCGACTGCGAGACTGTCTGTCTGTCCGACAATAGGCGCAGTAAACCGAGCTGTGTTCAATCAGTGAACAACAACAATAACGACCGATGCTGTGCACGGCGCGAGGGGAGTACTTGCTCACAAACGCTTACCAACTCGGCAGACGCGTTGAAGTTGTGGCGCAAAACTTGTTTTCACTTCACTGCAGCAGAACTGGCGACTGAAGCGAGCAGCCAAACCAATACACAAATAACACTCAGCTCGAGCGAGTAACGTAAACCCTGGTTAAACACGACAACGATAAATGCTTCACTTTGTTTTTGTTGTTAGTTTATTAGACGGCGTTAAAGACAGACGTAAGGCAACACTCCCGATTCACGTTGACTTGACACAGCAAAAGTTCGTTCAACACTGAATCGCCGCGTCGACGAGAGACAAGTGCAGACCGAACTGGCGTAGAACACCTGAACGGCGGAATGCAATGGCATTGGAATAATGGCAAACAACACAAACGAATGGCGACTTGCTTGGAGATGGAACAGGTTGAGACAACGATGAGTTAAGGTGAGAGAGAGTTGACTTACCTGTTGAGTTGTTTGTTGCGTTTGTTGTTGGTTGGTTTGCTGGTTAGTTGGCTGCTTTGGCTTATTGTCCAACTTGTTCGACTGTCGGGCTGATCGAATGTTTGATTCGTTTTGGATTAACAGGTGCATAGCTGGTGCGCATTTGCTCTCTTACTGTTATTTAGTGAGGTAAATGAAAATACTGAATATGAATGTACGAGTTGGCGATGTTAATGGTTTGCCACTGTTAAAATTATACTGTTATTGGCATTGTGCTGTTATTAAAATTATGCTGTTTTCAATTTTATGCTGTTATTAACAAAATTATTTTATTAACATTAGACTGTTATTAACACTACTCTGTTATGTTATTTGTAGTCCAACAGCAACAGTTGAATGTTATTGTCATTTTTTAACATTTTCTGCAAACAACAGGTTTACTTTACATTAACAGTTTCGCTGGTGGGGTTTTACAGAATGCTGTAAACAGTTCGCTATTAGAATTACAGGCATTGTGTAAATTTAACATGAATTGAAATTTCTATCAGAAAACAGTATATTTTTGGATCGAATTTTAATCGTAGGAATTTTTAATTTATTTAAAGCTTTGAATAGCAAATCCAAATCAATTATGTTCCAATAGATGACATTAACTTTAAATGACCTTTATATGGCTTTAGAATGCTATGACAGGCGACTTAGTTTTATCAATCCTGTTCCGTTAATTTTAATGTCGAAAATGAAATATGCTCATGATGGACTGTTGTCGAAAATACCAATAGAATAATACAAATCGTGGATCTCTACCATCATGTAAGCACCGATTTGATTGCCCACGAACTAAACATTACACTCAAGTATCTTGGAACTATTCAAATTATGCTGGATACCAAAAGCAGATCGATTTATGTGTGCACACACCAGTTAAGGTAAAAAATTGATAATTTCTGACGCTAATGATTAGTGGTGATGAAAAGTGTTTCACTTACGGCAATTTCAGTCGAAAATGGTCGTGGTTGAGTCGCGGTGCAAACAATGACCAAGGCATTATTGATTGTCAGGGAGGTTTCCTTGTGGGTTTGGAGGGATTGGTACACAATCGATAGTGACTCGCTAGAAATTCTAGCAGTTTGGTGGGGTGGTTCATATTCATCAGACTTATAGTTCGGATCTGGCACAAAACGATTATTACCAGTTCCTTTCCATGGCAAATTATTTCGCTGGTGAGAAGCTTGTGGAAATCAAATTTGCGATTTTTTTGGCAATACTTTCAAAATTTCAACAAATTATCAAATAAATCGGAGCATATTTGATCTAAATCAAATCGTCCTAACTGTGCTAAAAAAAGTTCAATTTGATTAAAAATTATTTATAATAATAATAACACACAAAATTAATTTTAATATTTGCTCATTTATTTAAGTATGAAATTTCAAAAATTTTAATAACATTTTATAAACATTTTAATAATTTGATCCAGTAGCACGATGAACTTTTTAATATAGTACTAATAGATGTTTGAGTATATTATAATATCTAGATATCAAATGTTTTACATTTTAATAATTTTTCATTATAGACTAACTAACTAACCTACAATTACCGAGTATATGGGTATATATGATGCTGCTGAGCCGTCGAAACCATTATGCGCATAAAATTACTTAAATTGAATTTAATAAATTTCAAGTTCCGTTGCTTTATTCCTTATATTCCATAATCCATTAAACCGTTGCGATGAGCAGATAATCAAATTTTTACCACAGCGCTGGTCACAATTGCAGTACAAGCCCGGCTTGCAATCGCTAATTTTGCCATATCTGCGGCATATCTCACCCTCACCGCTATAGCACAGTGTGCGTGGCAGACAGAACTCAGTGTTGAAGTTTAACTCGAAGCTGCCTGTAAATAATGCAATGAAATTACAAATTGAATTTTAGTAAGATCAAAATTGTTCTGAAAAGTCAACATACCATGCATGCAACTTTCTGGATACACATTTTGTGGGCCACAATCAACGACTTGATTGAAAGAAGGACTTTACAAGTAGGAAAGAAACAAATCAATTGAAAATCATAAAAAATATATTTTAAAACAACTTTATACTCACATTCCCTGCGCTTCATGTTGCCGCAAAACCACCACCAGTACCAAAGTCAAGCTGAGCTTGGTGATCCAACCGACGGGTGTGCGTGTACTGCGATAAGTAGTCATTCTCAAATATTATTACTAAAAACACTTTTACACTTGCGGCTCAATCTTTTGTTCCGACTCCTTCGCCGTTGATACTTCGATGATTTTTCCTCTACGCAACAAGTCCTTTTATAGCTCTCTCGCTAGTGGTTTTCACTCCCTCACATCCTTGATTATTAATTTATGCAATTTTCTAATTAATTATTCAAAATTATGCTTTGAATAATTCAATCAGCCTTGACTTTCTATCACAAACGGTTTTTTGTTTTGTGGCGATGCTTTCATTGTTATCTTATTCTTCATATTATCCTTGACCGCTCCTTATTGCTCAATGAAGTGGAAGACATGAATTTACGCGTAGGCAATCAAGGAGAGACTGCTGTAGGTCAATGGTGTGTATTAAGGAATTAAAATTTATTATGCTAAATTTAATAAAGAATGCTTTTTATTTCAATGCAAAGATTTCGAGATTTATTCACTTTAGGCTCTATATATTATGCCACGAACATATTCAATTACATGCCTGTTATATCGTAATATATGAGCTAATACTGTCACAAGATTATTGGTGTTCTATCTTTTAATGAAAAATAAATACTCTATCAATACCAATACTAATAACAATACCAGTACCAGTACCTTTTTTATACACTCCACTTAACTCATGACCTGAAACAATAAGTAGAGGGTATAAAATCATGAAAACTAGAGCTGATAGAGACTGATACAGATTTAAATTCAGCGCGCCCAAATTAACTAGAATCAGTTGATAAATTTTGTCGGGCTGTTTAATTGACCGTTAAAATTTCATTAAACGCCTTACTGCCTTGGAATGCATAATTAATTTATCTTTCACAAATTTGAATTAATTTAATTTAAACCACAAACTTGAGACCCTTCTTCAGCTATAAAAGGATATGGTAGCTCAAAGGAAAGCCATCAAAAGCTTTCACAGCCTTAAAGAAAGCGCATCAAGTGATGCTATTTTAAAAATATTTTTATAATATCTAGTGCAGTGTAAAAGATCTTGTATTGTGGTCGCTGAAGTGCTTAAGATGTCTCCCAGTATTAATGCACATTCGCATATCTACTGGATGTCTAAGCTGAGCTGGCTGCTGGTATTCATGGTGGTTTTCTTGCATAGCTCCACACACGGATTGTAAGTATAATTATTTTATTTAATATTAGTAATTAGTAAAAAAAAATAATTACTTTCTAAATTCAAGACCAAGTTTTAAGCTTTCGGATTGTATCCTCAGCAATTCAGAGGAACGCAAAGATTGTAGAGTTGGTAAGTCAAACTTAATTTTTTTAATTCCCAAATTCGAACAATTTTATATTCTCACTCTCCTAGGCTTTTTTAATATAAATATGAACAAAACGAATTGCCCACCTCGCTTTACCTGTTACCGTAATTTTAATGAGCCTTGTCATATGTATGATGATGGTAACAGTAACTGCTTGCCACCTTATGTTTGTGATTGCGATATATGTCGTAAAAGGGAGACCGCGCATATTTGCTTTAAAAATGTGGAATCGCCATTAAATTTGCCAAAGCGTATGAAACCAATATATCCGGAATATTTCTATTAAGTTGTCATTATCATTTTTATTGCTGGAACCCCAAAATCACTTTGAAGGACGAACAAGGAACTATGTAAAGGACTAACGCGTAAAACTTAAGTTTTAAAACTCTAAAGTACATTTATCTAAATAGTATATTAAAAGACACATACTCGGTATTATGAATGTTGTTAACCATTATTATTTAAATAGTCTTAGTTAAAATACATATATGATGCTCTGAGTCGTTGGTAATATAAATGTAAGTATTAAATACATTAATCAAATAAATGTTATATAGATGTTTGCAACAAGAATAGCATTGTAAGTTTTTTATACTCAGCCTAAGCCTTTAGCGCAAACTTAGCAAAGTCTATTTGTTAGAGAACCTCTACTACCATTTGAAATATGCTGTCTTATACTCTATTGAAGTCAGGAAATACGTGGATCCGTAATTAACTCTTTAAATATGAGATCCAAGTTCTGAATGTTATAGAGTTTATTCTCTAACCATAACCAATGAATCGGCTGTAGGCCTACTCTAAAATGTAATATATTTATATAAATATACCCAAAGTAGAATTTTGTCCTACGCAGCAAACAAAGTTATCTACGGTAGAGATGAACTTTAGGTGTTAGCAAACATTCATGGACCCGAAGTTTTGAGTTTCTCTTAGAGTAAAGGAATGCTAAGTAAACTACTTATTTCTATTGATCTTTGACCTCTGCTCTGGAGTGAGAGTTCTAGCTAAAGGAAATCTGTAACAACAATTTTGTGGTCGATTGGTCGTGCAAAAAAGATGACTATCAAAGGACTTCTCTGTTCTGTATCCGGAGAAATTTATTTACAATACAAAATCTAACAAGATTCCGATAGATTATGTGCATGAAATGTAGACCAGTCTCTTAAAGCACAATCCCCAACTCTTAGCGCTTTACGGAGTTTTCATTCTCATAAGTCCGCTCAGACGCTGAAACTCAAAGCGACTTGAATCCGACTATACTCTACTGAGTACTCTTAGCATTATACTTGAACTGTAAAGCGATTCCTTTTTTGGAAATTTGTATTCCTCGCCACACAGCGCCCGGAAATCTGTTGGTAAGAAATTTCAAAATATTGAAAGCGTTAGTCACACAAGTCAATCTAATAAATTATGGGTTCAATGCAACAACTGATCTTGAAAATAGAACACCTCTATAACGCTAATGTTCTGCACTTCCTTAGAAATGTTAAGTCCACTTGAGTGCGGTGTCTTTTCGTACAAACGGCTTGTAAAGACATGCCATTAAGGACCAAAATACACACACAAACACTTGCCAAAAAGGAAATGCACCGAATCTGCGTTGCATGGTTAATAAATCGGAATGTGCAGAATGCTCTCAAACCCCAAATAGCGCGAGAGCAAAGAATTACCGACGAAAATTACAACACAAAGGTGTAACATGCGCTCTGCTTGCAATAGTTCACCTTTTTGCTTGCCGCACATGAACTGAAATAAATTTGTGACCTCTGGCCGCCGCTAGTTGTTGTTGCTGTGCGGTGTGACAAATAGGAAAATCCAAATAAAACTAAAAACTCAGCTGGGAAATACCGACGAACGAATGTGAGTATGAATGAACGTGCGCTTAAATGGGAGTGTTGTTTCAGTGTTGTTGTTGCATTGCGGTGAATGGCGTAGTGTTGTCAGAGAGCGTTTACACACGAGTGTAACAAAGTAACTGCAAGTAATTGACGTGAGAATCCAACCAAACGGAATAATGAGAAATAAAGCATAGTTGTCTCAACAAGAAGAAGAAGAAGGAAAGAAAAGAAAAAAACTCGCATAATAATAAGAAAATATTATTTGGTAGTTAAAATGTTGCAAGAAGGGTTTGGTTGAGAAGCGACAGCACAATTTCAAGCACGCCTTCCAATTGTACATTCGCACTGAGCAGCAGGTAGAGGTGCTTCGCGATGCTTCTGGGTAAGAGTGTGTGTTGCTTGTACCGCGGAGTCTCTTGCATTTTAGAGATAGCGATCAGTCGCGGAGTAGTCATGCCGGCATTTGAAAAAGAAAAACATGTGAAGTTAGAGTTGCAGAAGTTTGCGCATGCAAATTCATAAATATAAGGAAATATAAAAATTACAAATTTTATTTGAAAACCTTCTATATTTCGAAATTGGCAATTTCAATTATAATTCATTTTAATGCAGAAATTTATGAAAAAATTAATTAAAATTTTGGCAACCTGCAATTGAAATTTATGTGATGTTTTAAAAATATGTATTTAGAAATTCATTGTATAATTTGTTGTAATGATTTACGACTTTTAGAAAAAAAAAAACATTTTTGATATGGCAACACTGGAATTGATATATATTGTATTTATGAAAAACAGTGCTGTTAAATGATTTTATATTTATTTCAAATTTATTAGTACTGTATAAAAATATTATAGTTAAAATAATCAAAAATTAAAGTTAATTATGTCCACTTATAATATTAAGGAACTATGTACCTATCTGCAAATGGCAACAAGTCAACAGGTGTCTACCAGCTAAAAGAATTATCAAGAATGCAGCGCACGTGCGACCGCAAACACATCGGCACAGCCACCATCGGTTAAAGAGCTTGCAGATTGGACCAGTAGGCTTATTAATGATAAT
Source organism: Zeugodacus tau (assembly GCA_031772095.1). Lineage (NCBI taxonomy): Eukaryota > Metazoa > Arthropoda > Insecta > Diptera > Tephritidae > Zeugodacus > Zeugodacus tau. Next base: position 77,429,710 of record CM062649.1, read on the forward strand.
AGACAACAAGAGGTGGCCATGTCACCATTATATCTTAACCGTTACTTGCAGCAAACGCCGGAAATAAGGAAGGAATGAATTCGTGGATCTAAGAAAGTGCATACTTCGAAGATCTAAGGAGGAGAAGAGAGGAGGAAAACGTTGCTTATTTTTACAGACCAGTTCAACAATTGCAGCAACAAAGTATGCGCCAGCAGTCGCACTTTAACCCGTGAAGCCAACATTTTAAGCGTGCAGAATGTCCCGGCATCGCATTAACAATGTTGTTGGAAATTAATTGACAGACATAAAATACAAATGCGTCGCGCCTTTCTCTTGTGCCATTACCAGGCTTTAACTGCTAATAGTATTTGCTCATCGGCATTACGGTTATTAGCTGTTGTGTCATACGCGGAATGTGCCCGAGCAGAAGAAGCTCCAGCAGATGAGCGAATATGGCTTGTGATGAGAGAAGATGATTTATAAAGATTGTTATTTTGTTTTGAATCACCTTGTAGCTCATATATTTTTATGCGACTAAACAAAGTCTACAATTTCATAAAGTAGTTAAGCTGATTACAATCACTTATTAAATTTTATCGAATGATACAAGACAGTGATTAGATGATTATAATTAATTGTATAAAAATAACTATAGAACATAATATGTTGGAGATTGATATATTCCCAGTAGGCGAGTTCTGCTTCAATCTTTATTTGGATCTATTTATTTGATTCAATATTTATTTATATAGACACATTTGAAAATTTTTTCTTTGGACTGAATGACTAAATCAGAATATTCCATAAAAACAGCAGAAGGATAATTTATTAGATGTGATCATGACATAAATTATCGACGAAGTTTATCAAATGATTTGGAATTATTTTATTGAATGGCTGAAGCGCGTTGTATATAGCTGTTAGACATAAAGTCAAGTATATAAATGAGATTGTAAGTGGACATATGGCTATATTATACAATTTGGTCCAAAATAGTTCATGACTTTCAGAAAAGTAGAGGAAAATTGCATTACGTCCTTCCGTAAAAGGTCTTATTTCACATGTTCTCTTGTAAGTTCGTTTCTTAAGTCTTCTGTATACGATATATGCAAGAAGAGCATATTTTAGATTATTGCCTGGCAGCATTATATGAAGTTATTCAGGAGTGTATTAATACCTCAATAAAATGTGTATTGCCAACCTGCTATGCGAAATTAATTAATATACCATACAACTACCTGATGTGTTTGGCGTGTGAAACTACAACTCCACGCTATTAATAATTCCCAGGTAATTCGGAAAAGCAAGCGGACCACACAAGATGAAATGAAATGGCGACTGAAATCAGCAAAAAGCCAGAAAATGCTAAAAGTAATAATTTCATATGCAGACAGTGTTCGTTGGGGGCAGCTGACACTTGTTTGAAATGCGCACGAGTGCGTAAATGTACATACGAAATGTGTTTAATTAACGAGCGGACTGCCACTGGCTTTTCACGCTGCGCATACGCGCAAACACATAAGCGGCGCAGTGGGCCGTTCTCGAGCCTAATTTTATTGATTTTGTGGCACGTAGGTCAGATAAATATCAAAGTGTAAATATATAATAAAATGAGACAACTTCTCAAACGCATTGGAAAATGTTCTGGAATTAATTTGCTAAAAGCAGCTATTAATTTGAAAATTTAAGTATTTTTACATTCATCTGCGGGTATTTTACGCAAATACACACACATACATACATAATGGTAGACAAATAAATAACCGTTAACTGTTGTGGGCGCTTAAAACTCAATAAACAAATGCCTAATCGCTGCACTTTGCTTTGTAGATTTTTGTCTCCAATGTAGATTTGTATGGCTTTAAATTGCCACAATGGAGCATAAATTCTCGCATTGCGTTGGTTGTTGTTCCTATACCAGTTGCTATTGTTGTCGTCATTTGGTATGCTGTCACAGTGTGTTCTGCGTAGGCAGCGCGCACACAGCCGCCAAAACGACTTTAATATTCATGTAAAATTGTGCAAAAACAAAAAACAAATAAAAAAATTTTAAATTAAAATATGCGAAAATCAAAGCAACAACAAAAACAAAACTAATAGTAAATTGTAGAAAATCATTTAACAAGTATGTAGATAAATGAACATATTCAAAATAAACTACGCCAATAAAATCGTATGGCCCATTCATTGCAGTGTAACAAGTGTTATATATTTTAGATCTGGTTGCTGTTGTTGCTATTGGCGTAACGACAAGTGTAGTGAAGCGCGTGCGGATAAAGTTTTCATATACCCAAGTAGGTTTGTTTGTTCGCCTGCGGTGCATTTGTGTATGTGTACGTATGAGCGTGTGTGTTTATGTTGTACCAACGGCATTATTTCTGCCCCAAACAACGCGAGGGCTCGTTGTTTTCACTGATATTCGTTGTTACAACTTTTGCGAAACGCCTACTATCTGGCTGTAGTTTTTGTTGTTGTGTTGTGCGTTGATTACAAGTTGTCTTATTTATTTTAATAGCTAATCTAGCAATTTTTTTGTTTGTAATCAGGATGTCATTGGATCGCAATATGAAAACAACCAGAGGTTTTAGGTTACACTCCGTGGCTGTGTAGAATTTCGTACGTGACTATAAATGAGTTCGCAGTTGGAATTTGATATGAACATGTTTAGATGGTTAATTTGGAATAATTGAGAGAATAAAATAAATAAATTTACTGTTGAAGAACCTCGCTTTGATGCGGATTGTGGCTAGACGTTCATCCACCGGAGTGAATGCCAGGATTCGACGACGGAGTCTCTCTCCCACCACGAATCCCACACCGAATTTGCGCTCCTTTATATGGCCGCTGTAGTAGATGTCACAAGGACCCATCTTCTTCCGTCCTTGTCCCATCCATCGCATTTCTTGGATTGCGGTGATGTCAGCTTTATGTCTGTTGGCTACCCAGAGGATACTTGGTCTAAGACCGGAAGTCGTGAGCTGCTTGAGCCACATGTAAAAGAATCGTTCCTGGTCACTCCCAAGTGAATGACAGTCAGAAACTTTCCTCACTTACGTGAAATTCTACATATGACTCCATCCTCCAATATTTTTTTTATTACAATATTGTATTAAAAAAAATTTTTTGCATACATTTTGGCGAAGGCGGATAAATAAAGAATAAGACATGAACCACCTTCTTTAGTCAATATTGCCTTTGCAATTAAGTTCTTACAGCGAACAAATAGCTTAAGATTTTCCAAGCTCCACTGCCATTGTCAATTATGAAAGGTTAGTCAAGTATTGAATATAACAATAAATTAACACTGTCATCACATAAATAATATTTTCAGTACTCGCATTAAGCCGAAATAAAAGAGTACTGTATATACACCCATCTGCTGCATGAGGCCATAGAATGGAGTATAAATAAGGTGCAACGGGAATCAGCCCATTTCGTGCATGCTACCACAACAAAATCAATTCCCAAAGCAATTTCTCAAAGAAAAACGTGTGAGCAGCAGTTTTGCGGCAGAGAAAATATACACCGAGAAATATTTTCGTTTCTTTGTGTGTGCTTAAAGGTAAAAATTTAAGTAAAACTTAGCAACCAGTTAGTTCATTAGATGAGCCGTTAAACCGCAAAATATGCCGGAAGTGTCACTCTCACCAGGGCTGGCCAAGCGTTGAAAAAAATCAAAAAAGTGAAGCCAAAAATAAATGTACAACAAAGGTATGAATATAAAATGCAATGAGGTGCAGCATTATCAAACCTTAGCGAAGATGCGCGAACCAAGCTCGTCGCGGTGTCCAAGCAGCCTAGGCAACAAACGAGCTGTGCCAGGCTAGCCGTACGAATTGAAGATGCCAATGAGCATAACTCAACGAGATGATTTTCAATATTCCGAAGCCGCATCTTTCACTTGTGTCGAATGCAGTTAGCTTTGCGAATTATGGCGCATCGAGTTTAGTGCGGTGGGTGGCTTTTGCATGCAACATGCTTTACGCTTTCCAAATAGTTGGCTGGCCGGTCTATCAGCGAACCCATCATCGACTTGTTTGCGCGCGCAGCAGGTGATCAACGTTCGGTATTGCCTTTTGTGTTTCTCTGTGATCTCTTCCCTTCGTTTTTTAGATTTAATCACTGGCGCAGTGAAAGTGAAAATGTGCGCAAACAACTGACCTCTGACCCATAAAACATGAGTGCATAAATTACAATAGGATCGGGCATCGATTGATGTTGGCAGGTAACCTTGCTTCGTCGATTTTCGCAAATAAATACTTTTATTGATTGTTCGTTAGAAAAGTCGGGGAAGTCAGGGGGAAAAGTAAAAATATATGAAATAAAATTATGTTTATCTAATTGGTATGTTGAGAAAGGTATAAGAAATGCATGATGGATTAAATTTTATTTGATGAAATGGTTCGAGATCCTGTTTGGAAGAACAAAAGAAATTAATCGTCAATGGTATTATCTAACGCGAGCACCAGGAAAAGAGGAGGACGGGAAAAGAGGAAAAGTGTTTCGATAAGATCGGTCCATTGTGAGAAGGGTGTTAGATGGATATGTTTCACTGGACATGCAAAGAGATGGTTATCATCTCATGGGGGACTCTTCATGTACAGGATAGAGGCTTGGGTCTCGTCGGACAGAACGAATTTGCGCAATGGGCACTGAAGGTGTCTTCTTCTTCTTGACTGGCGTAGACACCGCTTACGCGGTTATAGCCGAGTCCAAAACAGCGCGCCACGTATCCCTCCTTCTGGCAGTTTGGCGCCAATTCGTTATTCCAAGCGAAGCCAGGTCCCTCTCCACCTGGTCCTTCCATCGGAGTGGAGGTCTCCCTCTTCTTCGGCTTCCACCAGCGGGTACTGCATCGAATACTTTCAGAGCTGGAGCACTTTCATCCATTCGAACAACATGACCTAGCCAGCGTAGCCGCTGTTTTTTTATTCGCTGGACTATGTCTATGTCGTCGAATAACACATACAGCTCATCGTTCCATCGTCTGCGGTATTCGCCGTTGCCAATTCTTAAGGGACCATAAATCTTCCGCAAAACCTTTCTCTCGAAAACTCCTAGTGCCGTCTCATCGGATGTTGACATCGTCCACGCTTCTGCACCGTAAAGTAGGACGGGAATGATGAGAGACTTGTAGAGTTTGGTTTTTGTTCGTCGAGAGAGGACTTTACTTTTCAATTGCCTACTTAGTCCATAGTAGCACCTGTTGGCAAGAGTGATTCTGCGTTGGATTTCCAGGCTGACATTGTTATTGGTGTTAATGCTGGTTTCCAGGTAGACGAAATTATCTACAACTTCAAAGTTATGACTGTCAACAGTGACGTGGGAGCCAAGACGCGAATGCGCTGACTGTTTGTTTGATGACAGGAGATATTTCGTCTTGAAATCACACGAGAGTGAGTCGTGAAGGTGTCAGTATACTGTAATAAGATAAATTAGAAAGTTAAGTGGATAGATATCCTAAATAATCTCTTTATTAGTTTTTTTAATAATGCTAGCATAAATGTTATGGACCCAATCCAATATGATATAATAATAAAAAAATCGTTAAATTTTGTTGTAAATTTCTAGTTTCACATGAAATTGCAGAATTCTTCACATTATAAACAGATTGCTAAGTAGAAAGCTCACTTATATTGGAAGTTATCAGCTATCAGGAATCCAATCAGGAAATCTTGTTTAGCCTCTTCTAAGAAGGGAATGAAAATAATTGATCTGATCCCATTGAAATGTCAACTCATTTTAAATGTGAAATTATTACGATAATGATGCATTTTAAATGTCATTCAACTGACTTTGAAGTTAACGCTATTCGCCACAAGCAACATTCATGACATTAACTTGCAACAAGTATGTAACGAAATGTCACTGCTGTATCAATAAAGCAAATTGTGCATGTAAAAGGAATGTATTCGCATGCTCTAACTGTTCATGTTAACATATAGGGTATTCTTTTAAGAGTTATAGAAATTTTTAGAGGCAAATATATAAATTCTAGAATAGAATAGACAACTTACCGCACAGCATTAGTGACAAATTTGTGTTGCAAACACATTTAAAGTTGTCACATCCACGACGAAAACAAAAAGAACAAAGCGCAGGAATCATGCATGGAAGTCGCTTTCACAAAAAGGAAGAAACAAAAAAAATTCTCATATAGCAGCATGAAATTACGATTATGATTGACAGCTACGATGCAACTGTGTGGCTGCAGTTCGCCGCCGTGCCACATTTGGTGTCATTACCTTACTTGCCGCTACCACTTACTGGAATGATTCGTGCAACCCCATTGTGGCACATCAATCAAATTTTCCGTCTGTCCGTGCCGCCATAAATGCGCCATGCAACATGACTTTGCGGCCTGACATGATCATGCAAAAAACGAGGCGCATTCATATATTTACAGCCGCTTACAAGTGTTTTGGTGCGCCACCGCTGCCTGGCATCGTTTAGTCGCGTTTCTGTTTGTGCAACATGACAGCGTGGCAACACCATTTGAGCAACAACGTGCGCCTAATAACTGCAACATTTGTAAACATCGCTGCCAACACAACCAATTTGAGATACACACATACGTAACAAGGAGGTATATTCGTCTACCTTTGCTTGCCACAAGATTTACTGTTTCTGTTGCATATATGCAACCATGCATATATTGACAGTCCCATCGATTGAATCATTCAACAGCAACTACGATCGCGTTGCCTTACTCGTCGCTTAATCAATGAAAAACACCTGTCGCTGCTGTCTGCTGCTCGTGTTGCATGCAACGTTCACAGTTGAATGCATAATTATTAGGTTATCAACATGTGTCCGACTCATGTTTATATCCCTCTCTTATATTTTCGTGTTTGATGATAATATTATTTAATATTTTAATTTCAATATCGACATTAATAAATTTTCTATAATGGTGAGACTTGTATATCCAAGTCTCAAATAACTATGTAAATACTATGGAAGTATTCAACATTTACCACCTCGTCCCCTTCAGCCTTCTAACACATGATCAGTAATTTGCAAATTTACGACGGCTTTCTTATGTCGGATTAAAATCAACGCGAGGCAAGCGCGATTAATGACACGATTAACGACAGTTCGTAATTAACCGTATGCAGTTTTTTATGAATGTAAAGTGCTTATATAACCAAAACAACAAGGCTAAGTATATATGTATGTATGTGTGTATGAGTGAGTGAGCATGAACTGGCACGTAACATATGCGAACGCCTAATTACAACAACGGCAAGAGCTTTTGCAAGTGGCTCTCAAGTGCTGCTGAACGCCAGGTCAACGACAGACACAGAGCGGTGGTTGCAACATGGTGGCAGCGGCACGCAAATATTCCAAATGCCTACCACGCGGAGCACGTAGATGCCACGCTGGTCGAAAATTCGCAAAAAAAGTCAAAACTAAATTTAACAAGTAAGGAAGGGCTAAGTTCGGGTGTAACCGAACATTTTATACTCTCGCAATTTATTTATTTAAATTTATTTATATTATATAATACACAATTTGACCCACATATTCGTCATATATATTGTATAGTCCATTGAAAGTTGGAAACCCTAATATTAGGTTAGAAGTACCGAGGTCCTCATGTTCGATATATGGGGCCTTGACAACCTATGGTCCGATTTCTGTCATTTTTGGACTGTATAAGGAAACGGCTAAAAAAAAACGACTGCAGAAAGTTTGGTTAATATAACTCTATTGGTTTGCGAGATATATACAAAAAACCTATTTGGGGGCGGGGCCACGCCCACTTCCCCAAAAAAATTACATCCAAATATGCCTCTTCATAGTGCGATCCTTCATACCAAATTTTATTTTCATAGCTTTATTTATGGCACTTTATGTGTTTTCGGTTTTCGCCATTTTGTGGGCGTGGCAGTGGTCCGATTTTGCTGATTTTCGAACTTAACCTTCTTATGGTGCCAAGGAACACGTGTTCCAAGTTTCATTAAGATATCTCAATTTTTACTCAAGTTACAGCTTGCACGGACGGACGGACAGACGGACGGACAGACAGACATCCGGATTTGAACTTTTCTCGTCACCCTGATCATTTTGATATATATAACCCTATATCTAACTCGTTTAGTTTTAGGACTTACAACCAACCGTTATGTGGACAAAACTATAATACTCTCGTAGCAACTTTGTTGCGAGAGTATAAAAATAAACAAAATTGTACAAATTACTTAATTGCATAAATGTACCGTTGCATTTCTAATTTGTTGCTGCGTTGGTGTGCTTCACCATGTTGCAAGCATCAGTGGCAACTATAGCATTTTATGAAAGTTGGTGTGTTTGTCCGCGCGCACTAAACGGCGAGCTATAAAATCGCACATCACCCGCTCAACTAAATTTTACTGCCATTTAATGGCCATCGGTTGCCTTCGCCAATTTTTTATTGTCAATTGTGCAACACTAATTGCACTTTGCGCGGCAAACCGCTGAGTTCTCTTATTCTTATTGCGTTTAAGCAAAAGTAATTTAATTTCTCTATCTGTCTTGCTGCTAATTTTATTAACCATTTGACGTCACACCGCTCTTTTGGGTAATTGCACAAAGTCTCACAATTTTTGGGTGAGTTTTGAGACCTTTGGGTGCCGTTCATTCATTAATTCAACACATTTAAACAATTTTCGGTTTTTGTTGAAAAGCAATTGTGTTTTAGCTATTTAGAATACGGTAATATAGGTACACATACTAAATAAATAGTTATTTATGGTAGTCTCAGGAAGTAGTGCTTTGCGATAGATCGGACCATGGGGAATGGTCACTGTGGTTTCGCGAAGCACCTCAACTGCTATGAGGAGTATCCAAATAAAAATAATTAAATAAAATAGGCCAACGTCTTCTAATCAAAACTGCTGGTTTTCTAATATTTGAGTTTATCATGTGAAAGTTGCCTAATTATCATTGCAACCCACAGAAAATATTTGGTCGAATGTTTTATCTTCATAATGTCCGCTCTCAACCTACGATTTAGCCTAAAGCTAATATCATCCGAGGGATCACATTTCAATTAGACAATTGTGCGACAGTTGAATGCACATATACTAACTAACACATACCAAAGCGCGCCAAAATCAACAAACTCGCTGAGAGAACAATAATCATTTCCTTCCTTTTCGCATGTAAATGCTTGTCACCGGTGCTGCCCACGAGCTATAAATATCAGCAGAAACTGGCTATGGTGCTTGTGGTGCATTTGCTTGAAATCAAAACTGGTAGAAGAATTGCAACATTTCCTTCTCGAGTTTCACGCGACCACGGTCAAAAACAGCCACATCCCGTCGCTCGCCGCTCGCTTAAAGCGTTGACAATACATGTCGCATGTTGTTGCATGCCGCATGTTGCACGTTACCTGCCACGTCGCTGTCGCATGCCTGACATTTTTGCGCCCAAATGTAGCGAATGCGCATTGGAAATCAAATACTTTTACTTATTTTCGCCATAATGTTGCACCTATCCATATCGGGGAACATATGTATGTGTATGTGTGTGGGTAAGCTTTCCTCCGACTTGCACCAATGTGGCAGACATGATAGTTTGCCGCGTTACTACGTTGTTATTGTGATTTAGTTTATTTATTGTTGTTGCTATTCAACTTTGCTTTTGGCATTTTGTGTTGTGTTGACAGCTGGAAATTGGCAATTGTTTATTGTAGCGGAGCTTCTTATCCGGCGTCACCTTACGTGTGGGCCCCTAAGTACACAGGATATGTTGGACAAGATGCGATCATACAACTCCTCTCAGAGATCGAAGTGAGTTGTAATGCTGTTGCTGAAGTAGAAATTCATGCGTAATTGAGAAGAAGGGTTCTAGAATTCTTATATCGAGAAAATCGAATTTTAATTTCTTAAATCAGCTCTTGTGGTATCCAAAGATGATGGAGAGAGAAGACAGGTTCTATTGATCTTAATGTTGACACGTTTTCTGGTATTATTTGATGATCACAGACATCAATAAAAGTCTAAATAAATAAATAAATATCATTTAGAAATATCAAGTTTCTAGTTTGCGAAAATTTCTTGAATAAAATCATTTATATCGTCGAATGAAAATGATGAATCTTCAAATGCGCTTTTTATATTATTTTTTATCAAATTTATTCCTAATAATAAATGGATTTGATTACTAAATATATATTCCCTCATTATTTATCAACACAATTAATAAAAGCTTCCAAAACTTACCTACAGCGCTTGTCAAGACGCCCTCACGACACATGATGACCTGTGAGATATGCTGGAAGTATATAATATAAAAGGTATTTGTCGATAAAAACTTTAAAATAATTATAAAAAATATTATTTAAAATTTAAGTTAATAAATAAAAACTAGAAAGCTATTGCAAACACCCCCAGAAGTAACACCTACATAATATTTCTTACAAGGAAATAAATCTGCGTTCGACGCGTATGTTTTGCGTGGTGCAAACAACGCACCGTTGAGTTGCGAATAAATGTGTGAATAATTAGTTAAAAATAAAATAGAGACAATTACATGGTGTAATAAACACCAATTGCACAATTAACTAGTTACACCTGAAATTACACCTTACCTAAAATAACTGGCTATAAACGAGTTCACTACAACCAAACAAACATTGACAAACCCATGCGTTACGATGATATAGACAGGAGCATGGCAAGGAAGATCACAACGCTCTGGAAAAATATACCGGGGTGCAAAATCGCTAAAGCCATGTGTAAATCGGTTGACCAGAAATACACAAAATTCCTACTGTGGCTCGATAGAAGGAACTGTAGGAGCATGGTGGGAATTCTCACCAGTCACGGTCTGGTGGCGGAACACGCCTTTAAAGTAGTGCTGACGGATCGAGAGGACTGCAGGAAATGTCACGAACAAGGGATAAGAGAAACAATGGAGCATCTCTTGTGCGCTTGTCCTGCATTTTCAAGGCAATGGTTCTAATATTTTGGGGCCACACAGTACGAGAATCTGGAAAGGGTATCGTTGGTTTAACCTCAGAACATATTAAAATTCACGACAAGCGCAGACATCCTAAAGAATGACTTCTCCTCATTAACTACGTGACGGCACTCCATTTAATATCGCAATGGACCAAAACTGGTCCATGTGTGGCTTTAGCCAACCATACTAACCTAACCTAACCCTAACCTTACTTTGCCGAAAAAAGAAAATAATAAGGTGTGTATTTAAAGGACCCAACGGATTTGAATATTCAAATCTAACGGAACACTGACTGTCCACCCATTTTGTGGCAACATTCATTTCATACACCTGCTGAAGCAACGACAATAACAACGGTGTCTACTATTTGTAAAATTGTTCCTGTTGTTATAGCCGCCGCTGCTCATTTGAGCGCTTTAATTGCATTTTATGTCACTGATAAAACCAAGACAAAGACTGTCAAACGAACGGACAGCCCAAGCGGTGGATTGGCGGATACTGCATTGCGTTGTGTGGACCAAGTATCAGGTGTATTTGCCGCAATTATATAAATGCTTTATATAACACATGCGCACAGCAATAACTTTTTGTTACGGATAACGACTATTGAAATAAAAACAAAACCAACAAAAACAACTGCGATGCCGCTATAAAGATAAATCAAATAGAGAAACACGCTCAGCTCAGCTGAAGTTTGAATGGAATTGTCGATCAGAGACAAAGCGGTGCAGCACACCACTAACTCAGGGCCCCCTGCAACTCCTCATCAGAGTCACCTGCCAGCATCTTACGGCCGGCTGTGGTCAGCGAGTGTCAACGTCAACATGTTACGAAATTCTAGCAGCGGTTGACATTTGCGACAGTCAGTGTATACATTAACAACCTCAATGGCAGCAGCAGCAACAGCAACAATATGACTATCATTACTCCAATTGGAGTATGTGAACGGCTCGGTGACATCTCCAGACCCAATGTGCTTTAGGAATATTTTTTCGGTTTTCTGCTTGCGCATCCATCGCAGCAGCCGAATCAACTCGGTTGTTTGGGTTTCGGTTTATTTGCTTGCACCATTTATGTCGCAGCATGTGATGCGCGACCATTTCGAGTCAGTCACTGTGCGAGCAGATGTAAATCCCAGCAGCGGCATGGAGCTTTCGCGTTTTTGCTTCGGCTTTTGCTCTGCAGGGGTTAAATTTCATGGAATAATTGAACGAGCGACATTTGTTGTTTGGTTTTGGGGGCAATTGGTGGACCTGAATGGTTCTGTGTATTGTGACAATTTAAGGATTACACTGTGAGGCAAAAGTGTTGGACTTAGCGCTTAATACAAACTTACTGTTATCTAACTATAAAAGAAATTTGTTGAAGCCCGGTGAAGTAGAATCTCAGTGAGTTGATATAGTCACTTATAAACTAACTTGTCTCTAGGCGAGCTCAAAAATTTCCGGCGTTCGCAACCTTATTTTTTAGATTAGATTACCTCCGATTCGACGACTACAATCAAATCTCTTCTTGGGTTGAGACAAAAATACCATTTGTGATTCTGTAGATACAGTTTTAACAGAGTGCAATTGGCCAAAACCCGTGTCATTCTTCAAATTTAGATTAGTTGCTCCAATTTGATTCAGATGAGTATAGTGGGTAAAGATATCTGAAGGTGTTGAGTCTTCAAAGATTCCTATAGTCAAGAAATAGTAGAGCTCTTAAGATTCATAGAATGGAACTTCCACTGAGAAATAATCTGTTGGACATACTCACAAAATAATCAGTGATCGAAGATTCCAGGTCCAATAGTAATATTTATATTTTCCGAAATATATGTATCCATAATATTCCTTAAATTGACATTCATCTAGCAAAAACATGAAAAATATAATCCAAGATCGTGCTTAGACCAAATTCTAGAATTTTGAAAAAATCTCAGTGTACAAATATCCCCAGTGTCGGTTACTGTAGGTGCGCAGGTGTTTATCTGGAAATTGATCGATAACATGTTCTTCAACGAACGACAGACGCCTGATACATTCCAACGATAGAGAGTCCAACTGCGACGGTGAAGCTACAACCACGAAATTATCGACAGCAATAGTGCAAGCGAAATGAAATGAAATCAACTAGAATTCTTGACAGAACTGGATTACACCACAAAGCCACGATCGTTGATATGGCGCTAAGAGTGTGTGTGCTACAAAGTGTATTGCAGCAGTTTAAGTAGGCTTTTGGTTCGACTAAAAAACCTAAACTGGAATAATAAAGAATTCTAACAACTTTTAACAGTCGCTGACAACAACAATGGGACTCTTTACATTTCAAGTGGCTGTCACTAAGCGTCCGTGTCGCTTAGAATTGCATCAACTTTACTGATACTCCCATTACGGCGGTCAACTTGCCAATGGCAATGCAGATTGAAATGAAGTCGTCGAACAAGTGATCCCATTTTAATTGAACACTGTTGTTATTCGTGAAGCAACAAACACTTGATCTTAACGCTAGTCAATTTCTCAATTGGTGATGGGTGCTTAGGCAGAGCAACTAAAATTGGGATGGGATCGGGCAGTGACAAATATCAGAGCGTAAATAAATTTAATGACTTCAGCAGAAGATCTCAACTATGTAATATAAATTCAGGTGCATGGTTATTAGGTATGAGTCGGTAAAAATCGGCATTGCAAAAAAGGCAATTAAAATTAAATTTAAACTAAAATCTGAATTGCAATTAAGCTGTGACAAATTTTCAGAAAATACATAATAAATAAACCGAAATAATGCAATTAAGATTATCCACATTAGATATATTAGATGTTGTTGACTTGAATAGATCCTTCAAAACATGATGTTCTAAATAATAAAAGGTCTACGACAATTTTCTTCAATACTCTAATAAAAGAGAGATATATGTATCTGTAGCGACTTAGGTTTTAATTAAACGCATTTAGAGAGGAAAGTCTTGATTTAAAATTTGATGACTTAAATAGGTTAAGATTTATAGCGATTATGGAACAATATAGTGCTCGAGAAATAATTTTTTCGAATATAAATGAACCAGGTCACCTAGAGCCCGAACTGTTGATAAAAGGATTGGGTCGAACAGGTCCAAGAGGATCATTATAATCTCATTTCGATATTTGGATATTTAAAATGTAATTTACGAAACAATCGATTCGCTGAATGAACCCTACTGAAATCTGGTCTATAATCAATCAAAAATTGTTTCTTTTGAAGACACTGCGGAATATTTGCATTAAGGCTGATACCAACTGCATTCGGATAAATTTGGTTCATATTGGATAACTTCCATGGATTATGTTTTTAAATAAAAAATGTAGTTTTCCGAATAGTAAATATGTCAACTGGCCACTATTTTCTTAATTATGGTCTTATACAACCTGATTTTTTCATCTGTCCATGTAATATTTATACGTATGTATACCTTATATATGAATATGTTCCTATTGGTTATTCCACTCTACGACTGTCATAAATTCACATCTATTTGATTTATGCGGAAATGTTCGAAAAAAAAGAAACACAGATACGAATAAAAACTTGTCAAGCAATGAATAGTGAGACAGATGCTGTGACAGTTACACATTTATAGTAATTCAAATGCTTTTTTGTATGCATGTTTAATGCGTTTATGTGTCCAATTGTATTCATTCATTCATTGCAGATCGCTGGCGAAACTCGTATTGGCAAAAAATATATATTTATATAAATCTGTGGATATGTATATAAATGCGATTATGTTGCACGTTTGCCCGACATTTGCAATTGATTGGTCGCCTGACCAGTTTTTGTCTTCCATTTGTTACACTTGCCTCCACACACTTTTTGCTTTCATCATTCCGCCTTTGTATTAACTATATTTAATGGTACATAGGTTTATTTGTACATGGGTGTCCTCGGGCTTTATTGCCTGTCTGCTGTAATTAATTTATATTCGTATAAATGCATTATTATTTGGTTGTATTTCCGTGGGCTGGCACTTGTTTATTTGCCAAACTGCACATGTTGCATGCAACATAGCTAGCTAGCCAAACGAGGTAATTTAACGAGACCATCTGCGTGCCACTAGTGTGACTGCTGACGTTGACTCGTGTTTCGCTTGTATAAATTAAATTGTCATAACTTCAAATTGTATGATTTTTATGCGCGATTTGAAAAATTCGCTGATATTTTTGTTGATTGCTCGACTTGACTTTATATGGACTTAATTTATTTTAGTAATAGTACTTTTGCATTTTAGCGTTTCTAATTGACAGCTGAATGAGAGGCGGGTTAAAAAAATCTGACAATATTTTTTGATTAATTTTTTTTTATAAATATTTATTATAGTATTTACTCATATTAATAGTACATTTACTCCTTTAGATGTATGTTTTATATAAGTCAGTTTAATTATAAAATTATTCAAAACTAGTCCTTAAAGCTTCTATTTACCATCCATAATTTCGGAAGAACTGTTATCTTCACTGCCTTTTTCGGAATGACCCATTAGTTATTTTAAAATATTCAAAGACTGCAATGAGGAAGCGCGAATAACTGTGCAGTTATTCTAAAATTCTTAAGACTTTAGCTGCCATTAATCACAGACAAGTTTAGGATAACAACTGTAAATGTCAGTGTTGCTGCAGATTGAGTAATTGGGGTGTAGAATGTAGGATCGCTTCACTAAAATTGAAAAAAGAGAGAGCGATGAGTGCCTCTCATTCACCTTTTACAATAGATATTCTAAGGACGACAATAGTTCTACGACTTGCCAGTATGTAGGTCTGAAAAAATTCGAAAATCTTAAAATTAAATGTAATTTCTTATTACATCAATAAAATTTCGCATTTGCAACATAATGCTAATATTATATGTATTCATATGCAATAACAACTATTTGCAACATATAACAATAAATCAATGTGTGTGGCATGCAATTTAAAAGTTAAACAAATTACGCTTACGAAGATAAATTTGCACAATGATGAAGTGCTAAGATTTTCTATTTTGACAGACAGCAAAATGACTGCAGCAAAAATAATTTTTAATTTTTTTGTGTAAATCGATGTGTATAGCGACATTAAGTGTCACAACTTTTGTTGCAATTTATTGAATTATGTAAAAATAAATAAAAATGTGTGTATCTGTGTGTGCTGACTGTGGTAATCTCAAATTGGCAAATTGTGGTGGCAAAAATGTTGGCGAAAACCCAATGATGCACTTCAAAGTCAACACACCATTAAGAGTTCAATGATAATTATGCACTTAGTGTGGTAATATCTTTTATGAATAATCATTATTGAAATTAATATTATGGGTACTTATGCATAAAAGTTTATTAGAAATTTGTTATTGGGGCTAGTAAGGTTAATATATGTATATTTATAACAATATAAAGCAGTAGAAACCAGTGGAACCCCCTTTGTGATTTTCAGTTCACCTTTGGTGCTCAGTAGATCAAGATTTGGGCTATCAAAATTTTTTTCGAACAGGTCTTTATATGTACATATATCCATACAATTTTAGTAAATTAAAGAGGAAAGTCTGTTTAGTAGACATAATTTGTAATCAAAGACAGTTAAATTCAATTGGAACTAAGTGCACTTTTATGAAATTATCCGCGGCAATAAAACAAGCATTTATTTCCATTTAATTTGCATTATCAATTTAATAGTTAAGTTAAATAAATTACCGGAGATCTTGCACCTCTCCACTTTATTGATAGTTTCATTCTTTTTGTATTATACAAATGAGTTACACTTTACGTTGACCTACTCAACTTAATAGGCAGCCGTGACAGTGGAATTTAATTTTAATAGCAACATATACTATTCGTGAGTGAGGTCACATTCTTCCTCCTGCTATAGGTATATCGAATTCCTAGCTCATAACCACACATATACTCACATCCTCACCACTAAGCGATGTATTATTATCATTAGAGAAGCTCAAACATGTCAGTAAATTAAGATTCAATTACAAGATACTTATGTTAGCAACAACTCACAATCGCTTGGAAATGTAAATGATGGAACAATACTAAGTGCACATGACCCATCACTTGTACGTACAGAGAGAGCACTTGAGCACAAGTGTCCGTATCGTGTTTGAGTATGTTTGCTTAACTAATGGCTAAGAATTCGGTTGGTCTTAGTGAATTAATGGTTGACATTGGCTGAGTTAGCATATGAATCGAGTAATTGCTGAAATGCTGCTGCCGCTTGGCTGTCATAGCTACTGCCAAGAGGAGTGTTTCAGCTGTCAACATTAGTTTGCGAAACGGTTATTTCGTAGCGTTGCTGGTTGAATTGGCAGTGAAAAAGCATCATTAGTCCAATGAGTTGCAGGCAACTTGCCAAGCGATGAAGTCAAGTGCTTACAATTATTCTCATATGTAGATATTATATATGGCTGCCTGAGTATCGAATATCTATTGAAGGTTATGTTTGAATGGCTGTCAAAAATATATTATATTTTAACAAGATGGAAGGCGAAGAAGCGATTCTTAAGTTGATTTGGTTGGAATTTATTTGGCTTGGACATAATATAATTTTGAGCTAGAATTCACTGCAACATTTCCAACATAAACCGAACATATTTGTATATATGTTTGTATATATTGGTGCCCAACTCACCTTTCATTTCACATGTACGAAAGCAGCTACAGCTCAACACATGAGTTCTTAAGATCTTAAACGCTTAACAGAAAGTGCGATAAACATCGTATAAACATAAATCAAATTACGCGTACCCAAATGCACTCACACATAAATATTCACAGAACTTTATGAGTTGCTCATTCATGGCTGTAGTGGCACAATACTGGCTGCCACCTTATCAAATGCGAGCCCAACTAGAAATGTCTACGTTAAGGAGCGCAACAAGCAAAAACACTCCAACTAAAGGCAACTTTTAAAAACGCTACCAACCGTTGCCAATGCTGCCAGACATTACAATGCTGTTCACTTAATTTGCCGTGGATCTAAAGAGAGACAAAATGAAATGCAGTAATATTAATTTGACCTTTTGCAGCAATTTGCTTTCCTCTATTACTTAGATGCTCATATGTATCATATAAATGTTTTTATGCTGTTATTTTTGCTCTCTGCAGACTGCAACGAATTGTGTTGTTGCTTGGTACAGCTGTTCGCAAAATCGGAAAGAACCTTCCTTGCTTTCGAGTATTTCTTTTTCAGCTTCTAATCCAACAGGTGTGTTGTAGTATTTAACTACCTTGTTGTGGAGTACGGCTTTTCTAGCTTATCTGACAGTTATCGGCATTTTAGAAATTTTGCAAAATAATCGCAATTCATTACATTAAATGTGATGGTGTTTTCTTAAATTTATTATGTATGTAGATATGTTAGTGCGAAAGTGTAAAAATTTGCTCAAAGAGGCACACTGAGTATGATATTCTATTTGACTATAACAACAATTATTTGTATATTTTTCTCACAAACTTCACACATAATTTGTCCCTAGATAACTCCTGAATCGAGTCTTACTAACGCGAGTTCATTTTAAAAGCCACTGAGCCTATGGCATATAGTAGTTGGCTGGAGGGTATTTGGATACTTAATGAGGCAGAGCAATTTCATATCAAATTCTAGAAATTTTTATTTAAGAAATATTCAGATAATATTTGTACGAAATTCTGATACAAATTTCTGCACCACACTAGATTTCAACGGCTATATATTTTGAAAACCTGCTCAAAAACTAACTGCAACTAAACTGACTTACCTCACTCAATTCTAAGTCACATCAAGTTTGTATCTTTACAATGATTGTGTCTCAAAAATTATTTATTTGTTCTCAGTTTTTTTCCCTAAAACCTCTTAAACACTATCATACAATTGTCACAGTCGCCCGCAGCTGTCAAATGCAATTAAATTGATTTCTTATAACAAAGCGAATTCGTTTAAACTGTTCGCACCCACCACACCAACGCTTATACGCACAATTACAGTTAAATTTTAATTCGTTTTTGAGTCTCGCATTTCAATTTAATTTTATGAATTTGTTATGATTTTTTACGAGACTGCGCGAGTGACATGAAATTTGACGAGGTTGACAAGGTTTCAAAGATTGTGGCGGTGTCAAGTGCAGATTGTTGCTGCTGCTGTGGCCACTGTTTTAGGGGTTTTTCTTGTTTTTATTATTTTTTATCTTTGTTTTTTGTTATTGCATGCAAGTTTTGATTTTTTATTTTTATTTTTTATTACTCATTTGAACTTCAGCTTATTCAATTTAACTGAGTAAATATTGTTGCCAACACACATACAAATATCGGCATGCATTTCAATTAGTCGCTTTATGAGTTTTTTCTTTTATTTATTAAGTGTCTTGTTCACAATTAAATTGAAAAATTGTCCATGAATATGCAAAAGCTGCTTTGATCTCACCTCATTTTCAGCAATTCTAATTTAAAATGTAAATTTTAACTCGGAAAAAAATGAAATGAATTGTAAATATATCTTCGAGCATGTCATGTCTTAGCGGAAATGGTATAAAAATTATAGGTTGTCAATGTCGTAAATTGAAATTTTATTGCTTATGCCTGATGTTACATAAGCATCATTGTTTCTGATTTAAGTGTTGCCATCAGAAATTAATTAGTTTTCACTCTTAGTATAATTTAATCAAAAATTCTATTAAAACATATTAGGTCTTGAGAGATAGGTAATAATATACCATGATCTACTCCCCCTACGACCAAACTCTTTATTCGGACCTGTACTGCCAAAAATTGGACCATAGGAAGCAAGCAATCTCCCAGAAGAGTCCAGCTTTGGCTATAAGAATCGATAGTTACTCGCCACAAGGACCGGGAAGTTGTTTGGGAGGTTCGTATGTTATTTTATAATCATGGTCTGGTAACAAGTGACCAGACAAGTCTCTTCTTGTTTTGCATAATTTAAAGTATTATTTTGCTTAGATTCAGATCTTTTATCTTCTCTTTGCCCTATAACCTACTTATTGGTATACCCTAGTAAAAAAATAAATAAGTCCGAACGTTGTATTGACGTAGTACAATTAGTTCATTGCATGTATTTCGAAGGCAATGACATAAATTAACTGATTAACACTTAAGAAACTAAATAGAATGCACTTCAATTAATAAAATAATATCTCGCCGCTGTAAATAGACGTAATAATAGTGATTTTTAGAGGCGTGTCTCTTACATTTAAACAAAAACCTCGTGAAGGTACTCGTATATTTATGCACTGCAGCATGTTAAAAAATAAATCAGCTGTCCCCTGATAATTTCCTGCGAAATGCGCATTATAAATATTTATCATTTTCCATTAACATTTTCTTGGCTTATCGACAGTCACTGGGTAACCGGCTGCCAATTGTTAAATATTTGCGCTTATTTCTTTGCTATTTTTTGCTTTTGTTGTTGCATTTGAATTATAACAATCAGTGCAATGCTGTACGTCATTGGTTCGCTTGGAAGCACGACGAAACAATTTGTTACACTAATGCAGGTGCAACAATATAAATGAATAAATAGCGGTGTCACTAGCAGATTGTGACCTGACAGACCGCATGGCAACTCATTTCATTTTCATAATATGCTTTATTACGATTTGAAATGCATTGCTGATTTTAAATGAAAAAACTCCATTGAGCTATAAAAAATCACATGAAAGGAATAATTCGTTGGAAAGTGCCCAAAAAACTAAACATGCAAATATTTGCTCTACAAAAGTTTCAATAAAGGCAAAAATGCAATAACAAAAATAGCAGCGAACAAATAATATTAATGGTTGACATTTGTTAACATAAATATGAAAGTGTTCAATTGAAAGTTGAGTTTTTGTGCAAAATAAGTAAACATTTTTGAAGAGAAATAAAAATTTTCAGCAAACAATTAACCAGAAAATTTTTGGAAAAATAGTGAATTTCAAATGTGGAACATTATGTAGGAAATGAATTTAGTTTTTCTGTTATTGCAAAGTGAAATTTGATATTTTGCTGCAGTTTGCTTTAATTTTGTATCTGCAACCGTTATCGAATAAGTTAGTAGGTAATCGATATATCATATATCAATACGTGTATTTACATACTTTGAATTTTGATATTGAAGCATTGCAAAAATAATCATATTTGAAGACACTGCACATCTTTTTCTCATGTTCTCTTCAAATTATGTGACACAATATGATTATAAGCAGTATAATTTATTTTATTTTATAATATTATTTCATAACTTCAAATTTAATTACACTCGTTGTCAAACTAATGGAACATTTTTATATCTTAGGAAACCAATGTTGGTAATGTTGGTGACATATCACATGGTATGTTGATGTTGACAGATTGTTGTCATCTGAATATTTTACAACCAAAGTCAATGCCATTACATTTGTAACAATGTCCAACATGTTGTCATAAAATTTGACATACTTAAAATAGCTTGTTAGACGAAATATTTAATATAAAACACTTAATTTTCATTGCATTTCACATTTTATATTTCTGTAACCTTCTGTATTTTCTGTGTTTATCACCACCCAGAAAAAAGTGCTAAGCTAAAGTGCCACAAACTTCACTTTCATTTCATTCATTCACTCCCCACCAATTAACAAATAAATGAATTAACTATCATCAAAACGTCGGCTTCGCTTGAACTGCGGACTTCATTTGGATTGAAGGAAATGATTTTCAACTATTTGGCCGAACGCCTTTAATTAGCTTCGCAGCGTGTCGAGGGCGCCACAATTGCGCCCATTTAATGAACTTTTATGTTGTTGAACTTGCGCCGCGGATGGACCGATTGTTCTCAGGTCGTTGCATGCGGAGCTAAATAGAGCAAGTGAAAGGGAGTCCAAAACAAATTGAAGAAGTATAAGTGTTACATAAAAGAAAACGCGGCCAACAATTTCGCCTTCGCCTTCATGAAGGCGAAAGTGTTAAAGAATTCGTTAAGTGAGGTTTGTTATCCGGAAAGCGGTATTGAAATGTTTACTAATTTCATTTAACAGTGCACAAAAGGACATTATTTTGTTTAGAAATGGTGAGTATGAGAAGTAGGGAATTTTATGTGGGTTTTATTAAAAAACAGCTAAAAAGAGAAACTTTTGCCGTGAGATTTTGCAAATAAATTGCTTTTATAATTTAATTTTCAAATATGCGAATATGTTAGCATTATATTATTTTTAGCCGAAATAGTGCTAAAAACGTGATTATTTATCGAAAATTTTGTCTTTTTTGTCCTTTCTATTTCATGCCTCGGCTCATGCGCTTACGACACATGATGTGGAAGCTCGTAGGAGTAATATTATTGATACTAAGTAGCAGTTTTATGCAGACCGTTTCACATGTGTGCAGTTAGCATTAAAGCCTATAATCGTTGGCACAGTGGACCATTTATTCTAAAATTTACTCGTTAAAATGTCCAAGAAATTTTTGAAATTTTTTTTGTCTAAAAAAAGTTCCAAGAGCAAATAATCATCAAAAATTATATTTGTAAAATTTAATAACATTAAAAGTAAAATATCCCATTATTGATTTTTGTCCAAAACTAGCCCACTGTTTAGTCCTCTTTCCACCATCAACGCTTCCTGCTGAGCGTTCAAATCGCAACCGCACAAACTATTTAGCAATTGCGCTTGATATTTTCCCACACTTCCACAGCAACATTGCAACCGCAGCGCAATAAGTGAGGTTAGAGAAGTCGTAAGTTTATTTAGTGCTTGCCTTTTTCCTTCTCCTAGAATACATACTTGGATGTAGACATTTAAACATATTTTTGCACACATATGGCAATGAAAGAGAAGTGGTACTTTGCTGAGCTAGAACTAAGCATGCGCGCACACATTGTACGAAAAAACACGAGCCAACCACGATAAATAAATAGCTGTACACATTGGCACAACATTGTCGAGTGAAAGGTGTGATTTAATTGATTAAATACCAAAGAAACACCAGGTTTTCTGTCGTCTGTCGGCTGGTTGTTTATATATGTTTGTAACTTTAACTGGCTGCGGACCATGTTGTTCGCGGTATATTTAACGCCTATTACACCATTGACTAACGGTGGCTTTCTAACAACAAATAAATATATGCTTAGTATAATGAAAGATAGAATAAATGATTACAAATACGAAAAACAGATGGCGATGTTTTTGTTCTAAGTTGTATTGTTTTAAGCTTCGACAATTCCAAGTAGAGTTCAATGTACTCTTGAAGGTTTTATTCTAGAAATCATCTCGACACATAAAATATAAATTATCTAAGCATACATTTAGGCGATCTATACATTTTTGCGTTTCAGTACATTTAGATTTATTAGCAAGAAGACTAAGTGGTTTGGGGAAGGACCAAATATCTTAAAACTCACTGCCTTATATAATATCAAAAATAGTGAATAATAGATAAATATACTTATTTTATGGGTTTACACTAAATGTAGCCAACAAAAAGCGGAAATGAACACCGATAGTCTTATTTCTTTCAGATCAGTTATACTTTTTTATAGTCAATAAAATCATTGATCCATATTACTTATTTGCAATGAACTCTCTGATAAAAAACTGGATCTTGCCTGTCGGAGCCACGTTGATTATATGACTACGAAATTCTGTTTTCATATAATTCATTCTGAATTACCAAACGTAAACTGAATTTATTAATAGTTATACAAATTTTGAACATATTTTTTCAACAAATTCGAATTCTAAGCTCATTCTCGAGTAGATTATCACCTGGCAAGAATTTCAATAATCAACAGGCCATCTCTCCAAGATATATGGGTCAACTACCAAACTACATATCACAATCAAACCAATTTTAATTTTCACAGCGCAGAAAGAGATCACGTACCGTTAGCGCCTTAGGCTGTTCACAGCGATTTGATCATTTATTCATTGCTTATTATTTCATTATTATTCCCAGTACATTGCATATACATTTCAACAGATCTACATATGGTATATGGATAACTATCAACACTTGCTGTCATGAGTGGTCCCTTGAAACGTTTGACGTCGCGATTGACGCGCTGTGAACTAGGTATGCTCACAATTAACACGCTTTAGGCTAAAAGCGGGCAATATCAATTTGTTTAAGCTTATTTTTGGTGGAGAGTTATTCGGAAAGATAAATATCGAAATTGGAGGTTGTTTTCATAACAAATAGTTCAACAAACTGGAAAGTAAACATTTGTGGGTTCACATTACAGAGAAATTGACATGTTTATCTAATGGTCATGAATGCATTGTTTGTTGACAGGTTTGGCTTTTGAGCGCTTCTAGATATTAAAACGGTTGATTTATCTGTCAGTGGAGTGTTCATGCGTGCTGTAATTTGTTTATAGCTTTTATTAAGAAAATTGAGAATAAATTCTGGAATTTATCACAATAAAGATAGACATGCAAATAGGTATTTTAGTTTATTTGATTTAATTTTTGAGGTTAGTTGAACTTTTGAACTTGCAAAATGATGGTTCCATCAGAAAATAGTATTCCAAATATTTTACAAGCAAATGACAAAGGGATATTGAGATTGTATAACAAATAGAGACCGACACTTGAAAAATATCATATTCCATTAATCCATATTAAATTTATCTTCCGAATTCAGAAACAACATTACACATATCCATATAAGATTTTACTTCTGTTATAATATAATATATACCTCATTGTCCCATTCCCACAATTGACAATCATCTCAATTTATCAACATTAAATTCCCATCAACTCAATTGCATTTTACTTGACTTACTCTAGCCAAAACAGGAAAGACAAAAAAATTGTCGATTCTCACATTTCTCTGAGCTGAACAAATTTGCTTTTAATTGCTCATTAACGGCTTTGTATGCAACATTGCACAGCTTTGTATTATCTGTGCTGCATTAAGAAACATGCTAACCATGAAATTGCTATTCATTAATCAAATATTTGAATTTGAGATATACCGCTATTGACCGATTCATCACTTAAGTAATGTCTCTCATTTTATTCAAATTGTATTTAAGTACATATTAGTGATTATTAATGGGTAGACGACTATTGGTAAATTCAATTGTTAAGCTTTGAAGGCGGAAATGTGAGAAAATTAAGTGGAATTAGTGAAATACTTTATCAGAAATGCTTAAATTGTTATAATTCTTCATATTTTATATGATTAAAAAAAATCCTTCTTCCTTTCAGTTGTTAGTTCAAATGTTGTCAAACATCACGAAGAACTCAGTTTTTTTTTTTAAGTTAAATTTTTTTAAAATTTCATCCAAAAGTAACTACAATAAAAACTTTACCACTTATAACCATTTACTGATCTCGCCGCCATCCTTCATCCATTCAGTTCCACGCCATTTCAAAGGAATCCGCATCGTCTTTGCAATCTCAAAAGTGAGCCACACTACTTTATTAGCCTGATATATGCCCGAAACCATCGTTTAGGGAATTATTGAGATGGAGTCACGCAACACGCTCGCGTTTGGCACCCTTGTGCACAACATGCGACTACAAATATATTCAAGGAAAAAAATTTGAATTCAAGAAAGCTAATCGTGCACTACCTTTTATCCTTTTAGCGTTGTCATAAATAATCATTCTCTTGCGCCAAATTTATTGCCGATATTAATGCGCTCGGCTACTCCACTCCATTTGGTATTAATTGCTTATTAATGTTTGCTTGGAAACATTTGTTATAAAGCGCGGTATTTTATTGCCAAAAATATAAAAAAAATTATATAAAAGGGATTGCAAATGGTTGAGAATGTCGCTAAATGGTCGTTTGCCAGCTGATTCAGCTTCAGAGTCGTAAATAGTGAAGACGCTTAAAAGGTTCTAAGATATCAAAGGAGTATAAAAGCGGTGACATATTTGTGGGTATTTACAAATGAAGTAGTAGTTAAAAGCATTCATTTAATAGAACTACACACCTCTTTTTTTTTAAAGCGCTATTTAATGCTACTCTTCTTCTCGTTCGGTGACTGAAAGTAGCTATTTTTTCGAAGAAAAACCACAGAATATACTCCATTCAAACAAATAAACGAGCAATATAATGTGATAATCCATTGAACCCGGCAAAAGCTCAAACACCTACCCGAAGTGACTCAACAAAACTGCAACAAGTTGATAATAAACATAAGATAGATATTGACACGAGCAATGGCATGCATTTGTGGTTACATAAAGACGGCCGGTGGGGTAATAGATCACCCATAATATAAGAAGCAGCAGCGTATCAGATCGGAATTTCTTGTAGAACCAAATCATTAAAGCCTGCATGCCGTACACTCGGCCACATATAAAAAGCTGAGTCCATACAACATATAGATTGCTTAAAAAAATCCGAGGATCAGCATTTGTAGCGAATTTATCAAGCTAACGTTGGCAGTGATTACTCATAAGCTAGCAAAATACGGCTAAAAAGAAATAATAATAGAGAATTTTACATTTTTATCTCGGTGAATGCAAATATTATTGTTATATTTCTAACACGACGCCCGCTCGCTTTACTCGTATGTCGGCAAACATCAAGATGATTAATTGAATTCGCAGCCGACAAGTGAGCACTTCGCTTTGTGTACAACAAACTTTCAAATGTGCGGTTTTAAAGTATTTATTGTTTCTATGTGTTTATTTGCGTTTTTTTATTAATTTTTATGCAGATGATTATCATATAAATACAATCCACCGATTTTATTTCATCTTTCACTCGATAAGTAGTCGGCCGCGTGTGGCTTTATTTGGTTAAGTTCACTTAAATGTTGCTTGTTTGTTTTTGTTGTTATTCTTATTTTTGGCAAATCATTCAACTCATAGTTATTATGTAGTCACTTTGTAATAATAACCCTCTCACGTTAACAGTTGAAGTGATACTGCAAACAATAAATTCTATATTCTATGCTGAATATATAAATATTTTTAAATTATATATATAAGTGTGTTTTTTCTTTAAGCCATTAACTGTCTGAGTTGGCATTATTTGTTCGTTTATACAACCTAAAATAACCGTCCTGTCAGCTAATGTCGGAAATTTGTGTGAATTTGTCTGAGCGCGGTTAAACAAAAGACTCAAGACACAAACCTGCCAATGTAAATATCATTTGTGCGGTTTATGGCATAATCTGTTCGTTTGGGCTGAGCTAAAATCAGCGGCAGTTATTAGCAAAAAATATCTTGTTTATTGTTGTTGGTGATGTAGAACTTTGTTGAATAACAGGAAACAAATATTTATTGAGGTTGAGTCACAAAGAGAATATGAAATATTAACCTTTTCTTTATTTTGGGGTTTCCAACATTGTTTAATACTTCAGTTGAGTTAAGTTGAACAACTAAATATTTAGATATGGGAAATTCATTTTTGTAAAGTTTATAACAACAAAAAATCAAAGAATGTAAAAAACCTTAAGAACCTTGTTTATAATTTCAAATACGACCAATAAACCTGCTTGCTTCAATAGTTGAAGACCACCGGATTCTTATCAAGAACTTTCTTGAATAATCTATGATAAACGTAAAATAAAACAGATTATTTTTCATTACACTTCATTTTTAAAAGATCTCAAGATCTGTACTACTGATCATTCTGCATTGGTATCAGGCCTCCCTTCATAAAAAGCCACGTGTTCTTCAAATCACATAAACACACATAGAATACAATGACTATCCCCGCAATTATTATGTGCTAGTAAAACTAGAATTTTGATTTACCTTCGCCGCCGATAAGCATCATAATCATGAGCGAAGATCAGAAAAAACGCATAAAAGAAGAACAAAAACGCTTTAAAGGCACAGTCAAACGAAGGCGATAGTAATAAAACACTGCCTCACTGAACCGAAATACCCTTCAAGCACCAATTGCGCAACCCAACAGAGGGCACTCAACGAACGAAAACATTACAACCACAAGTACACTATGCAAAGTACGTTTACGTAGACGTTAGTGGTCGTCCTAGACGCCAAGGCTTTTGGAGATCCTCAGCCAGAAATTTTACAACGCTCTCAATAATTTGGAACAGGATATACCCGTAACGGTCGGTGTATGGACTCCTGTCGAACCCCGCTCAAGCCACAACAGGCCACAGCTGATCGTTATTGGCAGCCAACAGTTCACTGCTCGGAGTTGATTTTTGCTGGTTACGCTGTGTAGCGGCCTGTTGATTTATGCCAGCCATGCAGCATCACTGATTGACGGTTTAATTCCGCCGCCGTCATCACCGCCACAACTAACAGAAAGAAGGGAAGCTTCTACAACAACAGCAATAAAACACTGTTATTTCCATGTCCAGCGTGGTTTTTGTTGCTGGGGTTATGGCTGCGACTGCTGTGCAATTTTTGCTTTCCGCTCATTTCTTTGCACATTATTAAGCATGTGTATCCCCGTTGCAACAGCAGCAGCTGCGCCTACCATCAGCAGTCGGCCGTCGACAAGTGCCGTCGTCACCATCTCACCGCACTTAATAAATTTCCATAATGAGCAAATGCCTAATCGCGGCATTATCCCAGCTGAGCGCTGAGGAACGTAAATTACTTCGTCTGTGGCGTTATTTCTACTACATATATGGTATAAATAAAGCTTTGTTTTTGTGTTTGCATGACCTGTTATGTTGACCGTGAAAAATTTGCTTTGCCGGCGAAAAGAAATTATATTTGTACACGTGTTGTGGGCAATAAGGGAATGTTAGTGGTGTCTTGAGCATTTTTAATGAAAAATTATTTACGCATCTGAAACGGACTTTTTGGATCTTCTTCCACCGTCGACTGATACAGTATGACCTCTACGATTGCCTTAAAAACCTTCTCTATCTAGTTCTCATCGATGTTCTGTTCCCAATTTGAGATTTCGTTAAATATTAAACCGAGTTGTCAAGTATCAAAGCAAACCAACTAAACAAATCAAAGATATGCCAAATTTATGTTAAATGCTTTAATTCCACTATGTAATACTGTAATACAATCAGTTTCATACTTTACTTTCATTTCTCTTAATTGCAAATATGCATTATAAAATATTTTCAAATTATATAAATGGTGCCAAAGTCATTGATTTATCTTTATTTTCCCATGAATGCAAACGCGAAGGTCTACAAGTGCTGGCAGACAGACTGATATGCAATCAGATAGTCAGCGACCCTTCTTCGTCCAAATGCAAAAGTCTCAACCGGCGAAGAGTCATTGAATATTCAACAATTGATCGTTTATCGATCGGACAGTCAGTCTCACCATTTTATGGCTTCACCACTGCAGCAGCAATGATATTAAGTTTCAATGAAACACAGAGTAAACTGTATATGAATACAAATGTACAATCACATATGCAAAACTGGAGTGCTCTTCAGTTAACAGTACTTTGCATAGTAATTAGCGCATGACATTCGATTGATATTATGGTCATAACTGTACTCAATGATTACAAGAGAAATATTATATTTATTAAGAATAAGAGAGAAACATTTTAAATATATTCCACATCCGGTCATTGAAATAATATAACGGGAAAAGTTACACAAATTTAATTGTATTTGATAATGTTGTATGAAGAGTTGAAGACACTTTTGATTTGATTATTTAACAATGCCAAATTCCCTTAATGACCATAAGTGCTTAATTACAAAATCTTAATTTATTGTTTCATTTGCCTTAAGAATTTTAGTGAATTAATGAACATGTGTATACTATTTTATACCAACACTCAATATTATTTACATATAATACATATTCGTTTATATTTTTGGCATTGCCAGCGGATTACTTCACAGTTATGATTTATTTAGTATGACTCAATTACTGTAGATGGTAATACATACTTTTTTAATTACTCATGTTTCTATTTCGATACAAATGTATATTCCCACAGACAAGCTCCATTCTGGTTTGTTTGTCAAGTAGTTGCCATTCATTTACTGGGGTGTGTTCACACTTTACCAGCACACCGTCCATTACAAATGCAAATAGTGTCGAAAGCAGCTTGTAAACTCAATTTGTAGGCCTTGGACAAGCATATGCCCGTTCTAAATTAAAAATAATAATTTCATGTCTTTATAATTCCTGAGATTTTATTCAGGAAGAGATTCGTAACAATTGATTGTTGTATGTATTCCTAGTGAGCTCATGCACTACAATCTAGGAACATATGCAATATATTCGGCATAAGAGCTGCTTTGTCTGGATATGGAATATCAGTTTATTCTTCATTTTCTATATTCGGCCTCAAAATTGGATGACATCTAGTCCCCAAGTGAATGCACTAACGACTAAAAGTTGAATTCTAAGCCTAACAGAGGCTAAAGTCCAAAAATAACAAACAAAATATTCATGAGTATGTTCAAGTATATATATTTATAAACCCTCTCATTTGCATTCAGTTTCCCATGAATAGTTGTGTAACGTAAAACGCTTCAAGCACCACAATAAAATGCCAATAAATGCCCTATAAAATGCATTTAACTACCAGATTTACAACCCGCCACCGCGTACGCACTAAATTTTAATCCTGCATATCTAAGCGCTGTAAATAAATCCATATGGAATGCAGCTACATATATATAAATATAATATGGCAAGCAGGAAAAAGGAAACAGGATTTATTATCATGCTTAATTGCTGCCGCAGCTGAACAAAAGATGCAGCTGAAAGCCGAAACATAATGAAAAGCGTAAAAGCAAGAAGCTATAAATGTGCAAAGCGTTGCATACGACCAAAAGTGGTATTGCACGCATCGTACATGTCACAGGAAGAAGTAAGCGAAGCACATGCGAATTGAAGTGTAGGTGGCTTTCGGCGATATATGCATATAAAGTATTCTGCTGTTCAGATTTTTGTTACGTGATTATAAAGAGCAGCATGCCGCTGTTTTTTGTTTATATGTATGTATAGATGTATGTATGTATGTTTATATGTAATGTTAAATTAACGAGACTTGCTTTGCATGCAGATTTTATGGTTTTGGTTTTTTATGAAATGCAAATCATAAAGATCACAGAAGCCATGACATTTTTGCTACACGTTTTTGTTGTTTTTGTAGTAACAATTCTTAACTTTTTGACTTGACGCGCCTTTTTCATATGAATTCTGCTGCGAAAGCTCTCCAGCTGTACCCGCGCCCATGTCAATGCCTCTGATAAGATCAAAGCTATCTGCATGTTATTGTTACTTTTTTATGTTCACTTGTTTTTGCTATTGCTATATTACCATCCTCTTGTGGTTGGTTATTCAAATTCTGCCACTCCCACAAATCACGAATTGCGCCTGAAGTGGCAGTGACGGTGTTGGTGTTCCGGTGGCGTCGTGCGCTTTTTGGCCTCTGCAATTTTTTTACGTTGCTCTTCAAATGTCACTTTGTTGTCGTGTCGCTGAGATACTTATCGCAACAGCACTGTTACACTCATTGTTGTTGTGTCATTGCTGCAGCCATTGGTGGATTAGTTTTTACAACAGTCGCATAATGTTTGCCACATTGCAAATTAAGCGAAGATGAGTTGAGAATATGAGGAGTCGGAATTGCGTTGTTGAGGGTGAAAATACGGGAAGTTGACTACTGACTAAATTGAGAATGCGGACCTGTCTGAAGCCAATCGTTTTCATCGTAAAAGTAAATGTTCTCTGATAATATTAGATAATAACTGTTATAGCAATGAATTTGACTATCAACTCTAAGCTTTAGATACGTCCCTGTCCTATTTAGAATCAAAATATGAGTGAGTCTGTGTCACATCACATGATACAAGAAACGAGGCCAGGCTGTTCTTATTCCGAACTCGAAATAATATCCGTAAGGCCTTATCCTCAACTTTGAATTGTACGAATAAATTAAAAAAAATATAAAAGTACCGCGCTTAAATCACACACATCCTTAATTTTTAATCTCCACATTAAATAGGTTAGAATTACAAAATAAACTCTGATACTAAATAATTGAATAAAAGTGCGTTCGCACAGCAGCTTAATTAATCTTATTTAACATGTAATGTGTACTACTTTTTTGATTGCTTTACGCAACTTAGCTACTTTCCGCTATCGATTGTAATAAAATCAATATAAATTCAATTACAGAAATGGGGCAGTGACTCGCTGCAGCGTTACAACACGCAGTGCGGCCAGTGGAGCACCGCCCGTCGTGTGTGACACGAACGCCACGATGTCGATTTGTGCGTTTACACAATTCAATAAGAGATTCAACTGTAACAATTCAACTGAAATGACAACAACACTAACCAATCGCACTTCTTCCAATAAGATTATAGGGAAATTGTTGTTTTATCGGAGCAAAACTTCAATAATATTGTCATGAGAATTTCGGTTATTTCTGTCTCCTGTTCGATATTCTAAAAATGAGAAGAACTCGAACAGTTTACTATATATTTTCCAAGTTCTTTTAAGTAATGCACACTTAACGAAATAATTATTCATGTATGCTTGTAAGTCATGTCCGACTATTTAGAGAACTTGTTCAGTGTCCAGTTGCTAACAAATAACACGCAACGGCCATTAAAATTTATAAATCGACATAAAGACAAGGACAACATGCTATCAAAAAACACTTGTAAATAAATGAAAGCACTGAAGTAGATACAAAAGAATGAGCAATTACTATCCACCCACTTTGCTCAGTTGGGAGTACGAGATCTGGTTTTCCTTAAATGTAGTTCAATTTTACTATCAGTGATCAGCATCATTTAGATCCTGTGGTTTCATGGAGTATTCCTCATTTTAAACAATGATGAAGCCTTTAAAATTGTCGGCATATAAAAAAAAACATTATTTTATTGAAATTTGATTTTAAATGTTTTCAATCAAATATTTTTGCAAAAACTCACCACTAATTTATTTCCAGACTGATTCCATTCAAAACTGGTCATCGGTGTATTTGAAATGTGTAGAAACATTGTTCATCAAATATCAAATATTGAATATATGATTCTCGATTACACTAAAAATAATAAATATTAATAATAAGTCAATCAATAGTATTGCATTTTTTAGTCTTACTCAAACTCATATACCAAATCTGTTATTTCCCATAATGTACAAAACAAATGATAAGCAATTAGTAAATTGAGTTTGTGCATCATGTTCCCAAGAAGGTTACAAAATATCGGCGCTTTTTGGCACTAAGAGACACTGTGGGTTAACCATTCACTTTAGTAGAATTTAGTGTGTGAACTAAAGCCATTTGAGCGCTTCACTTTTCATTTATTAACATTTGTTTGCGCATTAATGAGTGGGTATCTGCTAAAATGCTTGCATTTGAATGGTTAATTAAAAATTCATTGAGACTTTATTAAGCATCCACGCATAACAAACTACCCAAATGTGGATGTTACGTACATGTTTTCAAAATTTTAACTCATAACGCTGCCAAACAGAACGAAAAAGTGGGCAGTGAATTGTAATCCATTACGTCATATAGTCATAAATATATAGGTACCGTTATATTAAACCGTTTGTATGTTAATGAGAATGTGCGGCAGAGTGGTGAATGTATGATTGAGCATTTTTTGGCAGCAAAGTTTTTCAATTTGTAACTAACGGTAAGTGGGAGTTGCGAAAAATTGCGAAATTAATTAATTAAAACTTTTTGGAATAAAAATAACTATTAACTTAACTATTTTTATATTCGGAAAATATTTTTCTCAGTTGAAAGTAAAATGATACTAAAAATATGTTTATAAAAAATGTTAACAATTTAGCAATAGTTAAGTAACTAACATTGAATTATGTTGCCTTATGCTTTTTATAAAATTCGCTATTTCAGTGAACACACATTTTCATATATACATAGATATGTTTTCATTTTGTTGTGTACATTCGCATCGCGTTTGCCATTTTTCATTTTTGGCTGTCATAATTTGCAATGATTTACGTTCATGTAATCGCGCTTTGCCTCAAATACCGTATAGAACCACGCGCACTCGACCGCGTAACCGCCACAGCAACAACTATTTTTCGTTGCTTTACTATTTAATATTTTCGCATTTGTTCTCACAAACAGTGGGAACACGCTGTGAATATTTTGGCGGTTTCATACGCGTAAATTGAATTATTTCGTGCATTCACCACTGAAGCATTGTCGCCACTACCAGCTGGAAAAATGTTTCATGACACAGTTGCCAACTCGGCTGATAGGTCGCCAACAGGTGGTGGAGTAATTAAATTGCAAGATGGGTGTTACTATAGGTAACAAAGGTGGGAGATTGAAAACAATTTTTTTATACTCTCGCAACCTGTTGCACAGAGTATCATAGTTTTGTTCACATAACGGTTGTTTGTGTCACCAAGAAATAAAAGAGTTAGATATGGGGTTATATATATATAAATGATCAGGATGACGAGTGGAGTTGAAATCCGGATGTCTGTCCGTCCGTCTGTCCGTCTGTCCGTCTGTCCGTCTGTCCGTCTGTCCGTCCGTCCGTCCGTGCAAGCTGTAACTTGAGTAAAAATTGAGATATCTTAATGAAACTTGGAACACATGTTCCTTGGGACCGTGAGAGGGTTGCTTTCGAAAATGGGCAAAATCGGTCCACTGCCACGCCCACAAAATGGCGAAAACCAAAAACACATAAAGTGTCATAACTAAGCCATAAATAAAGCTATGGAAATAAAATTTGGTATGAAGGATCGCACCAGGAAGGGGCATATCTGGATGTAATTGTTTTGGGGAAGTGGGCGTGGTCCCGCCCCCAAATCGGTTATTTATATATATCTCGCAAACCAATAAAGCTATATAAACCAAACTTTCTGCAGTCGTTTTTTTTAGCTACTTCTTAATACAGTCCAAAAATGAAAGAAATCGGATAATAACCACGCCCACCTCCTATACAAAGGTTAGGTTGAATATTACTAAAAGTGGGTTAACTCAATAACGAAAAACGCCAGAAACACTAAATTTCACATAAGGAATGGCAGATGGAAGCTGCACTCAGATTTTTTTACAAAATGGAAAATGGGCGTGGCGTCGCCCACTTATGGGTCAAAAACCATATCTCAGGAACTACTCGACCGATTTCAATGAAACTTGGTTTGTAATAGTTTCCTTACCTCCCAATAATATGTTGTGAAAATTGGCCAAATCGCTTCACAACCTCGCCTACTTCCTATATACCAGAACTTTGAAGACGATCTGAATCGTTTACTTTACAATATATAAAGTAAGCACTAGTGAAGATATCGGTGCAAAACTTTGCACAAATACTGTATTTATAGTGCGGCAGCCCATTTCTAAAAATCGCCGAAATCGGACCATAGGTTTTCAAGGCCCCATATATCGAACATGAGGACCTCGGTGCTTCTAACCTAATATTAGGGTTTCCAACTTTCAATGGACTTTATACAATATATATGACGAATATGTAGGTTAAATTGTGTATTATATAATATTAATTAAGTTAAATAAATAAATTGCGAGAGTATAAAATGTTCGGTTGCACCCGAACTTAGCCCTTCCTTACTTGTTTTAATTTTATGTTGACTGAATGGCAAAAAAGGTTGGGACTCTATATCAGGTCCCAGACTCAGTGAATATAAGTTATAGCTACAATCACAGAACATTGGCTCTATGTAAAGATGTTGTGACCTATCTCTGGGAATTCTCATCTCATGCTCACATCAGTCTAATTCTAGAATATATAACTATGAATGTTAATAAATACATCAACACATCAAGATAATAACAAATCCCATCATGAATTTCTACTCAGTTCTAACAGGTCAGCTATTATGAGTTTCCGATATACAATTTGTTCTTGGTGGATTAAACGATTGTGACAGTTTCACCATCCCACACATTATATTTAACTATTCTTAACCGGAAAGGAGCCGAATTTTCTCCAACGTCCGTTAACTCGGAAGAATTAATTTTTCTGATGTTACAACAACAAGTGTTTCATTTCAAATTGATATCAAATTAGAACAAAGCTTATTAGTACTAAATAGTATTTCTATAATATACTCGTAAACCATCACTCAAAGTCACTTTACAACAAAATTCGTTTCTTTATTTTTTCCGAAAAGTTGTACCCCAATTAAATATGTAAAATTGGTCTGCTAAGAAAAGAGAACGAATTTAAAATAATAAAAATCAAGCGCTGTCAATGATCAGCGACATAGGCATGTCAATATGCATTTGCCAGCATGCGAGTTGTCGATTCTGTTGGCTGTCTGTGGCGGCGCTTGACCAAATACGGCCGTTATGCGGGTGTTTGTAAAAACATAACACCGTCCTATGCGAATATGTATGCGTATGAGTGCAATCCAAGTGCATTTATGTGCTTGTGGGAGCAATTAATGAACATTTGCACTACATATTTGGCCATGTAAGTAATTGTTTTGTAATGTAGATAACTGACGTTGCCTTTGGCGCGCTGCTTTTAATTTGACACCAGTTTAATTCCGATTTGTCATTCATATATATGTATGTATGTCTATATGCGTGCAAGTTGTTGAAATTATTTGTCATTAAATGGCGAGACTAATTGTTCGCTGAAAGCACAATTTGTCATGACAAGGCGAATACTGGTGGTGGTCCGTTTGCGATATGGGAAGTTCTGAGAATGCACATTCTGAGAATAATATTAAGAGAAATCAATAATAAAATGTGGCATAGAATTCTTTTAGACTAGAAATTTACTGCCTTAGGCTTAAGAACAACTTAATATTATCTATAAATTGGATAGGGTTCGGTGAGGTTCAGCTATGAAATATAAATTATATGGAGCTGGAGATGTTATTAGGATCTTAAATCTATTTGACAGCTCACATCCGAAACTCATCTGACAACTACCAGTTGACATACATTTGACAGTTGTCACTGCATGTTCACCAGACATTTGTCATCTCCATTTGATATCTGTCATCTGAAAATTTTTGAGGGTATTTATCGATTTTTAAAATATTTGTAGTGAATACCCACTATTAACACATTTTGTCGGGCAAACTCGTAAAAATTTATATCTTCAGCAATTAGCTACGTTACATCAACCGCGAGTTTCAACCCGGATTTTGCAGTGGAATTACAACACAGTAACATCGACTTGCTTCTATTTATAATTATATGAGTGTATTTGAGACTAAAAATCAATCGATCGTGCCATACGCCGTCAGCAACAATAGTAATGGCAGCAGAACAATAATAACACTGAAGGCAACAATAATAAAGAATTCCAAAGAAGATAAACTGCAATCGAAATTACGAACGATTTTTATCGCAACAATCCATTTACATGCACGCACGAATGATGTGATGCGTGCAGCGAAGGTGCGCCCTCAAATGTGGAACTTATTGCACAATGAAAGAACAAAAAAAAATATACAACATCGTATGAAAGTTTACATATGCAATTCCAAGCATTTTATATGTCAGAACATATCCTTAAAGACAATAGTTGATGATGTAGTAAGTGACATAGACTCGAGGCATTACCCATTGGAGCGCTGTGACATTCCAATATCAGAACGACGTGTGGTATACAAATCCACATGGTAGTGTCTTTGTTTGAGGTGTGTGGCCAAAAGTATTTTTAAACGAGACTTTTTAATACATTTGGCCCTCCTTTCGTATCGCATCGATTGGCAATAAGTGCGAAGTGTCATTAAAATAAAAATGTCAACAGTTTTCTGTTCCAAGCTTGTAGACTTCATTGGCGAATGCAGCGAAACTCATGTCAGCACTCATTTATACCCCATTTAAATGTAAGTTTGTGTCCTTTCTGCTGTTAACTGATTTCAGATATGTTTATTTGTTGTCGTTAACATTTACTGTTATTGCGAACTGTGTGCCATAATTTGTTGTTGAAATGTTCATAGCTTTTAGATGCATTTCTATTGCCTTACTGAAACTTTGACTGCAGTTAAGATATCCTAAGTATGTATACTTGTGTGTTAAGAAGGCAAAACTAGATGGTGTTGATTACCTTTTTTCAAAAGTATTCATTGGGATACTCTAATTTATCTTTTTTTCCTTTTAAATCATTTTTTAAGTCGGTGTTTTTAATCTCAAAAATCAAATTTTTCAGCAAAACTGGAGTCATTACAGTCCTCATTTATCTTCCTGGAGTGCAATTATTTCCTCTTTATTACACTCTTGCACTTATTCGCATGCTTTTGCACACTTGTTCATTTCACACTTTTGCATATTTATCGCCTGCTTGGATCTTATGAAACACCTTCAACATGCGACAAGGCTGTAATTGATATATACATTTCGGCTAACATAGAAATTTAAAATTTACTTATATACGAGCTTACCTTTCGACATCTGTAGACAACTGTTTGCGGCACGTTGACAATTTCCAATGATTCAACACGCGAATTGCAAATAAAATTAACATATCGCGTGTCTAGACGCCATACTCTCCAAGTACCATGATTACTACTTTTTTAAATGTTTATCATTTTATGGCAATCGCAACTTACACACACACGTACATATGTACATGTATATATGTCAGTGAATACTCTATATACTTGAAATATGCTTTGTTGCTGTTGGTGTTCATTTCCTTGGTTAGACATTTTGATAATTTTATATGCAAATCAGATCAGTCATAAAATACTGTAAACTCACACAAAGGCGTCAACTCAAGTTGATAAATGGCTGTTTGTTCTGAAAGTAGATTTAGAGATCAAGCTAAAAGCTGTTTGAATGGTGTAATTTAGTTCTAAATTTGATTGCTTGTTGGTTTATAGTACTTCCTGGTAATATTAATTTATCAATCGAAGCCTCTCATGTAAATAGGTGAGTTCAATTGTTCAATTCAAAAGACTTAAGAAACGAACCTGAGTCCGTAGAGAAGCAGAATAACTAGAGTTAGGGTTTACAATGAAACAATGACGGCAAAACATCGACTGTTAATCAAATATAAACACATAGCGCAGTGAACCAGAAACAAATTTTCATTTTGTAATGTAAATGTCTTCAGTAATTTTTCTTCTACTATTTTCGTTATATTCACAGTATCATGACCTGCACATCAATTCTCTTAATTATTGCCGAGGGAAAGAAGTTTGTTAGCATAAGGGAAAAATTATTGCCGAAAAATTATGGATAGTGCAAATAAATTAATTTTCCCCAAAAAATGTGTTTTATTTTAAATTAAGTCCTTTTTTTGTACTTTGTAAATATCGATACCAAAGATATCTCACCCTGTATGTCAAGAAATAAGTTTCCTGCGTACGTCTACAAACATTCATGGATATGCTGGTATTATAATTATATATGTATATGTTTTGTATATCGAGTGCAATTGTTTACATGTCTTATTGTTGTCAGGTATTTGGGTCAAACGTGTCATGATTTTGTTTACATATTATTTTGAATAACAACAATGCAGAAATACCTGTTTCAGCCAAAGGCAATCAATATTAGTATGTAAAGTATCTAGCAAGTGGTTAGGTCAGACGCGCAGTCTCCTGCAAAATGTTCGGAGGATCAGCAGTGACGGCGCCATGATTGAAACAAATTTTTGCTTCGTGCTTGTGCATGTTTGTGTAGAGAACATTGAATATATTTATATATATTTTTACGTTAAACGAATTTAATATTTTTATACAAGCTAAATGGATATTTATATTGTCCATTAATCCTGTAAAATTTGAATTGCCAAATAATTTTCTAAAAATATTGATATCTTAAAGAATTTTTACTCTCAAATATACTACAATATCCTTTATAAGTTCAATAAAATATTATTCTGCGTAGCTTATTCCATTGCTATTTCAGCCTCATTGGCCTTCCTGAGTTTATGCTCACTTTATTACAAATTAAGCGCATTTAATTGCTTCAGTTTCTGCCTTGCTCTACTAGTTCACTTATATGCAATTATACAAATCTATATTGCACTTATTAGCACACACACACATGTCTTCAACATGTGATTTGAACTCTGATTGCAAACGAAGCTCGTTAAAATCAATTTTTTTCGCCGCCTAAGACCACAATTGATTTGCCATGCCACCCAGGCGGTGCTGCCTATTCCAGTGAGATTGCTTGATTCGATGATGGTTTTTGTTAAAAAATTTAGAACAGGTTGAATTTCCGCTTTGAAGAATGAAGAATGTTGGGTCATTCGATTTTTTTTCATTTTGTTGTTTTTTTTTTTATTTTGTGGAAAATACTTTTATTGATCTAGGATTCAGCGAAATGAAATTCTTATTGTGAGCCCATTTTACTCTCAAATAAACTAATTAAACAAACTTCAATATCTTTTATAAGTTCGATTAAAAATTATTCCGAATACTTAATACCACTTCATTTTGTTCATTTCAGCCTCATTTAATTTCTAGAGTTTATGCTCACTTTATTATCAATTAAGCGCATTTAATTGCCTCAGTCTCAGAGCTACAGATAATCGTGACAGCTATGCCTTGCTCCGCATGCTGACTTACATGTAATTGTACAAATCTATTATTGCATTTATTACATATGATTTGATCTCTGATTGCAAACGAAGCTCGTTAAATTCAATTTTTTGCGCCGCCTAAGACCACAATTGATTTGCAATGCCACCCAGGCGGTGCTGCCTATTATTTTCTATTATTTGTTTTTTGTTAGATGGTAGAACAGGTTGAATTTCCGCTTTGAAGAATGAAGAATGTTGGGCCATTAGAATTTTTTTTTAATTTTCTTTGTTTTTTTTTTTAATTTTGTGGAAAATGCATACTATCATCTCAGATTCTGCGCTATTAAATTTCCAATGTGAACTCAAAGAGTTACATATGTATTTCTTAAACGTAGAGAGCCACACCGAGTTCATTGCGGAATCATGGTATTAAGAGAAAAATGTTGTACGATTTTTTGTTTGCCTATTTTAGTAAGAATTTTTTTCAAGATTTTATAGAACTAACCTTTTTTGTTTTCATTGGACGGGATCACATGATACCACCCAAAAATTAAAGCATCATGTAGTTGCTTAAGTTTTGGACAACACTGTAACTTCAATAAATAATTCTACAAATTAAACAAAAATTAATAGCAAAGTTGTTACCTTGTTGTGACAAATTATTTCAGATATTTCTGCACAACAAAACCGACAACAACTACTATGTGACCATACAATTCTTCCACATACGAAACTAACATCACATTGTCACAATTTATGCAGTGGCGCGTTGTCAACTCATGTGGGAACAATTAAAAATTAATTAAACACACACATACCAACAACATACTTTTAACTGTACACTTTATAAAACCACACAGCAAAGTATTTCATATCCTCATTTGGAAAGGTTAACTCACTGCCAGAAGCACAAGAAACGTATTTGTTGT
This sequence comes from Zeugodacus tau, assembly GCA_031772095.1. Lineage (NCBI taxonomy): Eukaryota > Metazoa > Arthropoda > Insecta > Diptera > Tephritidae > Zeugodacus > Zeugodacus tau. The sequence continues at coordinate 77,470,856 of CM062649.1, forward strand.
AATATATATTTTTTAAATCATGAAAATCTAACAAATTTGGTGGCAGCATTGCAAGTTATCTGCTCAAATTTGTGGCAGCACACAAAAACTATATTAAACTTATATTTTTGTGTGTATGTTGCATGTGTGGAGTGCCTTATCGGGCTGACGTTTTCTTTTCGTGGGAGTTTTGCGTTAATATCTCATATATCTCAATGGAGTGATCAGGTTGGTGAAGGCGTTGAAACTGGAGTGGTCACAGCCATAACGGGCGCAAAGGTGGAGTGGCTGATCAAAGAAAAGTGATTTAGAGATAGCTGCGCTTGGCTGACAATTTGTTATGGCCTTTTTATGCCTTTATAGATTTTTTTCATGAGGTCCACTTCCAATTATTATTATTATTTACAATTTTTATTACTTTTTAATTAAATTAGCTCAATTTTATCGCTTACAAATACAAAATCAATCATGTGTAGATATGAACCAAAATTAAAAATTGTCATTTGATTTCAAAGAGATAACGAAACTCTATAAAAATATTTGAAATTTTGTTTCGTATGTATGTTTATTTGTATGCAGCTTTGTGGCAAATTGCTTAAGTCTTTACTGTCGATAATTTGTTGCGGCATTGCTTTAATCAGCGGTGCAATTTGAAAATTGCTGCTACAAATTGAGGCACATCGACTTGGCAGTCATTAATTCGGCGTTTGTGCAGAATTATAAATTCATTTTTTATAGTGGTATTCAAATTATGTTGTCTACTAATTTATGGCTAATTGAAAACATATTGCCTTTTAAAAAAATTAATACTATTACTCATTTCAGACCACAAAATTTTACTAACAAATATAACTATTAAAATATAATTAAATTTTTTGGAAATTATTTTGTATAGTTTTGTACAAAGCTAAATCTTTTTACATGATTTGATGCCATTTTAGGTACTACAAACAGCATAGTTGTCCAAAGTATTCGATTTTGTATTTGTCGTTGAAATAATTGTTAGTCCGAACCTAAAATCAAATTGCAAAAACAACTAACAAAATAGCCAATCACTTTGGAAAAACAAACCAATATTTTTACAACGATTAAAATAAATGTTGGGGACAAAAACCAATAAACATGCTCTTTAATATTGTAAATATCACGTTACATTGTTGTTGTTGTATATATATACACTCCTCAGCCTGTTAAGTGGCTGCAAATGAATTACTATTACAGTGGCACTAAATTAAAAACATGAAACTTAATAAACGAATTTGTCTGCAAGGAAATTGAGCTGCAACAACAAATAGAAACAACAAAATAGTTGAGCGCCAACTAAATGACGAACTATCTGACAGCGCATAAATATGCATTTATGTACATACAGACGAACATGCCACCGAATGTGGTCATAGGCAACACAAGAGGCTGGTTAACACGCAGTTAGCCAAAAGATTTCGCTTGAGTTTTGAATTGCTTGGAAGTGGTATATGTATTAGAGTTCAATAGACCGGGAGTTTTAGAACAGAGTAAACTTTTATTGGCGATAAAAAATTTACAACAAATTTTAATTAATTTTAATAAAACTATACTGGTTAATCTATAACTGTAGTCCAATTTATTATCAAGGTTAACTGAACCAACTGTAAGTGGGTTCTAATTTTATTTTTTGTATAGCGAAACTGTATTTTAAATAATTTCCGTATGTAATGTATTGTATGTATATATGTCTGTAATAATTCGGAATATTCACAAAATTTGTAATTACAAGAACCCGTTTTTATGCAGTAACTTAGTAAAAAGAATTTCAAGCATAAGCTCACTCAAAAATTGAAAGTCTCTCAGCTGCCTACTTGCCCATCAATCAAACACTTTTGATGTTAAAATTTATGCGTTTTTAAAATTCCTCGAAATATTGCATAAACATTAATTTTTCAATTAGCGCTAACGTTCACTTATTATAGTTTGAATATACATAACTTACAGAGTCACAGTGGGCGCACTATGCAGAAAAATAGGAATAAATTAAGAAAAAAGATTCTAATTTTTCAATTAGTTTTTAATACAATTTAATTACAGAAAATTAAACAGAAAACATTTTTATAGTGAGTCTTCTTCGGAATTCCAAATTTGAAATAATAAAATTTAAAAGTGCAAAATTCATATCATGCTAAAAATGCAATTGAATGCATGTCATTATTAATTTTAAATTTCGGGATTCGGAATATTTTCGAGACTTATATTTTTTAAATTTGTTTTCTATGAGTATTAAAACATACCGACACATTCGCTTATACCTACAATTTGAAAATATAACAATATAATTTATTTTAGAACGAATTTTCTAAAATAATACAGTTATATTAAAACCAATACTCATTTGCCATACAGTTTATTGTCATTCATAATTTAAGTTCATACGAGTAATAATATTTATATTTAAGAGTAATATATTTTATTTTAGTCTTTTATTTATTTATGATCATTCCAGTACAAATATTTTGGCAAATGAAGGCTTTAACGTCTCTTTTATTGCGTAGCGTTTAACAATGAAATCACTCACTGCAAATGGAATCACTCAGTCTTTGCCACACCATAGCTGCAGGGGTAATATAGTGTTGGAACTAAAGACCAGAAAAGTCTCCCATTTATGAATTAAGTGCATTCCATTATGAGTTTTTTCAAAGTTTTATGGTTTAATGTTGTTGTTGACAATAATAAAGTTTTAGCAATAATAATAATATGAGAAATTTAGTGTCTACTTTCTATATTAAATATACAGCTCTCCAATATAGCTCCTCAACACTCACTTTGTCGTGCATTTTATTATTCTGAGCGACACCCACTTGCCACCATCAAACTGGAATCACTCGTGCAGATAAAATGCTCCAATTTTACTCTCTTCACTTCATTTCTGGTTATCATTAAATGCAAGAAACAAAAAAGCATTCACCAAAATGGATTACGTTAGCCTCTAATAATCAATTTCCGCATGCCACAACTTGTCACTAGGCCATTGCAACAGCTTAACGTTGCAGCTTCTGCTAGCGGCAACTGCAATAACAAGTGTGACTGACGGCAATGTCAGACTATTTACGGCTCAGACACTTCAAATCATTCGTCTAGAACTGGATTTCACACCAGTCAGTAGGCAATTCATGCAGTCAGAGACGCGCAACCGCAAAACCATTCACGAATGTGGGGATGTACGAAGTTTTAATATACATGTATGTATGTGTGTGTATATGAATACAGTCATTATCTTGTAAAGCCCATTTGATGGAAGTACTGTCAAGACGATGTATGTCCTGTTAATGTTAGAGACTGAGGTGGAGTACAGGAGCATATACTGTCAGCTTTGCTGTTGCTCAGTCAGTTGATGTGCCTCAGAAGGAAATGGAGTTGGTGCAACAACTGCTCTTGCATTATTATTTACAAATATTATAAATAAATAATTTTACTACAAGATTCAGTATATGAACAAAAACTTTTCTGTTCGTTCTTCTTATAACATTCTTATATGTATATCTTAACTTCCTCTTAGATTTTTAATATTGTCCGCTGACAAAAATTTACTACAAAAAATTTATTTAAATTTAGTATCTTGTAATAATTTTAATTAATTAATATATAAACTATTTCTGTTCATTTTGGAGCGCTCATAAATTTAAACTATTTTTAAACACATTTATACAAGACCATCACGCTTACATTTCCTTCACCGTTAATAGCAACCTTAATACAACTTCTCATATACAACGATAATACGTAGAGAGTAGAAAGCACAATAGATATAAATGCCCATAGGCAAACATAAACAACTTTTCAGAAATAAAAGAACTCTCTGCAGCAGTCTTAATACAGCTTGAGGAAGCAAAACAAGAGCCAAATGTAATAAATGTTGGTTACATCATCAAATAAGCGCATGACTCACATTTAATCAGTACAAACATAAGTGTAAAATCGCTATAAATATATAAACAAATACATATGTATGTCTAATATTCTCTGTGAATGCCTCCAGTTGAGATGGTCGACAACAGTTTAAGTAGCGCCTTACAATTCACAAACCATTTCAGGTGACTGCAAGCGAAATGCAAGAACTATAATTACTGACAAGCAGCAGCAGCTGCGGCATAGCTGGGCGTAACTAAGCAGAGTACAAGTCACTTGAAGGAAATACTTAAAAAACTCGCATCTGAAACTTCTGAGCTTAGTCCTAACTAAGATTTCTTGCAATTTTTTTAATTTTTAATTTCAGTTGCATTCTGTGTTTGCTGCAGCGACTAAGAGAGCTGTTTTCATGTTCATGTTCTTCACATTGCAACATGCATTCACAGTTTAAGCCATAAAGATTATGATTTCGTGTTGAGGCAGTCATGTTGCATTAGCTAGCTGGTTGCCACTGCCTGCTTGCCACTGAGCCATGGCATGTTGCATGTTTCGTGACGCACATTACGGTTGATCGGTTTGTAGTATATCTAAGTAATTTGATAAGGCGCTTAACGAACAAACTTATGCACACTCACGTGTAGCTATAGGTAGTCAATGCGCATGCGCTTTACTTGCACTTTTAGTTTATGGTTAGGCGAGTATGAATGCGTATGTTATTGCGCATTAGTCTAATGCATTTCATTTGTCACAATTAGGCGTTGAATGGTGCTTCCGTTAGTGTTGCTGCTAATAATCATAATATTTGCATTTTTTTATATTTGAATGTATTAGAATCACTATTAATGGCGTAGTAGCAAATGTATAAAAAAAAGAATATTCTAAATTATAATGCATTGCTCTGTCAATTAAATTCGTTCACTTAGCTATCTTGACCACATTTCATTTAACCGTTAACTAAGTTTGTCGTTAGTACTGAGTAATTTTTCTTGGTTGACATACTAAAGTTAAATGGAATGGTAAGGAGAGATGAACCTGTTGAACTTCTACTTTTTATACTTCTGACGAAACACTCTCTGATTAAAATCTATTTTTAATATCTAAAGAATTTATTTACCTTTTTACTTAGCACTATCTTAGCTCTATGACATTATAGGATGACATCTACATCCGGTTCAACAGATTTACCGGATTTGGATCAAACAAATATTTGTTTCCGCTACCATTTAACCTCAGTTATGTATTCGCCACAATTCTATCGCCTATCAACTGTCAATATTGAAATTCTATATGATACACCTAAGCAGCCACCAGACGAACAAACGCACACAGTAGTTCCTTGACTTCCAGTAAACAACCACAGGCCACCAAGCATTGCTCTCCACTTCCAGCGCCATTCCGCATCACGGTAATGGTATTAGGTATCTGCATATGCGCACATTCCTCCGACAACCGCATTCGACGCTTCCGCAATGTCAACTCTCAGGACGATAATTCACGCTGCAAGCGCAAAGTCTTCTAGCTAACTTTGCGACCATTTAGCGGCGACAAGAACGCGTGCGCGTTGCGGCGGCCAAATGCGCTGTGACGGCAGTGCGCTGGCGCTCGGTGGCCCGGTTTTTGTTCTATTTTAAACACACACATTCTCTGACGTGAGGACGTATAAAATTCAAATAAAACAATACCAACAGCAGCCAGCTTAAGCGTCTAATATGGCAGAAGCGTATTTTGCATTATCAGCGGCTTGTGCAGCTGCGCGGTGTCTGTGTTTGCGAGCAGTGGTAGCGATTGGCGTTGGTGCGCATGCGCATAACCTGTATGTAATTTCATGTGCGACGCTTTTGCGTTTCAGTCAGCCATCTGTACGGCCGTCGTCTGACCGTCTAATCCACTGGAATTTATTGGCGCACTGCATTACTGACAACATCAAGATGCACAGGAATTTATTATAGACATCTAAGTTTATTAGCGTTTGCTGTGAGTCGACGCACGTGTCCGTGTGTGCACCAAATATGTTCAAGTTTATGCATCAATATGAACATTTATACAGACTTATTTGCCATATATGTATGTATGTAGATATGTAGTCGTTGAGTGTTGAGTTCAGTTCAGTTCCCGCCTGCAGTCGCACAACCGCCGACTCCATCAAATACAGAATTATTCAGACAAGTTTCTCTCCATTCATATAAATTGGTTTCAAAAGCAGTTTCTTCTTCAGGGCCGTCATCTTTTGAAGCGCTACGAATTTGCGAAATACTAAGAGATTAGTTCCACCTTAAGGAATGGAAATTCGTACTTGCTTGAAAAAGTTGAATAATTATTTTTTTTTTCAGAAAACGCATACATTTTACATTTCTATGAATTTTTTTAGAAACATTACAAAATCAAATTTATTCCCTTTTGCTTTGGTTCTGCAAAGCTTTTAAGAGGCTCTCCAATTCATCTTTTACCGATTCGGATGGAGATCCCGGATTAATAAAATTTCGAATAGCTTTGATAAGCCACGGTAATGGACTAGGAACAGGATTAGGAAACACAAACTGTTTAGAAAAGAGAATTAGTCATGAAATATTTTAAGCTATCTATATAGTTCCACTACTACTCACCTTAGCCTCTGTCACTGCACTGAAACAAAATAGCACGAAGATGATTAACACAATATAGTGCACAAAATTTAACTTCATTTTTTCAGTTCTAGCGGGTTTAAATGTATTGTACTGATTATTTTGAAACTCGTGAGTTTATATATGCGAAAACAATAATTTATCGTAGCGGAGGCTACAACTTTTAATTGAAAATTCTTTTGACGAATTTGCGATGACACACACTAAACCGTTATCTATTTTATTACACTTTAGACATTTTAGTTTCTTTTTCATATAATGTATATTTATCATGTGAGTTTACATCACTCAGTTTTAATTAGCGTTGTTTGACTTTTTAAGGAAGTGGAAATCTAAATTGTTGAAATTCCAATTTTAATTTTTTAATTTTTTCTGTTTTAATTATTTACCTTTTAACAAACATATTTTACATTTTTTTGGAAAAGTTAAGTAAGTACACTAATTATACTAATTATTTTCTTTCTGCAATGCTTTTAAGAGGCTCTCCAAGGCATCCTTTGTCGATTTGGACGGAGAGCCACCTTTAATAAAATAACGAATAGCTCCAATAAACTTCGTTAATGGACTAGTTTTACGTCCAGGATGAAAGAGGAATGGCTGTAGAAATATTATGAATATTGAAACAAACATAAACAAAGTAGTAGTTACATTAATGTTGCTCACCTTGGCCTCTATCACTGCATTGAAACAAAATAGCACCAATGCTAATAACAGAAGGTAGTGCACAAAATTTAACTTCATTGTTTAAACTCGACGATTAAATGCTTTTCACTAATTTTTGTAGAACTCTTGGCTTTATATATGAGAGAGTAAAATTTTTTATCCGGCACAAAATTTAAGTTTTTAATTAAAAATTCCTTTGTGTAATTTTCAATGACAAACACTAACTAGTAATATATTTTATGACAACCTAAGACTATAGTGAATAATTTTTGTTTATAAAACAAATTCTGAACGAACATATATCTTGCTTCACTCTGGTCAGAAATATATCTTTTGAAACTTTATATCTACTGCAAATGCATCAATAAATCCCATTTTGAGAGCTTTCAGTTATTTTTCGTAATCTTTAAATCAAAAGTGTATATACATATATGTTAATATGAAATAAAATATAGGAACGCCAAACCGATATTTCTTCTTCCACAAAGGAGTTATTTTTACTCTTCCTTTCTTTATATTTTTACTCAACACTAATAAACATATATCTAGCTTAAAATATCAAAAATTACAACAAATTATAATTATTTAACATAGAGAATCCTTCTGAATATATTTACTTTTATATAAATAATAGTTTTCATATATATACCAACATTTAAAATATCTGAAAAATTTTTAACCTAAGGATCAGAGGATTGATCTTTACAAAGCTTCAACTATACCATTCATGGCACATAAAACCATTATAATATGAATTGTAGTATTGTTGATTTTATAAAAAATTCCGGATTATATTATTTTCATACAGGGAGTGGCTTTCGCGTACATATAAATATTCAACTTTTGGTTTTAAAAAACGAATTACTTACGAAAAATCAAGTTGTAGTTTAAGTTTGCGATTTCAAAACATAAGTCAAAAATCGTTATAACGTAGAACTTCACGTAGATAATATGAGAATGAGAATGTGAAATTATTTAGTGAGCTTTATCAGTTAGCATTTTTCAAGACTTTCATATACTCACGTGTAAATATTACCGTTGTTATATATATAATACTAATTCCTATTTATAGTAATCTTTATCAAATTTTTTATAGTAACTATCACTCCTGAAAATTAATTTTATATATCGAGCTGGCATATTACACAAAAGATGCATTTAAGCTTCAAAACTATTTTTATTTATACGCACAATGAAAATTAAATATTATATTTATTGATACAAAACAGTAACCCAGGATTTTATTTTTTGTCCTCCAAATCCTTTAACAGCTCCGTAATTAAATCCTGTACTGAAGGTGTATGGTCTCTTCCTGGTTCAATGCAAGGCTGAAAACTCACAATTTGATAAATAAATATAAAAATTTTGAAAATACTTACTTTAGGTTTTGCCTCTGCTTTCAAGGCAAAAACGCCAAGTAGTATGAAGAACAGGTAAACAAAATGTAACTTCATTTCAGAGCTTCGATTTTTTAAGGTTTTACTTGGGGTTGTGTTCACTAGAACTGCTTTGACAATTGCAAAGCGAAAACAGCGCTTTTATATGCCTCATATAGTGAGATTCTAATGTATTTAGAAGTATGTGCCTACCTATGAAATTAATTGAAAAATATTTTGTGGTAATTTAGAAAACTCACTCGACAGTACTAATCTAACTAGTTTATAATGCCAGCTTAATTATAACAAAATTCATGAAATATTTGCATTCAAATTCCAAACTAAAGTGCACATTTTTTCAATTATTTATTTTATTTAAATTTCTTAAATGATCGCCTTAAGAAAGTGTTTTCCAAAAGTTCAAGGCAGTATCTCTCTCATTTCACTAGCATTGAAGATAAAAGTGAGGGTTTTCAGAAGAGGTAAAAGCTTGTTAGAAGGTGAAATCTTTCCGATTCAGAAGCAGAAAGCTCTCAACGACAGGAAAAACCTAAACTAAGTATTCATAACAGCAGGTGAAAGCTCTTGGATACTAGTGAAAGCTCTTGACATAACCAAGTTTGCAGTATTATTGTAAGTACTGCTTGTGACTGATATACTGATATTTTCTACACAAAATGAAGTAATTCTTTTTTTATATCCTTTTACATACATCGCTAACTCCGCTCACCTCGTTTAATTAGCGGCAAGCCAAAAGGTTTGTAAATCAAAGAGATGCTAGCGCGCTGATTTTGCGCAATTCACAAAACCAACTGCAAAGTTCACAGCGGATACACAAGCAGCAAAAGTTGCGCGTTGACATCTGAATATAACATTGCGACGCTTGTGGCAGATTGCGTGGCAAGATATACCAACGGATAATTGTCCCTTGCGTACGAGACGGTGGAGTTTTTAACTTTCAAAGCAAAATTTTTTACTTTCAAAGTACATTATGAAACAATAAAGAGCGTGCAAATCTAGGAAGATATCCGTATTATTACTCTGGAAGTCACTTTCGACCTGCCTGCAGCAATCCAGGAGACACACTTCTCAACTCAGTGCTTCTTCAAAATCTCCTTACAAATTATGACTCAATTAAATTTATATAATTTGGTTGGCTTTCAAGTGGACAAGAAAATTATTGCTGTGCCGGCATCGTGTCTCCATCTGTATGTGAGGGTATGGGCGTGGTCGCTTGGAGCAGCATCACGTATGTGCGGGATGTATGTCTGCTTGCATTGGTAGAAAATTAATTCAGCCATGGCATGCCTTCGCCTTCTTTGGTCATCGCGGAAAGTGTTAATTTCAGTTTTGGTCATTTGGCTTGAGCTCGGCTAGCTTTTTATGGCACTAAAGCGAGCTGCTCACTGTGACTGGCAGAGGTAGCGAAATTCTTAAGATTCTTAAATTTCAACAATTTCACGTGAATGAGTAGAAAAACTGGCAACACACCATTTTCGGTACATTCAGGTGTTGCTTATTTGTATTTTTCTTATGCTGTGGCAAGGCCTGCAGCGCGGCGATTAGTGAATACCTAATTAGGTGCTTTAATTCTCTTTTTGTTGCTACGCATTAAATCAATTAATTAACGGAAAAACAATTGAATGACGGTATGTTGGGTAGCATGCTGAAATATCTGCAATTGAAACTGATAGGATATTATCATGGATTATATAATATCACGGCACACACAAAAAAGATCTCGACTAAGCCTACTTTTACGGAAACGCGGATTAATTTGTATAAATTCTTAGAAGCATATAACAAGACTGTATATGTATAACCGCCAGTTGACAGTTGAGAGATTTCATTCTATTTCGAAATATTTCATTAGTTTTAGAGCTTTGAAAGATTTTAATTTGGATTCTAGAGTATACTACAATTATCACATAATTTTTGGAAATTTCATTTTCGAGAGCTTTCATTAGCTTTGAAGAGCTTTTGATTTTTGTAAGCAATCAATTTAATGATTCTGGATTATACAAGACCACGCGATATTCTACTAATAATACTTTTTTGATAGTATAGTGAATTTTACAAATTAAGCAACGCTCACTATTAGTCGACGGTGACCTCTCGTAAACCCAGAAGTAGTAAGAAAATTGTTAGCGACTAGTTTAAGCATGTTAAAGCAAGTTTTTCTCCTAGCATTCCTATATATGGACGCATATATATTCATATTATATATGTATATTTACAACAACACACTATCACTAGCATTTGCAAACGGTTAGTAAATGAATTTCTACAGGTAAATATACTTTTGTCGTTTGGTTTTTCCATTTTCAGTCTATTTGAGCTTTTCATTTTGTACTTTGTTGCTTTTATGCAACCATTTTGGGTTTCTCGGCCAAATATGCGCTTTAAATCCTTTATTTGCAGCGCTTTTGTTCATATCGGTGGGAAATCAGTATTATGCTTTTGGTCAGTTTTAGCTGGCTGATGAAAGTCTCGGAATAATACATGATTTTGTTTTTATAGTTAAATGCATCATCTCTTTACTTTTAACTCTCTCTCGTAGAGCTCAAATTTCCATCATCTTACAACAATGAAAGCATCTTACAAATGTGCTTTCATACTTCCCTTCTTCCAGTTTCTTAAGCACTGAAAACTACCACTTTGGCCATGAAATTCATATAAATTCTGCGTCAATTTATGAGCGCATAGTTAAATGCATAAGCGGCAATCTGCGCTGCAACAATGCAGTCTACATACACTCACACGCACTACTCTGAGTATGAACTACTCCTATGAGTAGTTCTATATACATATAGTCAGATGTCGCCGATTATTGTTAGGTAAAAGCAAGTGGTTGTGTGAAGATGGCAAATGGTAGGCAGCAGTCAAATTATAAGAAAGCTCTCGTAATTACCAATAAGAACATACATTTTATTGTAATTGTAGCAGGAGACTTTTTTGTTGAATTGCTTATAGTTATTGTTGAGTTGAGTTCAGCAGACGCCAATGAACGTGTTAAGCGTCATAATGCAAATGTATATAGTTATTACCAACACGCTCATAAATATAGCATTCAAGAGATTTTAGTTATATGCTGCCGGTTAGCCTTCAATTTTACTGATATAGAAAGATTGTAACCCTTATTATATTTCTAATTTTCAGGTTTTTCCTCAAAATATTTTATGTGCCACCCTTATGCAGTACACATTTTTAACACTTATATAGATGTCAGCAAAAAACAATTCCGAAAAATATTTTTTATATCGATTATGTATCTATATAGTATAACCCATTATTCAAGTGATTATAGTCCAACTTTATTTTTCCAAGAATTCTTCATTTACAAATTGCTGCTTGTGACCCACTTATTCATGCTAAGCAATTTAATTGCAATTTGGCTTTTGAGCTAGAAATTGCTTAGCAAGATTTTTGGATTTAGAATACTGTAGTGTTCGAGTGCTGGGCGTATTCACACTTCTCACCATATAGTTACATGCAAGTATCCATTACAAATGCAAATTTAACGATTTTAATGCCAGAATGAAAAAGCATGGTCAGTCACTAATTTCAAATTTTTTGTTGCTCCCGTTAGAGCAATTCACTTTTCAATTATATTTTATTGCTGCAGTTCACTAGAATGCAACTCTGCTCTGTTTCGGTACTTTTATTGTGATTTTGTTGCACTTAAGAAACAATTTCCAAGTTCGTTAAGAAACCATTTAAATACAGCATTATGTGCGCCTTTATGTATGTGTGTTTGTATGTATGTGTTTATGCACTCAAATGCATGGGGGAGTGCATAACACTTTATATTCTTGCGGTACTCGAAGGTAGTTAATGACTGACAATTTGTTGTCCCTGAACTGATTTTTATTCTTCCACCGATTTAAAGTTAACACACATAGATTTGTTTTACATATTTTATATAATATTGCGTATATATTGTATGTATGATTATGTGCAAATAGCTCACTTGCTTTCAGTATTAACAGTCCAATTCGCATCACATTTTATTTGCACCGACTCATTGAATGATTCATTCATTCACCAGATTAGTTACGTCATTCAAATAAGAGAAGGCATAAATGTTACTAGAATTGTTATCTGAAAATTTATATGTTATATATAAAATATATATTGTTATCATATTTTATGCCAGTATATAAAAATTTTTAAATATATGCAATATATACATTCACATACATAAACTCACATATAAGTACTCCTGCTGACATTGAGAAAAAGAATCGTCACTATAAACCAGCGAAGATTAAAGAACCCAGCAAAGTCATTGTTTAAACAGCAGTGAAAGAAAATAAGTTGGCAGCAAAGATAAGATGATTCTTACGAAAGACCTATTACGTCAACGACCAATTCTTCAGCAGTGAAGTGCCTACTCAAGCTTCCGCATTGCCATCGCTGCAGCATTACTACATACTCGTACAATTTCTACACTTCCACTGCTACCCAGAGAAGACAACCCACTACAACAGCAATCTTTTATAGCCGCTCTGGCGACATGGAGAAATCTCACTTAATCAAGCGTGTGAAAAGTAATTCTTTGCAAATTCTATTGTCCATAGCATTAGCGGTTGTTGTTCCTTCTTTTATATTGCTGTGGCTAATGCTGACTGCATTATTGTCGTTATTGTTTTTCAAGCTCTTTTATTGACGAACTCACGCGTTGCTCGAAAGGCAACAAAGTGCTTCAAAATGTGAGTATTTGTGTGCGATTGATGACTTTAGAACTTTTTATTGCTTTTTAGGCGGATTTTCATATAAATTTGCATTGAATTGCTGTCATAAAAGAAGTTGTGAAAATTCCTATCCTCTCACGAAGACACTTCTATCTTCAAATTAAGTACTTGTGCAAAGTTATTGTGTGACTTCTGCTAAAATTCTATATAAACGGTATTTAGCACAAATTTTTAGCTCAAGCATGGCCAATTAACTTCAATATTGGCGACTGGAAAATTAATTAATTATTTAATCTGTTGAGTTTTATATCCAAATTATTTGAAGAATGTTGGATATATATATATTTTCTTTTAATTTAATAAACAATAATTTATAATATCATTTTCCTTTACGAATATAATCAAAATAAATATTTATTCTATTGATTCGATTTCGAGACTCCTGAAGGGAAGATACTCAGAAATAATAAAAAATTAAATAAATTTATATGATTTATAATTGGATTAACTCAACCATTTTAATTTGTTCGTCACGCTCCGGATTAAGATTAAATGCTGTTACTAAATTGTGACAGCTACATAATTGCGATTTACGTGCAACAAAAATATTATGGAAGCGAAAGCAATAAACGTGAAATCTGCAGCTGTACTACAACACTCAGAAGCTATAGTCTTTAAGCTGATCCACCTTAATGCGTAATTGAAAGCTTCATCGAAGAAAAGACTTATGTATACATATGTACCTTAAAGCGCAGCCATAAAGAGTTTTATCTTGGAAATAATCTGCATATTTGTTTCTGATTGGACATACTTGCCAGTCGCGACAGCTGCGCATGCCCAACGACATTTATCCATACCGCAAAGGGACAGCCAGTTTGGCTTGCAGCTGCAACTGTCTATACATTTGCCCAGTTTTGTATATATTTGTTAGCAGATATATCTTCCTTCATTCTGCCTTAGACATCCGCAAATTAAATTTGCATCTGTAATAAAAAACCTTCAGCAATTTGGCAACGCAACAGGATGCCTTTGATAACGCGCACAGTGTTGCCAATTAATGCGTGCAATGTAAATAATTTGCTTCCGCATTTTTACTAATTGCAGCTGGCTTGGTGATTCACAGCTTTGGAAAGTATGAGAGAAGGAGAAGAAGAGAGTACGGCAGAAAGTATTGTTTAACGGTTATAATAAATTTACTTTGAAGTGATTTTCGGTATCGACTTAGACTTACCGAAACTCAAACTTACACTTAAACTTATTCTGAGATTTAAACTTTGGCTTAAACTTAAATTTAAACTTAAATTTATAATTATACTAGCAGACCCGGCGAACTTCGTACCGCCTTAGCGTAAATTTGGTGGTACATTTTCAGGCATTTTTTTCTCTCCGTAAGAAACATCCTCAAACCCCCTGGAATACACACAAAAAAGAATCAGCCAAATCGGTCAAGCCGGTTTCATGCTATGTCGTGACAACGGAAAACGGGTTTAATTTTTCGTTTTTGTGGCTAAGGTATACATTAAATTTGTAAATTTTTCAATGCAGAGAAAAAATTCTTACGCATAAAGACGAAAACGTTATACCTTCTTCAAAGTCGAGGTTGATTTATGTTAAGCAGCATGATAGCAACTCACACTACTTTTAATTGCAAGTGAGTGGGGATAATCCAGCAATTTTAAATAGTCTGTGAGATAATTGAATACGTCATCCTGGTTTGTAGCTGTGTCAACTCTCCTGAAATTCTAAATTGTCGCATTAAGATCGAAGAGATTCTTGTGTTTTACCACCAATATAGGTCATTCAAGCAGTCATTTATGGTTATCATATTGTGGTTTCATGTCAGGAAAAACACGATGAATAAGCTTCTTCTTTGAGTCAATGAAGTGACAGAAATATGTTGGAAATGTTATTAATCCATTGAGGTGTCAACTGGGACCCTACCATTTCCAACTGCTTCTACAATCGCAATTTGATATTGTTGCAAAATTAGTGGTATGTTAGTTGTTTATTGGCGAATCTTTATGTGCCGCCATAAAGTAGATGATTTTAATCATGCGATTATCCAGGAATAATTGGAAGAGTCTGGCGTAAATCACCTGCCAACAGAATCATGGCTCCACCAAAAAAGTTTTGGTTGTCGCGTAAATCTTTTGAAGTCCTTCGCAGTGCCTCCAGCGACTTCATGAATATCTGGAAAATCTTCGCTATAGCGCTACTTTTGACGATTTTGCAGACTGGTGTTTCTTCGATTTGCAATTTAGGAATAATTTCAAGGCCGAATGTGACGTTGGTTTGCCTACTAACAGTTGCCAAGTTGCCCCTATTCCCGTTAACATTAGTGGTGAAAATGAGAGAAATTGGTTCAGGAATTACATCAGCCCTCATATACTTTATATGATGATTTTATATTGGACTTTATGCCGAATATATGGGTCAAATTGTGTGTTTTCTTAAAAAATTAATGTTCGGTTGCACTTAGCCTTTCCTTATTTGTTACAAATTGTTTAGGGCTATCGACACAACCTTATACAGTTAAACACTGACAAAAATATTTCAACAAAGCAACAATGACAACCTTCAAAATGTTATTATTTTTTGTTTTCTTTTTTCATATTTTTGTTGTCAATTTTAAATAAAATGCTCTTTTTATTATCTTCCTCGCAATTTTTCCATATTTAATTAATTTCTAAACCTTTCCTGCCCTTCCCCGAATATTTCAAGACTTCAATTAGCCAGATCGGTTTGGCCGTTCTCGACTTTTTGCGAGACTAACGAACAGCAATTCATTTTTATATCTATAGATTAGAAATTGTTTGTATGAGAATTTAAAAAAGTGTGGATTTTAGACTTTTTCAGGACCTTATACTTCAAGGAATATTGCAAAAAAGAATTAGCGAAATCGGTTCAGCTGTTCTCGAGATATGCGCTTAGCAACACATTTTGCGATTCATTTTTAATTAATTTTTCTTAAATGAGTTTTTTAATACTTCACTATTTAATTTTTTATAATTTTCCCACATACAAACCTTGTCCTAACAATAAAGAATTCATAAAACCAAGAATCATCTGATTTGGTGCAATCGTTCGAAAGTTATGGGCGTACATACATTTCGAAGATCCATTTTTATTTATATAGAAGAAGAAGATAGATGTGTTTTGTTAGAAAAAAGTACAACAAAAGACAATAAGAAAAGCAATTCAAGCAACGGTGCGTTGCTGCAAAATAAGTAACTGTAAAACAGAGTAAATATAGTTGACACTGTATTTACATATCTACATACATGCATACATACGGCAATTTATGCGAGCATTTGATTGTGCTGTTTAGCGTTATTTCACTTGTTCTGCGATCATTTATATATGCAAACTTTTTTGCTTTGTACTTTACTTCAATAAGTTATGTAGTAAAAGATGCGAGAGATGGAAGAGAGAGATATGTACATATGTATGTACTTTACTTCATTACGTTATGCTGGAAAAGATGTGCAGAGATGGAAGAGAGAGAGAGTGCATGCCGCAAACGATAAAGAGCACACGCACACACACAAAGCGCGCTTCGCTGTAGACTGCGTTTGGTGAACGAAAAACCTTATGCTTGCAATATTTTTGATTTTTCAAAAACTTCAACCCGAAAGAAAAAGGATTTGATTTCGGAAAATTAAAAAAATAAGTATGCCACTCGCGAGCCTAGAGCAAATGCTTTATTTAAAAAAAAAAATTATAAAAATCGCTTCAGAACTTTAGGAGATTAGCCGTTACAAACATTTTTCATATAAGCGATTTTATATAATTAGTATAGATTTATGAAAACACTCCCAATTAATTGCGAAATATGTTCATCCTTTGCATATCTTAATATGAGCTAGAGGCATATTAATACGTTCTATACTATTTGCATCTAAATCGTCGTTCAAAAATCTATCAAACCCACACCAAAATCAATTTTCATGCAAGTAATATATATTTTTCACATATCTTGCCATATAAACTGCTGGAATACGAATTCGATGACTATAATTTTCATAAAATCACCATTTTTGCATATTAATTTAAATGACAATGCTCATAAATGTTAAACACTATCATTGGCAAACTAGCCGCAACTTTCATACTTAGACCATACTCTAACTCAACGCGCCCGCTGCCACATGCCAATGATGAAAGTATGCAAAATATGGTAACAGAGCAAAAACGCTCACCTTAAACTACTACAACGCTAGCATCACTTGAAAGTCAGTGAAAATATGCATGGCAGTGGCAAGGCAAAGATAGGATCGGCAATGCAAACACAAAGCTTGCCACAAGACAATGCCAGTTTAGTTACTTACATACATAAGTTTATAGGTGTGTTCGATGGCACCACTAGCAAGCAGCTTCTTAGCTTTTGCCCCAAGAAAGTCAGGCTATTGCAAGAGAATGTTGAATTGCTTTTTAATATCACCCAGTGACGCCCACTTCAATTGCCTGCCGCCGGCAATGAAGTCATATTACAATATTACCAATAAGCCTCTTATGTCCGAGATCTCTGCATTTGTATTTATTTGCTGCCAGTTCTTGGTTTCAATCATTATTTGTAATAAACAGCAGTGTTTGTTGTTGCATGAAACAATTTGTTAGCGAGAGAGTTGTTGTTAGTGAAAAGTTCGTCGCATAAGTCTTCTGTTCACCCTACATACCATAAATTTTCGCTTTGATTGCTTGGAATAAATCAAAATTCAAATATTTTAATAAAATTATTTTGCATTTAAATATTTTAAAAACTAAATTCATATTAAATCATTTTGCAAACCAGCTTCAATGGGTTCGATTAAGCTCTTCTTGGTACTTTTAAAATGTCTCATAAATTGTGACTTGCATATTTAATATGCTGGTTAAGTTATTGTATGATGACGTAGTAAAAGTCACTGGTTTGCTTTTAATGATGCCCTGAGGCTTTTTTGTGGCAAAAAATTCTACCTCTACTTATTCCTTTGTCTCATAAACAACAGGTTGAGGAGAATACTCATAAGCGTACGATGGAGTAAACAAGTGGACTCTTCAATTTATATTATTATATGTATGTATAAATCTGGAAATATTTATGTATGTATATTTCTATTAACCACACCAACACCAAAATATATTTGTGGTTCATATAAGCCTTCATTAATAAACTCTACAGCAATAACGATAGATACTAAATCATCGTCGATAGAGTTATTTTAGATCCATAACTAAAAAAATTAATTAAATTAAAATGAAAGCAAATTGATTATTTAAACATTTACTCTCTTGTGACATGATCAATTTCCTACTGATCATGCTCTACCAATGACTTCCAACTGCAATTTCCAACTACAAACTGCCAACAACTCGTCGACTTAGTGATTTGGTTTTTAATTGACACATGTTGATTGCGTGTAAGCAGCCTGCCTATTCAAGATTAAAGCCGGTTGAATATTTCACCCATGCGCACAGTCCATAAGTAAATTGCTAGATATTGCTAACTGATGTTTATTGATTAGATAAGAGCTTCAACCGGCTGGGGAATAACTTGCAAGCTAGCTCAGTTAATACTACATTATTGCTTCTTAATTAAGTTGTTACTTAGCTGAAGGTTAGCAAATGTGGCTCTTAGTCAACTATCCATAGATTTGAAGATATGCAATGGAAATTTTGTACGCTTGACGTAAACGAACATGTTTCTTATGGAAAATTCACTAAGTTTCTAAGTTAAATTTAAACCTTAGCTTTCTTCTACGATAATTTTCATAGTGGCCTCCACTTCACTATGAAATTAGCTTGAAAATTCGAATACCTTATCGCTTAATTTAATCAACATTCTCCAAAATTCTTTCTCATTAATTTTTAAAGGCATGTAATAGCCATAATAAATCATATGATACCCGTTTCTTATGGCAGAACATTAAAGCAGAGAAAAACACTTCAAAATACTTAACTGCTAATTAAGTTACAGTAAAGTGAACACAATTGCTAGGTAATCGAAATTTCTAAATTAATTAAGCGATTAGAAAGTGTAATTTATATTCTTCTTAGGGCAAGATTCTCGAAATATATTTCTATCAAAGAATTGATTCTCAGTTACATCTTCATAAAAGTCTATGGAGAAAGATTTTTTAAGAAATTAGATGAAAATAAATTTTTCTTCGTTAATTGAAAATTAGTAAGTAATTAGTTTTCATAATTTTACATAAAATTCCATCATCTTGAACCAGCTCAAGTTGCTTGAAATCTCAGTTACGCAACTATATATGTATATCTGTAATTTATGGATGCCCAGCTTAATAGTTTTCAAACAAAAAGTGTGTTTGTTGCTTGCCCCCAACAAAACGCGCTGGACCACCTACTTGGCTTAGCACTCTGGGGGTTACCGTGATCTGCGGCTGCTGATGTTTTATTGCACGTTAACTTAAAGAAACGGAAAATTGAATTTTCATTGTCCTTTAACTGTGTTTTTGTTGTTTTTACATTGTTGTTGTTGTTGGCAGCCACATGAAATTATGAAAAATAATGTGTGATGATGCGAATGCGTCGGAGATGCGGCTGGACTCGTTGATGGCGCTGGCGCTGGCGTTGCCCACCATGATAATATCCAGGAAGTGGCGCCGTCCGCCTGCCAGACGATGTAATTGAAGATGAAAAAACTGAGGAAAGAAAATGAAATGCCGGCTGTGATGGCAGCTTTGCAGCCGTAATATGGGTAATAATACGCTGCAACAGATCGTCGGTGGGTAGTGAAAGTAAATACTCTTATGATTACTTTTATTTCAGTTTAACTCTTTGTAGGTGAATTAATGTTGTATAAATAAGCTTTCGTTCGTTTATTTGTTTATTAAGTGTAAATTTGCTTATTATTGCGAGGTGTGGGTGAATGGCGATTAACAGTACGCAGGTGAGAGTTTTGCAAAATTTTATAAAGAATATATCTATCACATTTTAATACATAAGATATGCATCCCAATGCAAATATCTAAGTTTAATCGGCATTATATTATAGATTTTATCGCCTGATGAGTTTAGTTCTACAACTAAAAATTTTTTGATCGCGAGACTCAAGAAAAAATACTTCCTATCTCTTCTTCATAAATACTCGAGCACCGAAAGAATACGATAATCCGTGAAAAAATTTGTATACAAGAATGTAAAAAATATTACTTTTTTAGGTATTTTTTTCATATAAAATGGTAAACACCTGAATTTTCAGACAACGAATGAGTTGAATCTCCTATACTTCTTCCCGAACAAATAAAACAGTGTCTGCCCATTTGTGCACTAAATCACAGCTTTAAAATACAACAAACAACTCAATTTGCGCGAAAATCTAGTATTTGGCTCCACATGCTTGCAACATTCACACTCACACCCAGTCAGTAAGTGTACACAAAGCCACCGAAAAGGCAATTCACACTCCTCTACAACAACAACAAGAACATCGATATTTATCTCGTCTGCGTTGAGTAGCCAGAATGTCTTGTTTCTATGATTGATGGCATTTGTAGCCCCAAAAGTAGCGACCACAAGCACCCAACTCAAGCTAGTAAAAGTATACTTCTTAAAAAAAAACAAGATAATTTGAAATAAAAAGAGTGTGTCTGCTTGCAACAATGTAAACACCTACCACCTGTAATAAACACATCGCGCCATAGTCAAATTCTGCCCCAAAGCAAATTCAACGTGAACTCCAGTCTCAAGTTCAACTCAATACTACTGTCGGCTGTGTTATTGTTGTTGGCTGACACTGCTGCCGCCACAAGTCAAAAGCAAACGAACTGGAGGCGAGACACAACTCAAAGTCAATTTGACTACAAATCCACCACAACTGATTGCCTTTGAAGCGGCAAAGACGCCAGTGATCCTTTTAAGCAACTGACTATATATGTTTATATGTATGTGTGTGCACATAAATCATGCAAGTATTACACGTGCATTTATATCTATATTCATATGTTGCGCTCGGCTGGCAAAAGAGGGTTGTCAAAAGCAAAGCATTTATGGCTGCTGCGCAAATTACATTTTAAAGAAATCCTGAAAACGCCAGAGTATCTAGGGTTCTTTCGCTATTATTGAGTTGTTGGCTGTAGAAAGAGGAAATTGTTGTTGTCATAAAGATGAATGCATTACATAAAGTACATATCAGCCGGCAATTCATAATGCAGCCTGTAATTCATTGCGCCAATTGACAGGCAATAATAGGCGGACGCGTGAGTGAGCTATGGAGAGGAGCCAGTGCGGGACAATGGCGATGGGTTTGGGCCGCAGAGAGATGTCTTTCAAGATCAGCTTTGGAGCAACTTTATTATTGCATATTAAAGGAATTATAGTTGGTATGATGTTATAATGAAAGTCGCTATAAATATATTAGGTCTACAACGGTTACAAAAATGTTATTCAAAATATTGGCCGTGACGAAAGCACTCCTCATCTTTCGAGTCGATCCAAGTATCAATCCAATTTTTGACTTCTTCATAAGAACTGAAGTGCTCGTTAGCTAGACCGTGTGCCATCGATCGGAACAAGTGGTAGTCAGATGGAGCAACGTCTGGAGAATACGGCGGGTGGGGTAAGATCTCCCATTTCAGCGTCTCCAAATATTTTTTGACCATCTTTGCGACGTGAGGCCGAGCATTGTCATGCTGGAGAATGACTTTATCGTGTCTTTCGTCGTACTGTGGCCGTTTTTCTGGTGTTTTGAAACGGCTTGCTGTGTCCCTTGCAAAGATTCAGCAAATTCCTCTTGGGTTTGTAACGCATCTTGATCGAGTAATGCTTCCAGTTCAGCAACTTCGAAAATCTTCTCCCTTCCACCACCTTGCCGGTCTTTGACTTCATAATCACCATTCTTAAAACGTTGAAACCATTCGCGACATTCACTTAGGACAGCTTAACCGTACGTATCCGAAAGCATTCGATGAGCCTCAGCCGCACTTTTCTTGGAATTAAAAAAGAAAAGCAAAATTTCCCGCAAATGTCGAGAATTCGGCTCAAAAAGACATTTTCAGTTGAGAATAAGTTTGGGATGCAAACAGATCTCAACAAATATTTTGTTGGGTTAATGTTGACACAAATGTCCAAGATCGATATAAAACGATTTAACCGATTTAATCGACCAGTGCTTGACCATAGAGACATCTATTGGAAAACGGCGGAAGCAAAGTTTTAGACCCAATATTAATCAAGTAAGTTTTATATGGCTCATACCCAAAGTATCATTAAAGGCATAAATTCAGATCGATTATAAACGGTCTAGCGATAAAAATGAAAATAATAAATAATTTTCTCCGATTTAAATCACTGAAAACATAAACATGAATGATATTTACTAAATTTTCTTAAACGATACTACGTGCCACAAGCGCGTGTTGCAGTCGAGCAAAGAAACTTCAAAAGCTTCTAAACAAAAAAGTCCCAACCCACCTCCGTACAAAAACCATTACCCGCAAAGGTATTTTACTACACATTTACTGACAACGAATAAGATAATCTATAGCATAAGACGCCAGTAGCCAAAAAGGCAACATTGTATCCGCAAATTAGCTGTGGCTTTTGGCCGAAAAAATCGAACACTTACAAGTGTGCCAAGCAGCGGTGTGTTACAAAAATAAACCAAAACAACAAATTAAACAAAAATAAGTAACAATCGATATTAAAAAATTACAAGAAGAAACTGTAACGAAAATCCTTTTTCGGTGTGGCGACGCCGACTCGTGGGAGTAGCGCAGTTGAGCTGATAAAGACGCCCGAAACGGCGGAGCGGCAACGGTAAGCAGTGTTAATTTTTATGTGCTCCTGATGTATACAAAAGTACACGATTATATATGTATTTGTGTTTGTAACAGATTTGTAAGTGGTGCATATTAGCGTCGGCGAAACGCATACCTCCCACCGACAAGTCGAAATCTCCCAAAAATGCCTGCCAGATAAATTATTTCCAATTACATCGAAAATAGCGTTGCCACCCGCTCCAACGGCCGTTAGACGTGCATACAGTCTCATATATTTTGATATTTATATGTGTGCAACTTTTTAGTTTTTGCTATTTTTTATTTAGTTGAGCGCTTAAATTTTATTGAATGCGATTTGATTGCGCGAACTTTCGGCGTTGCTTTGGAAGTGTGCCGACTTTCAGTGGCGATGAAATGATAACAAATTGCACTATAATAGCTGGAAAATCGCTGTCATTTGGTAGTGTTTTCGCTGAAAGTTTGACACTCATTTTGTTGTTATTTTTGTTGTCACTGTGTTACAAATTGCAGCCGTTCGAATGGCAAAAGAGGGCAATTGCAAGGGAGTGAATGGATTAAAGTTTTATGGGATTTTAATAAGCAGGTGTCTTAATGTTCGTTGTACAAATTATTTGTTGTCATAGAAAGCAAAAACCGTAACTTAAGCTATTACTACATAACTTAATATAACTTAACATAGCCTAACA
Organism: Zeugodacus tau; assembly: GCA_031772095.1. Lineage (NCBI taxonomy): Eukaryota > Metazoa > Arthropoda > Insecta > Diptera > Tephritidae > Zeugodacus > Zeugodacus tau. The sequence continues at coordinate 77,494,497 of CM062649.1, forward strand.
TGCTGTAATTTACTCTTGCCTAATACTCCTTTCTTTAACATACCGAACATAACATTGCATATAACGTACAATTAAATTCATTAACCCAACCATTCGTTACACACCTAAATTTCTCTGTAAATAATAAAAATGTATTATTTGTTGTACACTCATAATTTTCATTAATTATTTGTTTATTTACTTTGAATTAATTTCCAATCAAAATAAACAAGAAAAACGACAAACGATTTAAACAACTCGTTTACTTGTCAATCAAATGAATCATTGCAAACGTATAATTATTGCAATCACTTCTAAGCGGCGTGTATCTATGTACTATAATTTATTTAGCCACCCATTTTTATCAGCATTAAACTGTTCGTTAATCACTTGTTTTTTTTTTGTGCGAATGCGGTGGACTTGGTTAGACAAGCGGACGCCAGTTAGCGCAAGCACGCTCGTACTCATTTATTCAAGCGCTCAGCGAGCTTATTAAACGACTATTTTTAAATTAGCCAGTGATTATTTGGTTAACAAGAAATCCGATTTTCATTGCGGCAGAACAAAGTGGTTGCGGTTTTTTCAATGAATTATTATAATTGTTTGCATTTTATTATGAATTGGCTGGCTATGCAATTATCTAAAGCTGTAACAGCGCTTATGTCAATGGTGGTACAGGTGTTTCAAATCTGTTGAATTATTTCGATAGTTAAAAGTAGTTTGAATTTGAAAATATGTTACGCCGCTTTAATTACGTATGTACATATAAGGAATAGCTTTAAATTGCTTGAAAAATGTCAATAATTTAGTTTACTAAGAAGTGTATAATTAGAGGAAGCTGAAGAAAATTGCGGATCGTATTTTTGAAATGTTTTTTTTTTTTAAGATACAACTCTCAGATTTGACTAATTTTTTCCTCAATTTGGTTTAGTTATATATATGTGTCGGAAATTCGAAATAAATTTGCTTGATTTCGAAAGCTAATTTCGAAAAACGGAGAACATAGATACTTTTTTACTTATTGCTAAATGTGTATTATTAATTAGTATTAGTCAAATCTGAGAGTTTAACTTCGAAAAAGTGAGAAATTACTTTTTCGCATACGCCGCAATCCCAGAAAATGATAGTTGGATGGAAAACGAAATTTCGATATTCGAAGTCAATTTTTTTCAATTTCGAAGACTTGTTTCGATAAACAGAGAAACTCAGTCGAATAAAAGTGTTTTTGATTTTTTGAAATTCAGAATATAAAGTTTTACATTTTTGAGCCAATTTCGAAAATGGTTGCTGTTTAAAAAACACAGAAAAACATTTTAATAAATAAATTCAACAGACTATAACTGAAACCTCAGTAATCAATTAAATGTGTCCACCACAAATCATAAATATCTAAATCATTTCCATTTCTATACTTAAATATAACTTTGTTCGAAAACTTATTACCGCAAATAAAATTCAGTTTTGTTGCACTTAGCCAATCAACTAACTGTTTGTGCAACCAATATTTCTTAGAGGCAATTCGAATGCTCGTGCATAACTCCGACACTAAACTTTTATGCACAGCTTATTCACCGCTATCCAACGGCGTAATGTAGCACAGAGATAATTGCAATTTATAAGCAATCGCCGCAACGATAGGCAGTATTTGCAGATTTGCTCTAGTTTCGGGGTAAATTTCAATAGCAAAACCTAAATTATGACCTAAGGCCATGCACAACAACTTCTATATAATAATAATGACAAAATAACAACAACAACAAATCAGAGTGAAATCTGCAATTTATAAATGGGCGTTGGGATATGAGCAAATGCAGGCCAGAATGCGATTGTGAGGAACAGCGAACAACTTACTTTCTGGCAACACCGGCGATTCCTTATAACCATAAGTAAGTGAAATTTGCTTTTGAGCAAAACGAAATCTGCAATAGAAAGTATTTTGCATGGACATATACGGCTGGTAGTGTTGTTGCGGCTGATTGACACTGTTGCTGTTGCGCAGACGGCGGGCGCGTGGCGCACAGCTTGTGGCAATGATTGGAGTTGTGAGGGTGTTAATCAGTAGCAATAACAATTGTCTGTTGGCATTTTAGCACGATTTTCGTGTTGATGTTTTTTAGAAACGTTTAATAATTTCTGCATATAACTGAAACGAGTTCGTTGCTTAAGTCTTTTGTATATGGATCGTATTTTCAAGGCATACTTTAAATATGAGGAAAAGGAAATGTTCATAACTATTTACCTCATACATCAATTATGACACCTTTCAATTCAGCTTTCTTCAAACAATCTCTTTTAGTACTAACTCGGTTTCACCCATTTATATGGCTCACCAGTCCCCCCGCCCCCTACTAAGTTTTTTGTACATATCTAGCAAGCCAATAGAGCTATATAAACCAAACTTTCTGCAGTCGTTTTTTTTTAGCCCCTTCCTAATACAGTCCAAAAATTAAAGAATTCGGATCATAACCACGCCCACCTCCCATACAAAAGTTAGGTTGAAAATTACTAAAAGTGGGTTAACTCATTAACGAAAAACGTTAGAAACACTAAATTTCACATAAAAAATGGCAGATGGATGCTGCACTCAGATTTTTTTACAAAATGGAAAATGGGCGTGGCATCGCCTACTTATGAGTCACAAACCATATCTCAGGAACTACTCGACCGATTTCAATGAAACTTGGTTTGTAATAGTTTCCTTACATCCCAATGATATGTTGTGAAAATAGGCCAAATCTCTTCACAACCACGCCTACTTCTTATATACCAGAACTTTGAAGACAATCTGAATCGTTTACTTTACAATATATAAAGTAAGTACTAGTGAAGATATCGGTGCAGAACCTTGCACAAATACTATGTTAATAGTGTGGCAGCCCCATTCTAAAAATCGCCAAAATCGGACCATAGGTTTTCAAGGCCCCATATATCGAACACGAGGACCTCGGTGCTTCTAACCTAATATTCTGGTTTCCAACTTTCAATGGACTTTATAAGATATATATGACGAATATGTGGGTCAAATTGTGTATTATATAATATAAATAAAGTTCAACATATAAATTGCGAGAGTATAAAATGTTCAGTTACAACCGAACTTAGCCCTTCCTTACTTGCTATAATTGCTTTTGCTTTTTATTATTTGACGTAATTATTTGCTACAGCATTACATACATAAATAGGCTGAATTATGCGTAATTGGAGCGAAATTGCAAAATTTAATTTCTTTCACGAAATTCATTTAATTGTATACTAAATATTCGAGTACTTCCGTACATACTATATATATTTTCGTCATTATAGTGCCTATCGATAGCCACAAACTTATAACATTGAATCGGAGTTTTATAAAACACTTTATTTTCAAACAGAAATTTTCTACTCAAGACACTTTTGCTTTTTGCGACTAGAAATTAAAGAAAAAATTATCATAAATTTGTTTTTACATTTTCCAAATTGTGAGCGTCTAAAATTACTAATTTATACATACGAACGTATATTGATGGCTCTTCCCAAAATATTTTTTGTAATTGTTCAACTAGCTATATTAACTAAAATAAGTGTTTGCGAGGAGATATCAGATCGGTGCGCAATAATGTCAACGACGGAGATGAAACTGATTTCCACTGGCAAGTATCCTGCAGAAATATTGGTTAAATACACCGATGGACTCATGAAACCTGGAGCACTATATGCAATATTTCAGTTCATCGATAGCAGTGGCAGCCATTACTTTGTTTCGCATTTTCCTAGTCCGTTGATCGATTGTGTTACGGTTAAGGCTCGCACAACAGTAAAATACAACTGTACCGATAAAGATGGCAAAACGGAAGAAATTAAAGTATATACAAGACGTTTAAATTGTTTAACTGAAAATCTGCACATGGTCGATGAACTCTTGACATTTTGTGCTGGAAAACCAATGAAACCATCAGAATTTGTGGTTTTACAGTATAATTTCTATAAAATGCCTATAGTAGTTGAAAGCAACGCAGATGCTGTTATGTTTCGAATGCATCCTTATTTCTTGGCAGCAACAATACTATTTGTAGTAGAATAAACAAAATTTGTTATACTTTGATTTAACCAACAAATAAATGTTTAGTAAACTTACTTGAACTGTTTTAATATACGCCGTATGTAAATTGAATTTTTTGCTGATGTTATGAACGACTTCGAAAGACTGCCTCTGCAGACAGAAGTGAAAAAAAAAAATAAAAATAAAATGAACTAATTTTTTTTTTGACAAATGAGGCTTTCATTCATAAAAAACTGTGTCAGTGAGACACAATCCTCCGAGCTTTCATTTTTTAGATTTACATTTTTTTAGATTTATCAGTGAAAGTCTCACTTTTTATGAACCTATGGTATGCGATAAACTAAAATGTCAGATATCCAATCAATCAATCGATTGGGCCGATTGCGCCGACTGTAAGGAAGGACAAAACAAGTAAGGAAGGGCTAAGTTCGGATGTAACCGAACATTTTATACTCTCGCAAATTTTATTTACATAACACACAAATTTACCCATAAATTCAGCATAAAGTTTAATAGAATAACGAAAATTGTCATATATAGATATGAGGGCTGAGGAATCCGATTTCATTCATTTTCACCAGCAAGGCGTACTATATCCAAGACTATACGCTCTCTTAATTTTGCTAAGATATCTCACATATTAACCAATACATATATGCGGAATAAAGCCCAACGAGTTTTTGAAAAACCTATAATTAGATATATTAATAATTTTTGGAACAGAACACTATTAGAAGAAAACAATTTCCTCTGAATTAAATTGAGCTATCTGAGAGATTTACCCATATTTTCGGTTAAAATTTAACCTTAGGCGCTGAGTTCAACATGTTCGATATCTGGGGCCTTGAAAAGTTATAGTCCGTTTTCGACAATTTTTTCACAAGTGATGCCACAGATCATATACTGTATTTGTGTAAAGTTTTATTTCGCTATCATCATTGGTTCCTAATGTATATGTTATAAAGTGAAGGATTCAGATGGAATTCAAAATTGAGTTATAAAGAAAGTAGTCGTGGTTGTGAACCGATTTCATCCATTTTCCACACATGTCATCAGGGTATCAATAAAATATTATATACCGAATTTCATTGAAATCTGTCGAGTAGTTCCTGAGATATGGTTTTTGACCCATAAGTGGGCGATGCCACGCCCATTTTCCATTTTGTAAAAAGATCTTAGTGCAGCTACCTTCTGCTATCATTTCTGTGAAATTTTGTGTTTCTGACGTTTCTCGTTAGTGAGTTAACGCACTTTTAGTCATTTTCAACCTAAACTTTGTATGGGAGGTGGGCGTGGTTATTATCCGATTTCTTTCTTTTTTGGACTGTATAAGGAAACGGCTAAAAGAAACGACTGCAGAAAGTTTGGTTTATATAGCTTTATTGGTTTGCAAGATATGAGACAAAAAACATATTTGGGGGCGAGGTCACGCCCACTTTTCCAAAAAAAATTAAATTCAAATGTGCCCCTCCCTAATGCGATCCTATGTTCCAAATTTTATTTTCATAACTTTCTTTATGGCTTAGTTATAGCTCTTTATGTGTTTTTGGTTATCGCCATTTTGTGGGCGTGGCAGTGGTCCGATTCCGCCCATCTTCGAACTTAACCTTCTTATGGTGCCAAGGAACACGTGTTCCAAGATATCTCAAGTTCATTAAGATATCTCAATTTTTACTCAAGTTACAGCTTGCACGGACGGACAGACGGACAGACAGACATCCGGATTTGAACTTTACTCGTCACCCTGATCACTTTGGTATATATAACCCTATATCTAACTCGTTTAGTTTTTGGTGTTACAAACAACCGTTATGTGGACAAAACTATAATACTCTCTTTAGCAACTTTTGTTGCGAGAGTATAAAAATAATCTCAAGAAATTAAATTGTCATAAATCACAACTACACTCATTAAATTTACTTAAATGTCAGCTGCAGTCATTTTTATTTCCTACTCTTAACGCATATTAAGCACACTCATGAGCACAAATATATATAAATCTGTATGCAACTGATACCGACGACGACGCAGTCGATAGGTTAGCCCACACACTGCCGTATGTCGGCAAACAAAGTAGCAATCCTCTATGCAAATGCGTCCGCACACCCGCTTCGTTACGCTGCAGACAAAGTCCAATGGTTAAATAACACAACAGCAACAAGAGCAATAGCGCTGGTGTTTAAGTGCAAAACTTGATTGGCGCAAATGCAAATTCGAATGCAACATGTGTATTGACAGCCGCGGCGGCAAAAGCAATCACAGTTGTACGTTGCCCACACTGGTGTGTGCCGCCTTCCCTTCGCTACACCCTCCACTTCGGCTCGCGTTCGTTGCTGCAGGTGCATTAACATTTCGTGTGTGTTCGTCTTTTGGGAATGTTTGTAAATATTGATATGCTGGAATAGTGTTGAAAGGTGAAGAAGAATTAATTTTTTTTATTATAGGACTGAAGAGTTGTGCAAAATTGGATTTAGACAGCTATTATAAACATTATTTTTAAAGAATTTTATTAGATTTCAAGACAGTGGGTTTAAATATGCCAGAACCTTAGAACACTCAAAAAACATGTTTATGGGCTCATTCAGATAAATTTTTCTGTTAATACTCGGTCTTATCTCTATTCGTGTTAGCACTTGGGTTCATTGTTGAAGCGTTTTGAAAGATCGACGATTTTGATATGGCGGCATATTCAAGATTTTTAGTATTACCTCATTCTAAAACCATATCCTAACTTCAAAGTTGTCTATATACCCATTTCTTTTGGGGTTTCCAAGAAGATTTCTGAAATATTATAAGTTGGTCTGACGAAATTTGATTAAAAGCTTTAAAAAAATTTAATCATATCCAGATTTTATATTCTATATTTCTCAAAAGTTTTCAAGGTGGATAAATTTTAATAAATAGCTTCAATATATACCACTTTCCAACACTGAGTATATTCATATACATATATGACATATGCATCTATGTATCTCTATATTTCCATGTTGTAATTTTTTCGTTTTATATTTTGCGTATTTTTTACTTTGACAGCAAGCTTGAACGAGTTTGCGCTAGCGTTTGGAAAAGCCTTATCATTTAATGTTGTTGTTCTTGTAATTGTTGGTACTCCGTCGAATTGACATTTTCATTTATATTATTTTATAAGTTAGTATTTATATTTTACTCTACTCGCTTCTTGCTGCCTACCCAAAGCGCCCGACTGTTTAATTATTTCTGCAAATGACGTATGTATGTTCGCTGTCCACATTTGAAAATAAATTGTTACACCATTTGCACTTTCGATTTTTTATTTGTAATTTTTTCTCCCCTATTTCACTGCGGCATTGTTGTTATGGCAATCGCTGGTCGGTATGATTAATTTGTTATTTAACTGTATGGTGTTGAAATTTGTATACAATTTTTATTACTCAATTTGCTAGCAATTTTTTTAGGAAAATATGCCGATATGTATATGCACTATGTATGTTAAAATAATTTTTTATAAGTGTTCAAAAGTGGTTTGCCTATGAAAGATTTATGCAAAATCAATTAGCAGTAAATATTTGTTAAATATTTATTTGGTGACAACGAGGTCAAAAAATATTAGAAGTTTGAGAATTTATTGCAGATACAGACTATTTTTCAGCTCGAATTTATTGAAGAATTTGTTGTTAAGCGTTAAACTTTTTTCACGAACCCTAAGTTTGTCACACACACATATTTAACTACCCTTGAATTCAACTTTTGTAATTTAACAGTTTGAACCGTTGGTGGCATCTTGGCTTGCTGAATGATTCAACAGCACATACAAGACAATATTATCCGTTTAATATTTCGAATTACTTTCACCCATTATGAACTCATCTTCTTCGTCATATACAGTCGACCATGGTAAATGCTGAGAATATTTTGGCATGTCTTCCTGCTATTAAGGTCGTTGCCTTCGTTACAGCTTCAACCCATAGAGCTTTGTGCATATTGTCAGCTTTAGTGTGTGGAATTTTATCAGCTCTGCCAGCGCAGACAAATCATTAGTTAAAGTGGAAATGGTTAGTAGTAAAAATAAGCGAGAAGGGAAACAGAAAATAAAACTTGATTGGTGATTAATAGTGAGGCGACACATAATGTGAGAGGTTTTGGTGATTAAATTTTACACACATTGAATGTATGTGCCCATCAATAGAGGTATATACTACAAATACATATGCATAATAAAAGGAATCAGCTTATTGGCGCCTTGGACAAAGCGCATCACAAGCGTTCTTAGACCAGTGACATTAGTCATTTACAGGTCATCAAAATTTTATATGTTTTTAAAGTCGTTCACAATTCGATTTTATGTTCGTTGTTCTGTAAAAATAATGTCTTTTAAAGTATCTTACATTTGATTGGTTTGGAAAGTATGCATCTATTGTGCTTTATTTATTTAATTTTCTCATAATAACTTCATTTCATTATATTAACTTAAGAAACTTAGTTAAAAAATCATAGTTTTGAATTTGGGTAAAAATTCGACTCTGTAACAAAAAGTTCTTTGTAAATTCCATACTTTTTCCAACATAATTTTAGAACATAAGCCAAATCCGATCAAAACATCATTTTTGTAATAAGGTGACTTCAAAGCCATCCTGTATGCTGAATCAGAAAAGTACTCCTATTTAAAACAACTCTGCTATTTTTATATACAAAATATATTATTATATAAATATTGTAGATTTCTCATCTCTCAAGACCATCAGCCGCTACTTCATATTTTAAACCTTCAACTGACTTATTCGCAAAAATGTTGTTGATCTGTGTTTTTGTCTGTATTTGACCCCAATCAGTTAACTGAAATCACCTTTAACGCTGAAGGTAATAAATCCTTCCAACGATTTGAATCAACACTAATTGAGTCATCGAAAACGGTAGCTTCTAAAAAACTAAGCGACATCAGACCCTACTCAAATATTAAAACGCAAACCACACAAACTCTGAGAATAAAAACAAACAGCAGCACAATTTATCGCATTTAATTGGAAACTAAGCGAAAATCTGGCGGTAAATCCAAATTTGGCAATATTTATTTTGAAGAAGAAAATTATAAAAAAAATAATACTAAATAGAAGGAGAATAAATTCAAAAAAGAAATGGAATGGATACGCTATGATTTTGTTAAAAATCAAACGAAAGATTTAAGACACGAACTTGACGGATGTTATAATATGAGTATTTTGGAGAGTTTGATTTTATTTATAGAAGCATATAAAGCAAAACTTTGTTCTTTTTTGTGTTGATTGATTAAAATGATCAGGTTCATTGTGTAACGTTAAAAATTAGCTAAAATGCAATTCTTATAAAAAAACAATTGAACTTTTCATTCTTCCTTCCGTTAAACTGTTCCCAGTCTTCAGACAAAAAAACATAATATAATCTAATTCGCCGGCTTAAAATTTCTTCTTCCTTTGCCATCAAATTCCGCTGTTGCTCAAGACCGGAAAGGAAAGTTTCAAATTGCAGGCCTAAGCCGCAAATGCCTCCGCTGCGACAAAACAAAGTGCTGGTCATTCTAAAAACGCTCACTCTGCTAACAAATAGCGAAAAAAACTAATTTCATTTTCTTCTATTATTTTTTCTTTTCTCCTATTGCCTCTCATCTGCTCCTTTTTTTGTACTTCCATCATCATGGTCGGCGCAACACTAAACCCCGACAATTGTTAGTGCGACACGTGTCAGCAACGCGCTGAATATTCAACATGGCTCTGTAAAAGAAAAAAAACCTGAAACAAGTTCTTTTATGATTAACTATGTAGATTTACATTCATACTTATGAACGCAGTTGATGTTGTGCTTCGATTGGTTGGTTTGATTGGGCAGGTGTTCATTCGATTGCAGGCAAGTTTAGTTTGATAATGTTATGTTGTTTGGGTATCTTATATTAACAGCTGTTATTCGCCAAAAATTTGTATTTCTTTGTGGACCTAAATTATTACTAACATAGTCATTATAATTTTAAAAAATACTTTCTTCCTGCTTTCTTCCCATGCATTCCTATGCTGCTCACATCTTGAAACAACTTCCGCCTGTAGAAACCACAAGCGCGGCATTAAAGTACCGCTCAGCTGCGGTAACTGCATGAAATTCCTGAAATGCTTGCGGATTAAAACAGCGATTACAACAAGCAACAATCGTATTAAATTATAATTAAACAGGGAAAAGGCATGTAAGCAAGCAAAGAGAAGATACTCACTAACCACAGTGCTGACACTGCCACAGCCACAAAGTTGCACGTGCAGCTTGTTAGAAAAATGTAAAATACTTAAGTGCCCGTGCAAATAAGTGATAGCAAGAAAGTAGCAACAGCAACAACAATAGCATTAGCAACTAGTTGTTCCTTAACCAGCGCCAATGCACTTAGACTATAATTAATTAGAGAAATTGGGTTCAGCGCGGCCAACAGAATGGTTTTTTTTAAGAGCTCTTAAAAGTCAACAGCGTTATTGAATTCAAGCTGACGCCAAGGTACTTAAACTTTCGGCGACTTTGTGCCGCATATGTACGAGTATAGTGAGCATTAGAACTTAGTTGAGTGTGGCGAATCGGAAAGCTAAGTGGCCACCTTCCATCATTAATTGATTGTCGTAAAGCAAATACGTTCCACCTTTCTCCAAAGGGGTTCCGCTAAGCTGGGAAAAGTAACATTGTCTCATTGTTGGCTTTAATGGAAGAAAAAAGAGTAACAAAAGGCAATAAAGTGACACTTAATATGTACAAAAGTTAGTGAGGTGAAAAAAACTAATATGTAAAGTAACAAGGCAAAGAGCTTAAAAAATATTTTCCATTACACTTTGGGCGTCCCACTACCGTACAGACCCGAGAGACTTCATGGTCAAAAAAATTTATCTTTTTAGATGTCAGATTATAGAGCTTTTTATCGTAACCTGAGTAAGCTTAATCCACCATGCCTTAATTTGAGCACATGACAATGACAGGTGTCTTGACAGCTATCCTTCAAGGAATTTCCACATCTCTAAAACTACTATATCTCCACGTACTTTATATATGTATTCATTATGCAATTTTCGATAGCTTGCCATACAAATTTAAATAAATTTTCACTCCGAGGTTGATTAACGGCATTCATTAGAGTTGTGAAAACGAAGCATTTAACCTGTATTTAAGTGGTTAAATATGTATGAGCTTCAAAATCACATTAATTCTCAGAATTCAGCCAACACAGGTGAGCCAAAAGAAGTGTGCAAGTGAGAGTGTGTGTCTTAACCGCCCATAACATACAATGCAGCTCCCAGCCGCCAATTGCGTAGGTTGCTTTCGCTGGCTTTTCTGTAACAAAATGCAATTCTCATATTAAGCACCAACATAAATAAGTTCTTGCGGTGGGAGAAATACCAGCCGCACAGAGGAGGAATGAGGGGTGAACTGCTGCACTCGTTTTGCATTTCGCATAGATATGGACTTGACAGCGGCGGCCACAGTCACTGCAAACAGTTGGTATATTGTTGTACCCATGGAGGCGGTGGTTAGCGCTACATAATACCTGATATCAAGTTGCGTGTTGTTGCTGATAGACACGCAATTACATTTGATAAACTATAAAAGTACAAACAAAGCACTCACTTGAAAGCGGAAAGACAACGATAGCTGGTCTTTCGATCACATGCTCACATGGGCATGTGTATATATGTTTATAGATATTTGAGTGTGTGGTATGATATGTAAACGTATGTGAGTGTGTGTTGAAAGCTTCCACGTCCGATTCTTGAAATTTTCACTTGGAAAAAAGGTTTACTCGAAGAGACCTCTATTGTTGTTGTAAAATATTCACATTTCATTTTGAGAAACCCTTATGAATTGGCAGTCCCTGGCCGAAAAAAAAAATACCGGTCCGTTCTTCTCATGTAAATCCGACTCTTGTGGGATCAACTCTTTCTTCGTCTAACGAACAAAATTGACTTTATCAAAGCTTTGATATCTGTAAAATTAGAGAGCATAACGCCTCCAAAGTTTCATATATGTTGAAAAGCATCAAAAATCACTACTTGGATTTGGTTACAATTCGTTCGCCTTAATTCGGCGGATACGCCAGATCAGAATTCACTATGTTCTTATATATTATGCCTTTATATATATTTTTGCTATTTAATTTTAAAAATTTTAATATCTCCAAAATTGTTCTTGTTGCAGCAGTCACGATATTTTGACAGCTTAAGGTTAGAAGTGAGTTTATTTCTTAATTCTTTTTCACTTATTGCGCGCAATTGATTTGGCGCAACGACGGCAATGCTGTTGAGCATCATTTAACTGTTTTTGCCGACTTCACGGTTGTTAGCTTTGTTGTTGTTATTACTGCTAAGTTTTTGTTAAACAAAAATGTCGTAGCTTGACACTTTCGCCTCATTTGCACAAGACTAAGCAAGCATAGTACACAAAAAATCAAACGAACTCCAATATGCACGTGCATCATGTGACACGAAGAACTTAAAAAAACTTCAAATATGTTAACTTATAAGAAAATTTGATTGCTTGATTGATGATTGCCATAAAATGAGGTTGCACGAAACGCAAGCAAAACTGCCGAGCTGCTGCACTGAATGCTGTGGCAGTGGTGGAAAAGTGTAAATAACATAGTTGGAGCTAACAGCAAACACAACACTTTGCAATCACCCATCAACGTCAACTGGCGGCTGCAACTACTACTACACTACAGTTGCAACAGTTGCTGCCGAAGCACTACCGTTTACAGTTGCAGTGCGACAGGCTAAGCAGCGCTTGATTTGTTGGTGCAACAACGACGGTCGTTTTGACATACACACCAATTTGGTTGACAGGCGCACTTCATGCTTTTTATTTTATTTCAATGTTTTTTTTTTGTTTTTTATTCCTCAAATTTGTAAGTATATATTGTGTACTACGGTGGTATGAAAAGTAATAATTTTTTGGCCAAAAACTATTACGCATTATAAATTTTGAAAATTTGCTGTTTTTATACTTCTATAAAGACAACTAAGGTATTGTTCAAAATTTAATAATCGAAAGAACTCAGAATCCTCGAATCTTATTTAGCTTAAGAATATTACTACTTCTTGTGTCAATCCAAGGAGTTATGATACTGATATTCGGTAAGCAAAGATATTATAAGAACTTAGAATCCCAAAATTCCGTTACTTTTCAGAAATTCAAAATTTTTCGGATCACCCTCGTGTATCGATATATTAATTTCATATGATACTTTTTGTGTATTTATCAGCCATTACTTAGTATGATGTTGCTCCAATACACGTACATTTGTCACCCAGGGTTGCACGCAGCAGTTTCACCTTTCACAATGACTATCGATTTGTTTTACCATTCATAGCAATTCAGTCACATTCATTCATTTTTGCCACTCGAAAATTTGTGGGTTTTCTTCAGACACCAAATATTTTGTGTTATTTTTGGATTCGATATTTTCTTATTAAATTAATGGCAAGTGTCATGCGGCTAACACGCCGCTGTACTTCTTTATGTGCTTGAATTCAAGAGTTTGTTGTGAAGTGTCGATTGTCGCGCGAATTCGCTTGTAATGTGCGTTAATTGCTGCAGCAGCAGCTCAGCCGACTCGTCAAAATCACAACAACAGTTGCCTAAAAATGCATCGCTGATTGCGTGGCACTGCTAATTCGACGCTGTTAACATTTTGAGGGAATGTCGTGGTGGCAAACTGAAGTGACTAAAGCAATAAAATACGAGATAAGCACGCGCTTGGATTGGTTGGTTACGTAAATGGAGTTGGTGAATTGCTCAAGTGTTTCAAATTTGTTTAATGTTTAAACGTAAGTGTGAATTTCCTCTTCATCTCTGATGCGATAATTGCAATTTGACTATTTTAAATTCAAGTTATTTAGTTGAAGTGATCGTTTCCCAAATTATCAAAATAAATGCTTTAGGATTGCATAAAAACTTGCAAAATTAAAACAACCTAATGGCACTAAAAGCGGAGATAATCTTACTTACTGCTATCTTACTGTAATTTACTTGTAACTATGGAAGTATTGAAAGCCTTTTAAGATGGCGGGTTAACTAGAAAAATATTTATTCAGTAACAACTAAATAAATTGTAGCCTTATTGGTCAGAGCAAAATAATATTTTTTTCCACTATTTTATCTATTAATTTAAAACAGCAAACGAGCCTTTATACAGATCATCTAGGCATAATCGATTTTTAAATTATAAATTAAGCCAAAGACTACATTTATGCAGAAAAACATAAAGTGGCATCGCTTGTTACAAGCTCTTCACTTTCCATGTTACTCCAAGCAAATTTGTGTTATTCCTTCCTTTTATATTCATGCACCTGACACACTGCCTGCCTCCCCAATAATACCCTATTCAGTCTTATTGCATAAGTGAAATAAACTAACCATTACACTGCCACCGCTTGGGTAGTAATCGTGTCCATGACAGTCAACATACAAAAAATATACTTGCTACCATCAACTGAGTTTATCCAATTAATTTTCAATTTGCCTTAACTGATCGGCGACTAGCGACAACGTGCTTGCTATGGCGCTATGCTGATGTTAAACAAAAATATAATTGTAGATAGCAGATATCGATTATTTGTAGCAGGATAGGGTGCTATCTGTGTTAAGGTCACAAATGTCTAAAAACTTAGCTTCGGCAGCTCTCGAGCTTAAGCGACTATAATTTTTATCTCACATCCTACATTTTTAATAATTAGATGAAAAGCGTTAACAAGTTCGTTTCTTAAGTCTTTTATTGGAATATCAAACGGAAACAGTACGCATGCTACACTAACAGCGAACAGAAATCAAAACCACATAAATTCATGGCACATAATACATAATTCAATCCATGCCCATCAATATGTAACTGCCCGACTATCGACTTGCAAATCAATAAGATATAGATTTATAATCGGATCGTTAAATTGACAGATTTGTAACATGAAATTGGCCACTGACGATCATCAATAGCCGTTTAATTGCTTCTCTTTGCTGTTCACTCACCGATGCGGCCGTTGATAAGATAAATTTTCGCTACATACAAATATATGCTAATGTCCTCTGCGCTGCCTGCATTCTAATTGCGTCATTGTATCAATGTGGTCGCTTCAATTTATTGCAAGTGACTTCTACGCTTCAATCGTTGCCACAACAATTGGTGCAATTTGTGACTCGCGTGTCGCAGAACCGGCAGCAGCAAGCAAACGAAGTCCATCACTCCGCGGGGCGAGTCGCTAATTAATACACAGCGGGGCGCGTCCGTTTTACGGCAGCAACGACACTTCGAGTTATGAGTTCACTTTCGTACTCATTTAGGGCAGTGCTTGCTGCCACTACTACTTGATAGAAGTACCTAGTTTCAGCATTGCATTTTTCAATTGGAAAAATTGGTTTTGCTGAAGTGAAGAGTCTTTCGAGAATTTGTTGCTTTACCTACATTCACTTTGGACACTTTTAGTTAAGTTTGGTTTGTGGATTTCTTTGTGTCGCCGCCGCCTTGCAATATTTTAAAGTCGATTTGTTTTAATAGATTAGCGAATGTTCCACAGGGAGCGGCATTTTGCGATTATGGGGCAACGCCCTTTTTCCGGCTTCTTGCAGTACAAAATGTTGTGGCTTTATTTGAAGTGTTCTACCTTTGGTATCCTGTAGTTGCGGCGAACGGAAATGTGTGCTTTTTGCCTGGTATTTTATTCGTTTCAAAAATGAAACTAGAAAGTTCTCAGCGTGTGAGGGATGCAATGCATTGATCGATTTAATACTAAAATTTAACGTTGCCAAGCTGGAAAATATTTTACTCCCGGTAGTAAGAGGCTATATTTTTGTAACATTTAATTTATTTTCTTGTGAACTTGCTGTAACGTCTTTCAGTTTCCTCTTCGAGCACCCGTGGTAACGCTTTTATAGCTGAAATATGTTCGTGGATCTAGGTAAAAAAGCTTAGTTAATTCATTGGAATTCGGGAGTGCAAAATCGATGAAGTAATCATTCAGACGAATAGTTCGCATGAAAAAAACTATGTATTTAACGAAGCAAATTATTAAATTTAATGAGAATCTTCGACATTTTTAATGAACCATTATCATTAGTATATACTTACTAACACCAGATGAACAAATTTCTTATAAAACTCTAAAGTCCTCAATCGAATGCAGGACTGAGATCAGAGCCAAACAGGTAAGGAGAGACAGAGAATAAAACCAACAACAACAAATGAGTCAACTCATTCCCTAGAAAAGACAGTTGCCCACATTTAGGCGCTTAGGCATATTATTCATGTTAACTTTTAAATTACTATGATCTGGTTTTTCATTTCTTTTTATTTATTTTACACTGTGGCAACCATAGTTTTGCTAATAGTTTTTAAGTATTTCGTAATTGCTGAAAGTCCCACGACTAAGGTACCGCTTAGCGACGATGTGCGAGCAATTGGCTGATAAATGTTGTTTGATTTTTAGTTGTCGAGACCTTTTGACTACGCGAATGCTGTACTATTCATTAGACTTGCCAAAATGCAACACCTGCAACAGTGTTGAACAATATGTGTTTGCGATTTTGTCTAATTCATTACTAAACTGTTTGACTAACGAAGTGTAATTGAAAAGGTAATGCTTAGAATTGGAGGTGTATACATACATATATGTATTTTTATACTAAAAGCCCAAAAATGTTAGCCGATATATTATCAGTGTGTGGACAAACATATGTACCTAATAAAAATGTTGAATAAAAACAACCAATTTACAGTTATTAATATATGTTGCAACAAATATAAAACTATAACAATGTATTCACAGTTCAACACCTGTTTACGTAGAGAAATTTTCATACAAAAAGCAACTAAATTCAAAAACACCCACACACGTAAACCCGAGTATTTTGCGCTTAATGCAACATAATACTCTTTGGTGGCAACTTTAATTAAATTTTCTTAACAAATGTGAGCAAACGGAAAATGGCATTTGCACCGCCTGCCACTCAATGGCGCTGAAGATGGTTGGCATACAACAATGAGGGAATGTGAAAAGAGGTTGTCTATGCGTCTACTGAGGAGACTGGATGTGGCGGATATCTCTTGCAAAGCAGCGCGTTACAAATGCCACGCTAATGACGTTAATAACATTTCTATGTAAATTCAGTTGTTTTTTGGCCGCGCTGAGGCGGAAGAACGCCAGTTGCCTGTCGCTTGTGCTGCATGTGGTAATATGCTTTCAACCCGATGCAAAAGTGGCAGTGTGCTGTTCAGGTGGCACATGTGGCACTTTGCATGCACCGTCGTGTGCTATGTGCTGTGCTCTAAGTGATTGTGCCACATTAAAGTTCTGATCTTCAATTTGCATTTTAAATAGCTATAAATACTATGTGCGGCTGCGGCAAGTATGGCAGGCTTACAATGCCAGCGCTAACTAAGGAAGGTGGCAAGAAAGTAATCTCAGCTAGTCGCTAACATGCAATCAGGTACACTTGAGCGCACACCTTGAGTAGCATACAGCTCTATATTGAGGTAATAGTCACTGTCCGGCAAAAATAAGTTTTTTTTATTAAGGAAGCTGAAGCAGCCAGCAGCCGTTGGTCATACAATGTTGATGGCTCGAGCAGCGGGTGTCATGTAGAACATAAATCAAGTTGCTGAGCAGCAGCGAGCATTGCAAAATTTAAACTACATGCAAAGGCATTCAGCATGCAGCATGCTGACTCAAAGTGGGCGTTGAAGAACATGAGCAAGCGACAATGTTGTTGCGAGTAACACTTGCCAGCTGCGCCGCTGGGGTGTTGAAAAGCTGGTAAAAAATGTTGAAAGTGGAGTGTTTTCTTTTCATTTTGACTTAATCTATTTTCAAGTTTATTCGTAGTTAACTGTTCAGAAAATTCATGGGGTTATGAAGAAGTCGCTAAGAGTTCTAAATCTTCATATAAATATTTTGAAGTATTTAATAACGGACGGACAAATTCTTCAGTAAATCAGAATGGGTCGGTGATTTGATTTTTGAGAGTATGAGGTCATATCCTGACCTGATCTCAAAGGGTCGGTTTAGATAAAATGACGTAATTTTTTTTCTCTTTTCTCTGCTTGTTTATACCTTATAATATTGATATTCGATTAAGACGACTAATGTGCCTTTTCACACTTTTTTAATTAAAATGCAGCAAATTCAGCTCTTACTGTCTTAATCAGGTTACTTTTACATGCCACATACATACTATATATCTCCAAAAAAATTGCCCTACAGCATTTCACGCTACCATCGCTAATTCCCTAATGCAATTACCACCTCGCTGCGGCGGCAATAAAACTTCAGCGTGCCACAATAAAGTGGATGCGATTTTACACCTTTAATTATATGGTTTGATTTTCATCCATTGCCATCGCAACGAAATTGACAGTGAATTATGTGCAGCCGATAGAAGGAAGCAGTCGCCTGCCAGCAACAACCACGGCCACTGCGATTTCGATTTTTTACACATTTGATGTGTTTATTACTCCAGCGGACGTGGTTACTGCTTAGATACACTCTTTTTGCTGCTGGCAAATAAGAAAAATCACCAAGTCGCCGACTCGATAAATGCGGCTTGTGGCTTATCTGCAAGCCCTTAAATACAGAATTTAGCAGCATATAGCATTTTGAATAATTATTTGCTAATTTATACAGCTTTAGGTATTGAATTTCCCTCGGATTTTAGCGCGTTTTATAATTGTTTCATAATTATAGGGTCGGGTTTAAGTATAGGGATGCGCATTTCTGAGCTTTTGCATTAAGAATTTCATATTTATTTATTAAAAAGTACTAAACAACACCTCTACTCTAGCTTTGGAGCATATGTATATAGGTGAAATAAAAGCCTACACTGCGAGCTACTAAATATTAAATAGAATGGGTTAAAAACCATTCATAAACTTCTGAGTTAACCTTAAATACCACATTTTCCGGATATCGAATTAAATTCGAAGTTTCTTAAACTCCCCATCGAGAATTTTATTCAAAATCATAAAAATCTTAAACTCGAGTTTATGATTCAATGTTAATGCACCCCATCAAAGTTTCAGGTGTATGGCAATTAAATTACAATTTAAAAATTATAAAAGTGGTCATCAAGCAAAATTGCATATTAAAATCACTTACAGCGCTATAGACAGCTCCACTCTTCTATGCACATCTTTAAATGATGAATGAGCCCATTAATGCGTCTATAAATTCTGCAATCCATCGAAATGGCGTTGTAATTAAAAACACATTTGGCAAAACGTTGCTGCTGAGAGGACGCAGCCTAAGTGGCTTTGGTAGTTCAAGTAGGCAGCTTCCTGAGTGCCTCAACCGATGCTCGAATCTGATTTACTTTGTTTGCAACTTTATTGTGGCATGTCACTTTTACTGCAGTATTCACCCATTGCTCAAGACAAGCCCGAACGTTGTCTATCATCTATTTTCCAAGTAGAATTTCGCAAAATTCTTTCCATGTAGTAAAATAATTAAGCTGTAGAGACAAGAGTAGTGCTTACAGCGCCTTTTCATTGCGGCAAAATTTTCTTTTGCTTCCTTGACTTGGCTGCCTATTTTATATGACGAATAAGTACCCAGTGAGAATTACTAAAGAATGCTACTTTTAACACAGGGAAGTAGGGAAACACAAAGTTCATGGAAAGGTCATATTGGTAATATTCACGTTGTCGAAATATAACAAAATCTAGTAAAATATGGATGTAGGGAAGCTAATGAATAGAAAACTACAGAGCAACACGGTACTTACAAAATATTTAATGACACCTAATCTATTAAGTGTTTAACGGAACACATGTTCTCTGAGAACATACCTCCCAAATTTTTATCATATGTTTCTTCTAGTAAATATGTCATATGGTATGGAACTAATGAACCAGATTCCAATTAGTGTCTTTTCCTAGAGAGTACGTAATCACTTTTTTCTATCAATTTAAGACTAAATAAGTCGTCAGCAGTCAGCTGCCTTCCTTCCAGAACCTTCAAACAACTACCTATGTTTAAGTGTGTATGTGGGTCTGCGGCAATTTCTGCTCAAATGAATTGCAATAATAATTTATAATTCTGTCCTGTCGCTGTCGCTCGATCTGCTGCTACAAAAGCAATGCCTTTGATGACTTTATTCGGGGAAGCATTCGAGCGCACTCATTTACCGGCACATCAACTGCGGTAGCGTCGGCAGCAACAATGACGAATTGCTGTTAACCGCCTTCAGGTGCAGAGAGGGCGCGTCCCGCCAATATAAAATTATATGCAATTGTAGCAAGTAGATAAAAGATTAACGTAGTTTACAGTTGTAAAAATTGGGCTCAAGCCACACCGCCTCCACTTAGCTTGTGTTCAACCACATTCTTGGCCCATTTCTTTTTAACTTCTAACGCTCGCCAGCCTTTCTTTCTTTCCTTTGTTTGTTCGCCGTTGTTACCGTTATTTAACAATTGCATTCACCTATTAATTCTAGTGCAGCACACTAATAAATAGGAAGAAAGCAGCTATTTGCCACAACTTTTTACAATTACAGTATTTTTTACACAACCGGCCCTGACACTGATTGGCAAACAGCTTTAGTATGCATTCATTAGAGGCATTTTACTTCCGTATAACAACCAAATAGTAACTTCATTTTTTATATGGGGCTTTTATGTTGCTTTCGAGCTTCTTTTTCTTTGAAACACCACTAAGCTGACTTGGATATTTTTTTATGAACGGCCTCTAAATTTGATTTTGATTGGCAATCCATTGTAAACCGATTTTTTGTTACCAATTAAAATTACATTCTATTTTTGTAGCACATTATTATATGGTGAATTTCGATATGAGATCAAAAATGAAAATAATATGTAGAAATGAATCGAATCCTTTAAAGATTGTAACTTACTTCCCATTACCCACTCATACAAATCGGTTCAATACTGTTCGACACAGTTCTCGATTTTTTGCTTAGCTTCCAAATCAATAAGCTTTATGAAAGCTTTTGAAAATCTTTTTATATGAAAATTTGTAGTATGAAAAATAGTAGGATAATACTGCCATAAGTTTTTATTTACATGTCGAGAAGTATATTTTGAATTTAAAAATATTTTTTTTTTAATTTTTCACTATTAAAGCCCATTAATTTAAAGTTCAGACATAAAGAAAAATGTTTACATTTTCCGACGGTTGTTTGAATTTAATTGAATAATTAACAGAACTAGGACTAGTATATCTTGCAAAAAAAGTTTTAAAAAATTTACATTTTTGTGTCATTTGTTAACACGATCTTTCCACACCTGTAAAATGTATATAATTTTTCATTAATTCGGATATATATATATATATATATATATGTAGACATGTATGTATGTAGTCACTAACAAAAGTTGTTGACAGCAGCAAATATGACAAATTTATGTCTATGTAAATATATATTTTTAACTAAAATCGCCTGCCAAAACTACAATCGAACTTGTATTTCCAGTCGCGTTGCCAATTGTTGACATAATTAATTTCTGGTAATTTGAAATGTAATTTATCACATGTATTTAAAAAAAAAAATATTCGGACACATTAGAATTCATGTAGTAATTTTTTTCAGAGGCGTTCACACTTGTCTTATTTATTATTGTCGGCTAATTCATTGCTATGCTAAATGTTTGTGCACAACAACAAATGTCTAATAAACAA
Source organism: Zeugodacus tau (assembly GCA_031772095.1). Taxonomy (NCBI): domain Eukaryota; kingdom Metazoa; phylum Arthropoda; class Insecta; order Diptera; family Tephritidae; genus Zeugodacus; species Zeugodacus tau. Next base: position 77,516,163 of record CM062649.1, read on the forward strand.
TGAAAAGGCGTTGCATTCGCGGTTAACTCGATTTATTGATTTGCATGATATCCAGCAGAAACAAAATAAATTAATACTTTTGATTTTCGGTCTCTCAGACAGTCATTATGAATAACTTAACTATTGACACGCTTTATAAGCAGCCATTGAAATATTTAATTGCCACCGCTACTTGCAATAAATATAAGCTCATTAGTTGTTATTGTTTGGAATGGTATACATACTATTTATTATTTTCTATTGGCAATATTGTTATTGACATTTTGTTATGTCTAAATCATATAATTAATGTCATAATTATAAACTAGTTATAATAAATTATATGCTGGTCCAGTGAGAACCTTTCGATAGAACCAAGGGTATTAATTGAATAATTCAATTTGAATTGATAATTGATATTTTTTGAAAAAAGTTAACCAGTTATTTTGTTATTGTAATTGCTTAATTGCAATATGTCTTGCATAGTTATTTAGTTATGAAATTCAACGGGATGTACAATTTCCCAGAGAGATGATGAACATTTCGGGCTTAAGGGGTACTTTATAAAACCAATTTCCATGTTTGGAGTTCGAATTAAAAGTAATTACTGAATATATATACATATATAGTAAGATTCTTCGTAACACCCATCGAGTATTTTTCCAATTACTTTATTGGAGCTTCGCGGTAATAGAACTGTCAACATTGGGGTATTTTACAGTATATAATAAAGCATATTACCGGCATTAAAAGCTTAGCTTATCTCAGGTCATAAAGAGCGTAATTTTAATAAGTTCGTTGCAATCCTTCTCAAGTTGAAAGAATAACTATAAAACTCATCTCTTCCAGGCCTTACCACCAATAAATATAAATATTTAAGTGTTTTATAGCATTTTTGCTTAGTTAAGCGGGCAAATACTTAAAGCCTTTTTATTCGAAAAGTAATAAATTCCATCACAGCTTTGTTCAATGATTATCATCTTCGGGCGAAAGGCAATATTGGTATATTAGTCGCCTTAATTTATTATATGTCCTAGTACATATGTATATATGTATATATATTATATATATATTTTCCATTAACACACTTAGCAAAGCTATACACAAATAAATAAAAACGCTCGAGAAAAATACTGCGTTTGATTAAAAATTAGTTTTAACTTCTGAAAAAGGATGAATTTATGGTAGGCAACATGAAGTTAGCCTTAAAGCTACAGATGCATACAAAAACATGTGTAATAGCTACCTTCGCGTGACGTCGCGGTGTCTGAATGATTTTATTGAAGGCTGTTACCTCAACGGCTGACGATCATAAATCTAAAGTGACGCTTTGCATCTTGACAGTTATAAACATAAATATTTAAATACAGAAGCCACGCATAAATCATAACGACTACCAAGCAGCCAGTGTAATCGTCAGTTTAGTACGAGTTATTCAGGCGTACGTCTTTCAATAGTTATAAGGCGTCATGAGAAAAGTGTAGATCGTTGTAGATTATAAAGACTGCTTAAAAATTAAATTTTCTCAAAAATACAAGTATGATTTTCTATCGATAATAACGATAACTCGGATTATATATAACCGGATTATTGCGATTAAACTTAATTGCATTAATACTTAAAAAATCAATAAATATTTAGTTATGTACTTTTTTAAACATTTTTCACTGCATAACTACACTTGACTCGAAAAAATGTGAGCTGATTTTCTAATGTCATTGAGTGCAAATATGCAAAATACGCTTGACACTAATTAGTGCATATTTTCATGAAAAAAGACAACAAGAAATCGATAATAAACAAACAGCTCATTAGTGCAACATAAACAGCTGAGTGCGCAGTGCAAAGTGATTTCAATTTGGAAAATATTCATGTCGGACTGTCACCTGTCGAGTGTCAACGCCGCGGCAGTTGTCGCGCTGGACATTTGTGTCACGTAACAAAATGGACTCATTTTCAGAAATATTTGTGTGTTCGGTGAAGCAGCTCATATATTTAGTTGTTTACTCACTGAATAAAGTCAGCGCGTCTGGCATTAGCGTGAAAATATGTCGCTGTTGCAACTTTGTTAGTAAATTAATGAAATAATAAATTGTACTGGAAATTTATGCACCAAACGCTAACGGATAGCTTACATAGTTGCTCAAAATATTTTTTTATTTTATTATTTTAGTAATTTTAGTATTTTAGTTATTTTTTGGTGTCTGCAGCAACAAACCGACACATAATGTATACATAAATCATGGCGAAAATTATGACAGTCATCATGAAAAATAATGATGTAGATAATGCGTTCACAAGTGCGGTTGCATATCGAGTTGCAAGTGCTTTGGTCTGACTGTGCGTGTGTGCTTGCTAAATGTATAACAACAGCTACGAATATTTTAATGGAGACATAACTGTAGATAACAATTAGCTGGTAATATGTGTCAAATGAGTATTTTGAATATGAATGCTTTATGCCACTAGAACTTGAGAAAAATTCAGCAGAAGCGCTTGCTGTAAGCAATGCCTCTGTCCTCTTTCACAACAACATAACAAACGAATTTTTGCTAATTGCATTTATTGACTTGAGAAATGTGCAGGTGTTGTTTTTAAGGCGTTGTTTGGTATTTCTGCTCATGTATGAACATGGGTAACTTATTCAAAAGTAGAAGCAGACGCGGTTGGAGAACGCATGCTAGCGAGGAAAACATTCTCAAAAATAGAAAATGAAAGCCTTATCATTAATATATATTTATATAAAAGTATCCTAAGGCCTTGAAAAAAATACTTTCCTTCCTGTCCTTCCCTCTGCAAAAAATCAGAAAAAAAAATATGCTGATGCTGAAATGGACGCCGAAGTTACTGAAAGGTCGCTAGAACATGTAAACCTCATGGTCTGAGCACAATTTCTTGGAAATAACTAAAGTTCCGAACAGTACTTTGGGACTGGAAGGCATACCTGTGGGTTGCAAAAAATATTTTACACGCTTATTAATAATCCCAGCACTGTAAGTGACTGCATAGCTGCTTCGAACGGCAAATCTTTTGCTTAACGAATCGCACATCGAAGCGCAGCAGATGCGCTTGGCTTCTGAGCAAGATTCTTTTGTGGTTTTCAAGCCTTTTCCTTGCACATTTTCAATTATTCGTAATCTTAGCTGAGTACGAGTACTTCTAATTTTTCGGATGACATGAATAATTTATGAATAAGATGCGCATTGCACCCAAAATGTGTGTGACTGCTACTGACTACTGCACAGCTCGCAAATAATCGCAGATACGAATATTTTGCAAGCGCGAAGGTATTTGAAGGCTTTTCGGTATTTTTATTTCTCTTCTTTTTGGCTTTTCGAGTATTCGAACAAATTGAGCGCTGTTGTTGTGGTTGTGGTGTTGGTGGTAGAGCACCTTGGTTGGAAAACCTTTTTGTTGTGTATGTGATTTGAAGATTTACAATTTTGTTGTCATTTTGAGTATTGCGACAGAGTGACAAATTTCGGACAATCCCCATTGTAAATTTGTTAATTTGTTGCCAGATAGGCTTATGTGATATTCTCCGGTTGCAATTTGTGTATGGAAATTGCGCAATACTATAGACATTTGGTATTTATCGTATTTTTTTTTTGGGAAAATAACTGAAGAGGATTCACTAGAAGGCACAAGAAGTTAATGTAATAGTGGAATGCTTGTATAAATAGACTACTTTTGGTTCAAATGTTTGGTTCGAAATTTATTTAAATTATACTTAATTGATTGCTTTTTAAGTTATTTTAGTATTTGGTCCATTTATTTATTTTACAGGTATTTTTTATCCTATTCCGAAAAGCTAAAAAATTTTAATTTTAGATTTCGTTTCACCTATGTAAAAAAATTATATCGGAGTAGACACGAGCAAACACTTTGATAAAGAAGGACAGACATACTGTGAAATAATGTATTTCCAACCTAAGCCAAAAGTATTTGATTACTAGACATTTAAGTAATTAAAATATAAATTACGAAAACACAATACATTTCATTAAAACACCACTATACATACATATCTTTTCTCACGGTTATTAAGCGCAACAACAAATAACCATCGAGTCCACCAACTGAGTTATTTATTGAAAGCCATTAAATTCAACTTAGCGCAAAATAGAGTTTAAATTTCGAAAACAGTAACAAAATGCTCGAAAATCACTTTCAAAATTCAATAGACTTAAACGCTTATGAACGCTTATTTATATACTTTAAAATTTTATTGGTGTATAAGTCGCTTAAGTTGCCAGCGTTCGGCACCAATCGCTCGCTCTGTTTTGGTCTAATACAAATCAAAGAAACACTGTCACCGCCGCAAGACAAATACGAAGCACTTGCGCTGAGGAGAAAAATCGGCGGCCATTGAATTGTTATTTATTTGATATCCTTTGTGTGCCTAATAAAGAGCGCTGCCAAGCAGCCAACAGACGCGTAAACAAAGCCAAAACACACAAACATACACAAGGTGCAGCATATGGAGGCACAAAAGTCAATTTCTAATTGCGAGCAACAAATGCGAAGTGGTTGTTGGCTTTGGTTGTTTGGTTTTACCGCAACTTTGTGTCAAAGCATTTGTTGGGCAACAGGTTGTCATGAATAACTTCACTAGCAACATTCCACGCAACGCAGCAACAAACTGACTGGTGCATTGTTGTTATTGTTATGTCTTTTTGTTGTTGCTGTTGCTGTGTGTCATTCAATCTTCAATCTTCAAATAAATCTTCAAATGACCAATTAACAGCCGTGTGTATAAGATAGAAACAGTAAAGTAAGAATTCCACTTCTATCATAAATAAAAAACAGCAAAACTAAGAAAGAATTCAACCTACGAATACAACGTATATGAAGTCATACTCTTTAGCAAGATAAATTATCGCTGATTCGTGGCGCAAATACAACTGCATTAAGCAAAAGTAACCGAATGCGTTGTTATTTGCGAGTGTGTATGCGCTTTGGCGTGTTGCTGATCAAAATGATAACGCTGATAAATTGCGCGCTTAGCGGTGTTGAAGAGGTAAGTGAATACCCCGCCGTTACTTAGGATATTTATTTACGTGCTCATCCAGCGCCTCTTGGAGTGTCTTGAGTGGATGATTGCAATGTAGTTAGTTGTGGGTTCAGAACAAACACTTTGAGTTTGCCAAAAACACTCTTCGTGTAACTCGAAGGAGAAGTGTGGCCTAATAATCGTTGAAGTTTAAATCTGTGTGTGCTTCAGCACATTTACAATAAAATTATTATGAAATGCGAAGAAATAGTAAATTTCATAGGTGTTACATCGCTTTCTCATTGATTTTAATTTACGGATAATGTTATAGAAATATGCCGCTAGTTATTTATTTGTTGCGGCTTTGTGGCTTTTATTCATTTTATTGATGAAAATTGAATGATACGAACGCCGAGTAGTGGAATGCGCATCACAAATGGCACAAGTGGGAAATATTGTAGTTAAAAAAGTGAGAAACAGAAACTAAATGATATAAAATGATATATGAAAAAACATCGACAATATTTAATTGAAATTCTACCAAAATAGTTAAGGAGAGTATAAATGGATTTAAATTGCATACGTTTTATTACAAGACCAAGTATTTTTAAATGTCAGGAATAAAGTTTACTCTTTCCAGTGTTAGACAATCGGTGTGTGGGTCGAGATATTTCTTGGAAAATATTGAAATTTAATATTGCTGATCAAATCATCCAAAATTTTCGCTGTGTTTATATGTTTCGCGATAGAAATGAAGCCATATTACTTAAGTATATCTATTGCAAAAATGTCTATAATATACATCAAACCTACGTTTGTACCACCCTACAAAATATTTTAAACACCAATTTGCATGCACCTTCCCCAATCATTTAACTAATTTCCTTAAAATGGACAATCCGTAAACACTTTATCAGCCTAACTATCCCATTCGCTCCCTCCTTAATATCCCCTCCAGGCACTTATCATTTTTGTTACGTTAAAAGCCGCGTAATTGAGTGCGATTTATGAAAATTTTCCTCCATTTCAAAACCAAAAACCGCGATATGAGCAATTTACACCGCCACTTTCACTGCCATTTGACGTTTGTATCTGGTTTGAGGGTAAAATGCAAATATTACTGAAAATGCTTGTTTTTTCGCCTACCTCGTTCAAAGTAAGAAATTATGCGCGAATTTTCCATTATTATTTCCACCTTTTTGGCGTATTTAGTCAATTTCATTTTGGTTTTTACCCGCAAAATTCAAATTATTTTTTCATAAAGTGAAAGCAGAAAACGAAAAATAAGAAAAAGTTAAAAATACAAAAGCCAGCCATATATGCAACTCTCAATGTTGCCATTTGCAACACTTCGTTATATCGATTTCCTTTAACCATTGCCATTTGCATGTTTCGGTGCTGGCAATTTGCAGTTTTTGCCGATTATGTATGTTTGTGTCTGGCGCATGCAATATTAAATTCAGCATCATTACCGTTAAGTAAACGGTACAAGTTGAACGCATACAAAAAAAAAACAAATAGCCATACAACAACAACAATTTCGATGGCAACGTGCAACATCAATTGTGTGGGTTGTCTGCCGCACATAAAGGATTTATCATCACTTTTTCTTGAGACTCAATGCCTTGGCTATTATTATCCGTAGTGATGGATGACAGTGAAATCAATGATAGTGATAGGAAGCTGGCTTTTATGGCATGCAATGTGATATTGCCGTATTATGTTACTAAGACGATTGGAAAGCTTCGATCGGTTCTATTTATATTTTTCTACACTTTGGACTTAGTTTGCATTTCCATTATTAATTTTCTACACAGAGGCATGAATAATAAACAAATTCCTAGAAAATTCCTCAGACCATTCGCACTCGCTTTTTAACACAGGAAGTGAGCGCAGTGGATCTCTTATCCAGATTAGCCGAACAAGCCAATGAAAACATGCGATTTTAATGCATTTAGCACTTTAATTGTCGTTAATAGCCAAACGCGTTAAATGCTAAGCAACAACATGCAGTTCAACAGATAAATACTGCCGGCCGTCATTCACATACATGAGTACTAGGTATGCATATGCTATACTAGAGATGGAATCCCGTCCATTCGAATCATCCCGAAGCTACTTGAACTTCTTTAAAGGAAAGTTGAGGCTTTATATACCTCTTTAAACACAAGACCCTTATAAGGGAACTCAATGGTAGAGGGAAATTAATGACTTTATGACTTCTAGCAGGCTGATTATTGAAAACTGTTCGCGAGTAATTTCATGAAGGACAGGTACAGGGTGTAAAGGAACTTTGCGTGAGAGTTCAGATAATGATGAACGTCTCCTAATGGCTTGAATTTCATACTCTGACGTCTTATATTACTGAATACTTTTGAAATTAACAGAGGAGAGGAGAATGGTTCCGCAGCTTTATACATCTTCCAATTTCAATCCCGAAAAGTATCAAACTCATCCCTAACGCAGATGATCAAAATTAAGTAGAATATATTCAAATATAAATATATATGTATATATACTAAAAATCCATTGCAACACTGTGCTGCGATTTTATAACCTTGCGTGCCACAGCAAGTGTTTTACGCAACTGAGGAGCAAGCAACATTGCATGCAAACAAGCACGTAGTAGGCAGCAATATCTGTATCTATGTTGAATATATGTTGCATGTTGCAACAACATGTACGCGCGAAGATTTCATTGCGTGATTAAAGGTGAACATGAAGTATGAAGGGTTCAATAAACAACCAAAAAAACAACCCACATGTACAAACATATGACTGTTGTCAATAAATGCATAAGCTTAACATTGCAGATGTAACAAACCTCTTAAATTACAACAACAAATTGTTGCTCGGCGGTGAAGATGCTCGTGTTAAGTTGCTGTGTTAACAATAAATATGTGTAAAATGCGATCGAAAACACAAATAAATAATAAAGTAAAAAGTAATAAAACGAGACGACCCATAAAAATAAAAAAAAATTAAAAAGTAAAAAAATAAATTGTATGAATTACTACGCAAAACTAACATGCAACTTGAAAAATGGATCACGCATTAAATACATCACTGCACCCCGATTTGTATCCTGCTCACGCACAGGCTTTGGCATGCAGCGCTGTGGTGTCAAGGTGAAAATCGATGTTTTATTTTTTTATTTATTCGAAATAATTTTTCGCATATTCGCTCGTTCTGACCACCTTCGTGTAATTATAGCTGAATTTTGTAGGCTCTTTCAAGTTTAATGCATTATTTATGTCCATCAGTGAGGTTAAGCTGTGTGTTGGTAGGCTGCTGGTGCAGCAGCAATATGTTTAGCAACAAATTTAAAGGACTACATTGAATTGCCACACAAAATCAAATCCCGGCGGCAAGACTGAGGACAGCATGAATATAAAAAGATATTATTGTGAAACCTGATAGATTTCCTTATTAAATATGTATTTTTAGGTCAATTTAAACAATTATTAAACATTATCCCGTATGATACTCAAATAAACTTTTAACTAAAATTGTCTGTGTTATTAAGATGAACTCTTCCAATAAAAAGCTTAAACTTTCAGTTAGGGTTATGAAATCTTAGTAAGCTTATCTCATGCAAGTTTGTCATTCATATACTTTGATGAGGATAATATCGGATAGAATAAAGAAAAAAGTAATCCACTCATTAAATTTTTAAACAGAAAGCATGAACCCTAACTAAGCTAAATGGCTGCTTATGTATTTTAGACATTTTTCTCCCACACATACACAACTCACCTCTAAGTACTCGTGTGAAGAACAGTTGCGCTCGCGCAATAAATGCACTTACATGATAAATGTCAGCCCCCAACGTTTGTGTATGTGCAACATGCCTAGTTACAACAACAGCACACAGCTACTGGTCATGTTCGTGGCATTCCGCGCAAACACAATGGTGAATCGTCTTAGTTGGATCCAAACGTACTCCGTGTCGGACTGTGAACGCAGAAAAACACGCAAAGGCAATTAAAATTATTTAATTGACATGAGTGCACCAGCAACAACAGCAAACACAAAGAAAAAATAAAAATAATGAAAATAATTGAAATTAAAAACAAAATAAATCGCATTTAGGAACATGCGGACTTAGTGTTGCCGGATTTGCGCTAAGATTTTATCGATGCATGCAAGTGGCTCTTAAGTGAAGAAGCGACACCGCTGCACAAACTGTGCTATGGTGGGTTGCAGTGGCACGGCAATTGTCTGACATCAATGCTCTGGGCAGTAGGAGATGAGCTGATATGTGGAGGCGGATTGCAAGCAGGTTTGGCTTCTTTGTATTCTACCTGAGCTCTTTAGACCGCAGCAAACAAAGGTGGTTCCGGGTAGAATTTTTCGTAGTTACCCTGAACACGGAACCAAAATATTGTTTATTGTTAGACATAAAAAGTATATATTTTTCTTTAAAAATTTAATAAAGATGATCTAAAGCCTCTCATTACTTATATTTGTAAATTATAAACCATGAATTACCATATAAAAATTAGAAGGCATAATAAAACTCCTGTAACATCATTAATATTAATTTCAGTACAAAATTCCTCAACTCCATCTATCTCTAAGCGAAAAAATTCTTTCTCTTCACCACATTGAGCACTCCACCTACACTGCCGTACGGTTTTCACCCATTTGTGGTAAGTATTTCAGTTTATTGATTCAAATTATCGGTGTTATAGTCATTTAGGAAGCCATTACAGCAATTGCATATGCCTCACTCAGTCACAAACCCGCTTTTAATGGCTTTGCTTGTTTTATTCTTGCTAAATAATCAGTATACTGTATGTATTATTGTCCAGCAGCGGCTACAGTGACTTCACCAATAACAGGCAAAATGCCAAATATGCCTTTCTAATTTCTTAGTGGAATCAGTAAAACAAGAGATTCGTTTGTGTAATAACTGCTAGAATTCCATAAAAACAAGAACATATGTACATAGAGATGTAGATTATAAGCGCTTTTAGTACACACCTATAAAATGCAAATATTGTATAGAAAAGAAGCCATTGAATGTAATTGTAGATTGCAAACAAAAATACATACTTATATATGTGTATAGATATATGTAGATGCACATATAAATTACAAACATATGTATATTAATGGTTGTTGATCAAGTTTGTGGTTTAAGTCTTTTATATTAATTGCATTGCATTTATTAAAAAATAAATAGTATTGTATGCTTTTGAGGACATCCAAACGATTAACATTTTTAGGATGAGGCTACATTTTTTTAAGAAAAAATAAATAATTAAAATATTTGAAGTCTGCTTTATAGCTTCCAAATTTTTCTGAAAGAAAATTCATTATTAACATCTAAAAAGTTACACTGATTTTATAACAATATATTTATAAGATTAATTTTCACTTAATATTCACTCACTGTCTCTATATGTCTCCCAAATATGGTATATTAGTCGAAATATTGTTCCAAAACCCCAAAAACACTTCCTCATTTCGCACTAAATATGCAACTCCTGACAATCAAATGCATTTATTTACCATAAAATACGGCAGCACTGTTTATCTAACAACATTGTCACCTGTCTCAACTATATTCACAGCTGGTGGCCACCCATTCACGCTTGCCAACAGACAGCCCGGCTATGTCGCTACAAATACTACCAAAAACAAAAAACAGCAAACACTTTTGTATTAATGTCTATGCAAATGGACGCAGTAGTCGCACAAGCGATGGCAACAAAAAGTTCGATAGTAAAGGGACTTCAATAAACATAACAGCAACAGCGAAATTAACATCAGCCGCGAGAACGGTGAAATGAAGCCAGAAAAGCTATCGGTGGTACATGAAAGTATGAGCGAAGCCAAATACAAGCGCAATAGCTATGCCATCGCTGACGGCAATTTGTAATGGCAACATATTTTACACTCAAAATGTCAAATTGTTTGCCTGTCGATATGCCTAGAACATGGAGGCAAACGCGTAATGGCGCTGAGCAGCGAAACCAAGCATGGCAGTGACATGGGTGACTGGATGTGTGTGTACAACAGAATATAAATATATGTATGTATGTGTCGCTGTGTGTGAACGCCGCTTATCAGCAGCGCAGTTTAGCATCGTAAACAAAATATGCGAATTCGAATACATACTTCGTTCGAGTGTAGAAGGCACAGATAGTGGTTTGATTTAACCATGGAAAATTATGGTGAATGAGTACCTATATTCTGATTTTTTGGCAATAATGAAAAATTTAAAAGTAATGAAATTTCAATTACTGTTAATATGATTACAATTATAATTACATTTACGTTTCCAATTTTATTGTATTTACAAATATAAATTACAATTACAATTCTAATTACAAATTAAAAAGTAATTCGAGATATATATAAACCGTATGAAACCATCTCAACTAAAATTTCTCTATCAATTTTCCCGAGCTTAGGTACTCCATTCCTTTTATAACCAAACCGGATATAAACATTCCTTTCATTCTTTCTTAAATCGATTCTTTGCAATTTTTTAATGGTCGCGAACACCTGAGCCAGCAACAAGTCTAACAACACCAACTCCGCATTGCTAATAAATATGCGCCTATCTCATGTTGCAACTACACCAAACTGTAAACTGCACAGCAACAAACAGGCGAGTCATAACTGGAAATTTCAACAAGTCAGCAGCGAATTCGTGGCAGGTGTGGCTCATGACCGCCTTTGTAGCAACCAACTGCAACGGTAGGAGCAGTTTGCCCGTTACTCGGACGACGCATTAACTGTTCTAAGCCACAAAACGAGCATCAAAGGCAGCAGTGTTAAGCTGTGTTTTCTAGTATTAGTGTGTTACTTGCAGGCATTAGTAGAGTTCTAAAGCCTTTGCTCACTTGCCTTTAGTGTTGTCGTAAAGTTCGAAATATATGACCCAACTTTCACATGAATCGTAGATGTCTCCTAGAAGCACTCTTGTTGCCAGTGGAGGCATTATTCCCGTTTATTCTTCAGATTTTTATACTTTTGGCGATTATATGCCGAGATGACTTAATTTACAAAGTTGCTTTGTATGTCATGCAACTAATTTAAGTTTGAAAAAATGGAAGACGAACCTTTCACACTTTTACGGTTGCAGTAAAGGGAAACAATTTTTATTCCAACTTTATATTTCAGACTCTTCAACATTTAAACAAATTTTATCTCACAAGATCCTGTATAAAAACAACAAACAAATCATTGACAGCTGTCTCGCGAATTATTATTTATTGTTTTTATTGGAAAATGTATTTGTAAAGCCGCCAAACAAAATCTTACCAAAATATGCAGCGAATAAACAAAAGACTTAAGCGACGAACTCGTTAGCCCATTTATATTTTTAAACACCCGGCATACAATGCAGTCTTCTGCATTTGCATTTGCATTTTGTTTTGTTTGTTCGCACACATCGTTGTGCAGTGATTTCCGACGGCTTTTTCGACTTTTGTCAGTTATCTTCCAAATATCCAATCTTCCTGCTATTTTGCACACAATTCAGAGGCGTATAAGGCGCACACCGCATTGAGATGTGGACAATGTGTGGGGAATACAATGGACAGCCGACGGCCTGCCAAAGCGCATGTGCGTTCAATGCGTAACGCATAATAAAATCGTAATCGTGTGTGTTTGTATGAACGTGCAGATTTTTCACTTTTTATAATTTTCTGCACAACTTTTTCACTCGCCATAAACGTACTTGCACTTGCATTCATCTGTCGGCGCCGATAAACTCGCTACTCTCAGCTGCATGCGTGAAAACTGGCTTATGATTTTTATGTATACACATTTACAAATCTGTTGAAATTTTTGGATCTTATACCGCGACTTTATCCTCCATATATGCGTATCTGATGTGCCTTGAAATTGCGTTCGTATGCGGTTATCATACACATATACGCTTACATCTGATTGGTAAGCTAACCAAACGACTGTCAATACCATGACCGACAACCGCATTTGTGACCCATGCGAAAGTGTACGAAACTCAACGTTGTCAGGAGTTCGAGCTGATTGCTTGATTTTTATTTTTTTGTTACTATTCTTACTTTATACCCAACTTTTTATTCAATTCGGCCTTTGGAGTATTGAAAGTGAACTTTAATTTTCATTTACTCTATTTATGCTGGGAAATTGTTGATTGTTACCAAATTTATCGCCGATGATCTGTGTAGATCTTTGTGACAATTTGCATGGACAAAGTGCACAAACGATCTTGAACTTTGTGGAGTTGCTGAGGGTAAGAAAACGATTTATATTGAATTTATTTTATATATTTAGTTCTATTGGATTAGACTAACAATAGAGAGAGGGTTTTCAGACGATCAGAAAATGTGAATTGATAAAAAAAAGTTTATCGCAGATTATAACGCGACCGATTATTTGAATTTGATGTTGCTTTTAAGAATGCTAATGAATAGAATTAAAGTGTTTTTTTTTCCTAATACACTCCAAAGGATGTCAGTTATGAAGAATAAGATCCACGGATAGCATAGCTGAGAGTATGATAGCTTAGACTTTCTGATATGGAGATGTAGCTGATAACTAAATTGGGTGTTACACGTCATCAGAAATAACATCAAGTATAAATGAGGTTGATTGCTGTATAGAGATTTTTCTGGAGTGGAATATTTAACATGGAATTCTGGTATCTATATTTCCCCAATCCGACTTCTTTCCTAATCTACTTACAACTATACAAAGATTGGTTTACATTATTTCGGTCATTTGGGTGTTTGGCTATAGTTGGCTCCAATTCAAAGTATATTCGCTCAAAATAATGGCGACGTAACTAACTCACTGTTCATCAAAAAGTAAGCATTAAAAAATCAAATCCAAATTAATTTCAGTGCACTGTCATTCTCCGACTCTAATGCAATGAAAGAGATGTCCGGCCAAGCTTATGTCACGTAGTTTGACCAAATCATTTTTATTATTTTCCTTTTATTTTAACCGTATGCAACATTTTTGGCACATTAAATCTGCTAAATGAAATCTCTGCAATTTACATGCATTTGTACTTGTAATTGCATATACTATACATACAAACACACACACACAAAAACTCGCTAGATTTTTTGACTTATACACCAGTTACAGTTTGCTTACATGGTTGGTGACCTAATTCTTCGCTACCGTTACAATTGACCGCAACAGCAGTCACAGCAGCCGCTACAAGTCAGGCCAACAACAACTTGAAAAAAAGTTGGAAAAATCAATAATTCCACACGAGCCGAAGCGAACGCTACGTGCATTCGTATAAATAAATCGTACGTGCAACATATGCAACTGATTGTGGCATTTATTCATTCATATGCAACCTACGTATTCTTGCACATTTTTCGCACTTCTAATGCAAGAAAATCACCACATATAATCACAATAACTCAGGCTTAAGTACAAAAGCACACATTAAAACTGAGGAAAGAAAAAATAGAAAATGAACTGGCCAAAAAGCAAACATGAGTTCAGCTAATCCACACAAGAAACAACTAACGTCGCCGCATGTTGCAAATGCTGCATGTTGCATGCATGCTAATGTTAAGTATTTCAACCTTCGCTGGCTTACAGACTGTACATGGCTATATATGTATGCTTGTTTTCGCGTGTGTGGTAAAAGATGCCAGCACGGCGAATGTTTGGCGCTTTTTGCAAGCAGCCATTAACCGTTGCTTTAAACTCATAAGCTTGTGCCTCCACTTCCATATCTCTATGTGTGTGTGTATTAATGGTGGCAGCAAGTGTGAACATAAATCGTTTTGACACGAGCTCTTTGCCGCAGCTGTACAACGTGAAGTTCAGATAACACATAAACCCCCTCTCTGTCTCTGACCGCGTGAGCATATCTGTATGCATGCTGCTTTGTATTGTGTACCGTTGTTGACATAAAACGTATGTATGTATGCAATGTATTTTCCATATTCATAAGTGGCTTTTAAACGCTGATGATAATTTAAGCGGCGTGAATAATGTTCCAGTGTTGCATATTAGTTGGCGAAAACGCATATTTTACAATGTGTAACCATAAATTTTACAGAGAAACGACATTATTGATGACTTTGGTTGTAGTGTAACAATTTCAGAAAATATAATACATTTGTGTTTAAAAATTACTGGGTTGATATTTTTAATAATGTTTCGAAATATTTTATCGTTTATACTAGTATGTGTTTATATGTATACTAGCAGACCCGGCCACACGTTGTTGTGGCTAAGGTATACATTAAATTAAGTTGGTCCAATCTTGGCTTCGGCGACGATATTGATTACTCGAGTCGATTTATGTTACGCAGCATGATGACAACTCACACTACTTTTAATTGCAAAGTGAGTGGTGATAGTAGAGGTAATTTTAAATAGTTTGGGATAATTGACTACGTCATCCTGGTTTGTAGCTGTGTCAACTCTCCTGGACCGAAATTCTAAATTGTCGCATTAGGATCATCGATATCTTTGTTTTTTTACCACCAATATAGGTTATTCAATCAGTCATTTATGGTTATCATATTGAGGTTTCATGTCAGAAAAACTTCTCTTTCAAGTCAATGAAGTGACAGAAATCTGTTGGAAATGCTATTAATCCATCGAGGTGTCAACTGCGACCCTACCATTTCCAACTGCTTCTACAATCGCAATTTGATATTGTTGCAAAAACACTCATATGTTAGTTGTTAATTGGCGATTCTTTATATGTCGCCACAAATTAAATGATTTTAGGCCTGCGATTAGCCCGTCAGTAACAGTTGATCCAGGAATAATTGGAAGAGTCTGGCGTAAATCACCTTTTATCGACCGACTGGTGTGTCGTTCATTTGCAATTTAGGAGTAATTTCAAGGCCGAATGTGTTGTTTGTTTGCTAACAGGTGCCTATTCCCGTTAACCTTGGAAACCTTGGAACCTTGGTGAAAATGAGTGAAATTGGTTCTGGAATTACATCAGCCCTCATATACTATATTTGATGATTTTCTATTGGACTTTATGCCGAATATATAGGTCATATTGTGTATTATCTTAATAAAATTACATCAATTAATTGCGAGAGTGTAAAACGTTCGGTTGGACGTGAACTTAGCCTTTCCTTATTTTTTACAAATTGTTTTGGGCTATCGACCCAACCTTATACAATTGAACAATAACAAAAATATTTTAACAAAGCAACAATGACAACCTTCAAAATATTATTTTTTTGTTTTCTCTTTTTATATTTTTCTTGTCAACTCGAATAAAATTCTCTTATTGATATCTTCTTCGCAATTTTTCCATATTTACTCACTTTCTAATCTTTTTCTGGCCTTCCACGAATATTTCAAGACTATAATTAGCCAGATCGGTTTGAACTTCAACAACCAATAACTTCCCGATTTAAAAAAATTTAGGAGTGGGCCACCCTTAACATTTAGGAGGATGAAAAATAGATGTTGTCCTATTCTCCACCCTAGCCGATATGCACGCTAAGATTCACGAAAATCTGTCGAGCGGTTTCAGAGGAGTTCAATAACGTACACCGTGACACGAGAATTTTATATATTAGATGTAACTCAGTTCAACAATTATTTCGTTGTTTTCATTCCTTTTAGGTAATAGAGTTTCCATTCATAATACTATCACAAAACTCCCAGTGAATAAAAACCTTCTAAAGCGATTAAATTTAACTAAAAGTTTATAAACTCATGTATACTAAATGGTGGTTATATGAGTGTAATTTTATTGACCGCGCATTGGCAGTGTTTTACTTTGAAAGTCAAAATTTTCCGTGCAATAAACATCAATTGAATTGTCGTCAGAGCGCACCGAAAGCGGCGTATCGAATTCACCGCAAGAAAAATTGATCTGCCAAATTGTTAATGGAATTACCAAAGCAATGCACCAGCTATGCGCTTACAACAGCAATAAATATGCGATGTATGTGCACACCCACTACTGCCCAACCAAGCACCCGCCCGAACGCTGAGCCGAATGCCATAAAAGGATACTTACGCGCAAGTTGTTGTACAAATCTTCATGCCGCCTTCTTACTGTTGTTATTGTTGTTGCACTTTGGGGCTAACTTTTAGCTACTTGCCACAACTGATAGTTGCAGATAAATTGCTGACCGATTGCCATATTTGCTACTGTATATTTTTGCTATAGACACACCATACAATACATACACATACATAAGTGGTTGAGCATGCGCACTGTTCGTCGTTGTCGCGTCCGATATTGGTACCCGCAAAGTGTTTTTCTGTCAATAAATTTATGTGACAAAATCATTTATTTTCGAATAAGTTTGATTGGTGGTCTTGAATTGCTTGCAGCTAACCTTTTCGCCATGAGCGGTATTATTGTGGGCGTGTGTGTAATTGTGTGCTTGCGTCGTCGGAAGGAATTGCTCTCATTTGTTGCAAGTTGATTATATTGTATGCAATTAGATTTTAAGTGCACCCACAAGTGTGACTACGACTGCTGGTGGGAGATGCAATCACTGGGAATTGTTGGGTAAATACAGTTAAACCTTGAAGTGGTTAAAATAACGATAATATATGAAGGAAAAGAGAACAAAATATTTTTCAGTCAAAAAAAAATTAGTTTTGATTCGTTCAGTTTTTATGCCTGAAAACTTAAATTACCATTTTCTGGTATTTTTCTGAAGATTTAGAATGCCATATGCGATAACCACTACATTATAGAGAAATAATATAAATTATGAGTTAAACAACCCCACTTCTTCTTGGCACCCTAAAAGTCGTAGCATTCTAATTATTTTATTATATTTAACCTTTGGGCACCGTAACTACACGCAACACCTTAAATATCTATACGGATGGATCTAAAATGGATGAGGGAGTAGGTGCAGGAATATACTGTCCGGAATTAGGCATAAGACAACCGTTCAAACTGCCGAACCACTGCAGTATATTTCAAGCAGAGGTCTTTGCTATTGGGAAGGCAGCAGAGCTAGCCTCCAGCGCACAAGGCCAATACTCTAAAATTAACATCTACGTAGACAGCCAAGCGGCAATCAAGGCAGTAACATCGTGTCGAATATCGGCCAAAAGTGTCCTGAGCAGCAGGGCAGCAGTGGTGAGGGTCGCCAGAAATATGAGTCTACACTTCTACTGGGTGCCAGGCCATAAAGGCATCGAGGGCAACGAAATCGTAGACGGGATTGCCAAGAGTGGAGTATAGCTGTCACCCGGAAACATGATCAACATCGCTAAACCCATGCACATTCTATGCGATGACATAGACAGGTGCATGGCAAGAAGAATCATATCTCGCTGGAATGATCTACCGGGGTGTAAAACTGCAAAGGTCATGTGCAAAGCGGTAGATCAAAAATATACAAGGTTCCTACTGGAGCTCGATAGAAAGGGATGTAGGACCATGGTTGGCATTCTTACCGGTCACAGCCTTGTAGCGGCGCATGCCTATAAAATGGGGCTGTCAGATCGGGAGGAATGCAGAAAATGTCAAGAGCAGGGCACCAAGGAAACAGTGGAGCATCTCTTGTGCGTTTGTCCTGCGTTAGCGAGACAGCGTTTTAGGTACTTAGGGGCCCCACAGTACGATAAGCTAGAGGAGTTATCGTCAGTGAAGCCTCATAAACTATTAAAATTCACGACAGGCGCAGGCATCCTGAACGATGACTACTACTCAGGGAACACGTAAAGGCGCTCCATTCTGGTATCGCAAAGGACCATAACTGGTCTATGCGTGGCCTGCAGGCCTACCAGACTAATCTAACCTAACCTTTGGCTTGCCAACAACGCAAGCATAACCTCAAATTAGTGTTCTTAATACCAAAGATTACAACAATCGCATACATTTGTAAAAAGTCATATAACAACATGAGTAATTACATAAACACGAAGGAAATATTTTTACGACAATATGCTGTAATTGGATAACACACTGCAATATTCTTAAAAGTAGTCATATTAGGGTGGCCCGTTATTAATAGATATTTAAAAATTTAGTATTTTAAATATTTTTTAGCGACATTTTTTTTTGAATAAATACTTAAAAAAAATCAAAGCAAACTGTTTTGTTAGTATTTTGTGATTAAAGTTAAATAAAGTTGAATAATAAGAACTAAATAAAAAAGTCAAATTAATCATTATTATAATTCTAAAATATCACCTTTAGAGCACCTAAACTCAAGTTTGTGGCACAATGAATCAAATATGAACCACCCTAATACACGTAAGTGCTTGTTTCTTTGTTGACAGTTTTGTATTGTTGCATCTTCACTGTGACGGCGCCGAAGTTGACTACAACACGCGTTGCATGTTTTGCGATTATTTATTTTTTCTCACTCGACATAAATTTTAGAAGACAGTAGAAATTATGTGATTTAAAGGATTTCGGTAGACAAAGGGTGTGGCGTGAGAAAGAAAAGGCAGGCAAAGTAACTACATGCTAGTGTGAATGTGTATGTCCAGAGCTTATATGGATGGAAATTGAAGTGTGTGAGTTGAAGAAATGTGTGATGTAACAAATTCGCTACGGTAGGTTCGATGAGTGTGGCGGCAGTTAAAACAACGAGTGCGAAAATAGGACTAAATATAATTGTAAGCTTCAGTAGAAAACCCAGGTTTATGATTTTTATTTATTTATTTTTTTTTTGAAAAATTGTTCTTGTTTTATTATAGAAAAACTCTAACACCAAATACTGCTTGACCTCACTGTATAATTAAAAATAAAATTAATACTAATATATGACGCAACAATTAAGAATTAATAAAGTATATAAAACTTATAAATAAATATCAGCACATAAACAACTCGGGAAAATCGCTTCCATGTAAGTCATATTTAATTCAGCGACTTAATAAATACAACAATTATACTAACATAATTTTTTATTTAAATACATATTTATGTGCGTAATAGTTTTCTAGTTTGCAAGCAACAGTAACAAATCACAATAGTTTATACCTTCAACATTTTATGACCGGTGATTTAGTTTTCAACAAACCATTACAAGTGCATTACAAGTGCTTTCTTGCAATACAGGCACAACTGCGTAAACGAAAGACTTAAGCCACAAACTCGATTTCATGTGATTAATTTATAAATATGCGCTTGCTGCAAGCTGCACGCAGCGCAAAAACATGATGAGAAAACAAAAACGATACGAAACAAATTTCAACTGCAACTCGAACCTGTTTCCTCTGTCATACCGCTGGCGATCATGTCAGATCCACCAGCGTTTTTGTGGCGATTCTGCATTGACTGGCGTCACTTTGTCTCCGTTACCATCATAATCTCGTCAGCGTGTCGCAGTGTTTTGCGAAAGACAACATGAACGCATGCAATCACGGTAGTATCTATGCACTTTTGTGTGTATATGTGTCGCGTCTCTTTAGTTATAACTACCGCTTGATTGACGCTTGAAATCGCATCAGACAGATTGGCTGCTTTTAAGCAGAGGAAAATATCTTGTTTGAAATAAAGAGGTATTAATTACATGTCGTTAAGCAACACAAGCACAGAGTTCCGTCTATATAAGCAAACTTACGTTCGCATATACATAAATAATACTTAAAAATGTAAATAGCACTCGATGTTTGTTATTTATTCACGTACATAATAATGTCTATATTATGCTATGCATCAGAATATTTCACTGTATGTTTTCACTTGACTATTTCTATTCACTTAAACCAAATTATCCTTTTATATCTATATATGGTAAAATGTAATAACGAACTTGACCAGCTAATTCAATACGAAAATATGGTGTGATTTATTAAAACTCAACAAAAACGATGACAAACGATTCAGCAGCTTAAAGGAAAGTTATGGAAGCGAAAGCAATCACCGGCAAAGCAAGTAGACACCACACATGGAGGCGTATCGTTCAGCAAGTCAATGCTCACAAAGAGCCGTAGAGCCAAATGACGATGATGTTGAGTATCCATGAAAGTACTTACAAATATCGTTTTTATTTTTAGGATTTTATGTTTTTACTTTTCTGAAGGACACATAAATGGCTTGTAAATTGTAATTCCGATATGTTCAAAAGATTCAGAGAATTCTTGAATAGAAGACCAAAATTTTTCAGATATGCAATCAATAGTAATACCCAAACGTACTTATAAATCATCGATGTACTGGAAATGCTTTTTGACTTTTTGCAAGGATCATATTAAAATCTGGATATGTATGTCACGTATCGATTTGCGCCTTTCATTGATTTCAATAGAAAACGTATTCTTTGTAATTCGGTGTTTCACGGCGCAGCATGTACACACAGGAAAATATTGCATGGACATATTTTTGACATGTCGACTCAATTGAAAAAAAAAAAATCGAAATTTACACAACATAATTTAAACTAAATGTAAACCGTATTTTTAGTAACAACTTTAATGGTGAACATTTTTCCGTTTCTTGTCAACAAACTACTTGTCCGCAAATTAGAGATAAACACATAAACGAGCTTTTAGCCACGGCGCATTGTCTTTAAAGCATATCTGCGGTTATTTATCTGTCAATTTATTTTATTTATTTACGCGCACCTGTCAACTGCCCACGCATTTGCATATTTGCGCAAAAATGCGCTGAAAAGTAAAACAAAAAACAAATCAAAAACTGCCGCACCTAACGGTGCAATGTGTGTACGCAACCGCGCACATGTTGTCACCTTTTCATTTTCATTACGGCGTTTTTTCACGCATTCATTTTTATGGCGGCACAGTCCCTTCTCTACCCCCATCCGCATAGCTGACGAACTGTTGTTTTCACGAAATTTTCCAATTAAGCCAACCTGCACCTGCAGAAAAAATGTGCAAAATCAACAGATAAATAAACTTAAATTAGGTAAAAATGCGCAGCTATTGACGGTCCGCAAATAAACGCTCGCTTATAAGTGTAAATGTGTGTAGAGTTGGGCTGCCGATCGCCAGCGGCTGATAAAGTCACGGCATGTGCAGTTTCGCGTACAATCATATCGCACATATTTTCGAATTCGAATAGTACAGCCCAACTGTGGCTACGAGTCTCCAGACAACCTGTCGTTGTGGTGCGCACGCGTGCAACTTGGGTGCCCGCTGTTGCCGATGTTGATTAGATAAACAACACTCCGATAAAACTAACCACAACAACAGCAAACAGCACGTACTCAGCCACTCACAAATTACACAAACGTTTAACTGTTTATGGTTATTAAAGACCGAGCTGTGAATTGATTGCAACTTGTACTTGTTTGCCAGCAACCTCTGCAAGGCGCTGAGCGGCGTGTAGCCCACGGGGATGTGTGGCGTGTCTCTTGGTTTCGTTTTCCGCTGTACGCGTAAATAAATCTGCCGTTGTAATATTTCCTGATGCCGCGGAATGTGACTGCATCTCTCTGTCCACCGGCGCTCGAGCTGTACGACTATTTGATTACCGTTAGCCCGTATGCGCACGGTTGGGTGTTGTTATGCCTCATGGCTGACAATTTTTTCAAGAATAAACACACATTTACATCATATATATGTTGTTGTACTGCTTCTGCTTTTATCTCTCTATGTTGTTGTATTGCTGTAGTTTATATTCGTTCAACGTTGTTGTTGGTAGCACTTTTATTTTTTATTGGCGCACGTTGCAATTCATTTGTGTCAACAAATCTTGTCGCATTCACGCCACTTGACGATGAAATCAGAGCACGCATGAATGAAGTTGCTGTTGTCATGTTGCAAGTATCGGTTGCACATTATTTATGCACAAACACACATATACAAATGTGTTCTGCTTGAAGAGACTTTGTGGCTTTCGCTTTCGTTATGGCTGTGGCTTTGTTGCGAGTGAATGCATTTATTGGCATATCAATTGCATTTGAGTGCTGAGAAATTTGCTTTTATGCATTTATTTCGTTTCGCAATGAAATTTACGATATGTTGCAAGCAATACATGTAAGTGTTTGGAGTATCTTGGAAATATATGGTGTGAAATTTTTCACTCAAAGGCTTTGAAGTAAGCCCCTCGGAGCTTTCAAAGTGATTGAAGCTACTTTTTTGTGCTAGTAATGGAGAGCGAACTTATCTTATTTATGACCCTTTCTCTATAATCAACAACTACTGATTAAATAATGAATAACATCAAAGCTATTGTTTTTAGTTCCACTAAATGGTAACGACTATGTGTCTAATTAGTTGTATTGATCATAACTTGAAATTAAAATGATAATTGACATACCACAAATCCCTTAGATCCACAACAGATCCTCGGCACAGATCTTTAAACCTTTCAAAAGTGTTCGTGTCTTCGAAGATATTTTTCGGATCATTTTTCATCACGTAGAACCTCAAGCCCTTCGCCATTTGACACTGTTCCACTCTCCTTCTGATACAAGAGCCAGATTAAGGTTTCACAATTGGATGTCCCACTTTCAGCCACCCATAAGCTGAAATCCAACTGAAAGTGTTTTCTAGCTTCACTCTGGTACTTTCCTTTAGTTGCCCAAGTATGTTCTTCATATCGAGAACATAGCCTAACATGACATATCCATTCATTGAAATTCATTCTTTCAAGAAAACTCCAGAATGAATACTAAATAAACCAGATGGTATGTGGTTATTAACTTCCACTCACCGGAAATGGAAAAATAATGTTTTCTTGGGATGCAATGAAGTTTAGTTTTTTTTCAGAGCATACAATTTTGGTCACAAACTTATGGTGTCAACTTCTGCTTTCATATTGGAGCTAAATCTTTTAAGAATAGCGGTAATCAAACCAATTGAGGCCTACAGACGATAAAGTCTCTACAAGAATCTTCTTCATCAATGAAATCTGCTTCGGGGCAAGTGAGTTGCTTTATAAAAGTGTTCCATGTACAATAGATCCATATCAAATCGGATGTATACGCTGGATTAAGAGCGCCATCAAAAATATAATTCCAATAAAAAAACCACGTTTTTTCCAAAACACCATATATTTTATGTAATGATAATAATACAGACACACAGAAAACATTTTGGTTCTGACCTGAAGGTCTTACTATGTGTATGTTATGTTTTTGAAGTCACTGAATCCAAACCAAAGTACATTTAACTCCATTGATTATGGTCTTGACATAACCCCAAAAAAACAATATGGCCGACAGCTTATGTAAAAATGTTTCGGTTTCGCTTGAAACTCATTACTTGGGGGTTTTCGGAGTCGCTGATTACGAACCTGGTGTTGGTTTTTCAAAATTCAAATTGGCGGAGATAATATAGCGGACAATTTTTTGAAAGATTCATCGGATTCGCTTGGAACTCGTTAGCGGGGGATTTTCAAAGTTACTGATTTGTGTTTTTTTTTAGAAAAGTTACGTCAAATTCGTAATCAGTAGCTCCGAAAATCGCCGATTAACGAGTTCCAAGCGAATCCGATGTATTTTTTTCAAAAAAGCGTCCGCCATATTGGATTTGCGATTTGGAAGTTTGAAAAAAAACGCCGGATTCATAATCAGCGACTCCAAAAACCCCCAGTAACGAGTTTCCAGTGAATCCAATGAATTTTACAAAAGATATCCGCCATATTGGTTTTTTGGGATTATATCCTAACCCTGATCTGATGGGATTTCGGATTCAGCGACTCCAAAAACATAAAATACGCATACTAAGACCTCCAAGTTAGAACCAAAAATGTTGTATGTGGCTGTGTGATTACTCCTTAATAGATTTTTTTTATATATTATTATAGCACCATTTTATGTGGATCCAAAGATTAGCCACTCAAAGCACTTCCAACCACCGGCAAACTATGTGGCACATTTCCCACAGGAGCAAGTGCGCCCTGAGCAACACCGCCAAGAGGCAAACCAGCCGCAGCACCAGTCAGTGTTCCTGTCGCATGACCAAGCGTTTGACTCACCGGTAGAGGTAGCTGTGGCCTACAGTCGCCACGCACGAAAAGCGCTGAGAAACAAGTAGAATTTTAGGATAATAATTAAGTAAAATATGGTAATGAATTAAATTATATGCACCCACTTGCTAGAAACAATAGCACAAAAGCTACATTGCTGCTGTTCCGGAACATGTTGTTCGGTATTGATAACTTTAGCAAAAATTAAATAATTCAATTTTGTTCATCATATTTATATCGAAATTTTATATAATATATACATAGCTTAATTGGAAATAAAAACACTGTATAAACTGTTGAATGTTTTGCTGTTATGCCAGACATCCACTAAAGCAACTACTTATCGCTGTAGAATGGACAGTTAGGCACGTAGATGTATACATATGAATGCAGAGCGTGAGAGAATTATATTTTTCATTGAATGTGTAAAATTTCACTGATTTAATTTGCAATATTGAAATTACAATAAACACAAAGTTGAATTAGAAAAATTGTCTAATAAAAAATTTAAACGTATATGATTTATTCAGCCACTTTCCTCAACTAATCCACACTTTTCCATAACCTGACTTTGGTCATTAGAAATTCTACGTTACAAACCATTCAATACCGTATTATTGTTCAGCTCACTGAGTAACAAATTATTATATTAAATACGAGCCAAACAATTGCAAAGTGCAACAAACAAAATTCCAAAATATATGTTTTAACGTAATTAAATAAAACGTTATTCGCAGTAAATAATTAAAACTGTGTATAAATCTATATTTTACAGGTTTTTGAAAAATTTAGGATGTATTGTAAATTTCTATAACTCGAAGTATTTTTTTGGATTATGGTGATTCGAGTTAGAGAAGTTCCACTGTATTTTGCTTTGAATTAATCCAAAAGATATAAATCTTAAGTAATGACGGAGTTTTTAGTCCAAACAATTGCACTTGCAAATATTATAGAACCAAAGTGAGTATAAAGGCCCGTCCATATGAGGTCTAGATATTAACAGTTTATTTAGGAAACACTTCCCTAATCAGTACAATGCGACCCCCAAGTATACATTTATTTAACTCATTTTCGACTTTTAAAAAGCGCGAAGTATATGAATCAATATCATCCGAGTGCATTATTTCTTTTCGTTTTCTTAGCTGAGGCCAATTTGAGTTAAATGAACCAAAATGTTGTCCACTGGATCTATAGATCACAGAACACGCATTCCACCACTTCTACTAAAACCAAGTAATACCACATATGCAATATGATTTCAGCACTGAAATAATCGGAGAATAGTTCTTTGATCTGGAGCAATATTTATATCAATATTATATCATTTCAGAACACTTTTCTATGCAATACCGAGTTTATCGCTACTTGCAAAGTGGAAGCGTCTGCGAATTTTCGCAATAAAATTAATAGGAAACTCAGAAAAGTCATCACATAAAAATACATTGTTACCGACTAGACTACTGTCGCATTAATAATGATAAACATGACTTCACTTCAACTAAAATTTCAAGAATACCCCTTGATGCATCACTATGCACCTGGAAGAAGTTGAAGTGGAATGACGAATATTGACAGTTTTGAATGTAAAGCGGGGTAAAAATAGAAACTATATATGGCCGCATTTTGATAGATATCGAGGCTTCAGAGAACAAGATTACACTTAGCAGTTAAATTATGTTATCTCGAATAATTGCTTGGAATTCACTCTCTTATATTAAAAAGTTTTCCTCAAGTCTCGAATGGCGGTTTAAAATTTCCTTAAATATTTGGGTTTTCAAAGTATTCGTGAAATCTATATTTGAATGGTTTGCATTTTACGTGCTTCTACCTCTAAGAAACCTAGCAGGGACATATACCAAGTACACATCGGCATCTGAGTTCTAAAACCTAAAAATAACGTAACTACATTTCAATACAAAGACTCTGCGTTATAAATTGTAACATAAAGAGTAACTGGTTTCTGCAGCGCTACTTGCAGGCGAATCGAACTGTTCATTGTGAATTGGATGATTAATCAAGATTCACAATCCAATGCAAAAGAAGCTAAATAAGAAGTAAAAAAAGTTGCAAACAGAAAAAGAACAATTATCGACGAGCAATTGCGATTAGGAACAGCAGTGACTGTTGAAAAGAGCCAGGATACACACAGGTACAGGTAGAGCCAATTAACGTCGTTTAATTGCATTTGATTGCAAGTTGCAGATAATCGAAAAAGTATACTACACATTCCATGCTCGTTGACGGCCTAATGCACAAACAAAAAAAACACAAAAGTGTAGGCCGACACAAGCGCAGCCGACTCCATCGCTTACAATGAATTGATTATTTTTCACAAAGTTGCAGCACGTTTTTGTTGGCGCTGCGGTGCACCACCCATGGTTTGAAAGGTAATTTTTAATTTTTTCTATTTTTATGTTTTCAAATGTTTATTTTGCGCTTTTTTTACGGTCAAACGCTGGAACATTTTATTTTTTTTTGTTTTGTTGTGCCCTACTCACTCATAGTTGGCTGTCTAATTAATGCACAACATGTTGTCTTTTGGTTAGAATAAGGGCTTAACTATATTTAGGAGTTCTGAAAGTAACTTTACCAAGTCATTTGTGGCAGCAACAGCAACCGGGCCGGGGACTTGTTCTAACAAGCTGCTTGTATGTGTGTATGCTACAGCTCATTTGCTTATGGTGAAACTCTTCGCTTTTTCTATACCTTTAGTAACACAAGCCGCCTCGCAATTTAGAGACATGCCACCATGACGTGCTTGCAACGGCTGGTGATCAGCTTGAAACCTTGTCAGCGTCACTTCACTTTGTTTGAGAAATCCAACAGTCTGTCCCCTATATAATTTTTTTTTAATTTTTACTGCCTCGGAACTGATTTTTCACTGCCATGTCGCTTGCCCGCGACGGGGCAGAAGCTAACCACCGCTTTGATTAACATGTTGGACAACTTCATCTCGCTGATGCGGAAAAAGCTACATTTGCAACGACGCTTCCTAGCTACGTATGCGTGCGTTGTTGTTGTATGCAAAGCATCTAAATGACAGTCCAGTCCGGTCCGGTCCAAAGCAGCGTCTAATTGAAATGAGTATTCTTGTGAGCTGGCCGCTGCCTAAGTGGTTGTTGTTGTTGATAAGATCATAGAGTGTGGCAGCCATAACGAATGGCGTAATTGAGACCGTTCACCGATGAGTGGGTGTAGTGAAAAAGAAGCAGCAAAAGTCATTTGATTGCCTGCAGGTTTTTTCCAACTATTGAGCTTCCGCTGCGAATTTGAACTCTTGATTTTGTATATTTTTATTACAAATACCTAGAATTTCAAACGGTATTCTGAGAGATATAGTTTTGTTCTTTTTATTCATATTTAAATCCATCCATAATCAGAATTTAAACAGTGACCAAAGCTGCTACAGTAGATTTTTGATATTGAATTTCAGGGATAGTTTCAATCGATTTTCTTGAATGTTCATGTATTGTTTCAGGTTTTAAAAACATGACTTGGGAATAAATTGCCTTTATACGAGGGCGCCCTGATGAGTACAAAGCATCCCCGCCTGATGGCCACTATTGCAATTTATCATTTGGTAGGACTCTCTCGTAGACGGTTAATCATTGGGACTCATACATATGTAGCTTTGTGTTGACCACGAGTGGAAGCCAAAATTTCAGAAATTAAAAAAAAAAATGGAAAAAGAGCGCAACCCAATGAGTCCATGGCTGAAAAATATATCCACAAATACACACCAAAGAACAGGAAATTGTTTATACTGTGGACCTATTCCGGTAAACTTGGTCTGAAGACCGTTCAGTAGGCTGGAAAAGAGTTGGCCATAGGTTTTGAAATGCGCATCTGTCCTACATTAATTACCTGGAGCTTTATAAAACGCCAACAAGGTTCTAATATGGACCGATTCGATACAGAATCGCTGAGAAATGCAATCATATCCTTAAGATATAGTTCCGACCGACTTTTTTGTTTCTACACTTCAAAAAAACACTTGGATTTGAATTCAATATAATTCATTAATAAGTGTAGTTGTCTTCAATCGAGACCTATACGTGTGAAGGTCGCTACAAGAACACCTTTTGCAAATTGTTTTAAAAATCCTTGGAATACGCTCCAATACGCTTCCTAAAAAATGTACCAAAATAAATGCATATATTCTTGTGAAAAATTAAAATAAAAAATATTAATATTTATAATTGTAGATTATTATACTTATTTTTTATTTGCTATTTGAAAAAAAATATATTTTCAATTCTATAACAATATCATTATAAATATCCCAACATTAAATTATTTTCAAAAATATCAACTAGTACTTTAGAACACCAACTTATTTTTCAAGCAAAAAATGCAACCCTGCACGCATAACACATGTAAATAATGCCCACAACAACAAATGCACATAACAATGCCCCACAATGTTTTGACAAATTTCAAGCCTTCACTTCATTGAAGAGTCGAATGTGTAAAATTGTGTTAAAGTGCATTTGAAATGCATATTTTAAATAAAAATATAAACAAACTTTAACTTAATTGGAAAGTTATATGAAATGAAGTTTCGAATAAAGTGCTAAACAACAAATTACACTAGTGAAACAGGCATAGACAGCCAACACCAGCTGCTTGGTGCGAGCAAACAGAGTTTTAATTTGTTAATTATAAAAAGTTAAAGCATAAATAAACTTGTGCCACAAATATTCCACCTCTTAACAAATAACGGAACGTATACGCCACAAACAATAAAATGTCGTCGGGTTTAAAGTGTCGCAATTGTGGTTCCACCGATATCGAGGAAGACAATGCACGTGGCGATGCCGTCTGTACCAATTGCGGTTCGGTGTTGGAAGATTCCCTGATTGTATCCGAAATACAATTCGAAGAAATTGGCCATGGTGCGGCGGCTATTGGTCAATTCGTGTCCGCTGAATCAAATGGCGGTGCAACCAATTATGGTTATGGTAAATTTCAAGTCGGCTCCGGCACGGAATCGCGCGAAGTTACAATTAAAAAGGCTAAAAAGGAAATTACACATTTGTGCCAGCAACTGCAGTTGACACAGCATTATATTGATACCGCACTGAATTTCTTTAAGATGGCATTGGCACGCCACTTGACGCGTGGCCGCAAGAGTACGCACATTTATGCCGCTTGTGTGTACATCACATGCCGCACGGAGGGCACATCGCGTAAGTTTGTACACAATTAGTTGAACTCGCATAACTCGAACACTTGAATTGGCAATAGAAGTCAAATTTCATTTAAATCAAATTCCATAACCCGAAGTCTCTCTAATTCAAACTTTTTTTGTGAATTATGGTGATTCGAGTTAGGCAAGTTCAACTGTATTAGTATGATCTGAGTTGGACTCTAATTGTTTCGTTTTTATTTGTGGCTTTAGATTTGCTGATCGACATCAGTGATGTGCAACAAATTTGCTCCTACGAATTGGGTCGCACTTACCTGAAACTATCAAATGCATTATGCATCAACATTCCATCTGTGGGTGAGTGTATTGAACATGTTTTCCTTAGTATATATTTAAAAAAAAAAATTTTTTTACGGAAACTTGAATTACAAACTGATGTGTATAGTGTACTAAGAAAGAACAAACTAAAGGCTTCAACTGACAACTTATTAAGCATAAGAGTGCTAACCAGCTGTTACTGAAGTCCAAATACTGTTTTGAATTTCATTCCTATTACAGTCGGATCTACGTGCCCGTAAGGTGTATATTTAGATCCGTCCAACGACTGTCAATTCTGACACATTTTCCATAACTTAGATCTCCAAACGGATATCACTTGGCCGGCGTCAATTGCTGTATCGCAAAACTGGCTGATTTTTACAACAACAACAAAGCGTGTTTCCTATAAGACTTCTTTGAATTCAGGTCACATATATAGATCGGAACCATTTTAAAGCCTCCAAACTCTAGATTTCAAATTGCTGCATCTTGAACCATCTAACGTTGATATTAGCCATTTTGTGAGCCCTGTTTCACTTAAGTCACCCTTCTCTATTTTTTATATCCAATTTGCTAAAGCATTATCCACAATTCAATAAAATCACAACAAAAAATATATTTTAAAGTAATCTTAAAGATGTTTATTAAATATTCAAAAGGTAATATCGACAGATTGTAGTAGATTAAAAAGAACTAAACCTTAGCAGTGAAAAATCTAAAAAAGTACATACCTTTATATAGATAATAGTACAAAAAGTCATAACTTATTCTTAAAAATCAAAAAAGCACAAATTGTTTAGGCAGAGGGCAGCTGCAATAAAACTTTCACACTTCAATTGACAGCTGCCTTAACTCATTTTTTACTGACCACTTCCATCTTAATGCTAAAACGCAACACAACCTTAGAAAATGAAAACTCACAAAAAATATGTAGTACAAATGCTGAGGCGAAATGAAATGCAATTCATTGATACCAAAGCAAAAAAAAGCATAAAATATTCCAATATTCATAATGTTTATGTCTAATGTGTATAGAAGACAAACGCTAATTGCTACGTGAATACTAATTGATTATTTCCGACTGTGATGCGTGTGCAAACGCTTTCAATGTACCTACTATGTATACTTGTAAATGTATTGCATTACTAATGAAACTCGTAATTACGCGCAAATTCAACTCATTATATATCATCTACAATGTCTAATGTATTTTCGCAAAAAGATTCGTAATCATTACATTTTTCATTTTATTTGCGTTATATAGTATGAATATAGTATAAGTATACTTTGCTTGCTTTTCTTTTCTTTCGGGTATATGAAAAAACTAGTGGAAAAAGTACTAATATGCCTTGTATGCTATTATATATATATATATGTATATATGTTTGTATGTAATTGTATATAGCATGTGACTGTGTTAATATGTATGTATGTATGTAAACTTTTTTTTAAACATTTTCGCCCTAATAGCCTGGCCCTGTGTGTTTATGCAACAGGATATATTTTAGATAAATACATAACTTCTTTGTTTTTGTTTTGTAAAATTCTTTTCATTTTTGATTTCAATTTTTGTTATTTTTTTTTTCAATGTATGAATTCATATAAGTATGTAGGTATGTGTGTAATATGCAATTGCTTTTTTGTTTACTTCATTTCCCAGGTTATTGTTTACGTTTGCTAAAAAATGCTACATTCTACATTCAAGTCTTTCAAAATCGCACCTAATATTAGTTATAGATTTTGTTTTTAGTATTTTTGTTTTTGTTTGTGCCTTTAGAATTTGTTTTACCAAATTTGATTGCCTTTTCCCTTTACTTACTTCCAACAAACAATGGAAGTGCGTTTTTCACATGTTTTTTGTTTTTGTTGTCTTTCAATTGCATTCTTATACGCATAATAAACAAACTTTAACTTTAGTTTTTGCACAAACCAACTTAATTTCCCTGCAATGGCATACATTTTGGCATTGCTTGCTTGCATTTGTTTTTTGAATGTATGTATTTGTAAATATTGCCTGTATTTAATTGTATTTGGTTGTCTGTTCGCACACTTCCCACTACATATATATTTATATGTATGTATGTATGTATAAACTATTAATCATTATAGTTTTATCGCTTTGTAAATTTCACATTGAAAAACCATAGATTGCCATTATTTGTTACACACGCGTCGCTCTCAAAAGAGTTCTGACTCATCACTTTTGCAATATTCCAACAATTCTCATGCGCTCAATGCACCACTACCACCACCGTCACTGCTGCCGCTACCCAATAAGTCATCACAATTTACATGTAAGCCACCGCCATTCGATACACTAGCACCCGCACCGCCGCCGCTGCTACCCGCACCAATTGGTGTTGGACACAGCGAGCTAGTTGGTGAACTCAATGCCGTAACTATTGTTGGCCCGTAGAATATCAGTTCTGGTATTTGACCACCCTGCACACCAGTGCCGTTGGTGCTCTCCGATGAGCATTGGAACTGGAACGTCACATTGCCCATGCACACTTCGGACATGCCCTCCTGGCCGAAGAAGCTCAGTTCATTGCCGTCAAGTATGACGGAGGCGGTGTAATAGCACTCGGGTTCAATTTGTATGGGATTCTCGAAGAATACGTGGAATGTGTTGCTTGAGCCATCCGAAAAGAATTTAGTATCGTTTTCGGCGAGCGTGCGTCCCAGGCGTTTCAACTCGATCTTCACATTATAATTAGCGGCACCGGTCGATGAACCGTACAAACCGAAACCAACAATGAAAATGCTGAAAAAATATTATTTTTAATATATTTTAATATAAATTTTTTATTTTCGTGTCAAATACAAACCGGCGATCCACTGAGAATTGTATGGAATCACAACGACCACGATAACGCCACTGATTCGAGCGATAAGCGCACGACTGAAAGCGATGGCAAACTTGTGTTTTGAGGCCTGCACGCGCACGTGTAGGGAAGCTTAAATGCGGTTTTGATTGTGCGGTAAAATGCAAAAATATATCAATAGTCTCTTGTGATGTGAGTATGCCCGTCTGGGCGACGCCATTTGCAAACTCTTCCAACGTCATCGTGGGTATGCGTATTAAATGCAATGCTTGACCCAACATGCTGCGCTTATTCTGTGCCGTCACATCGACACCCTTTTGCTGGCAAGCATTCAGAGCCCAATTGAGCGCCGCCTCAAAGAGATGTATCTCCTTGCAGTTGAGCGTCTCGCGCGACAATATCGACTCGAATGTCTTGAGGTCGATGTCGACAAAGTCTTCCGATTTAATCGCCATTTCGGCCTACAAGCAACAAAATTACAGTTAGCTGTGAATTTATAATAATAATTAAGTTGTTGTTACGCACTTGTGCATCGATTACTTCCCAGCAACGCTGCATCAGCTCGGGCTCTTCGAAAAGACGCGATTGACTGAGAAGTAGACAGGCGTTTTTTGCCGTCAATTTGACCTCTAAATAATTAACGCAGGCGCGTGCTAAATGTGGCACAATATACTTTTTGGCCGCATACAAAGTGGCCAATATGTTATCAGGTTCCAATTGAATCTCATCACAATATAGGTATCTGCGTGAAGAAAAAAAAAAAACAAAAACAATATTAGATTCACTTTTAAACAACAATTTATTGTTCAACAATACCTTAACAGCGTTAGAAACGCCGACGGCTCCACATCAGGCACTTTAATTTCCTGTTTATTCTCGGCCAAACCACCATAAAACATCGCGTAAAACACTGAACTTCCCGTGGCCAAGATGTACTTGTGTGCCGGTATGGTTTGTACACAATCTGGTGCTGTTTACAACGATTTGAAAACACTTATTATGAACCTTTTGAAATATTACGCCAAGCAATACTCAACACATACCGAATTCTCCGCCAACAACAAATTTGACATCCGACATCAATTCATTGTTAAACATAGCCGCGTTCCGCTCCAGCACCGTCGCTTTGGTAGCCTGCCAATTGGGATCGGCCGTATCGACCGCATTCGTAGCTGCATTGCTTATTTGATTTGCAGCACCAGCTGAACAAACATACGAACCGCTGCCGCTACCACCACCACCACCACTACTGCTGCTGGCACTACCGCCGGTCGTAGCACTCGATGAACTCGATGGCAAACAGAAGGGCACCGCGCTGCATATAGCACCAGGGGACGCCAGCGGCGATGAAGGTGCGCTGATTGGTTGTGTTATTTGTATATTGTGCTCCCCACCGCCAGTTGCGGTACCGCTGCCGCTGGTAGGGCCACCTCCGCTGCTGCTGCCACCGCCACCGCCTCCACCCGTTGCTGAACCAGCACCTACTGCTGCAATAGCGCTTCGTTGTTGTTGCTGTTGTTGATGGTGATTACTAGCTGAATTGTTGTGTGGCGGCGATAGCAATAGGCCATTGCCATTATTTAGTGTTTCCACTGCAATCACAATATTTGCAAACAAAGATGTATAGTGTATAGATTAGTAAATGTGAAATATAGATAACACACGCGCATGTTTACAATTTGATTTAGGCGTAGTATTAGTGCGAAATATTTTTCGAAAATCGAAATTGCCTCTTGCCGATTTGTTACCCGTCGTGACTGTCTTATTTGCGTTTCTATTCATCATAATGCATTTGTATTTACGTAGTTGTTACTGTGTATATGTAAGTAAATATGCTAACTTCACTATCTTCTAACTATATCGTCGAATTTTCATTACAATTATATAAAACAAATTTTCTTTCCCTTATTCTGTTGTGATGGATACGAGTAACAGTAAATGTTTGACGAGTTTCTCGAAAGTGATTTTACTTTTATTATGATTTTATGCATGAGCTACATTGCATGGGTGTGTAAAATGGCAGGGCTTCTTATCAGTAGAAGTAAGAAGTAAGTTTACCACAAATAATGGCGTTTTCTCGAAATAAAGTAAAGCTTAAGCTTGTGACCGATATAACCCCTTTAAAAGTTGTATGCATTTCTCGGAAGAGATTTTACTTTTTATTAATATGAAGTTTATATATGAGCTGAATTGCATGAATATGTGATTATTGTTAATTTCAAGTTGATCACGAATTACTAGGTTATTCTCAATATAAAATATAAAATAAATAAAGAAATGGTATTTGTAAAATGAACTTGATAATATTCTTAGTAAAAGTCAAGCTTGCTTAAAATAAAAAGAACTCATAATTAAATATAAATCATATGTGACGGATTGAAAATGATACATTATTGAGTAAAAGTAGTAAAGAAATTTATATTTAAAACCCATGAGCTTAATGTACATCTTTCGTAACATTTATAGTTATATGTTTACGGCTGAACAACAGAAATTGTTACTTCTTCACATTATACACCGCTTGATTACTGCGGCTCCGCATTAGTTTATTTTTCCTTTAGTATATAGGATATGCATATATGCATATATATAAACTTAACCTAATGCTTTCACGTGCATTACTGCGATGCACTTTTAATGTGCTAATAAGCGGAAAATTGCGAAGGAGTAATGAAAAAATCAATATGTAGACATAACTTCAGCTACTCCACTAGCGTATATGTGTGCACACACAGCCATATACATAATTGTAAATACAAATGCGCTTGACAATACAAAAAAAAACAAATATTTTGGTAGTTATTTTTAGAAGGAGCCACATTTTCGCATGTCTAAAAACTGCATACACATACCATTTATCCAAGCATTCATTTGTGAGTGCGACATCGCCTCCTGGTTACGCTTGTTAATCGACTTTAGCGAAAGTCTATTGTTGTTCGCCATTGAAAATATTGCTGCGCTCAAGGACTTGACAATATGATATGGTGGTGGTGAACAAAAGTATACACAAAAACTTGAAAAAAAGTCTCACAAGTATTCACGAGCACAGTTAAAACACCCACAAAATATTATCTAACATAATAATTCAAAGCGCCACAGTCTTTCCTTCTAATTGCCAACAATTATATTGTAATTTTACAATTTAAAATTCATTTATCGACACTTTTCTCCACGGTTTTCATAGCTGCCATTTTCATATCACTTCAGTATAAATTTTCCCTTGCATTTAGGTTGCATTTCTGATCAGCGAATATGGTGGTTGAGAGAAACGACAATTGGGGCTGTTGTGGTATTGCCACATGTCAAAGAATTAATGTTATTTGTGTTTATTTTGAGTTGAAGTTATTTGAAATGTCATTTCTATGCTATATTTATAACTTTTTCATATTGTTAACTGGTTTTGTTGTCTTTTTGCTTTTTAAAATCAATAAAAGTACTATGTGAAGCGTATTTGTAGTGAGTTAGTCTGTATTAAAAACAATTTTTAAATTGCTTTAACAGCACGGCAACGCAGTTAATCTGCAATTTCTTTACTTACTGTAACCAGATGTGTATGAGCGAGATAACACTAGTGTCAGTGTACAGCGTTGCATGCCTTTTACAAAATAAAGTTTTCATTTGAATTTGTTATTGTAAAGTTCAGTTAAAGCGGTCTTAAGTCGGAAGTGGTAAAATTTCAGTTTCAATAAACTTGAAAAATGAAAAAGAATTTAAAATAAACATTTTTAAAGACATTGCTGTTGTTAATAAAATTCATAAGTTGCCTAATTAAACTGAAATGTGTGCTGCTTATGCGAGCTTCGATTTAAACACGATTTCTCGCACCTTTATTTGGTTTTCATTAGTTTCTGCATTGCCTCATATTCTCGTTAGATGTTTGTACGTTTGTTTGTTTAAGTGCCTACTTATGTATATTGTATATATGTATCATCTGAATATGGACTTTCCATATCCGCTAAATACGTGTCTTCCGTTAGCAACTTAAAAAGAACAATGCCTGTTGCATCATTGAAAAATAAATTGACAGTTATTTGTTTAAGCAGACAATCTATATCTTTATGTAAATAGAAATGTTTAAATGAGTATATTTATATTTTGTTTAATTTATTTTTGTCATTTGGTCCTCTAAATTTTCCGTTTGTGCACGTTTTGTGAATAATCGATTTTACGTTTATATTACAAATTAACTTTATTGCTATTTAATCATTGATTAAAGTGTTCAAATTAACATAAGATTAACTTGAAAATTCATTTGGTATTGAATTAACTGTTATTAACGACCGTTAAATTAGCTAGATTGGCAAATCAGTGCAACTAAGTAAAGTGCTTGTAGTCCATTGACATTCAAAGTGTTTTGTTTTCAAAGTTGAAGTATAATGCATTTAATGTGTTTGAAGAGACTTTCTGAGATCTTTGTCTGTTTTTGTGAAGCGATAATCTTTTTTGTTATAACAGAGTGTTCCTTTTGCATTTTTTTTTAATTTATTATTATTTGTTTTGTTAATTTTTAATGCATTTTTGTTTATTATTTTATGTTTTTAGTTCTTTATGTGCACTTATTAGTAACTATGGCTTCATGGCTTCATCTATTTGCTATTTTCATTGTGAAATCATGTTTATATCCAATATTTAATTCTTTGATTTTTTGTTGTGCTGCAATAGCAATAAATAATTGAAATGTTGGTAATTTATTTATGTATGACCTTCAAAAGAGCTAAGGTCTCAAGCGCTTTGTCAACAACAACGAAAGTATTGTAAGCAGTTTTCTTGAGTACTAGTAGGCGGCAAATAACTTTTTGACCTTTTCCACTGATAGGTGTTTGAACTAACGTATAATAAAACAATTTCTAAATGAATTGAAAAATTATGTAATTAAATCATATAATTAATAAAAATAATGATTTAAAAAATTTAATTGAAAAAAATGTAAACAAAAAAAAATTCTATATTCTTAATTTACTTAAAAAAAAAAATTAAAATAAATAAAGAAAGATAAATTAAAAAACAAAGTAAAGCAAAAATATAGAAGTCTTAG
The DNA here is from genome assembly GCA_031772095.1 of Zeugodacus tau. Lineage (NCBI taxonomy): Eukaryota > Metazoa > Arthropoda > Insecta > Diptera > Tephritidae > Zeugodacus > Zeugodacus tau. Next base: position 77,554,275 of record CM062649.1, read on the forward strand.
AGAAATTCTTTCAACAATTTCTTATTCATTTTCAAAATTTTAAATTCTAGAACTTTGGCCTAAAACTGAACTCTGTAAAAAACTGTGTCAACTGCTTGTGGTTTATTATTGTTATTATTTTTTGAAGGTTTATTTGCTTTTCTCATTAATAGTTTTTCATTGCTTTTTGTACGCATCTTCGATGGTCAGTCAAACTCAGACTATAGAGTTTTACTAGCTAGATGACGCTAAATATTTGTCTGAATGCTGTCAAAAAAAGTTGTTGACCTTTAGCAAATTCATTACCAATTTCCGATATACAAGCAGATACAAACAAACATACACAGATACATAGACAAAGAGATAAATAGTATGTAAATATAGGTTTATTTATGTATGAATATGGTCAGATATGTTGATAAGTATTTAAAAGCATACTAACTTCGGTTTTCAATAAACAAACAAACATACAAGCAACAAAAAACGGCTCATAAACTCGTTAATTTCACACTTTGTGTGTATGTAATTTCATTAAACTTACTATTTGGATTTGAGTTGGCGATGCGGTTGTTGTTGTTATTTCCACTTGTCGCTGCTAACACTCCAGCTGTTGTCACCGACAGCATTTCCCGATTATTTGCCGGTTGTTCGAGCACTTCCTGATTGCCATCGCTACTCGCATATTCCGGCTCATAACTGTGCCGATACGCGCTACCCCAATGGCCGTTGAAGTCCTCCTCCTCGAGTGTTAGCAGGTGGTCCAACACCTGAACGCCACGTTCAAGTGGACCGTGGAATTTGTTGATTAACTCCGTGAGACGCAGGTTGAGACCGTTCACTTCCGGTTGGGACACAGCCCAGTAGAATAGATGACGCCCCAAATGACTTCCTATATTATTGGCAAAGGCTTCGATCATCTTCTACGCGCTGCACAGCAGACAAACGTCGACGACATTATAAAACTAAATTGCATAATTCTCTTATTTTATATATCACTGTGGCGAGCTTGGCAATTGTTGCTGCTGCTGTTGTTGTTCCTAGTGGGTAAGCGTATGTATGTGTGTGAGAATATTTTTGAATGCCGATCTGAAAGAAAAAGAGATAACATTTTATTGGTAAACTGAGGTGTTATGGTAGAATTGAAAAATACAGTTGTACATATGTATGTATGTTTATATGTGTGTGTAGGTGTTTTGAAACAAAGTTGTTGTTCTTTAACCCTTAGTGATAACCTTGCTGTTTTTTTGTGATCTGATTTGAGATTTTCTTTTGTTGAAATTAATTTTTTTACAGTTTGAGTCATTATTTACTGTCATTTTGTTTTACTTTTTATTTTTAATAAATTTTACTTTTTTTCTTATTTTTTTATTTATTTATTTTTTTTGTAATTTTTTTATTTATTTATTTTTTTTTTGTAATTTTTGTAATAAAATTTTACATTTTTTTGTTATTTTTGTATTATTTTTTTAGTTTTTGTATAATTTTTTTTTATTTTTGTTTATTTGCTACAGTTTTCACTATTTTCTTTTTATTTAATATGTTTTATTTAATTTATTATTATATTTTTTTACTTAATTTCTTGTTTTGATATATTTTTTACTTAATTTCTTGTTTTGGTCATATTTTCCGTTTTTTTAGTTTTCGCTTCACACTTCATTCGATCGCATTTATTTCGCTTCATACTAAATTATATAGATGTTTTTTATACAGTTATATATGAATGTATTTGCACTGGTTTTTGTTACTACTGCATCGATCGCTAATTCTGTACCGAAGTTTCACGTTTCCTCAAATCCGTTTTCGTTCACTTTCACCTCACTTTGGTGTTTCGTGTTGCAGGAAGTTGCATGTTTCCATGCTTACAGACATACATATTGCTCACTACTGTGACTACTTAGTATTAACTCACTGATATGGTGATATTTGTAATTTCTTTTTTGTAAAGCGTTACTCATTACATTTGTTTTGCTTGGTATTTCATTACCGTGCACATTTATCACCTGCTTCGTCGCTCTTCCGTATTTTTCCTATTATTTTGTATTTTCAAGTGTAAATTTTATTTTTTTGTTTTCTTTCGAGGTCTTCTCACTTCTTTTTACGTAATAGTAGACGCCAAAAAATATAAACAAATAGTGAAAATTAATTTTTTTCTTTGGAGAGGTTGTTTCCGTGCCAACTAATTTCCGTAGCAAATTACATATTATGTCTACAAACATTTATTTAGAGCTTTTTTATATTCAAGGTAGATTCAAGTGAATTTGAGAGCTTTTTAAGATAACGGTAAAATTTGTTTAGCTTTCCAATTTTACTAGGATTACTATTAAAATCGCTAAAATTAATGGTTTCATACGGTGTAACCATGCAATTAAGCAAAAAGCTTTTGAGGAGCAAACAAGTTTTTAAGGGAATCTTTTTTAATGGTGTAGAGTTTAAACTGTTATATTTGACTGTATTATTTTACAACTACTTCGAGTGTTTTAGCAAATTAATATTAAAATGTATGTTTACAGACAGTACTTAGAAAAAGTGTATATGTCCATCTACAAATTTTAAACTGCGCTTTGTGCTTTCGATTGACCTAACTTGAGCTTTGAAATTTAAATAGCTATTTTCAGATAGTTTAAAAACTTTATTTAATTTGGTTGTGCAATTGAGTATAAATGGAAGATTTCTGACTTAAGTAGTAACTATTTAATTAACTAGTAATTTACTATTTCAATTCCATTTAGGCATATTATTATATTTAAATGACATTTTCTGTTGGTACTTAATAGTTTTAAGAGAAGGTTGCATTTAATCATTAGTAAGCAGAAACCATTACGAATATACATATATGAAGGTGAATGATAAATACAAATTTAGAAATATTCTTTAAATTACGACTTAATTCCCTTATCGTTAATTGACTTTAAATGACATTATACCTCCATTAAGAAATAATCATTATCATAAATTGTATAGTTTTTCCTACAAAATTTATTTACTTTTTATATTTTTATAGACATTTTCACTAAATTGTCTAACCTTTGCTTTGTTTGGGTAGGAGTTTTTGTGGAATACCTTTTTGAGATATTCGCATGACGTTTATAGCTGTTATTAAATGGCATTTGGTTACTATAAATATCCTTACGTTAGAACAACATGACGATGATATTAAGTTTACGGTGATTGATAGGACGGTTGTTGATGTTCTAGTAGTATGAAGCATTCCCCAAAATACATCGGAGAAGACGGTTCTTGGTCATATATAATTCCTCTTGAGATTCAGACTACCAATATGCTAATTTTTTGTCATATTATTGATGGATGTGTTTTAGAGAATATGTAGCTCTTTGGTTAAACCAACCACTTGTCATAAACACACTTAGCTTACAGTAAAAATTTCTAATAAAAAAATGATAGAGTTATCTTAAGATGCCATTTTGTTAACTCTATCTCTCTCTACTGCTTTTAAGGCTTCCATGAAAAGTATTTGAATAGTTTTTTATAACTAATAGAAAGCCCATACATACTTTCGGTTAAAATAATGGCCATCTGAAATGTCTAAAGACTGTTTTTAGTGCGATATTATAAAAAAGCTCTCTCACTCCTCGAAAGTCAAGATTGAAATGCACTTTCTTTAAAACAAAGTAAGACAATTTGATGTATCCAAACAATACTATGACAAAATATTTCTTCTTCACATAACTAGCTACCAAGAATAACTAAAACTACAACTATCAAGTAGTGAAGTACCTTACGAAACTTCTGCTGAGGAAAAGCCGACATTTCTTGTTCAGTATTAGGGTATGCCATTTACATATACACATATTTATAACTCTGTACTTATATGTATATAAAAGTGTTGTTTATTTTTTCTGCACTTTTTCGTCATCATTTACATTCATTCATACATAAATACAAAACTTCTTCTCAGTAGCACCAACAACAACAGCAACTGTTACAAACTATAATGATCATGCAAACGCTCTATTATTGTTATACAAAAAGGTTTTATTGTTTGCCGATCCGCTGGATGGCACAGTTGGTGGCTTGACATAGCCGTCACCGCCGATGCTGCTGCCGCTAAATGTCCGTCTTTTTGGGGCGCGCAGAGTGCCGCTGATGCTGGGCGCATGCGCGTCTGTATTATGCAAAAGCTTCCAACTTCTTTTTCTCACATTTTTGCATATGTACATGTAGAAATATATGTATGACTATACGGTACTTGATGCCGCTCAGCGGTAAAAACAATAGCCCCCCATTGTAGCAACAATGTGTGAATTAAAAGAAAATCCAAAAGTGGAAATGTGAATTTGCGGGCATTAACAAAAACGTCATCACATTTCAGTGGCCCAAAGCCATCATTATTCTTCGTCATCGTCGCTTGGTGGCGACAGTGGCAGTTATGGCGTAAGCAAAATAGTTTTTTTCGCTTTTTATTTTTTAAATATATTTTTTTTTTGTTTAGCATTTATCAGCGTTCATTTTGCACTGCCATTTGCTGTTTGCCATTATTCCGTATTTTATGCCTTACAAATCGTCGCAAACAATTTTTTATTATTTCTTCATTGTTTTTTTTCAATCGAATTATAATGCCAAGCGCGTGCAATTTCTCGCTCACCCCACCGCCCATTCAACTGCTACTGTTAGCCTGTATATATAATATAGGTATATATGTATGTGTGTACATTAAGTGCATATGCAGAGAGGCCTGATTAGTAGTCGAACGGCAGCAGCAGTGTTGCTAAGAAGATGTTATTGGTATGCCAACTTTGTTTCCGGCAGCAATTGGTTTTTTGTATTTGTTGTTATGGAGTTATATACACACAAATAAACGCTTTTAGCTTTAAATTTGTGTATTTTACGCGTTCTTTTTGTCTTTAAATCGTTTAAATCGCACGCCTGTATGTACGCGCCTTGTTGCGCATGCGCAATTGTAATTGTGATTTTTTACATACATACAGTGCACAGCTATTTACTGCTAACGCCCTACCGGCATACCCATTAACCAATTTTTTGTTTGTTATTTATTACCCGATTCAATTGTATAATCCGTTGGCTGAAATTCATGCATATATAAACACACTCGTGTGTACCTAGGTATGCATATACGAATATTTATTCACTGAAATTTCGTTGATTACGTACGGCTAGTTAACGTGTGGAAATTAAATGAAGATGTAGCCAGTGTCTCTGAGACGCCAACGCTAATTACAGCACGCCAACTTGATCATTACAATTAAATAAAAAAATTAAAAAAAAAATACAAAAAAATTAAAATTGCAAAAAAAAGTTCAAAACACCAAAAAAAGCCTCCACTAATTATTTCAAGCGACTTTGTTTCTTATTTAATATTATTTAATAACACAAATGCTCAGCTTGTCACCCCCGCAGCCTCAATGACTGCATTGTCTTCTTCTCAAGTGCATTTCTGCGCAATTTGTTTACTACAATGATCATCTGTGAATTATTACGCTTTTATTTCATCGTCTTTTCGCATTTTTTTCCTTTTAATTACTTTTAAATTTATTGCTTCTTTCATTTTATTGCTATAATTACTCACGCAATCTCGAAGTTTCCCACCAAAACTCAACTTGCATTTGCACCTTTGTGATTGCTGCTGTTGTCTTCATTTGGCGCCCTTTGGCGTTTCTTTCTCTTCTGCCGTGATTTACATGCAAAATTTTGACCATAACACCATTTCGTCACTTGTTCACTTTGTTATTACCTAATTGTTAATTGATGTTTTGGCCATTTGCAGTGATTTGGTTTTTGTTTTTAATTTTTCAAGTGTTGTTGTTGTTTTGTCTTGTATCACGTACGCCCTACATAGCCATGGGTTGGCAATTGGGGTATTACAATTGTCGTTGCACTATTGGAATTATTTATTTGGATTTCACTACAGGGAGGAGAAGGGTTGCTAGTTGGAAATAGTTGAAGACATGTTTTACCAAATTTCGATATAAAAAAATTATGATAAGAATTTTGTAGATCTTTTTCGTATACATGTATAGGATAGGTTGGAAAACTCTTTTTTTCTTCAGATAATACCTTACTATAAGTTTTTGAAAAAAATGTTAATTCATTCGTCTACATTAATATGCTGTCGTCTTCATAGTCCGCATTTGATAGTGTGCACTTCTGCCAACTCTTCTTCCAATCGTCAAAACACTTCTCGAACTGGATTATTGGCATAGCCTTTGGCTCTTTCAGCGATTTCTCGGTTGCTTATAAAACGACTGCCTTTAAAGTTCTCTTTATTTTTGGAAATAGGAAAAAGTCACACGGAGTAATGTCTGGTGAATATGGAGGCTGCGGCACGTGACAGTATTGGTTTTGGTCTATTACTTCGAACTGCGGAGGAATAGTTTCGACTATTCAGATCGGGTGAAAACGACACCATGAATTAAGCCAGCCGGCGGAAGACCTGTGACGACGATTACCGATCAAATCATGGCAAACATCGAATCAACGCCTGCGATATGCTGCCGAAACGGAACGAACTCGACACATTTTTGAAGCGGATGGTGACTGGCGATGAAAAATGTATCATATACGAAAATATCAAGCGAAAACGGTCTTGGTCGAAGGCCGGAGAATTGTCCCAAACAGTGGCCAAGCCGGGATTGATGTCTAGAAATGTTTTGTTATGTGTCTGGTGGGATTGGAAGGGAATCATCCACTATGAGCTGCTCCTATATGGCCAGACGCTTAATTCTACCATGTAAAGTTGAACTCAAAAGAGGCTTGTGAAAAGTGGCTGTTCGAGTTCTTCGCAAATAAGTAGGGGGGCTTCTACGAGGGGGGTATTATGAAGTTGCCGCCTAGATGGAAACAGATTATCGAACAAAACGGCGCATATTTGAACTAAATCCGATCACTGTGACACTTTCTATAAAGCATTGAATAAAGAGAAAAAGGCGGAAGGGAGATAGTTGCCAACCTAATATATATAATATATTAATTAGCTGAGAAGGAAACATTGTCTGAATGATTCATTATCGACATAATGTGTATTTAAGGTTAGGTTCACACTTCGTTTTAATCTCTACTTGCGATGACAACCCTTGATCCAGTATTGATTCTGATCTGATTAAATAAACTTGATTGTCCTTGGCGTGATTGGTTTTTGTGAGGCCTAATAAATTCACTAAATGCAAAAATATAATTTCACAACTTGAAAACTATACGTTAAACAGTTTGAGAGCTATATGTTATGGTTCTCTGATCCGGCAGATCCTGTTATATAACCCTTATATTATGAAAAAAACTTACATAATCCGATTAATCTAAAACTAGTGTAGTTTAAGCTCGTGTTTATGCTCAAATCGACAGACATAAAGTCCATATGTCCATATAAACTAAACTAACCTCACTTATAAATTATGTATGACATGTTATGGGTTCTATCGCGTGAACTTCTGGTATTTACATTCAATTAATATTTATGAATATTATTAGTAGAAAACACTAGTAAAAAGTGTATACATTGTTCGACCCTATTGTTGGCAAATATGCATTTTACAATGGCGCAAATTATTATTTTCTTTAAATCAATAATTCATATTAATTTTTTCAAATATATTACAAGCTTTTAATTACAAATACAATATTGTAGTCGAGCAAAACTAACAATAAATATGTACCAATTAACATTTACACGCCCACCAAAGCATATTTTACTTGTTTGTAACAGAAATTTAATTTTTAAAAATTACCAAACGTGACTAGTTTATGACTTAAGACACACTCAATAACAGAACGCGAAGCATCGTAACATTTTTTCTAATCATGTATATCTAAATTTATGGAGTACTAAACTCAAACCCACCACACACCACACAGACACACTTAGATTGTCGTTAACTTAATTTCAGCGTTTATTGTGTTTTAAGTGTGATTTTTACATTGTTTTTATTGTTGTTTTTGTAATTTTTATAATCGCTCTCTACACTTCAACGATTAATTTGCGCTAACAGCAAATAGCAACTTGTCCACAATCCAAATCATTTGATCGATATGACTTAAGGTGCTGCAACGGCATTGAGTAATTTGGCGCCCGCTGAACACCGTTAAGGCAACAGAATATACGGTATTGGAAAACCGTTAAAATTTTGCTTAATCACAGTGCAGCCGATCGATCGAATGAGCCCTTTGCATTTTCACGCCATCAATTGCATAACCGACGTCATGTTTTGTTCACACTTGCCGCCTAAGTCGCAGGCATATGTGATTAGAGTGTTGATTGTGTAGATTTTTCTTAAAGTCATGTTGCAACAAAATTAATGAATTGCTAAAAAATCATTTGTATTTCATGAGTGTTTGACGTTACGTTACTGTTTAGTAGTTACTAAATTAATATATTACGTGTGAGTGTAAAGGTATTTGTGTGAGAAATATTTATGAAGTGAAGGTTCTCTAGTAGAGAATGTTAAGAAAATAGTATTCGAGTTGGAATGTCTGTGAGATTAAAAAGTTTTAATGTAATTCTACATCAATATATGCTTCTCTTGGTAGCTTAAAAAGCTTCGAAAAGCTTTGGTAGCACGCTTTAAGGAAATCAAAGTACTGATTTTGAGAAAAATAGATTTATTTGTGAAATTAATGAGTTTTTATGTAATTCTACGTCGATATATGCTTCTCTTAGTAGCTTAAAAAGCTCTAAAAGCTTCAAAAGCAAGCTTTAAGGAATTTAAAGTACCGTTTTTCGGAAAAGTAAGCATTTTTTGGAGATTGTATATAAAACTCATCGATATATGCTTCTCTTTATAGCATCAAAAGCACTAAAAGTTTTAAAAAGCTTCAAAAAGCTTTGGCAGCAAACTTTATGGAAGTCAAAAGGTGATATCCGAGAAATTTTAAGTAATTCTCTGAAATTTGATTCTCAAATTCTATTTTAATTTAAAATAACGGTATATTTCCTATGTTCTGAGTGCAATGCACTAGTAAAATATTAAATATTTAAGAATTCTTACTGCATTATGCATGTATTCCTATTGAAATTTCTCTTGTTACATAAAATGTAGACTAACTGCATATTCAGTATATTCGAAAATTCTATAAGGTAATGCTGCCATCTAATTTATGCGCATACGCTCCAAGCATTTTCTTTAACCTTTTCGAATTCTTAATTAATTCATTTATTCCAAATATATACACAACATAGTCCAAAGCATAGCTCAAGGGCTTCGTACATATAAGCACAGTTACCTTCGAATACATGCATATGATTGTACATACATATATGTAAATGTATTGTTTATATTAATATTTTGTTTCGGTAAATAGCCACGTGATATTGTCAACGTATTTTGAAGCTAAAGAAAGACAACACACAAGAAGACCTTTAACTCATCGCCAAAAATGGTGTTTGCTGCACGCGTCTCACATAAAGAAGTTGAGTAGCTTTGATTGGTAGAAAATCAAGAAACCTGCTCGCACTCACCTTGACTTTGCCGGTTTTTATTTATTTGATATTTCATTGAATGTTTATCGATTTTAGCAGCACCAAGCTTTTGTATATAAATATTTTTTTAATTTTTTATTTTTGCTTCTACTTTGTTTTCATAATATTTAGCACCATAAAATTAAAGCTTTATGCTAATGTGGATGTGGATTTTGTCACTTATTTCTTTCATTATATATCTAGCCTAAAATTCTCTGCAGAATTCGAATTTTTCTGGTTTAAAACTGGAATTTATTATTATGGTAATAGAATTTTAGTGGCCTAAACTATTTTTAGCCTCGTATATCATTCATTTACATTAACCATATTTGTTGTAATACCCAATAGGAAGAATAATACTAAGATCTACCGCCATTCCATAAACAAAAGTAAGAAGTTTTAATTAAAATTAAATAGTTTTGAAATTTTTTATTGTGAAAAGAACAATTATTTCAAAATAAAATAGATAAAAATCAGAAATGAGCCCTTTTCATGAATTCCGAACGCTTAGTGTTCACATCAAGATACTTGTTCTTCACTTAACTAATCATTTCAAAATCAACCGAAAATAGTTTTATTTCTTTTCTTGATTATTTCTAATCATATCACTTCAGTGAGAGTTCATTTTCTGGTATTTTCAACCCTTTGCCTATTTTCTATGAATAAGTTCTCTAGTGACAAATTACCTTGCCAATTTACTATTTAAATTTTCAATGCATTAAAAAAAAAGTTGTATAATTTGCTTTGCTCTTTTAAAAGTCTACAATGTATTTACTGATGAAAGTAAATGCATAAATAAATATAAATGTCTATTGGTACATAAGCTCACTTATTAGCTTACAAATATACCAATTAACACCTTTCGATTTGTTTGAAATAAATATATGACGTTGTTGTTGTCGTGCTGACAAACAATTAGAAACAAATCACATATGAATGCGTCTACATATAATATATAGAAGCGGAAGCTGTTGGAGCTGCAAACAAGACTAAAAATAATTTTTAAAAGTTCATTGTTTTCTAAAGACGTAGGCTTAGAATATGGTTTTTTTGAGTTAATAACGATAAAAAATATTTCTTCTTAAATAAAATCACCAATTATAGTAACTGAGAGAGCAGAAAGCTGCATTATCTATCATTTAGGGGGAATATATTTTGAAAATTAACTTTTCATATAAAAGGAATGATATTAATTAAGTGAAACATTAAAAAAAATTGAAAATTAATTAAATTAATTAAAAATAAATACATTTTTTAAATTAAATTAATTAAAAAAAATTAGAAAAATAAATTTATCAAACATTTTATTTTAATAACTTTTGTTTTACAAATTTTTTTTAAAGTAATTTATTTATATTTTATCAAAAAATTAACAGTCGGCGTTTCCACTTCTTTGGTAACATGCTGTACTCTTTCAAACTGGTTTTTAGGGTCTTCCCTGTGGTTTCAATTCGCTTATCAACAATGGCATTTTTTTGTATAATATGAAGACACTCTCATAGCTTTTGTGTTCAATTATTTTTATATTTTTATACAAAAAAATATTATTACGAAAATTTTTATTAATTTTTTTTTAATCGTATTTTTCAATATACGTAGAGTTTTACGAAGTTTTTAGTTTGTTTACAGACATATTTTCTATTACGAAATATTATTCACTTATATTTTATTGTTTTGATTCGAATTTTTTTCTATTAATTTTTTAATTATGTACATATATTAATAAAATAACTTTTTTATAACATTTATATCTTTTAAATTTTTTATTTTTATATTGGATAATATTAACAAAATTCAAAATTAATTTACTACTTTAATACTTTAATTTATGATCCATTTAATTTAATAATTGCGTGCATTTGCAAATTATCACTGATATTTTATTTAAGCTAATATATTAAGCTTGCATTGATTGATAATCAAATTATTATTAATATTTTTTATTATAATTATTTTTTTATTATTTTATTTTCTTTACATTCCACAGCACATGCCTTGTAACAACAACAGCAACACCTTATCCGAGTCAATATTAGTCGAAAAACACGGTTCACATACATACAAATATACATATATAATTAATTATAAACAAATAAAGAAATGCAAACACTACGTAATCATCGCAGCAACTAACCCGTTCGTTCCGTATATTATAGACTATATGCACGCATATGAATTGTAACCGATAACGCTCTGTATATTATATCTATTTAACAAATTGACTGTCTCTCCGTCGTCTGGACGCTGCACTTCACGCACTTGACCACGTCGTCAGCTTGGCGCTGCCACTATACAGGGTTACGCATGCGCACACGCACTCAACCCGATTCAACACAAATTCGATTTTATTTTTATTATTTTTTCCGTTTTAAACTCGCTCGGACCGGCGCATACAAGTCAGCTGTGCGCGAATTGGCTGACACTCTGCTTTGCTTTACTGCTGTTTAACACTTTTTGTTAAAGTAAATTTTATTTTTTGATTTGTTTTGTTTATTTCTTCTTCTTCTTACTTATTCACCTCACTGCAATGTTCACTTTGCTGGTCGATTTTAAAGCGATTGATTTGCGCGCGCCATCCACCGATCGCCAATCCAACGACTCGCTCAAGTCAACGTACGTTTGCGTTATGAACAATGTTGAGACAACAGCAAAATGTTGCTGACTTTTGCGTTGCCGCTGTGATCGGTTGTGACTTTGAAGTTGGTTGCTGTTGTTGTTATTATTATTGTTATTGTATGTGAGCTGTGGTTTCGCCTTGAGCACGAAATTATGCTGAGCTCACAGAAATCAAGTGTGTTGAGTGTGTGTATGTGTGTCTGAGCGGCGGTGTTGCCAGATGAGAAAAAATATAATTATTTTAATAAAAAAAGTTAAGATTTTTTTTAATTTTTATAAAAAAGTAAAGAAAACAAGTAAGGAAAGGCTAAGTTCGAGTGTAACCGAACATTTTATACTCTCGCAATTTATTTATTTAACTTTATTTATATTATATAATACACAATTTGACCCACATATTCATCATATATATTGTATAAAGTCCATTGAAAGTTGGAAACCCTAATATTAGGTTAGAAGCACCGAGGTCCTCATGTTCGATACATGGGGCCTTGAAAACCTATAGTCCGATTTTGGTGATTTTTAGAATGGGGCTTCCACACTATAAAGGTAGTATTTGTGCAAAGTTCTGCATCGATATCTTCACTTGTGCTACCTTTATATATTGTAAAGTTAACGATTCAGATCGACTTCAAAGTTCTGGTATATAGGAAGTAGGCGTGGTTGTGAAGCGATTTGGCCTATTTTCACAACATTTAATTGGGATGTAAGGAAACTATTACAAACCAAGTTTCATTGAAATCGGTCGAGTAGTTCCTGAGATATGGTTTTTGATCCATAAATGGGCGATGCCACGCCCATTTTCCATTTTGTAAAAAAATCTGAGTGCAGCTTCTATCTGCCATTTCTTATGTGAAATTTAGTGTTTCTGGCGTTTTTCGTTACTGAGTTAACTCACTTTTAGTAAGTTTCAACTCAACCTTTGTATAGGAGGTGGGCGTGGTTATTATCCGATTTCAACTATTTTCATGGTGTGTGGTGGGGTACGTAAGAGAACTGACTGCAGAAAGTTTGGTTTATATAGCTCTATTGGTTTGCGAGTTATATACAAATAACCGATTTGGGGGCGGGGCCACGCCCACTTTCCCAAAAAAATGACATCCAAATATGCCCCTTCGTAGTGCGATCTTCTATTCCAAATTTTACTTTTATAACTTTATTTATGGCTTAGTTATGACACTTTATGTGTTTTCGGTTTTCGCCATTTTGTGGGCGTGGCAGTGGTCCGATTTTGCCCATTTTCGAAAGCAACCCTCTCACGATCCCAAGGAACGTGTGTTCCAAGTTTCATCAAGATATCTCAATTTTTACTCAAGTTATCCGTTGCACGGACGGACGGACGGACGGACGGACAGACAGACATTCGGATTTTGACTCGTCTCGTCACCCTGATCATTTTGATATATATAACCCTATATCTAACTCGTTTAGTTTTATGACTTACAAACAACCGTTAGGTGAACAAAACTATAATACTCTCTTTAGCAACTTTTGTTGCGAGAGTATAAATATTATTTTATCAGAGACTTGCCAAATTAATTATAATTAAATTTTATTTATTTTTTATAAACTTTTTTATATTTTTTATACTATTCATTAATTAATTTCATTACAATTAATTGATAATTTATTTGTATTTTTTTATTTTTTTAGTGAGACAAGACTATTTCATAGAGAAATCTGAAAACTTTAAAAAATGTTAGCCTAGTCTCAGTTTAAGTTTAAAAATGTCTTAATATCTCAAAAAAGTTTCAAATATGAAATAACTGGCAGCACTATACATTTTACAGCTGATCGTGTACGCGACGACACGCATACGTCACGCTGCACCACCTTCTGCTGTCTTCGCTGCTACAATAGTATTTAGTAATCACAAGGCAAACCCATTATATACATTTGTACCTGTATCCGTAACATTTCCGCCGCGTTTGTTTACTTTCATCTTCGTTGTGTTGTTGTTGTTTCTGTTTTGTTTCCCATACAATTTTCAGTTCCTGCTATCATTACTATTGCTTATTTGGTCAAATTAGCTCATCTACGCCCAGACGTAGTATTTTACATAATTTTTCTTTTGCCGGTTGGCTTTACCAGAGTTCACTATTTCCCGTTCTCTCTTTTTTCTCTTTTATTCGCGCTCTGCTGCGCTATCATTCAAAGGTGTAAAACATGTACAAATGCATGTTGAGCGTGATAATCTATGTTTATTAGTCGGAACCTTGATATCTAGATGCAAATGAATCACTAAAAGCTTGGTTATGGAGTTTAACACTTATCGAACTTATTTATTGATTTTATGGTTTATAAATATATAGATAATTAAATGTTAGAGTTTATGTATTACTATAATTTTGTTATGTAGAGCTAATTTTTTAATAGATTGATTATATCGATTAATAATTACGAATGGTTTTGCTTTAAAAGACTTTAGGCATTAAGTTTCCACTTATCACTTTAGTTACTTTGTAATCGTAACTCGGCCATTTCTCTAATTTTAATAATTATTTATCTCATGACATTAAATGTGATGCAATAAAATATGAATTTTATTATTTAAAAGCATTCGAACATTTCCGATAGTTAGATGGTTTTCCAACTACTTAACTTGTATGAAATTCAGCGCCATTCCTTACACATTAATAACTACTATCGGATCCAATCCTAAATTAATATACATAAGAGCTTATTTGAATATAATAATATTTCGAATAATCAAGACTATTTCTGAATTTTCAGAATTTTAGTATATATTAGTTGAAACTAAATCAGTCAATATAGAGTTACCCAATGTATAGATTGTATATTACAGATTTATGCTAAATTTACTTGTATTATGACCAAGATCTTATCCATGTGGCTTCATAGTAGCTCATCATAAGCTCCACTTTTTGAAGCCATCGACCATATAACTTGTATTTGACTATTGTTCGATTGTTTCAGATCTGTTCAAAAAACCGTATGTACCGTCCAGCGCTTCCCGAAAGTATGTAGTTGAGTAAAATTGGCTTCAAAATCACCAACAGTATTAATTTTTGAGAATAATTTATTGGCTCCTTGACAGTCAAGTTATTTATAGATTTGATAGATTACAGGTCTGATTTTCACCATAGTTTATTATCATTTATTAACATATATTTCGACAGTATAAATATAAATTTTAAGCTAAAACTATTGTGTAGAACGTGAGTTACAGCGTTCTGAAGACTCCCGCCTCGAAAAAATGGGCTCGCACTTCCTCCACGATTCCGGCTGATTGGCTTATCAGAAAAAAAATGTATAGCGTTTTTAGACAGGAGCTAATTGATCAATTAACCGGCCTCTGCTCGATTAAAACGCTTATTAAAATCGATTTACCATACAAAAGAAAATCTACATTTATTTTTACTTAAATTTAAATCGACTTGAAAATAAAAAGCAACACTGTGACAAAGACGTACGATATATGTTCTTTGTCTGCGGTTGACTGAATTTTTTTATAAAAAAAAGGTACGGTAGATGTCGCTGCTGAAAAATATTAATCAGCTGATGAATGAAAAACTGATTACTTATTATGAAAAGCAAAAACAAAATAATATAACAGCTGATCGGTTTTAATCGGTTTAATTTTAATTGATCAATTAATTTGGCTGTCTAAAAACGCTATTACCGGCGTTTTAATATGTAAGCTTAAATGCATGGAACGCACTACGATCAAGTGAATATACTAAAAATTGGAGTTTTGATAGACATTTGAAAAAATTTTGCGAATTGTGAGGTTTTTGTTTTTAGTTTTTTCTACAAGAATCGAGGTTTTTGGAATTTTTAAATAATAATATAGTGTTCCATGCGCTTACATGTGCTGAATGTACCCTACAAATTTCAAGTCATTCGGTCAATCTGTTTTTGAGATAGGATAGATGTTAGTTTGAAAACCACTGTTTTGAGAAAAACGCATTCAAAGTTTCCAGCTGCTAACTGAGAGCTTCGGACGGCTCCGTCTTCTAACTGCTATATCTTTAAAACGACTTTGAATTTCTGAAAATCACTTCACCATATTCTAGACATATTAAGTACGCAATTTATGTTTTTTTTTATTTGAGCCCATCACATGAGCCCCTTAACAAAGTTAAATTAATAAGTCAAATAATTAATTTACTGGGTTCAAATTTTTATTACTGGTAAATTCAATTTTAATGCTATTATTGATTTTTATTTATTTTATTTTGCATAGTTTTCAATAGAAATCGCAATTCGACACTAACCTTGAAAATTCAATAGAAAAATTATTTATGAAAAAGTTTATGACTATCAAATTCAGTTATTAGTTCAATGGCAAACTAATTAGGAAATGCAAAAATTTTACTCGAACACTTGAACTTGCAGCAAATTGAAATAACTTTTTTCTTCATTTTATCAAGAAAATCGAAATAATTGAACTACTGTCATACAAAAATTGCGAAAAAATTCAAGGGAGTTGAAAAAAGTGGGTCATAACTTTCCATTTCTGAACGCTGCTAAATTTAAGTTCTTCTCCCACAACAAGCAACAACAAAACAAATTGTTTGCAAATTTGTTGCCACTTAGCTAATATACCACACACACACACACATACCCCCTCAGCCATAAACTGTAAGCAGCTTGACTGAGCTCCTGCTGTTTACTTGCAACATACAATTTACAATGACTGCAATCAAAACTGTTAACTACTTATAAGCGACTTGCATTTGTTGTTGTTTTTGTTGCAAAGCAGAAGTAGTAAAAAAGCTGAAACTTTTTCCGCCACAACGCTTCGCCAAAGAAAGCAGCGAAGTTGGCGGTGAACATGAAAATGTTTGAGTGTGTGTAAGTGAGAGAGAGGCAGAGTGTGTGTTTGTGCTCCAAAGTAAGTTTGCCTGGATTTGTGATTTTGTGCAGCGCGTCGGCGAAAACATATTGCCACTGCCACTTTGGATTGCTGCAGCTTGATGTAACTGCAAATGATGTTGATGACTGACGGCGCCTGCTGGGCACTTCAGCACACTTAGCGCCAAAAGTTCAAATGAGTAAATGCATTTATTGCCGATGGCGCAGCAGGGTGGTGGATTGGTTGGGTGTGTGAGTGGATAACTGACCGCCTGTCTATGCGGGCTCAACAGTTGCCCGCACACCAACCACCAACTAAATTTAAGTAACTAACGTTGTAAGAAAAATTATTTATATACATACATGAGTATATACATATATACCTACTTATATACCCATATACCGTCGAGTTTAGTGTAATTGTGGCAGGCGTTTAGCACAGTTCAGCTGTCAGCGAACGCTACAGTGACTAGTTCAAGTAGCGACTGCGCTTGCCAAAAAGCTCGTCAAATGCTTGACATACTTTGAGGCGTTCAAACGCTCATTTAGTCAGCGTTCGTGCGCTGGCTACTCAAAAACTAAGCTTGGCCGCTGGCTCTTGCTGCTCCTGCTGGCACAGCGACTGCAGCTGACATTGATGCTCTGTCGTTGAAGTTGCTGCTGTATTTTAGTGCGATTCACTTTGCTCTAATTCGATAAGCATTTAAGTAGCGAATTTCACCTTGTTGTTGTTGTACAGTGTAGTTGAATGGCAAGCCTGTCCAGGGCAGCTGTTGAGCTGAAATGCACTTGCAAACGCCTCTTTCTTAACCTCCTACGAAGTTCTTCTTTTTCGCTCTCTTTAAAAATTTTCAGTAATTTTTATTAAAGTTAAGAGAGTTCTAAATTTAACTTAAATTATTTATTTTAAAATTATTTTAGAAAGTCTTTCTTCTCTCCTAGCTTAAAAATATGGCAACCTTTTTATAAAAAAATATTATTTTGGTTATTTCATAGCGCTGCAGTTTAGTTACACTTACATTATATAAATACATACATATATGCCAATACATATGTTTGTCTAAATATATGTATGTTTTGTTGTGATGACATTTCAAATATTGCTTTAAGTACTGCATTCACTAATGGCTTTTTAATGCCGCCTCATCGCCACTTCGTCAGTGCAAAGCTCGTCTCAATCCTCGTTCTCTGTCAACACTTCTTCGTTACGTCACAGTTTTTTATTTCAACTAACGTTAATTTGCAACGGTTGCATCACTTACTTAAGCTCATAATGGTAATTTTATGACTTTCATAGACAATTTGAAATTTAGCAACTTCATTTTTATCCCATTTTAATCCATTGATTAAAAGTGCAAAAAAATATTAGTTAAACGAAAAAAAAAGATTATGCCTCCACATGTAATATTTATTTTTTCGATGATTTTTTTGTTTGATACTTTAAGGAGAAGAAGTTACATGGTTTTCATACGGAAAAAGCAGTCTATTTTCAATATTTTTTTATGTAAAAATTATTTATTTCATTCAAACTTTTTTCTGTCTTATAGATACATATGTAAGAATAATTTCTGAAATAAAAAAAAAAAAAAATTAAAACTCCTCAATTCTGTCGTCATTTCCGGTGACCGCTCGGAAGAAATGTGCGTCCGCGTTGTTAGCATAACTCCTGACAGGATGATCTTAAATGAAAAAACAAAAATAAGTGTTTTCATAAACTCGTGATTGAACGAAGGAAAGACAAAAAAAGTAAAAATTGGAATTTTGGCAGATATTTTTCCAAAAAAATAAAAATTTCGGTCAAATTTGTTTGACATTTTTTTTTTAATAGTTGTTGAATTGTTCGTTCAAACACGAATAAATTGTATTTCGAAAACCTGTGCAAATTTTCATCAAGATCGGTTGAGTAGCTTTCGAGAACATTTGACAACCGACTGAAAACGCGGTTCCGAGAAAAACGCGTTTAAGATTTTGAGTAACAATAATACCTAACTTGGAGCGCACACCTTCCAAAGGTATCTCCGAAAATATTATTCGGATCGACTTGAAAATTTGGGATAATATTCTTGAGATGTTGTAGAAATTAATAAGCCAAAAAAATATATTTTTTAAACCCACGAAACCCATGTAACCCCTTAAAGATAATCATTTAATGAGGGATTACCGAAATTTTTGAAGAAAAATATTAAAAACTCTGCCATTGAGACGTCATTCCTCGGGAAAAAGATGCGTCCGCATTGACATCATAACTTTCGACAGGATCATCTGAAGTGAAAATAATAAATAAAGTTAAGCCTTTAAAGTGAAACATGGACGAAGGAAAAAAATTATTGAAATAGGATTATTGGCAAAGGTTTTTACAAAAATCAAAAATTGGCAAGATGCTTTTTTTAAATAGTGTAATTGAAATCCTTTATCCAAGCTCGTCTGAAATTCCATCAAGATCAGGTTGAGTAACAGTCGAGAAACTTTGTAAACACAGTTTTAAATGACTATAAAGCTACCCTGGAGTGCATCTCTGTTTTTAGCTTCAGTGTAGGTTTCAGTTTTGGCTGTAATCTCTTCATATCAGTTACATTTATTTCTAGATCCGATGGAACCTATTCGATCTCCAATTCAAGTAATTTTGCCATTGTTTTTATTAAAGCATTCCGATATATTCATGAACAATTTGTCCAACATTAAGGCGATCTCAATCGACCTCATTTCAGCGACAAGCTCTTTTGAAGGTCTGGTCCATTTACTAGTATTAATGTGTAGATAAAAAAGGAACAAAAATTCATTCAGAATGAGACATATAATCTATAGTCATTTGGAATCAACAAAACAAATTTTAAAGTGATTGTGATGAAAGAGTTAGAGAATCAAAATTTTATGACAAAAGACGGCAGAAAATGCGCTGTCCATACAATCCCGATAAAATCACCTGATCATCACTAACAATGTTTCAGAAAAATGTATTGATCCGTAAACCGAACAATACCGATGAGATCAAGGTCAAATATTTAGTCCCGCGTTTACATGCGCAAAAATAACTTATATTTTATTTAAATTACACATTCCATTAAAATCAAAATTGAAAATTAAATGCATTATTTACAAATGTGTTGGATGTGTAGGTATTATACAGGTTTTTGGTCAAATTTATGAGGACTGCTTAATTGTTATTGAAAACAAAACAAAAACAAAGAAGACAACAAATTCAAGTTTACAAGACAATTGTGAGTCAATTGCCCAAATTTATGCATAATTACATTTAATAGAAACGAGTTTAACGCCATTATTTTAATGGATTTGAATAATTATTTGTTAAAAAAAAAGATTTTGACTTACATAAAAAATGGCGGTTAATCACATTACTAATTACAGAAGAGTAGACACATCTAAAGAAAGTTCTGGTTTTGCATATATTTTATTATTTTTCATCTTTTTTTTTTAAACACTCAATTTAAATTTACTTTATGTCTATTTCGAAATAAATGCATTCTAACTGCTGGCCGTCAGCTGACTTCACACTTTTTGCTACATTTGCTGCTGCTGCTGGCGCGGCTACAGCGATGACCCTGAAAAAGTCAGTCATATGCATGAGAGATTAACACGCACGCCGCAAGCCACATATTCATGCAGCAGAACAACAATAACACTTGCTGAGATTTGTGTTCTTTGGAGGCTGTCTACTACAGTTGAAGAATCAAAGCTAAATATTTATTAGTAAATATACAGATATATATGCGTTAGAATTGAGTACAGTGGCGCTTTGCTTTGTGCGCTTGGATTCATTTGTGCGTGCACAGCGCAAATTGTGACCGACCAAAAGTCATTAAACAAAGATAAAATTAATACTTTGAACAAAGAGTATATGTATCAATGTATGCCATTTGACCAGACAGCATTGTTGAGCAAGGTCTTGTTAGATTATGATTTTCGATACGGGTACAAGAACATGAAAAAATACATTAGCGTAAATAATACGTGTCTCGGACGAATGTTTCCGCTTTGAGCGGTTATTTAGTTTTTCTATGAAATAAGATAATTTCTTTTATTTAAAAAATAATTTAAGAACCTTAAAAATTAGTAAAAAATCAGACAGCGCGTCTGCACTGCTTTTTATTCAGTCAGATATTGTGATATGGCTAGTGATTTGAAACAATGTATGACATACAACCATATCATAATATTCCGCTGATAACTACAAAAAAATCGATTTCGATTAATATATTTTGTTTATATTTTTTAATTAGGTCAGGTTTAGTGGTTGTCTGTCGACGCACCTAGGTCTTTGAGAGGCCCATGGTGACACCACTAGGGCTGGCATCCCCTTACACTATTAAGTCAGCGTTAACCACCCTTTAGTCTTGATAAAATATTTAAAATTTAAATCCTCTTAGTCACCTATAATTTCTACATAAATTATAAAATTTGGTTTTTTAAAACTTCTTTTATTTCATTTGGGTTTATGTCTCTTTTTGACATCCGCTACATTATAACTTATCACTTCTAACACCTACATCCTTCACAACTTAAAACACTTTACTTGTCTCGTGTGTTCCCCTACCGCAGCTAATAAATTTTGCAAGCATCAACATAAATATATATGTACATACAGGGTGCGGAGTCTTTTATGATGGCATATAAACATTGAAAACTAGATTGACTTTACATTAAGGGTGGGTTTCAAAAATTTAATTTTTTTGTTGTATTATAAAATGTTTAAAATATTCTCAAAAAATGTAAAATGAATCCGGGTAGGAGAGATTGACCCTTTGGAAATTCCGTACATCAGGTCAAGGCATTTTCAATTTAAAACTTTAAGGGGACCCCCCTCCCATTCTCGATTTCAAATTGTGACGATTTTCAATGGGCTGGTAAATGAATACAAATTATTTTTTAGGGTTGTACCTTTGCATACATTTATTTGAAGACTTAAAAAAGAAGAAAGCAATTTTACATAATTTTGTGATCAAATAAAAGCCCTTCTTTTCGGCGACACATGTTATTTCCGCTCACTGGAACATCTGAAACCAAAAATTCCAACGGGAATCATTAACTTCGCAAAAAAATTAACAAAATGGCGGACTTTCGAAAATTTATTTTTGAAAATCGCCTTTTTTTCAGACACAAATAAAGTTGAAAAGTAAAGAAAATCTTCACCGATTTGATTTATCCTAATTCATATCATAGCTATATATGTATGTATAGAATAACGTATAAAAATTTGGAACTGATTGGATTAATAGGTTTTGAATAATCTCATGCGCCAGTTGTAAAAACACTGTTTCGAGAAAAACGCGTTTATAGTTTTGAGAAGCAAATTTTTGGGTATAAAACCTACCTAAGCTTCCACCATAAATCGGCTATATCTTCAAGAGTTTCTGAAATTTTTGAAGAAAATTTTCGTTCGAATTAAATTAAAAAAAAAAAAATTTAAACCGAGAATGGTTGGGGGCGCGTTTATCTCAAAAATAATTTTTTTTATGTCGGTGGTCACGATTTCTTAAAAAGTTTGCACACAACTTTGAAATAACACTGTCTAGTTAATTTTAATTTTTTTGTTCAAAATCTGTCAACAATACAAATTTAAATATTTTCTTTTTTCCTACGTTCATTAACTAGATTTATAAATGTATTTTCGAAATATTTTTGGTTTATTGATTTTGGATAAACCAATAATGAGTTATGCTGTCCACAGCAAGATAATTTTTGTGGACACATCATGACAGTAGAAGTACCAACGACTGAGTTTTCGAAATTTTTAAATAAAATGTTCACAAAATACTATTTAAATATGTATCTTAAAAATAAATTGTAAAAATACCCTTTTTTGAAACTCTGAAACTCACTTAATCAATTAACCTGAAACATCATTACTTAAGTAAAATAGAAAATGTAATTTTCAAAGTTATTCAGGGTTTATATACATTTATCAAGAATTGCGCACCCTGTACCACATCGACTATTTGCATACATTTGTTGTCCCATTTCTTAAAGTCAGAACAACATACAAAACAAATACTTGGTTTAAAACAGTATGTTGTTGTGAATAATTCAATAACAACAACAACAACATACAAAAACATATTTGCGAAATTTTGCGTAAACAACAATAACAAATACAAGTTTTTGCGGTTCCCACCGGCCGGCAAGTGAGTATTGAATATCACTTGATGGCACGTTTGAATGCGAGTTTGTTGCATAAGTCTTTCGTTTTGTACACACTCAAGACATAAGCATTAAATATTTATGCACATACATACATAGAATATGTATAGATATATCAAACATGAATATGATTTTAAAAATACTGTGTACTTTTTGAATTTTTTTTTAGATTTTCGAATAATAAAATGTCGGCATTGAAATCAATAATTTTATAATCTCCAAACAATTGTTTAATCTTTTTTTTTTCAATAAGCTAATCACTTACATTTTAATAATTGCTGCGATTAATTTACAAAAAAATCACCAAGCAGCCGTAAAAAATAACGCAAAACCAGTCTTCGTTGCAGCAGCATTTGCTTTTGCTTGTTGTTGCACACGTATTTGTTGCGGCGACGGGCTGCTGCCGACAGTGCACTTGCTCAAGATCGGGTTCAAGATTTTTTCGCAGCCAACAGCGTCGTCAACCCCAGCTTGGATTAAGCGCTCGCTGCAAACCGGCCAGCAAACTGCTGCTGCTCCAACGCAACGCACCACAGGCGGCAGTTTGCTTGAGCAAATTGCTCTTTCACTGACAGGCGGGCCTGTCCGGTGGGTTGGTCCGCCGGCCACAGCGCCAACTCGTCATACAAGTGAATGCCTTGACGTGTACGCGTATTTTTGTTGTGAATTCAAGGTCAAATTCTTTGCTTGTCTTCTCGCTTGTCTTCTACCCGTTTGAGTGACGGCAGCAAGTTTGAATTGTATAGCTGTAAAATTTTTGGTATTTTTTACGGTTTGTTTACTGAAAACTTAGTATAATTTATTGCTAAAATATTTTATTATTCTACTCGAATATTTCTTCTATAATACTATAAAAAATACAAATAAACAGTCTACACCCATTTTAGTCTCAAATCTCTTTTAATGCGCTTATTAATTGTTGTTGCTATTTGCTTTTGTGCCATTAAACTTTGACTTTTGAAATTTTATTATTGACTTTTCAATTCATTTCCGCATTATATTCATTAATTTATTTTTTCTGTCTTTCTTTACTGTTCTCTCTTCTAGATCCCTGCTTGTATATTATGCGTTTCGCCAATAAATTGCAATTCGGCGCCAAAACCCACGAGGTGTCCATGACAGCGCTACGCATTGTCCAACGCATGAAGAAGGATTCATTGCACTCGGGTCGCCGACCGACCGGTTTGTGTGGTGCAGGTATGTTTACGTCTTTATGATCGCGGTTTTATGCATACTTAACCTCTAAGTATATGTAAGTGTGCAGAGAGTTGTAGCTCAGATCTATTTATAGCGCAGCATGTTGCGTTTAAATTGGATTGTATTACCGGTTGTTTTTGCGTAGGAACTTTAATTGGATTGATAGGGCGACAGGCATATTTGCTAAAGGAATGTAAGAGTATATATTTGCTTATTTACAATGATGCTGCAGTAAAGGCTCTGTTATACATAGATAGCACAGTACTGTATAGACAAATATTACGTGCGAATCATAGCCGCTATTATATTTCATTCTTCGACAGTTCAGTCTAGTCTAATGTATGGTTAGGAATTTCTTGAAACCATTAACGAATTCCATACTTATTTCCTTAAGATCCTCAGATTATCAGAGCTTTTTGGATGCTTGCTGAGACACTTTTGATAGACGAAGTATATGATCTCCCGATTTTTCTTCCGACTACTAGCAAGGTCTATGGAAGAAGAGGTTCATGAAAGAAATCTTTCCTTATTCCACTCACAATAAAAAAAATTAACCCATTTCACTAATTTTTACCAACAAGCTACATTATATCCAAGACCTATACCTCATTTTGCTAAGATATCTCACATATTAACCGATATATACGGTATAAAGCCCACCGGAACTTTGATAATCCGAATATAAGGTATGGGAGCTAGGGGAAGTTATGACCCGATTTTAATAATTTTAGGTACAGAGACACACTATTAGAAGAAAACTAATTTCTCGGAATAACATTAAATTATCTGATAGATTTACGAATAATTTCGGTAAAAAAATATCCAAAGGCACTGAGTGGGCTCTTGTTAGAAACCTGGGGCCTTGATAAGTTATGTTTTTGGAGTGTTTTTGAGGTTAGGTGAGTTTCCAGCGCAATAGTTATTACCTTTTATTCCAAGAAAGATAAAATTTTGACAAACTGTTGCAAAATATAACATTAGAATTTGACTAAAAATACCTCTTCATGCATTTTAGCTTTAAAAAGCTGCATTTCATTCACAAATACCGCAAAAAACTTTAGGTTTTATAACTTCTGAGAAACGTCTGATGTTCAAAACCTCTCAAATTCTGACATTCAACAGCTGCTATATTTTCCCACGTGCTTTTGCCATCTCTCCACAGATAAACTACTCTACTTTATCGCACATCACTGTATGTATGTGTGTATACTTGTGTATTTATCTACTAAAATCAAACAAATTTATTACACCAAGAATATATTTACATCCTAAACGCTTGAAAACGTGTCTACATGCACAGAACTTCACAAATTAGACACACATTCGTACATAGTTTCTATAGTTTTGTAATTCTATAAATTCCAAATTGCTACAAGCAAACTGTGAGTGTCAGAAAAATGACTAAATATGACTCATCACACGGCGTTCTTAACAAATAGAATTTGTCATACTCATATGTGCCCGGGTAGCTCAGTCGGTAGAGCATTGGACTTTTAATCCAAGGGTCCAGGGTTCAAGTCCCTGCTCGGGCGGTAATAAATTTTTTTAATAATTAAATATATAAAGTGAAGAGCAATAAAACTTTAAATGAAATGAATGTGGTTTAAGAAGTAAAGGAAAAAATTCTCGGTAAAAAAGTAAAACTCTTGTGAATCAACGTCTATCTGCATATAAAAAGAGTTTAAGAACACAATTAAAAAGAAAAGATTAAGAATCTTTCAAGAATCACTAATAAATTTCGTTTGTTCGTAGCTCTGCTGATTGCCGCACGCATGCATGAGTTCAGCCGCACGATCCTCGATATTGTGGGCATTGTGAAAATACACGAGTCCACAGTGCGCAAGCGTTTAATTGAATTCGCGGACACACCCTCCAGCGCACTCACTTTGGACGAGTTCATGTCTGTCGATCTGGAAGCGGAACAAGATCCGCCCGCTTTTAAGGCAGCACGGAAAAAGGATCGCGATCGTATCAAAGATGTGAGTTTTAATTCAAGTTATGAGAATTTCTTCCGAATTATTATTTTCTTTATTTTATTTAACTTAAAAATTCGATTTATTTATACGAGAATAATAATATTATTTAATAACTTGGTCATAACAGTCAATTACATGGAATTAATTACCATTACTTATCACTAGTATTTGAGTACTTCTAATTCTCATTATAAATACCGTTCTTCTAACCGATCGTGTCGCCTAAGAATAAACTCAAAAACATTAGCTGTCTTTCATGTGATATTTTTGACAGCTGGCTAACAAGTGCCCGGCTAGCTCAGTCGGTAGAGCATGAGACTCTTAATCTCAGGGTCGTGGGTTCGAGCCCCACGTTGGGCGAAAATCATTTTTTTTGTTATTTTTCTAATTTTTATTAATTAATAAAAAAATAATTGATTTGCTAAAATATTCTAAAAAAGTCTAAATCGTTGTTATATATATCTAATCTGCATAACTAAGTACATATTAGACTCTTATAACTGAACATTTTCCCATCAATCCTTCACAGATTGGCGAGCATGAGCTATCCAAATTGCAAAAGGAAATCGACATACATCTCGAAAAGGATCTGAAACGCATACAAAAGAACACAATCAAGCGTTTGACAGGTGGAATTGGCGATATAGGCACCGACACCAATTTCGAAGATGTAGAATCGGCAAATTTCATTGAAGAATCCAATATGGAGGCCATTAAAGAATGTCTTGCCGACACACCTGATGTTATGGTGCCACAAAAAACAGAGAAAATCGTGTTAAGCGGTCTGAAACCGGACATCGAATCTATGTGTCGGCCAGCACCGAGTGAACTGTTGGAAGTGGAGAAGGCTAAAGAGAATGATATCAAGGAGGATTTAGATCTGGAAGGTCTAGACGATGAGGAAATTAACAATTACATACTCACTCATGAAGAGGCGGAATACAAAAACAACATGTGGAATGCATTAAACGCCGAGTATTTGAAGGAAATGCGCGAAAAGGAGGAGCGTCTCGCTAAAGAGCGTGAAGAAGGTAAGCCGGAGAAGAAAAAGCGACGGCCACGTCGTAAAGCGATCGGTCCCTCAACCAGCGCTGGTGAGGCTATTGAGAAAATGCTGCAGGAAAAGAAGATCTCAAGCAAAATCAATTATGATATTTTGCGTACGCTGACGGAAGGTAGCGTGGCTGGTGTCAGCAGTGTGACAGCCACTGATGTCACGGCAGCTGAGGTTTTAGATGTGAAAGATGTGCCAATCATTGAAACGGGTCCAATCAAGATGAAGAATAGGTGAGTGCTGTACTTCTTGGAAATTTTGAAGTTGATTTCATTTTGTTGTATTTTTCAGTCGCGCCAAACCGGCATACACAATTGGTGGACCGGCAGCTAAAGTGCCTAAATTGGAAGTGGGCTTGCCCGTGGCAGAGGAAGTGGCGACACCCACAAAACAGGAGCCGGTGGTTGTGGAGAATGGTAAGCTTTTAGACGTTAGTTGATTTACCGCTTACTAAAACTCGTTTATTTTTCCACACAGATGACTTGGATGAATTTGTCGACGATGCAGATGCGGACGCCGATGCCGAGGTGGAGCCCGAACCGGAACGTGAATACTCTTCTTTGAAGGATATGCTGAATGATGGTGAAGAGGACGATTACTATGGCTATGATGAGGATAACTATTGACTGCCATTTGCATGTATTTTCTTACAACTACAAGGCTATGGAGTTATATTATTACACAAAAGAATTGTACTTTATTATAGTGAAAGTACGCTAGTTAATTTAGGTATATACGAGCAACATTTATATACAGCTATTACTGCTAAGAAAATTTTCTTAATATAATCAAGTGACGAAGAAATTATAAAAATATAGGGATCTCTTATGTAATCTGCATTTGACCTAACTTAAAGCGCAGCAGCATCAAATATAAATATATAGCATTAAAAGAAATGAGTATAGACGCCACAAAATAGTGCATTTTCAAATAAATATTTAAATTAAAAGCAAAAAAATATATATTTTTATTTATATAACTAGCTGACCCAGCGGAGAAGTTTCTTCCGCCTTAGAGACAATAAATGAGGAAATTTTATTGAGTTCATTTTTGTATTAGAATAACATAAGAAATAAAGTATTTCAATTATTCTTAGTTTGTTATTAATTTTTCAGCATTGGTTTGCACTCTCCAGTCAAGCACCTTGTGATAGACTGCATTTTTCGTTTTATAATCGACTTTCAAGGATTGACCTGTCATTTGTTAATATTTATAGCGAATGCAAGACGAATTGGAAATTGAAGTCGTTTAAACTCAAACGTCATATCGGTAGGGATTATCGAGATCCTCGAAATGAGAACTTCTTCCTTTTTACCATCAAATGTGTTTTGGTGCACAGTTTATGTTTCCCAATATGATCACTACGGAGCCAATCTTTAGTCGTAAATTGTACGGCGGCAAGCCAAGCACATCCAAGGAGTTTAAAAATTCAATTGAATAGTTGGTGGCTTCATCTTCATTTATTACGTAGTCAATAGATTTGAATGAATGAAGTGGACCAATGATCCCATTCTGAATTTTGTAGTTTAAGTCATCTATGTCTTTATTCTTAGAAATCCGTTCCGAAATTCAGCAATTGCTCAGAGTTATCTTCAACAGACATATATTTTAGTAACACAACTCTCATGTCTGTTGTCATTGTGTAGATCTTTTACTGTTCGGTTAAGTGCTTCTAATGCAGTTTTATGCATTATTATGCATTCGTCCTATATGAGAACTTTTGATGTCTTTCAAACTTGGGCCATTACGGACTGTTTTGCAATATTACATGTTGATTCTTCAATAGTTTTAAGATTTTACTATAATTATAGTCTTGAATGAGCCGTACGTCATCTTTCGAACAATGTGGCTGCTATTCACGCGCAAACAATGGCTAAAACTATTGGCATGAGGAATGTCTTTTCAGAACTGTCCCTGGTATATGCAGGATATATCAACTACCATTTCCTTTATAAATTAGTGTATCATAAACTTCTTTTTGTTGGGTATTCAGCAGGGGTCATTTGAACTATTAAATCTAATTTCTGGAGATTACATTCCCGTTCCCGTTTATGTTATATCCTATCTCATGTTAATAAATGTTACGTTGCCCGAAGAGCGAAGAGAATAACAGTAAGAAAAATTTGACTCAATAAAACGATTTGTAACATAACTATCACACGGATATATAAAGGGTTAAATTCAAAATTTCAAATCTTCAAATGTTCAACCATAGGCAACATTATTTTTTTTTGTCAGTTGAATGTTGTTTTTTTTTTTCAATTTTATCATATGAAATGAAAATGTTTTGACTGAATTTTTTTCGTTTGGCTATCATTTTTTTTGTTTTCATTTTTATGAAAAGAAAGCCTACTAAGATGTTTTGAAAAATAAATTTGTGTTTTATATGGAATGTCAGTTGCGTTTTTTATACCACAGTTTATTCACACTATTGTCACGAAAAATGTATAAAATGTATCCTATGTCCGTCTCCTGGCTCTAAGCTACCTCCCTACCAATTTTCAGCCAAATCTGTTCTGCCGTTCTTGAGTTATAAGTGGTGTAACTAACACGACTTTCTTTTATATATATAGATAGCTGGCCCAGCGGAGAAGTTTCTTCCGCCTTAGAGGCAGATTTTTGATCTTATTAAGTCCATTTTCAAACATGGATTAGGATAATAAAAAAATCAAGTATTTTAATGATCCTTTATTAGCTATGTATTTTGGTGCAAGGGTTGGGTGGTTAGTGAAGCACCTTGTAACTTATAATCAGACCTTTTTCATTTTATAATCAGGCGCAAGAATAAGTATCGCAGAAGGTCTTCTGTCCCGTGAACATGCCACATACATATAATTGACCACTGGAAAAACATGAATTTAATAAAATCAGACCACATACTTTCAAGAAGTAACCTTCTCATTTGTTAACGGTCCGGTCATAGATAATGCAAGACAAATCAGAAATTGAAGTTGTTTAAACTCAAACGGCAAATCGGTTGGTATCACCGGAATGAAAACTTCTTCACCTTCGAAATTTCCTTTGAGTATCATGGCATAGATCACATTGTTCTTACATTTTTTTGTACCACTAAACGCGTTCAGTTAGCCAGTTTTAGTTGGTTTAAGTTTCGAAGCATGACTACTACGGAGCCAATCTTTAGTCGTAAATTGTGCGATGGTAAGACAGACTCAAACATTTAATTTTATTGTCGTAAATTAGTATTAAACTTTTATAATAAATCATCAGACATCTACAAACTGATTGGTCTTTCAGAATTTGGTCTAAAGATTATGCTTTCGCTACAATTAGAGGGCAAGGAATGTTAGGTCAATGGATACAAAATGTTGACTGATTACATTTAGGATGACTTGGACCGATTATCTAATACAACTGTTTTATTTGGTGTCTTTAAACACGTTCTCGCAATTTCTTTTGGACTGTGGTTTAGTTTTCTTCAATCGTACATATTTGAAATCCATTACGTGAAGTAAAGAGATCAGCATTTCAATATATACAACTGAATAAGGTAATTAAAAACACGGTTCCAAGGTATAAGAAATGGTATTGGTATATCTGCTACCATATAAAACTTTTTGAACGGTTTTCTGAATATAATAATAGAAAAACATTAACACCCAAAAGAGTGAGAAATCTATTTACTTACCCAATTTTGTATAATCAATCACAGACAACATTAAGTTTGTTGTCATTTGTGGATATTTTTATTTTCATCATGCAACATTATTATGTTTGTTTATTTTTTTTTATCAAATTGATGTTGTGATTGATATTTTTTTCGGTTTTCAGTTTTGTTTTAAATTTTAAGAAAAGAAAGCCTACTCAGATGTTTTGAACAATAAATTTGTATTTTATATGAAATGTCAATTGCGTTTTTTATACCACAGATCGTGAATAGTCTCGTCACTGGTATGGAAGAAAAAGTATCCTATGTCCGTCTCCTGGCTCTAAGCTACCTCCCTACCAATTTTCAGCCAAATCTGTTCTGCCGTTCTTGAGTTATAAGTGGTGTAACTAACACGACTTTCTTTTATATATATAGATTTCATATTAAATTTAATAAATTATAAATTTGTTGCACTCTGTGCTGATTATTTTGTTTGCGCCTAAAAGCATGCCGCTTTATATCACACTCAGTTAAAGCTGCAGACAAAATGCATTGCAAGTGTCGCAGCGAAATCACCAGGCGGATAGAAAATGCAGCAGGTGTCGACCGATGTGGGTGTTGTTGGGTATTTTTCACTTCTTGGCGCCGCAGCAGTGAATTTTATCAAATGTTTTTGTAAAGCGAATTTTCTTTTCCTACAGATTTAAATCAGTGATTTTGACATTGAATAAACAAAGTATATATTTTGGAGACAAAATTATAATTATTTAAAATTTTATTTTTAATAATTTTTTATTGGAAATAAAAGACATTTATATATTGATCGTTAGGATATTTAAGTAATTTATAGCAACAGTTACTTGCGTATTAATAAGTCGCGGCCTTTTTATTGTTCATTCGTAATAAAAAAATAGTTTTTTATGGAAATCGGTTAACTATTTGAATACTCTACTTTAAGAAAACCGACAGCTTAGAATACCGACTCTTAAATCAAACAATCTTTAATTGCAATAAAGCTCAAAACATAAAGCTAACACTAGCTTCGATTTTCACCATTTTATAGATTAGTAGCTTAAATGTACTTTTCCTCGCAGAAATATAGTACCAATAAGCAACTTCCGAGCATAACAAACGTCACTAAAGGCGTTTTTCACAACAATTTACTATTTAAATAAATCCTTGAACTCATTCACAGCGGCATTTGCAGCCTTCACTTCACTTTCCAGATCTCCAAGTAGCTTACACTCTTCGAGGTTCACACCATTTTCCAATAGCAATGCAATTAAACGCGTAACGTGCAGCACATTGCCGCCTACTAAATGCGGAAAGGCATAACCACTCTGTTCACGTATACAAAACATTATACGTTTCGATACAAAATCACCATAGTTGCTGACATTTCCCACACTTATGTAGCGTTGTTCTGCCGGTGAGTACAATTCAATACTTGCACGCAGGCATTCGGCATTACTTAGCGCACTCGCGTCTGCATAGATTACACGAAAATGCACACCCAATTCTTTGTAGAAATCTACAGCTAAATTTAGGATTTTATCCATTTGCTCCTGTGCCTCGTCTGCTGTTTTGGTGGCAACAAATGTTTGTACAGCATTTGTTTGTGTGGCAGTGAAGAGATTTGCACTTTGTCCTGCTTTATTTGCTACTTTCACATAACTTCTACCCGCTGCCACCATAGGTATCGGCAATGCTTTGGGAAAGACGACCAGACGCGCAAAAGCACCGAGGAAAGCTTCAAATGTTGCACCGCCTGTTAAATATGCACGATTCACTTCGCTGATTAGTTCCTCTTCTTTCACCAAGTGGTATTTTTCCAATGGTGTGGCGTTCGCTTCTAAAAGCACCAGGCGCGCAAAGTCCGGGTTAGCCATTTGTAAGAAACCACCTTTGGTCACATAATAATTTGTCAGCGCTTGCATACTAAATACATCGAATTCCGCAGGTGTGTCGAATAGGTAGTAGCGATCATTGTTGAAGAAACGTACGAGTTCCTTATTGGCCATATGTGAGGGCCGCTGTTCCTCACAACGTGGCGTGGGACTGCGGTATATCAACTTTTCAACATTGTTTTGTGGGCATTGTGGATGCAAGTGATTCGGTAAATTAAGAAATGAGTGCACAAAGTCTTCTTCAATTGGATAGTTCTCCGTTTTGAGCGACTTCAAAACGTTGCGCAAATTCACACCTGTATTCTTCAATTGCTCGATTTCCTCTTTTGCGGCAGTGTCCAACTGAAAAGTATTAGAAATAAATATATATCTTTATGAAATTTAACACATTTTCATACCGCTTTCCACATACTTTATTTAGCTCCTTTAGCTTTTTCGACACTGATTCGCGTTCTGCTTCCACCTTCCTTATTTCATTTTTCATACTTTCAAATTTCACATATTTTGCTTTTAATTCGTCTAGGTTTATGTGCAATTTACGCGCTTTTATACTATCTTCCAAAGGTGCTAGATTATTGAGTGTCCCCTCAAAATCCATATACGGCTGCAGTGGTGCATAATTCTTCTTCGCCTTATCACCGGTTATGTATAGCGCAGAAATGCTTCGCCTAATTGGCAGTTGCTGCGCCGTTTTTAACATACATTTTGTAGTAATTTTAAACAAATGCACCATTGTTGTATTGTTTGTGTTTTAAAATAGTGTTTACATTGATTTTTGTGTCACAAATATTTAATTATTTCTTTTATGCCGGTAACTTTTAATACGCGTGTTTGTTGGATATGCAATAGGAACAGCTGATTATTGTTTATGCAATACAGGAGTGTCGTGCTGCCAGATTATTCTTTGCGCATTGTGACTTTGAACATTAGCCGAATAATTTATTGGAATAACTACTATTATTTATATGTATATCATATTTTTGTTAGAAATTAATAACAAATCATTTCATAACTCGAACGATTATATGGGCAATAGAAGTCAGATTTCATAAAAATTTCTTCCATAACTCGATTTTAGTTACACGGGAGCCAGGATTTGAAGCAATTTATCTGTAAACGGTACGAGATATAAATTTTTTTATTTATTAACTATAACAGAATTGAAAAATTTAAAATAAATAAGTTTTGATTACACATATAAAATTAAGTATTTTGCTTAACACATTATATAAAGAATATGCTCAGAAATGTATATTTTGAGAGGGGGTTAAAAAGAATAATTGTCAAATTACAAAAAATAATTGGAATAACTTTAGAACTAACTTAAGAATTAATTATTAATATTTCGTTATTTTTAATTTATCTAATTTTTGAAATTTTCTCTTCACGTTCGGTGAAGATATTCTACTTATCTTTCTATGTTCCATGCAAATCGAATGAAGAAACGACAATGGTTAAATTTATGATTAATCTGATATAAGTAGATTCGAGTCGAAGTATTTTCAATTTTGCAAGTAAAAATTCTTTTATTATTAGTTCCTGTTGGAACATCGAATATTTGTATATATTATTAGCATTAATTGTAAAATAATTGGAATGAATACTATATTTAACTAAACCGCGTGTTTATATTAAATACCTTAAGGTTATGTTTTCAGTCGATATGGCAGCATGGTGATGATCTATAAATAGTAGTGATCACAACAAAAGTAAATATAATTAATTTACTTACTACTTACTCAGTGGCAAGTTTAATAGCTCATTTGACAACCATTTATTAACAGCCCGGCTAGCTCAGTCGGTAGAGCATGAGACTCTTAATCTCAGGGTCGTGGGTTCGAGCCCCACGTTGGGCGCAAATTACAATTTTTTTTAAATTTTTTTGCTTTTTATTTAATATAATAATAAATTATATAATAATTATAATATATTTTATATTTGTGTGGAGTATTTAGTTCAGTGAGATTATAGTTTTGGTAGTACTAAAAATATACAAATATTTGAAGAGGGTATCAATGAAAGGGTATATATTGTTATGGATGGTTGTACAGAAAAAATAATTTATAAA
This sequence comes from Zeugodacus tau, assembly GCA_031772095.1. NCBI lineage: Eukaryota > Metazoa > Arthropoda > Insecta > Diptera > Tephritidae > Zeugodacus > Zeugodacus tau. The sequence continues at coordinate 77,589,080 of CM062649.1, forward strand.
TTTTAATTCTCATGAAACAGGTTTGCGTTCTAAAGCGCGACCGCTCGGAGGTATAAATCTCTATGGTTGAAAATTTAAACGCGTTTTTCTCGTAACGACATTTTTCAAAATTGCCGACATAATAACTCAACGAGAAATTGTCCGATCGACTTCAGATTGACTTAGTCTCATGATACATACATATTTACTATACAATGACCTTTTTGATTGGTTGAAAATTGTCAATTTACTTAAAAAACGACACTTTTTTCAGAACTACGTCATTTTGTTAATTTTGACTATATTTCAAAAATCGTAGGTCATTGTATAAGAAATACCTTCAACTCTAACTAATTATTTTGGTTTCACTTTTTGATTATTTTGGTTCCAGCTACTTATTCAGCCGGAATCCTGTCAGCAGTTAGGGAACTATATTTTGGCATCTTCGAAGACAGCACATAACTCCGTTATTTTTCAATATTTTTGTAAAAAAAAATAATTTGAAATGTAACTGAAAATATACCTTATTAAGTCCCAAAAGCTTCGAAGCATTCAATCGAGTACTTTCTTAAAAACATCACGACAATCGCCTAACTTGTCATGTGTTACATTGGTATAGCCTCTGGTAGATCAAGATTTTATATAACCTTTCGTAGTTATGTTATTATTTATCTGCACGTTTTGTTTTGTACGCAGTTGAGCAATTAATAATGTGCTTACATAAGAAATTCATCACTTAATTTAATACATTTTTCCATTAAAGACACTAACTGCAATACTTAATAATAATTTAATTAAATATTGATCATAAAAAGTCAATTCATCATATTTACATATTATTTTTTTTGATTTATGATATCCTTTTAATCACCTGTTCTAATTTACTTACCTGAGCAATTCATTATTTTCTAACGATACAGTTTTAGCGATAACCACAGCACTGATGGCGCCTATAAGCAACGAGTTAAAAAATATAATATCAGAATTAAATAGCTAGAAATCATTTATTATGGAAACTCATAGTGTGATATAATAAAAAAGTACCCGGTAGGGAAGTTCGTGGATTTTGAAAATAATCAAGAATATTTGTGTTACTTTTAGTTTATGATATTTAAGGGATAATGTAATATAAGCTCTCCAAATGTCTCATGTGCTTTATGCGAATCTTTTTTTCAACTAGTTGAAAGTATAAAGGCAACATTTTTGAGAATTTCGAAATTTCATTTTAAAAATCTCAAACGACACTTTGACTACATTTAGGCGCGATAATGAATATTTTAATTGAAAATTTGGACAAACATTTAAAAATCTAAACGAAATTTTAAGAAATTATTTGCAGTTTTTTCTTCCCTTTAACTCTCTTGAGTACAATTTCCTAAATGGCAATACTTGATACATATATAAATCTATATATATCCATTACTCAGTATATAAGCGCATAATTTCGCTGTTTTTTTGCAGGACCTCGAACAAAAAACGCATTGCAAAATGCGTATAAAAATTACGCGAATTAAATGCGAAGGCATGACCAAAGCCTTGTCAAATAGGATTACTCAACAACTTGCATTTCTGGTTTTTTTGCTTACTTTTTTTGAATGCCTCCGCGCCTGTGTGTATGCTTAATGGAAGTGGCGCCAATACTGACCGACTAGTGATTGTCGCCATAAATTTTTTAATTAAAAATTGGTGCAAAAAAAGCTTTATGCCCAGCGCCATAACTTTCGCCTTTTTCATTTAAATTTATAACTGTGAAGCGCAGTTTTACGGTTGAAAAATATTTGCTTTGCTGCTTTTTGCAAGCACAACAACCGCCTACCGTATATCTGTAACATGTTTTTAAACTATTTATATAAACACATAGGTTCAATATATTTAATTAATTATGCTACTTAAGCACGCACATTAATATTATATAAGTTTTTTTCGGTGTATTTATTGACATATTAATGGCAAAAAGTGCCGCGCAGAAAAAGTTCGCAACAAATTGATTGGTGCAATGTTATTTAAAAGTGAAAATCATTTGGAAAAAACAAAACATTTTTAAAATGAAAATTTCTACGCAAAAGTTGAAAGCGAAAAAACGCGCAAATTAATAGTTACGTAATGGAGCATGCATGCATATGCAGTATATGTGAAACAACGCAGCAAGTTTAGTTGCGTAAAGTGATTAATTGGCGTTGCTAAGAGCTTGTCGAGCGACACATCACTGCACTTGTTCGGTTAATGAGCGGTTACGTACGCAGGGAATTCGTAAAAAATGCATTAAAAAATAAAAAAAAATCTTGAAAAAAATACAACAAAAAAATTATAAAAATTACAATAAAACACTACAATTAAGTCAGTGAAGCTGATAATCATATTTATTAAATGTTATTGCTGCACTAGTTGTACAGATTTTTTTCTGGTATCATATGCGCTAATATGATAAAAGATTTTGCGGCGTACGAAATATTTAATTAGCAATCCGATTTTTTATTTTTATTAATTTTGTAAGTTTGTTTGCAGAGCTCTCACGTAATTGCTGTGGAATGTAACTGTCAGTAGATACCGCATGCAAGCACGCAAGTTGATTGCTCAACAATCAGATTTTTATTCACGGTTAGATAATTAAGTGGCATTGCTAAGTGGACAGTTACATACTCCTCTGAGCTTCTATTTGATTAATAATAATTTTTAATTTTTTAATTAAGAAAATAGTTAAATGTACTTTTGTAAGTTAATTAATTCTCTTAATTAATATTACCAAAATGAAAAACGGCCACAATATTTCCTGTCACCTTTGGGTACTAAACAAAATGTTGGTCGAGAAAAAAATACGTCAACTCGATATAAATGGACTTATGTTCCGAAAGAACTTTAATACTTTGCTATTCCACTCTAGAGTTCTCAAAAAATATTAAATTGATTTTTAGAAAGAATAAAATAGTTTTAAATTTTTAGATGTTTTTTCTGGAAAAAAACTTGATCGTAAGTGATCGCCGCTAGATAGGTGTAACCTCTTTAAGGTAAAGTTTCAATTCTCAGTTAAACAATAAATATACATATGTATATATTTTTTTCCTTTTTATCTATATCAGTCGAATGTTTTCAGAATCTTGACCTCAGAACATTGGCAACGGCCAATACCGCAGACGATGGAACGATGAGCTGTACGAGTTATTCGACGACATTGACATAGTTCAGCGAATAAAAAGACAGCGGCTACGCTGGCGTCATGTTGTCCGAATGGACGAAATCACTCCAGCTCTGAAAGTGTTCGATGCAGTACCCGCCAGAGGAAGCCGAGGAAGAGGAAGGCCTCCACTCCGTTGGAGGGACCAGGTGGAGAGCGACCTGGTTACACTTGGAATCTCCAACTTACGCCGAACTGCGAAGGAAAGAGAGGAGTGGTGCGCTCTCATCGATTCGGCTATAACCGGCCAAACGGTTGAACGCCAATCACATACATACAAGGGTGCTTACAGATTCTAAGGACAATAATAGCTCCTAAAGCTCTTCACCGAGTAGCTGCTCGACTGAAATTCTTTTATCATTATGCTTATTCTTAATGAACCGTTAGATCATTATAGATTTTTTCGAAGGAAGGGTATAAATATCGAGAGAACTTCAAATACTTCTGAATTCCTTTGTTCATGTTCTCTTTGTAAGTCTCTTTTTTTCTAACGCTATCAAATTTATGTGTTGTTGATCTCCCCAATTGAGTGGGTTCGTAGTTTGCTTGCCGAATTTAAATCATACCGAGAAAACAATATCATTTTGTTTGAAAGAAATTTCCTATCAAATCTACCGACGGAAATATAATACACAAGACGACTTCAACCCTCACGATCATAAGATAGTAATTTATCCTCAATAAGTTATATCTAGCTGTCAATTATTACTGCATGTATGTGTTTTTCCATTCCATTCCATTCTCCCAATCTTCGAAACAATTTTCGAAATCTTAGCTCTTTCAGCGGCTTTTTATGGTTCTCTTTATTGTTGGAAATATGAAACAGTCATATGGAGTCATGTCTGGTGAATCTGGAGGCTGGGCATCGTTACAGTATGTTTTTGGCCAAGAATTCAATTTAAGAAAAGAAATGTGAGCTTTGAACAAACGAAACCCGTTCAATGAACTAGCGAATTTGTATACGCTTTAGGTTCTACGATTTGAGTGGTACTAGTATTTTATAGCACCAGGATTCGAGTACTGTCCAAAACTAATCTCAAAAAGATCTTTGAATATCCTAGTCGTTTACCGGGCGTATTTCTGTCTTAAAAGACTTTCACATGTAACATACCTAGTTTTCGATTAATATGAAGACTAACCCCGGGTATACCTCATCCAAGAAATCAGCAAAGTTTTACGCTTTCACTATATGTGTACATTATTTTTTAGTTTTCCTTACTTTATTCAATTTCAATATCTACTCATTCTTCTCAAAAACAAATATTTACGATTGGAATATCACTCTAACAAACTATTTCTGTAGTTTCTGTTCCACAATAATTTAATTGAACTAAAAACACGTTAATCCCCACACAATTACATGGATCAATTTGTCAAGCGTCTTTAACAGTTTGACAGCGCAGGTCATTCATGTTGAAAATACGAAATGTCTTAATAAATTATAATTTATTTAAATGCACAGCGCTGTGTTGCGTGTGTGTGTGCGATTGACTGTGTAAAAAGCATTAGAATGCCGCACACGCAACACACTCCTTAATTGCCCAAATCGTCATTAATTTGCCTAATTAATCATCAATTATTGCACACTGGCACACAGTACAGTTGACGAGCCAAAATCTCCGCATTACACCATACAATGGCTGTTTGCAACTTGCAACAATTTTATGCTACATAAAATTAACATAATCTTTGCCAATGCACTCATTAAATATATGCACACGAGGAGAGTGTAGACGGAGTGAGAGAGAGGCAAGCAAGTGCATGTGAGTGCGTGTGTGTGTGTAGAACTTTCTGGCCAGACATGGCCAGGCCTTGAGCTGGCGGAGCTGCCTTTGTAAGTGTCGTGTGGCATTAGCACATTAAACACCACACAGAGCAGCCACTCGAAAGTGCCGTTGTGTGTCCAGTTAGTTGCCGGCGGCGGCGTCCATATTCTCGTTGTGCATGCGTGTGGGTCTGTGTGTGTGATGGCGATATGAGTATGTGTCGCCCGAAACAATGAAGTGTGCAATTTGCTCAACTGCTGCTAATTTACATTTGCCTCGGCCGCAAACACCAACAACAGCAGCAACACCAGCAGCAGCTCTAGTAGCAGTTAGTGAGCTAGCGAGCAAATGTAGTAGCAAATTAGTTGCAGATATGGCTGGCTGGCTGGTCGGCTGACTGGATGGCTTAGTGGCCGGATCGCCAGGCGACCACAACCGGGGGGGCAGGCGGGCAGAGAGGCAGGCAGGCAGCTGGCTAGCCAAGTAGCTGCCGCTTGTCATTTTATTACATCACATTTGGCATATTGGCATGCAGGCATGCAACTACGTAGATACAGTTACATATGTATGTATATGTGTGTCTCGTGTATCTGCTTGTTGTTGCTTGAAGTTTGTTGTCCGCTGCGCATATCAAGCGGACAACGTCACGTATACTTCACCTCAATACACTTCACTTGCACTTATCTGAGTGCATGCAAGCGCAACGGTCATTTTAACGGTATATGCATTTCGTACTCGTATTCACCCGAATACGGTCGTCGACATATACAAATGAGTTGACACAGACGAATGCATGATGACTTCAACTGATGATGATGACGCTGAGGATGAGGATGAGTAGCACCAAAACAGATGCCTGCCACATATTACTGCCACTTAGTTATTAAGGGCCTGCAGCACCACCGCATTGTCCTCTTGCATTACTGTCGTTCGGTCTGCAGCTTTTGGTCAGCGCTGATTGGCCGCTTCACTAACTGCTCAATTGTCTTGCCAATATACCTATCGTAGCTTTGTGGAAAGTGGCAGTGGAGCGGCAGTGTGAGGAAAATTTGGCAGCCTGCATCAACTATCTTCGTTTGCTGAATTTGCTCATTAATTTTATAATGTAGGCTGGCGAATTGTGCATTTTAGTGTCGTGTTGTTGCAATATACTTAAGTTTGATGCTGTAGGGCTATAAGTGATGCTCTCTCCTTGGTTTAAAATAATTCTTAAAATAATCCTTAATTTAAAATACTAAATATATTTTTTTCTCAAAGGAAAACTAAAGCTTACCGTTGAAATGTTTAGCTCTCACCGTGACGCTTTTGATAAACTAAATTAACCCAGCGAGAAGTTATGAAAAGGAATCGCTTCGAATCAATAAATACAAGGTGTGTTCAAAAAATAACGGGAATTTTCGTTTTTTTGAAAAAAAATATTTATTCATCACTGTAAAACGGGTCTTTCTGCAAATACGGGATTTTTTGAAATAGGAAGAAGTCATACGGAGTCACATCTGGCGAATTTGGAGGCTGGGCATCGTTATAGTATCGTGTTTTGCTCATTTAAAATCAATTCCCGTTATTTTTTGAACACTTAAGTTTGACGAGTAACTATCACGAAGCTATTGCACAAATCCATGATTTAAGAGGACCCCTCTCCCGATTCTTGGTTTCAAAAAATCGATTTTTATACCCTTTTATCACGAAGTTTGTAACACCCAGAAGGAAGCATCGGAGGCCCTATATAGTATATATATAAATGATCAGTATGTTTCCTGTATGGAAAACTTCCGCATTTTACTACATATCTTCACGAAATTTGGTGTGAGTTATTGTTCATAGAAATAATTTAATCTCCGAAAAAATTGTTCAGATCGGTTCACTATAGTATATAGCTGCCATACAAACCGAACGATCGGAATCAAAGGCTTGTATGGAAAATTTTCACATTTAACGTGGTATCTTCACGGAATTTGACATGGATTACTTCTTAAGGTAATAATATAATCTCCAAAGAAATTGTTCAGATCGGTTAACTATATAACCTTAATGTTTCTAGCAAACAACCCGGGTATAAAGAATTAGTAAAATGTTTTTTTTACTTACTTTTTCTTACGTCTTTAGATTTGCTTAAACACATAGTTACTAAAAGAAATGCACCTGTGAAGGGTATATTAGCTTCGGTACAGCCGAAGTTAACGTTTTTTCTTGTTTTATTTAATTTTTAATTTTTTTCTAACCTATTTCACCTTCAAGAATGTTCCTTTAATATTTCAAGTGAAAATTTCAAAAACTCTTGAGGATATAGCCGATTTATGGTGGAAGCGTCAGGCGACGGCGAGAGTGCCTCAAAACTTTAAACGCATTTTTCTCGAAACAGAGTTTTTACGACTGGCGCATGAGGTTACTCAAAACCTATTAATCCAATCGGTTTTAATACGTTATTCTTTACATATATAGCTATGGTATGGACTACGATAAATAAAATCGGTGAAGATCTTCTTTACTTGGCAATTTGGTTTGTGGCTGAAAAAATAGGCGATTTTCAAAAATAAATTTTCGAAAGTCCGCCATTTTGTTAATTTTTGTGCGAAATTAATAATCCTAGTTCATACCAGAGCCAAACATGTACTCTTTCTAATCCTGTTGGAATTTTTGGTTTCAGAAATGAAGGGCTTTTGTTTGATCAAAAAAACAACAACAACAAAAAATTATGTATAATTGTTTTCTTCTTTTTTTAAGTCCTCAAATGAATGTATGCAATGTTACAACCTTAAAAAATAATTTATGTTCATTGAAAAGCCCATTGAAAATCGTCAAAATTTAAAATCGAGAATGGGGGGTCCCTTTAATAAATAATTTCGCGATAAGTTCTATTCTATAATATACTTTTTCGGATCGTTTTGGAACCAATTTTGCGGTGGCTATCGAAGGAAAAGCGAGCTGTGAAGAGTTACCGTTTACTGCATTGAGGTCTTTGATGTTTACCACTCGATTTTCTTTCGAAATTCTTTCTTTTCCTCCATTTTTTAAAATACACAGACACAACCGCTTTCTCAAACAGATCAAACAAAACTACGATTCACCTCAAATTTGTTTAAAATCTTGATGCGAAAGTTGCGCCATGTGGCGGTGAGGCTATGTATTATTTAGACCACCATCTTGAGTTTAGTGAGTTTTAAAGTCTGTACTCATACCAACTAATGTTGTGAAACAGCTTAAAGATAGTGTGGGAAGAAAATCGCCGATGAGAGCATCAATAGCGTACTGATTTAGTGAGAGAGTGGTCGGTCTTGACACAATCCTCCCCATTTATTTAAAAAAAATGAATCTTAATCAAGACCCTAGGCTAGGCTAGACAAAAATGCTTTAGAAAATAAATTTCTTTTCAAAGTTATTATATAAATAATACAGAAAAAGTATCGTAACAATCTTTTTTTGCATGAAAAATAGTATTAAATGCAGCTAAATAATCATATGCACCTTTATATCGCATTAAAATATCATCCCTTGGTAAAGCATTGTATGGATACTGCAGCTAAATAAAATAGATTTCAAAGGAATACCATTTAATATACGCAATTTTTCTATTTCGAGTGCATCAATTCTATGCATAAGCCCCAACAGCTCATTACTCCGACGCCAACGAAGCTGAGCTTTTGTGGTAAGCACCGCTTGAGTACATGGCTACGGACGTACAGGGCGTATGAGTAATGCAAATTATCATACGAACGTGCAGTGACCATGAAATGCCAACAACAATGCAAATTCAAATGTAAGTGGATTTCCAGATGTGCACATGTGACTCAGTAAAAGGTGATGGTGATGTTTTCACAACATTTGCATGAAAAGGAAAAGAGAGGAGGAGGAAGAGGTGAGGGAAGCAAAGATGAGAACGCACAACTGAATATACGTATGTGTCTAAGTATAGCAGCACATTTGCATACTCTCGTAGTTATTTAGGTATTTAGGTACTTAGCTGTGTGTGTGTGTGTGCGCCTTTAGGTGCCTTATAAACTAAACGATGTTAGAGCTTTGCTGAAATTCTTACTGACAGTTATGGATACACGTGAACTTATGCAGTTTAAAGTATTATGCAGCAGCATTTAAAGTTTCACACGCACACACACACACAATATATTTGCCGCATATAAGCAGGCAAGCAAGCGTTTTGCCCTTGTGCGCTGGTCGTTGAGAGGATATGCACTGCATCGCTGCACCAGCGAGTGCAAAAGGGCGACTCAGGGCCAAAGGCAGCAATGCTTCCACTTAACTCGTATTTTTTTTTCTGCTGTTGCGCTGTGAGAATGTGTGCATGTTTATGCGTTTTAAATGCATTAAAAATAAATATATATATATATAAATAAATAAATACATAAATAATAGTACAAAAAGGCGTGAAACGAGCAACGACGTTTGCAAGTGTTTGTGTGTGTGTGTGTGTGCGCGTTAAGAGGCTGGCGTAAATTTTTTTACGCAAAACCGCTCACAGCCAAACGAATGTGCACTTCACACGTGCGCTCGAGGGCACTCAACGCCGCCGCCGCAAACGTAAAGCTGGCGTCGCTGCTGCAGTCGCAGCTGTACTGGCCGTGGACTTTAAATGCTACAACAACCTTAGGCAGAGGCTCGTAGGCTCAGAGGCTGGATGTGCGTATATTGTGGAATTGCCTGCAGCAATCTTAAACCGCAGGTAAATATTTCAATGGAATATAAATTTCATAAAATTTCAGCAACACAAATGCATTTATACGGTGCTGTGGCTATGGGCGAGCGAGCGCCTTACAAAATATCACTCATACGCCTGGGTGGACGAAAAGTGGCCGAAAGCGTTCAAGTCTTGACCGTAGCGATTGAGTGCTGAGTGAATGGTGTAAGGCATGTCGGCATAATATAAATGCCTTCCACGCAGCTGAATTTATGTGCAACACACACACACACGCACATGTATATATAATATGCTTGTTTCCGCTTGCAGCTTTTATCGTTGATGAGTAAATGCAATTTAACGCTCATTTATAGTGAAATTTATGACGGAAATAAAAAACCGAAATAAGAATGAAAATAATGTGTATAAAAAATAAAATAAAATAACTGCGCTTTTCCATTGTTGAACTCATTGTTTATTATTATTTATGCGTTCGCATTAAGTAATTAACGTTAAATTGCATTTAAGTGGCGCGAGCGGCGCAGCAACTCAGCGCTGATGAGATAAAAGGTATTTCGTCATACAGAAATACATATATATGTGCGCTTGTGAGTATGTGTGTGTGCAGCATTAAGCCAAATTTTTAAACGAAATATATGCGATTTATAAGTGATGACACGGAGCCGTTGGTAAACATGTCAGTTACATGCGCCTATAAACGCCAAGCCACACAGTCACATAAGCAAATTAAAGGGAAATGACCTTGCAGGGATGTTTGTAGGTTGTTAATATGAAACAAATGAAGCAATTCTGATATGAAAAGTATAATTTAAATATATAAAATTCGATTTTAAGCACAAGTTAATGGAATTATATTCTTAAATTGATTTCAGTGTTCACTAAATATTCGATGAAAGCTTTTAGCGCTTTAAAAATTTTCTTTTTTAAAACGAATTCAAAAAAGTTGCCAATGATTTGAATTAAATATTAAACAATCAAGCCTTCACTTGTGACCAAGCTTTCATCAGAGCTTTCAAAAAAGTATCTTCTAAATTTTTTTTTGTAGACCGATTGAGGAAATTACCAATCATCAGGTGTTACCTCTTTTTAAATTGAATAATAACCAAATAAGCTTTCATTGGCGATTAAGCTTTCACTAGAGCTTTCAAAAAATAATATTCTAAAATAAATTTGTAGACCGATTGAGGCAATTGCCAATTATATTAACACCTCTTTTTAAATTGAATATTAACCAAATAAGCTTTCTTTGGCGATTAAGCTTTCACTAAAGCTTTCAAAAAATAATAATCTAAAATAAATTTTAATAGATCTGAGAAAAATTGTCAATAATATTGACACTTCAATTAAAATTTAATAGTAAATAATTAAACTTTCACTGGGGATTAAGTATTTACTAAAGCTTTCGAAAAATTAGCTTCTAAAATAAATTTGTATAGACCAATTCAGGAAAATTGTCAATAATATTAACAACTCTTGTTAAATTGAAAAATAAAGAAGTGAGCTTTCATTAGTGATTAAGCTTTAAGTAAAGCTTTCATATTGAGATTACATCCAATGGTGAACAATGTGCTCGAATATTGAATATGAAACCTTTATCTGACTGTTGTGATTACGATTAAGACATTTTCTGTTGTTTTAAGCACCTAAAGCTTCGCTGAAAACCTCATTCCATTTCATATCCTCCGGTATGTGATTCAATTTTCATTGCAGCAGCTGCCTGCGTCTTAGCGAAGTTGCTGAATTTCAGCAATTTATAATTTACCTGCAGGGCACAATGTAATCATCACTACATACTCGTGTATTATTTATGTAATTGATGGACGGACGTTGTGTGTGGTGCGTAGCGCGCTGCAAACGCTGATCGCTGGCAGCTTAACTACATATTACATTGACTTTTGATTGCTTGATGGATGATGTTATGAATTCATTTAAAACAACTACGCATTGACGGCCAATGGCATTTGACCAAGACACACATAACAGTTTGTAGCTAGTTTGCAAGTGACTTTATGAGCATACACACCCCTACTATATACTATACATGTATGTGTGTGCGTGTGCTTTGTTATGTAAACAATCAAACGCATATGCTGTGTATAGTGCCACCATTTAAGTCAATGTAAATAAATAATATATGAATATGATTAATAAAGGTGAAAATAATAATAATTAATACGCATAGCGACGCATGCACACATATTTTATAAAAAAAATATGTATATACGCAGCTATAAGCCATTAAAGTTGGCAAGTTGTAAAAAATGAAAATCTGCTGATGCGTTGATTATATTATTAATTAATTTTTATGCCCATCATAATGAGTTACATACTTTTACATGCAACTGATAAATGTTGCTGTGTTGTTGTAAGCCATTAAAATTTGTTGCTTTTCCAAAGCAATTTATTGACAACAGCGGCACAGTAAGCTTTAAGTCTGTTTAAATTTTTGTTTGTGCAAATTTAATGAGTAAACTAACAAAATTTTTTTCTGCAATTTTTATTTTTATATTTTATAAATGAAACGTGTTTTTGGTAGTGTATATTTATAAAAACATGTTAATCAAAAAATACAAATATATGTATACTTAATATTTTTTCAATATATTTAATCATTAATTAATAGCTCTGTTTGCTCTGTACGTGACTACTGAAGCTTTAATAATACGTTCGAAGTCAAAATTAGCTTTTTCTTGTATAGTTTTCATGCCCACCCTAAATGTAGGCAACACTTTTTGTGATACGCCTACACTAAGGCGCTACGATGAAGTTCAAATATTTGTTGTTTGTAATAATTTTCGGTTATTTTGCATTTGGTTGAGCTTTTTTCCCTTTCATCAATATATAAAAACTTTAAATATAGTTTCAGATCAGTTAAACGCTTCACTCTCATTTAAGAGGTATACTTTTAGGGGCTGCATATTATTTTTATATAATTTTAGTACAATCTGGAGGGTGTCTTGAATATTATTTCCTTTTTAGCTACGACAGATTGTAGTAATATTTCTCAGAATATATATACAGGGAAGAAAATATTAAATATTTATAAAAAAGGAACCGATAGAGCTTAAAGGTCTCTGCAAAGTCTGTCTCAATCTACAGCTTTTTTTTAAATATTTTAAATCTTAAACATCAAATCAAAACTTCTAAATACTATCCACATATGCTCACAACAAGCGCCTTCAACCCACACATAGATGTAAATACTACACATGTAGATAATTTATCATCACCAATATACAAAGGTTTGTCTGTTTGTTTGTTCATTGGCAGCGAGTTTACAACAGATTTTCACTGTTTCAAAAATACTAATTAATCTTCCGCTTTGCAAACTCCCAACAAAATCAACCAAACAACAAAAATGGATTATCTAATTTCATTTTATATTAGTTGCTCTGCAGTGTTGGTTTTGTTGTTGGCTTTGGCAAACACAGAAAAATTATGAAATTATGAAATTATGACAATTTCAGTTAACGATGCTAACTTTGCTCTGCTCATTAACAAATGTCGCTGCTGTTAGAAAGTTGCGCCAACAGATTGTATCACCGTTAAGCACACATATGTGCTTGTATGTATGTATGTATGTATGTAGTGTTGGAATCATTAATTTACCACAAAGCTGTAGGTAGATATGTGTGTGTGCTCAAATGTATTTAACTGCTTATGCAGCCGTTTGCGCCACGTTAAAGGCATTTCCGCTAAACAATCAGTTGCACAGTGATTAATTACACCATGTGGTTGTTGTTGCCATAGTTATTGCTGCGCGTATATAATATGTTTTGTTGGTATTAGATGTAGCCTCGCTTTGTTGGTGTAGTAGATGTTGCTAGTTAGTTTTGTTGTTGTTGTTGTTTTGTTAGTAAATCTGTGTGTTGTGTGTCATCCGAGCAACATATGCAAATTATGTGTGCTCATAAATTTAATACCTCACTGCCAACACCGATTACCATCTTACTTGAAAGAAGTATTGCGCAAACATTTTGTTATGCATAAATATTATGAAGCGGCAGCAATTCATCACAGCACTGATGGGTGAGTTAAGATACCAATATGGGTATGTTGGGAAGTGTTGGTGTGTATTAATCATTATAGTTTTTTATATCCTGTGCTTATTTAAGGCTCTAAAGTACATGTGGGTTAGATATTAGTTAGTTAAGTACTAAGTTAACCCACTAAGAAGTCCAAGTGGCAGAGTAGTCTCTATCCATATGACTTCAGTGTTTTCTATTGGTTAGTATTAAATAGTTCATCGGAGTACAATATTTTCTGCAAGGTCAAAAATAAATATGTGTAAGAAAGTTCTAATACAAATTCTTGACTGAAATATTGGATTACACCCTTTACTCTTCATGCAATATAAGGTATAATATATGAACAAGAACAAGGATAGTATTAGCAACACTTACTTCTGGGAACAGTTATTGTTATTCATGTAATCTTCACCATAGCTTACCATACTCTTAAAAATTGTTTTAATATGACATTTATAGTTAATTTGTTACAACAATAAAATATGTCGAGGGATACTGCTTGGAATTATTTGTGTTCTGGGTCGGTTGGTGGATTGTTCCAGCTCAAGATGAAGATAATGTAAAACTAGTATTTCTTACTTTATCTACAAACAACGTTTTAATGTCTTGGCTATTTAGATTTGTTTTTAGCTTCTAGAAAATGTCCATTCATAGCTATTGTTGGCAATTAGATCGAAATGTTGGTGAATATTGTTTTCTGAAATCATTGTATTTGGGACAGTTTTCATCGTACTAATATTTGCTAATTCTTCGGGTTTTAATCTTGGTCGTATTCGAAGATCGAAGAAAAGATGTTCACAATAAACCTCAAACTATAGTCATTTATCGCTAAGTCATCTTATTTGAGATAAAAGGAAGTACTCGAGCCCTATAACAAAGATGTCAAAGTGCGATTGACAGATTATTGAATCAAAAAGATCAAAAGTAGAAGTGAAGATTTGTCATTTAAGTTAAAAAAATTTAATAGAAAAGTTTATTTTGTTATTATCTTTCTTTTATTAAAAGTATTTGAGAAATTTGTTTATTATTTAGAAATTAGATGGAGTCTCTCCCTTTCAAGATTCTAGGAGATCTATATCCCCAGAAAGTTCTTTCTTTTGAATTGAAAACCCCACAATTTATGACATTTCCTTGCAAAATCTAAAATTTCCTTCAAATCAAATCAAATCCTCCAGAAAACACTTACGTCCTTACTTCCTCAATTTAACTTACTTCACCAGCAATATTCAAATAATGTGGTCATTTCGATAACACTAATAAACACATATCTGTGTCAAAATAAACATATGTATACATACAACTATATTTGCGCACACAAACCCAAATTAATGTCAACAAATATTTCAGCTTGCTCGCATTTCCGGCAACAAGGTATGGCAACCCTTTGAGATATTTCTTTTTTTGTTTGCTACTGACAGAGTTTTTTTTTTTTTGCTTTGATGTATTTCTACGTTGGCTGCGGCCAATAGCTTCAGCTAAATCGACCTCACCGACGATACATCATTGTTGGTTGGTTGGTGAGCATGGTGAGCATGCAAAAGCAGCCTTTTTTTCTACACACACGGATGTCCATCTCATGTCTGTATCCGCTTGCTTGCTACCTTTTTGCCCTTAGCACACTTACGAGCAGGCTACTGACTTTCTTGCTCAGCCTTTTTTTCTATTAAATAGTTGAGCTAGTGGCCTGCTTTGGTCAGCGTATGGATGGATAGCTGCACGCCGATATCATTTTTGGTTTTTCAGGTTTCCTTCTGTATTCGAAACGTTCGGTTTGCTCGGTTTCATTTGATGCATCGATTTACGTAATTGCCTTCATTTATCCTGTTTGTGGGGGGCAAATTTGCGCCCAACTTCCTTCTTGCTTAGCTTATACCTTTGTATATTTACTGTTGTGCATGTGTGTGAGTGTTGCTTTTTTTCCTGCCTCGAACTGACTTCGTTTTGGGTTCTACTTTGCAGTTAATAGTTTAGCCGTTTGTCTCGCGCACACATAAACACACACACACACAAGAGTAACTGTGAGCGGCAGTCTGCGTCCGTCTTCGGTTGTTGCTCATTCGATTTACACAAATTTATTTTATTTATTTAAATGTATGATATATTGTGACGCATTGGTCCGAAACATTTGTTAAACTGAGATTTATTGTCTGTAAACAGGGCTTTCGAACTCGCCTGAGGCAGGGGAGAGGTCTTTGCCACGAGTAAACACATTCACTTTCATTTTCTCTCTCTCTCTCCCTCTCTCTCTCTTTCTCTATTTTTTCATTGAGTGTGTGAGTGTGTCTACTTATCGCTTATTATGCCTGTATTGACTTCCATCCACATTTAATCATAAGCATTTAGAAAATGATTAACTGCCAATTAATTTACTGAACTATCATTAATTAAGGTGCGTAGCAACTACTTATTCGCTGGCAAGGTACTTTCGCTTAATTTTCTCCCCCGAGTCCATCACTTAGGGATGGATTCGCATTTGATTAATTATTGCACTTGCATGCGTTTAAGATTTGCGGACAGAAGAGTGATGTGAGCGGCGCAGTATTTATACTTACTTGTTTATGTTTTTTTTGTGTAATTCTCTTCCAGCTGCTTCTTGATGAGTTTTACTTTGTCTTGACATGAAGTCCTGCTAGTGCTTTGCCCTCACATAATTTTCTGTTTTATTTGTAGTCTTGCCGTTTGTCTAACTGCTCATTAACATTGTGTTGCTTTAATTCCGCATACATTTTAGTCAGATTAATAATGAATAATCATTAGTTACTGGTGACATCTTGAAGGAGCTGAAAAAAGATTGCTTCATGAGTAACTCAATGCTTATTGAGACATAAGAAGTTTTTGAGTGTATGCTTTAGTGATTAAGCCATAATCTGATTGGCTATTTTTATACAACTTAATGCCGTTATTATTCATTTTTCATACGGAAGTAAATCAAAAAAGTTCAGAAATTATTATAAATTACAGATAATTGAGATTAAAAGGCGATTTTATGTAAGATTGTTTCTATTATAACTTCACATGCATCTTAAAAAATGATATATAATATACATTAGTTGATCTAGTAAGAGAATAGATTAAAACTAGTTTAGGTGTTACATCATATTCATTCAGAATCATTTTCATCTCAGAATTTATATGCGGATATATGATTAAAATCTCTAGATAATCTATAGAGGGGCTCTCGAGTTCGGAGAGGCTAGTGTCCTACAGAGGAGGCTCTAAAGGTGCGCATGCAAAAGTAGAAAAACGAAGCATTAAGCTCTTATCTGGGTCGGCTCACACAAATATCGAGATTATTAAGAACACTACAAACAACGCCTCCCCAAAAAAATGAAAAACATGAAGTGTGGGTGGAACCATGAGGAAATAAAATTTAATATTTCCGTTCAAATTTGAATTGAAAAAAATTTGAAGACAAATTCAAACACAATTTTGGAATGAACAAATCTACAACTACACACCTTGTGAAAAATAGTAATTAATATTTGTGGTAATATCATCCAAAATTGAAGCATACCTCAAGCTAAGCCACAACATCTTCTATTGTATCAAACACAGCGTGCATTTTCACAACTATACATAACATACCGCATTGAACCCGATCGGCATATGTCGCTAGAAGCGCTCAACAGCTCCGGCGTCCACAAATGTTTGCACACAATCTAAGAAAACAAGGCTTCATGCAGCATGCACCCCTGCTAGATTGTGGCTTGTGGCACACAATTGCATCAATTTGATTATGCAAATTGTTGCGACTCCTGCGCACTTTGAATCGGAGTGTTATATAAGCGTTTATGCTAGTGTTTATTTGCTTAAGACACATTGTGCAGTTAAGCTTGCGATTCTGACGCATTTGGAGCTGGCATTATTGCCTAGCAGGTGGCAAAGCATTTAATTTCTGTTTGTGCAATGAAATATTTAGAATGATTGAGAATGCGTTTAATCGATTTCTACTAAATGTTTATTATGTGAGGGGTCGATAATAGTTGTTAACAAAGAGTAGAATATTTATCAAAGACTCCCGGATATAGAGAGAGGTGAATCTATTTTAAACATTCTACTTGCAAGGAGGATTGATAAAGTCTGTTCTGTATGGAAAATCTTCTTAAAATTTCAAAAATCTTATTTATTTTTAAAATGCATGAAATTTCAATTTTAGAGGAATATATAACTTCATAACTCCTTTGGACTACAATATTTACACATCACTGTAAATGCCAATATTTGCATGGCTTTGCCGAGTGTCGGTATTTGCTTTATTGCAAATGTTCAGCTATTTATTTGCGACTAACAATTCACTGCTAGAGATCTATTTATTTGAATATGAGTCTCAAAAGAGCAAAGCGTTGAGTTGCAAATATCCTGAGGACTATTTGTTATTATCACGAATTCACCTTGATGAAGTGACGTTATGAAATTGATTTTGTATGTAGCGATGTGTTGGTGATATTAAATATTTTCTGGGAAATAATATAAAAAGGGTTTTAGAGACTTTTGGAATTTTAAGAAATTTTACTTATTTAAAGATATATCTGTGTATTACTAGATTTTATTGTAGAAGTACCAAGCGGATATTTTTATACTCTCGCAACAGAAGTTGCTAAAGAGAGTATTATAGTTTTGTTCACCTAACGGTTGTTTGTAAGTCATAAAACTAAACGAGTTAGATATAGGGTTATATATATCAAAATGATCAGGGTGACGAGACGAGTCAAAATCCGAATGTCTGTCTGTCCGTCCGTCCGTCCGTCCGTCCGTCCGTCCGTCTGTCCGTGCAACGGATAACTTGAGTAAAAATTGAGATATCTTAATGAAACTTGGAACACGTATTCCTTGGCACCCTGAGGAGGTTGCTTTCGAAAATGGGCAAGATCGGACCATTGCCACGCCCACAAAATGGCGAAAACCAAAAACTTATAAAGTGTCATAACTAAGCCATAAATATAGTTATGAAAATAAAATTTGGAACATAGGATCGTATTAGGGAGGGGCACATTCGGATGTAATTTTTTTGGAAAAGTGGGCGTGACCCCGCCCTCAAATAGGTTTTTTGTATATAACTCGCAAACCAATAAAGCTATATAAACCAAACTTTCTGCAGTCGTGTTTTTCAGACATTTCCTTATACAGTCCAAAAATGATAGAAATCGGATAATAACCACGCCCACCTCCCATACAAAGGTTAGGTTGAAAATGACTAAAAGTGGGTTAACTCACTAACGAGAAACGTCAGAAACACTAAATTTTACATAAGAAATGGCAGAAAGAAGATGCACTCAGATTTTTTTACAAAATGAAAAATGGGCGTGTCATCTCCCACTTATGGGTCAAAAACCATATCTCAGGAACTACTCGACCGATTGCAATGAAATTCGGTATATAATACTTTCTTGACACCCTGATGACACATGTGAAAAATGGATGAAATCGGTTCATAACCACGACAACTTCCTATATAACTCAATTTTGAATTCCATCTGATTCCTTCACTTTATAATGTATACATAAGGAACAAATGAAGATGGCGGAATAAAACTTTACCCAAATAGTACATATCATCTCTGGCTTCACTTGAGAAAACATTGTCGAAAACGGGCTATAACTTTTCAAGACCCCAGATATCGGACATGTTGAACTCAGCGCCTAAGGGTAAATTTTAACCGAAAATATTGGTAAATCTCTTAGATAATTTAATGT
Organism: Zeugodacus tau; assembly: GCA_031772095.1. NCBI lineage: Eukaryota > Metazoa > Arthropoda > Insecta > Diptera > Tephritidae > Zeugodacus > Zeugodacus tau. Next base: position 77,608,370 of record CM062649.1, read on the forward strand.
AATTCAGAGGAAATTGTTTTCTTCTAATAGTGTGTCTCTGTTCCAAAAATTATTAAAATTGGGTCATAACATCTCCTAGCTCCCATGTACCTAATTATAGGTTTTTCAAAAATACGGTGGGCTTTAATCTACATATATGTATTGGTTAATATGTGACATACTATATCTTTGCGAAATTAAGTGCGTGTATAGTTCTGGATATATGTAGTGTAGCTAGCTGGTGAAAATGAATGAAATCGGTTCAGGAATATACTATATAGGACCTCATACACTATATAGGATGATTTTCGTTATTCTATTAAACTTTGTGCCGAATTTATAGGTAAATTTGGGTGTTATCTAATTAAAATTTCTTCAATAAATTGCGAGAGTATAAAATGTTCGGTTGCACCCGAACTTAGCCTTTCCTTACTTGTTATCTATTCAGTTTGGGTCATGAAAACAATATTTAATCACAACGATATTCAAGTTGCAGTTGTGCTCTTCTAAATATAAATTGTATTCTTAATAAAGCAGTTGTGAACTCATAGAAATGCATTTATTCATTATGTGCATATTTATGTATATTATAAATATTTATTGTGTTGGGTTATTTATGGAGTTTATTTATATGTAGCTATTTGATGAATAAATGGCCACGATTCTCCATTATTATACTATTTATATATTAATTTATACATAAAACAAGTAAGGAAGGGCTAAGTTCGGGTGTAACCGAACATTTTATACTCTCGCAATTTATTTATTTAACTTTATTTATATTATATAATACACAATTTGACCCACATATTCGTCATATATATTGTATAAAGTCCATTGAAAGTTGGAAACCATAATATTAGGTTAGAAGCACCGAGGTCCTCGTGTTCGATTAATGGAGCCTTGAAAACCTATGGTCCGATTTCGGCGATTTTTAGAATGGGGCTACCACACTATAAATATAGTATTTGTGCAAAGTTCTGCACCGATACCTTCACTAGTACTTACTTTATATATTGTAAAGTAAACGATTCAGATTGTCTTCAAAGTTCTGGTATATAGGAAGTAGGCGTGGTTGTCAAGCGATTTGGCCTATTTTCACAACATATTATTGGGGGTAAGGAAACTATTACAAACCAAGTTTTATTGAAATCGGTCGAGTAGTTCCTAAGATATGGTTTTTGACCCATAAATGGGCGACGCCACGCCCATTTTCCATTTTGTAAAAAAATCTGAGTGCAGCTTCCATCTGTCATTTCTTATGTGAAATTTAGTGTTTCTAACGTTTTTCGTTAGTGAGTTAACCCACTTTTAGTAATTTTCAACCTAACCTTTGTATGGGAGGTGGGCGTGGTTATTATCCGATTTCAACTATTTTCATGGGGTGTGGTGGGGTACGTAAGAGAATCGACTACAGAAAGTTTGGTTTATATAGCTTCATTGGTTTGCGAGTTATATACAAAAAACCTATTTGGGGGCGGGGTCACGCCCACTTTTCAAAAAAAAATTACAACCAAATGTGCCCCTCCCTAATGGGATCCTAAGTTCCAAATTTCATTTTCATAACTTTATTTATGGCTTAGTTATGACACTGTATAGGTTTTCGGTTTCCACCATTTTGTGGGCGTGGCAGTGGACCGATTTTGCCCATTTTCGAAAGCAACCTCCTCAGGGTACCAAGGAACATGTGTTCCAAGTTTCATTAAGATATCTTAATTTTTACTCAAGTTATCGCTTGCACGGACAGACGGACAGACGGACGGACAGACATCCGGATTTCAAATCCATTCGTCATCCTGATCATTTATATATATAACCCCATATCTAACTCTTTTATTTCTTGGTGACACAAACAACCGTTATGTGAACAAAACTATAATACTCTGTGCAACAGGTTGCGAGAGTATAACTAGTACCGGAAATTGACTAACTCATCGTTGACGTCACAAATGGGATAATAATAAATATGTATTTGTATATATAAATAAAATTATTGTTATCTAATATAATATTTTGTGAAATGATGATTTACGAGTGTGTGTAATATATTCAACGATTGTAATCAGCACTACTACAGTGACCGGTGTAAAATAAAGATAGAATGGAAGAAGCTAAGTTTATTCATTGGACCTAATCATTGAATTCGATTTCGATACGATAAAGATGAAAATTTTTACCACAAAGTGAGAACGTAAAACTATTTTATCGACCTTTATCGACAAATGCGGCAAATTTGATAAAGTGCCTTGTCTGTGCTTTTTGCTTTGTCATAAAAAATTAAAACTGACCTTTAACTATTGTGAAATTTCTTCCAAAAAATATTTAATTCGCCTTAGGCTCTTTGAGAAAATTCCTTCGCTATTTCGAGGGAGCAACTTTAAACTTTATATCGCTTTTAAAGATCTTTAATTTATTTTAGTCTGTTTTTGTCTCTTGTCTCTAAAATGCCCATTTAAAATATAATTTAGTCTGTCATCAGTAATTATTTACATAAAAACTTCTAAATGGTTTACTTCTTTTAAATTTCCGCAACTTACTCATCAACGGACATATATTTCAACCAAAATTTTCGATTTTGCGGATTCAATGATTTCTTAATTTGCGACAGTGAGTGAGTTCAATGTGATCGTAAATTTTATTTTCAATATGGTTTCAATGATTCCGACGTAAAATTTTTCGATCGAAACGGATTAGGCTCATTTATTACTATGTTATGTGTTTGAGGTTTACAGTTTTCTAGAGTAAGCCTCTAGGCTTTATATACAATATATGGTATTGGACTATATAGTATTTAACATGTCAGGGACGTGTTAAACGGCTTGAATTAAATCCGACCCTATACAAATTTCTCAGGTCAAAAACACTTAGAGCTGAGACTTTCGGTCTATTCATATGGCGAAGTGGAGGAATGCATGAATGTCACCACGAAACACCCTTACTGACCGCTATAGGTTTCACTACTCTTCTCTTGATATTCTGTTCTTGTTACACATAGCTGTTGATCATCAAGAAATATTTCCGAGTAAGTTTTAAAAAATTCTGTCAAGTCCTTGACCTGAAAACAAACCTAGTCTGTACCGGTAACATCAAACCGTCTATCCAGATATGAATTTCTGAAGTACATCTCCATTTTTATTTTATCAAAACTCTAGAGATCTCTCTCTCTCGCTAGGAGAGGCAGTTTCTGATCTTTTAAAAGAAAAAAGATCAGAATCCATTTCGGTACCGAAAAAAAGGATAAAGAACCCGAGAAAGCTGCTAATAAATTAACAAAACAACAACTGTCTGATGTCTTCACTAACTGTGTGTTTGCTGCGAAAGTATGCGTAATGGAGTGCCAAAAATTAGTTCAATGTTATTTTTACGCTTTTCACATGGCGAAAGAAACTTTCGTAACTTTGTGTCACCAGATGAATTAACTAATCAATTTCGTTTCGTTTCATTTTGCTTGCACAACTCTCCGTGTGTATGTGTGTGCGTGTGCCAGCATTCGTGCAGTGTTTTTTGCGCTGTCTTCTAACTATTTTGAAGTGGCGATGCAATGTAACGCAAGAAATCCACCATAACTTCCAAATGACACAAAATTTACTGCAATCCAGCCTGCCAAATCGTAAATTGCCAACACAACAGCAGTAAGTAGTGGCAGCGCCGGCAGCGACGCAATGAGGCAACAAAGTTTATGCAACACATCTGACGATGCGACAACGAAATATTTACCGTAACTGGTATGGGCTATGTAACGGAACGGCAAACGCACGAAAGCACGAACATTGGTGCAACGATGGATTCAAGTGGACGCGAGTGTGAGTGTGTATGTATATGTATGTGTTTGAGTGAGTATGTGCTTGCCGAATATACGAGCAGTTTCCAAGTTGCTGCAACTTCACAGTGTTGCAAGTTGCCACATACTAATGTGTGAAAAAGTTTGTGATATAAATCAGTAAGTATGCGTTTAGCCTACTTTGAGGCGCAAAAACAATTATTTCATTTGCAGCCAAAAAACACAATCAACGCAGCAGGCGCTTGAGCGTCTAGTCCAAGTTTGGCTGCAGGGCAAGTGGTGAGCATGAGTAACTGTTAAATTGAAATAACTGCAGTTTTTGTTGTCTGATTGAGTTGTTGTTGGTCGAAGGTATGATTTTCGGTTTTTAGGTAGTTGAGCGCGTAGTTTAAAAGAAGACTTAAGCTTTCCATGCGGCGAAAATTATTTCTCGCACTATTTCTTTACTCAAAACGCGTGCATCGATAGTTCTTTTAGACCTTATCTAGTGAGTTAACTGCTTTATAAGTATTTCAGTTCCCTTGAGATCGATATTAGTCTGAAAAATAAAATGAAATTCCTCTCCGAATATAAGCGAAAGTTTGACTCTTCCAACATACGAGCAATATTATTTATATAATATTCAACATCTAATACATTTCAATTACAAAAATATTCGTTAAATTCTGTTCAGATGAAACTACCACTGCCAGAGCGTTTATTTGATACATGCAACAATAACAAAAACATTTTGAACATGTTTTGGTAAAAAAAATATGTAAACGTATTTATTTGTTTTGTACCGTTGTTTCAAATACAATCGCATGCATATAGTAGCGCTACTGACCAGGAAATATGCTGTTCATTGTTACTAGCCAACAACAACAAACAGTGAGGCGACTTTTCTTTGTCATTTTGTTACATTTCGTAATTGTTATTGCTGTTGCCAGTTGATAAATGCTGCAAATTAAGAGAATGGTTTGTTGGCGCCAAAAATATTCGCAACAAAGCGACAATTGCAATTGCAAAAACAAAAAATACGGGTTTATATAAAAAATAGAGAATTGTATAACGTACAATGAAAACATGTACGTACATAAATTTATTTACATATTATATATATTTCAATATTTTCGACAGTGGCGTTTTTGTAAAAAAAAATCTATATTTTTAAGTTTTTATATTTTTTATTTTTTTAATAGAAATATTTATATATGTATGTGAAAAAGATAGTCAAATAATGTTATGTGCAATACAATTTTAAGTTCAGACTGAACTCAGGAGGGCGTATGCCACAGAGAGGATGTCGAGGATGTCAAAATTTGTCACTATAAATAAATATTTAGCTATTTTAACATCCTTGGTCCCAATATGAAAGGATTAATTGTTCTTTTGAAGATGATCGAGAGCTTAGTTAATAGAAGAAATATATTTTCTAAATTATTTGAGACCGTAAATAAAGTTTTTGGTGGCCATGAGGTGAGATTTATGAAAGCCATATTTTAATTTTGAAGTAATTGTGGATTACTAATAACATAATTTTTACTAAAATGAATATACTCACTTTGATTTTTGCATATCAGATTATAATATTATATTTATTTCGAATATTTTCTAATATTATGCGAATATTTAAAAATTTCTAAAATTAAAATTGAAATGAAATACCTACTTACTGCTATTATCATTGTACAATGCGCATAATGCTAGATATATTATAGTCTAATATTCTTTCGTTTTACGTTTTCAGTTAGTGGCCTTCGATCCGCATCTACATCTTTAAATTTTAAATGCAGATATTCACCTACTTAATCTTAATTGACATGCATCCAGATAGGTATCTTTCATTGCTTGCTAATTTTAAAACCCAAACGATTAATATATATCTTATATAAGATTGTTTCTAGGCACTAAGAAGACTATAAGAAAAAATTCTTTAAAAATGTAATTACATTTCGGGCATAACCCCTCCTCTACATACAGATAGGTACACCCTTGTATTATATTGTAATGACACATATATTAAATATTCAAAACTTTCCTTTTTTTGCGAAAACACAACAGCACGTCAGCAGTGTACTAAGTAAATGTGTAAATGTCACAGACAACGTTTGGACAGCACTGCAGTTGGCCGCTGGTCGTCAGCTCAAACTGTTTCAAAGCGACAACGGAGAGTACTGCGTGATTTGTTGGAAATTTGACACCGTTCCAAATTAGCTCGCTGTTTGTATTGTCATTTTGTTAATTGCTAAAAATTTGGGGCGTGAAAGCTCGCACAAAGTTTTTAGCTAGCTAAATAACGGATAATGTTTTTAGCTGAGCTTTTTCAGATATGAATTAGACACTTTGAGAGCTAAAATTTTTTCACGAAAATGATTACGGTACCGTTACCTCATATTAATTATATTAGTTTGATAATCTGATTAAATTACATCTAACGTTTTATCAAAGCTTTCTTATTCGTAAAAAGCTTTAAGAGCTTTGCGAATATTTCTGTTTTTTTTGGTTATACTTGAAACTTAACAATGAGTTTAATACTCGCCTAATTTCTGAAAGTAATGCTTTTCGATATGCTTAAATGTCTCATCGTTAAATATTCTTCAAACCAGTATAATTCCAGCTCCAAATAATTTGTTATCAAATAGGTCTCACTTCTCTTTAAGAATTTAAATTAATTTTTATTATTCGAGGAGTGAAGTGAAAATGAAGAAATGGCATTAATATAGCTTCTACTTAATTCTACAACTCTCTAGTGCGTTATAAAATTTTCACAATTTATTTCATAAAAACAAATACTAAATAACATTATATAAAAAGAGCTTTTTAAAAGCTCCTGACAAAACATGTGTACGACAAATAACTCTAAACTTGCGCTGTCATGCAGCTTAGGTAAGCACAACCCAACAATTTATTATTGTCCTTCTCCGTTTGCAGTTAATGCAGAATGTAGGTTAGCTGTCTTGCGAATACAACGAAATTAATTTGCGTAAAACGCATTCGAGCCAACGAGCGCAACCCGTTACGTAAGTGAGTGCAAAATATAAGAAAGAAAAAATAAAAAAAATAACGTTACTTTGTTATTGTTATTTTAGAACGCCACTTGACAGTCAAATTAACAAAGTGCAATCGGAAAGCGAGTTGGCGAGTTATCCTTTCACGCAATTCTTCAGCAAGTCACATATACGCCGTGGCGCACCCGCGCACTCATTAGCAGTAAAGTTGATTTTCAATCTTGAATGCATAAATCAGAAGGACGCGCGCGCTGAGGAGCTAACAGCGGCGGCAGCCACTTAATAAGAAGAGCGCTAAAGGAAAAATAGTTCTTTAAGTAAGTAAACACACACACTCATACCAACACACAGGCATTTGGCCTTATTGCCATGGCATATGGTGGCAGTGACAAAGAGACAAACGCATTTAAAACGCAGAAAGAGCTTAAAAGACAATTAAGCGCTTAGCTTAAAATACGACTAGCACAAATACACACTGACACACACGTAGAAACACGAATGCTGCGTCGTGGCGTGGCGTGGCCAAGGCGGAAATGACGCCACTACATTTAGCAACGCTGATGGTTTTCGCAAACGGAAAGGGTAAAAGCAATTCGAATTGGAATTACAATCGGCAGCGGAATAGAAAAGTCAGTCTGTGAAGCGCTTCATTGCGCACGAGTGAGTGAATGGCGCTACAGCGAAGCAATGACTTTCGTTGGCAGCGCATTCGTGTGCATATATTTGTTTTTGTTTTCGATTTTTTTTTGGTTCGTGTTCGTATTCGTAAGCACTGCAGACACTTAAAGAAGACGCTGCGACAAATGAATGAAATTGCAATCAAGATAATTCGCGCAGAATGAATGTCTGTGCAGTTTACGCAAGCAACGTTTGTATTTGTGTGTGTGTGTGTGTGAGATTGAGTGGAAGCCAATTTTAAGACAAAAATATATAAAGAAGTGTAGCAATGCTGTGCAGTCTTTGAAAAAGGTTAATTAAGCAGGCGTACATTTTGCTTGGAAGGCTTCGAAAGCTCTGCTGCTCATCTATATATATTTCAATAATTTCACCAAGCACACAGCTTCTTTGCATTAATACAAATATGAATGATCTTATCTTCATTTCAAATGGAATAGAAAATGCTGTATTTTTTTTTATTAGGAAGAGAAAAGCTGAGCGCTTCTCCAATAGGGTCAGCTAAGAGAATTTATTATATAGTATATTGAACCTATGAATACTTAGAAAAGAATTTAAAAGCCGCTGATACTAAAAAAGTAGTTTTACTCTGGATATAAGATTGGACATTGCAATTCTCTATAATTACAATGATGTCGATTTTTTCGCATAGCCTATTCACGAAAATAAATATTTTGAACAAAATTAAAAAGTTAGGTCGAAACTATTGGAATTCCATTATAGAATATTCAAGCGAGGCTTATGCAAGAATTCTTATGATTTCAACGATACCTCGGTACAAAAAGCCATATAGTGAGCTAGAAGCTCCTTTAACTATAATGTATAATCCTCTATGTAGGTAGTTATAGTGAATGTCGTACGACGCACTTAAACCTTTAGGAGGCCTACTAAAATTATTAAAATTACTGGGACTGGTATCCTCTCGCACTACCATGTCCTCTCTGAACCACTCAGTCGCTTTATTGAAGTTAATCAATTCGAAAAATTAACTTCCGAGATATAGACGTGAAAACCACTACCGGTAGTCGTCATTATTTGCCTATACAAAGCTTTGCATTTGCATAGAAGAGACTGTATACTCTTAATAATATGATGATGGCGTGTTACCAATCAGACAATGATCTGTTAGCACTTCCTTTGAGAAGATACCCTATTTAAAAACCAAAATTGTACAATTTCAAATAACTAGCTTTGGTTCTGGTATTGCATTCTGAGCGGAATTTGATGATTCTTCTGCTGTGAAGAATGACTTGACTACTCATATGTCGCCTGAGGTCTCCAACATATGATATTGTGAAGCAAATGTGAAGATTTTGAAACTTCAACCGATAAGTGTACGTGGAAAATAAATCCGTGTAATGCATTGTTCCTTTTTTATGCTGCTTATGGCAACCAGTGCCATACAAAGCAAAAGCGCAACGCATTATCGCATTCATGCCTCATTATTGAATTTCTGCAGCAAAGAAGCACTGGAAATATGAAGCAATCCCTGCAGAAATCTTATCGAGTTGCAATAAGCAGGAGATTTTCAATTTGAGTTGAGCATACATTGTTGTTTTTGTTGTTGTTGCAGTTAAAGTTGCATTTCTGCAGTTGTAACAGGTCAGCAATGTATCATGTTTCTTGATTCTTCGTTATGTAGGCGGCAGCAACATGGCTGCAATGCTTGTTGTTGAGTGAAATTATGAGTGAATTGCTGTGTGCTGAAGGTAGTGGCAATAAGCTACTGATTGCTTAATTCTTAGTGAGGTTGTTGGCTATTTAAAAATCGAAGTATAGCTGTTTGACTGAGGGCGTATGAAGATGGATATTCATTGTACATAGCTCATTTGCGAGTATGATTGATAAGAGATTTAGCTAGATTTAATTAAGCATCACAAGTTCTCTATTTTCTATTTAACAAGCATAATTAAAAATTTAAGTGATTTATAAAAAACAAGTAAGGAAAGGCTAAGTTCGGGTGCAACCGAACATTTTATACTCTCGCAATTTATTGAAGAAATTTTAATAAGATAACACCCAAATTTACATATAAATTCGGCACAAAGTTTAATAGAATAACGAAAATCGTCCTATATAGTGTATGAGGACTGAGGTAATTCCTGAACCGATTTCATTTATTTTCACCAGCTAGGTACACTATATCCAAAACTATACACGCACTTAATTTCGTAAAGATATAGTATCTCACATATTAACCAATACATACAATATGTAGATTAAAGACCACCGTATTTTTGAAAAACCTATAATTAGGTTCATGGGAGCTAGGAGATGTTATTATCCGATTTTAATAATTTTTGGAACAGAGACACACTATTAGAAGAAAACAATTTCCTCTGAATTACATTAAATTATCTAAGAGATTTACCAATACTTTCGGTTAAAATTTATCCTTAGGCGCTGAGTTCAACATGTCCGATATCTGGGGTCTTGAAAAGTTATAGTCCGTTTTCGACAATTTTTTCACAAGTGAAGCCAGAGATGATATGTACTATTTGTGTAAAGTTTTATTCCGCTATCTTCATTGGTTCCTTATGTATACATTATAAAGTGAAGGAATCAGATGGAATTCAAAATTGAGTTATATGGGAAGTTGTCGTGGTTATGAACCGATTTCATCCATTTTTCATATGTGTCATCAGGATGTCAAGAAAGTATTATATACCGAATTTCATTGAAATCGGTCGAGTAGTTCCTGAGATATGGTTTTTGACCCATAAGTGGGAGATGCCACCCCCATTTTTCATTTTGTAAAAAAATCTGAGTGCAGCTTCCTTCTGCTATTTCTTATGTAAAATTTAGTGTATCTGACGTTTCTCGTTAGTGAGTTAACCCACTTTTAGTCATTTTCAACCTAACCTTTGTATGGGAGGTGGGTGTGGTTATTATCCGATTTCTTTCATTTTTGGACTGTATAAGGAAACGGCTGAAAGACACGACTGCAGAAAGTTTGGTTTATATAGCTTTATTGGTTTGCGAGTTATATACAAAAAATCTATTTGAGGGCGGGGTCAAGCCCACTTTTCCACAAAAATTACAAGCAAATATGCCCCTCCCTAATACGATCCTATGCTCCAAATTTTATTTTGATAACTTTATTTATGGCTTAGTTATGACACTTTATAAGTTTTTGGTTTTTGCCATTTTGTGGGCGTGGCAATGGTCCGATCTTGCCCATTTTCGAAAGCAACCTCCTCAGGGTGCCAAGGAATACGTGTTCCAAGTTTCGTTAAGATATCTCAATTTTTGCTCAAGTTCGTTGCACGGATAGACGGACGGACGGACAGACAAACATTCGGATTTTGACTCGTCTCGTCACCCTGATCATTCTGATATATATAACCCTATATCTAACTCGTTTAGTTTTATGACTTACAAACAACCGTTAGGTGAACAAAACTATAATACTCTCTTTAGCAACTTTTGTTGCGAGAGTATAAAAATGGATTATGGAAGAGGTTTGCATTTTTTTTGTTTGGAAGAGTATTTTTGATCCACTATGCTAATGTAGTGTGAAGTCGTTTCCACAACTGATCTGGCTGATTTTCGATTCAGAATAAAATTTCATAAAAATAATTCCAAAGGAATAGGTATTAGATTAATACCCAGGCTTTAAAAATAATTTGTTTGCCTCCTCCATGTTATCTTACGGCTATATCTATGTCCATAATTTTCCTCCAATTTTGTTGAAGTTCATAAAAAAATTAGAAAAATTAACACTCTTCTTCCTCTCTTTATGGCGATGACATGCTTGTCAGTTCTGCTTTTTATCACCTTTTACCTTTCCTCCCGCTTTGTTTATTTTATCTCATGCATTTTTGAAAGAATGAGGATCAACACCCCCGAAAAAGTCTATAGTCTTTGCACTTTGTGTCACCGAACTCGAATGAGTGTGTGAGAAAAATTCTTTTTTATTCCACTTTGTTGCCTGTTTTCGCTTTTTGTTTTCACTACTACACAATGTGACTGTTACGCAGCACTTTTACATATTTGTTTTTATATACATATAACTGTTTTTGTTTGATCTCTGCGCACTTCTTTTTCGCTTTTTTTGCATTTTAAGTGTTTTTCTTTAGACTGACATTTTTTAGTTTTTTTTTTATCTTTTAGATTTTTTTGCATTCTTTATGTACCACTTTCATGAGCATTTGACGTGCAGACATGCATGAAAATTTGCTGTTTTGTTACAAAATTCGCTGCTACTTTGTTTCTAACACATTTGCCATTGTTCGCGCGAGTGTATGTGTGTTAGAAAAAATATTTAGGTTGCGTATACGCCATGGTGGCAAATGCTCGCATTTTAATCGCATACTAAAATGTGGCTGGTTTTAAGCTAATTTCAATTTCACTTTTTTATATTTAATGTATTATGTAGTACAAAGCTTCGAGTGCCCATATATTTGTAATCTTACTTTGATTTATGCCACTCTTCTCCAACTCCTTTGTAACATCTTTCATACCATGCAGCTTAGCAAATATAAATTATAATACTTTTCATGCACTCAGGAAGCAATTATGTAGCTATATATATGCATCAAGTTTAATTACTTCATTCCTTTCAACTTTCACTTGCTGAAAATGCTTTCATATCTGCTGCTCCTTTGATATTTATTGCCTAGCAGTTTTGCTTTGCCAATTATTGAAGGCTTCAGTGCATTTCAGACAGTCAGTTTTTTCGCCGTTTTTTTTTTGTTCAGCAATAGCCAGCCAGCAATCTGCTTTACATTATTAGCCGATGAATATCCATTTTCTTCACTGGTGCTGTTGGACCGCATATTTGCTGACAAACGCATAAGCGAATGCGAAAGTGTATGCGTAAAAAGCGCTGTGCGTTTCTTGGGCATGCTTGGCGTTATTATTTATTATTCTGTTGTCGTTGTTGGCCAATTTCTGCTAACTAAAGGCATAAGTATACATCCATACATATATATATATATATGTATTTGTATGAGAAAATATGTAGCTACTTTAGGGTGAAGAATGAGGTATACAGGCTTGTGTTGAAAGAGGTTTCACAAAAAAATAATATTGAATTAGGAGTAAGGAAAACCGGAATGTTTACGCAGTCCAGATATGTTAACCATCCTAAGTAGAGCACTTCTTCATGTGATACTGAAAACTGGCTCTGTGTATCACTTTAAGAGCGAAATTTGATTCTTATGTCTAGACTAGAACTTACCGATCCGAAAATCCGAGTCAATCCCGGTATCGCAGAACCGGCTGTTGAGGGGATTGATTCTTATGTCCTTTCTCACAGATTACATTATTAAAGTTGGACCTTATATAAGGCCTCTAGATTTCTCTAACCCGATAAGATTTCTAAAATTTTACTTTTGGAATCGTCATGCAAGTCTTTATTGATCTTCAAGAGATCCTCTCCAAGAATCGCGAAAAATTTTTATTCTCAAAAAAATCTGAATTTTTTTCTCAGCGCATTTTTGTTGGTCAATCGTGTTGACCTCGGTTTGTTTGCTCTCTTTTGGTTGTGTGCAATCATGAAGATGTTGCGACCGATGAGCTTTCATTGCTAAAGTTGTTATGTTGTTGTTGTTGCTTGCTATGTGCTCTTTGATCAGCGTGTTGCTGATGATTTGCGCTTTTTTTGTGCTGTCTGCTCATAGATTTTCTGCTGCTGTTGCCTAAATATTATTTCATTTTGTTGTTGCTTTGTTGCTTCTTTGCTTTATATGGCTTCAGCACCTACCCTCCCCACTTCAGTGTTTGTCATTTCCATTTAGACCGCATATCGCGCAATTGATATGCCATAAGTAAGCTCATCCAAAAGGAATCTCAATGAGTCGCACATTTATTTATTTATAAAATCAAATCGATACAACGCTTAGACACACAAATACATAAATATATTTATGCTTATAACTTATATGAGTGTGTGTGTATGTGTTTGTGCAGCCACCGCAGGCTACAGTTATCTATGCATCTTTTTTGATGCGGTGGGTGTGTTCATTTATGCAGAACGCTGAGGCGGTGAATGCCAACGGCTGTTAAACGAATTTCGCAAGGAATAAAGATACAAGTGAATATGTGTGCTTGTGTTTGCTTTGTGTATGTAGGCGTATGTGTGTTCACTCTGCTCAGCACAAAGTGCACATCATGATTTTATTAAATAGACTCTGATGTATTTATTGTCCAGCGACAACGTGACTTGTGAATTGATTTCATTTAGCAAAGCGTTAAGCGTTAAAAGCGCTAGGGAGCGTTGTAGCTGGATACAATAACAACAACAAGTTATACATATATGTGTGCTACCACTCTTTACTTCCCAGCATGCTTATGGCACAAAGCAGCCAGAAAGAAAGAAAAAAACTGGAAAAACAAAAATGAGCTACCGTCAGTTGTGCCAAATTGTTGGCGAATTTTAACTCATGCTCATGAGATGCTTCGTTACATGCAGGTTAAAATAAAATGCAACATCGACATGAGCACAAGCACGTGCACACACACACACATACACACTTACATTGCATAAACAACAGCAGCACAGCTGAAGTCAATTTGTGCTACGAAATAGCCAATGGCCAGTGGCTCCCTTCTCTTTTTAAGCATTTGCAGGCAACCACTAACGCTAGTTTGAAGGGTTGGCCGTCAGCTTTTGCGTACCGCTGTGGAATATAAATTTTTGCTGGCCAAGCAAACTAACGAATAAGAAGAAAAAAAAAAACAGAAAAAATAAGAAGAAAACAGATAAATAGCGCAAAAACAAAAACCAAAAGAAGCGAAACAAATAAAGATAGACAAAGCTGGTCAGCAACAGCAATAGAGATCAATACCATAATTTGTTATTGACCTGCTGTGGCAGCATTTGTGGCAGACAAATACTTTGACGCTGTGCGCTTAAATGCTCTACATTGCCGCCTCCTTACTCAATATTCTAAGATACATACATACACAGTGGAAATATGCTGCTACTGCTGACCACTATAACCTTCAATATATTTTCGTGACTTTTTCTTTGCTTCGGTAAATTAATGAGCGCCACTCTTATTTGGCTTTAAGGATTACCACAACTGATTGTTAAGTGATTGTTTTGGGCATGTGTAGGGTGTGTGTGTGTCTAGCTAGGTATTTTTTTGAATTAGTTATTTTTTTATGTTAAATGCAATATATTTGATTTGTGTTGAGTAGCTGCAGAAATGTGTTAATAAATTTGTTTGGTGGGTGTTCACAAGTACACGTGACAAGTGGTTTTTCATTACTCTTTCTTTAAATGCCGAATAATGCTCAGACTTCATATGCTTAAGCACATACAAAAATCTGATCAAATTTGTCTAGAAGAAGTGCATTTCAATAAAATTTGTAAGTGGTATCGATAAAACTCACACTTGTGTGAAAATCTGGAAGGTTTTGACACAATTGCACTAGGACTACTGGAGAACAGCCTTTGCAAAGAATATTTAGGATATTGAAATATCTTGTTGTCAAAGTTAAAGGTATTCTGGAGAGTTTACTTTAAATATCTTACGTGGTTCTAATGGCCAATTATCTTATATTTTGTTTATTTCAGTTTATTATTGGCGTGCACTTTCTATGAATGCCACATATAGAAGAAATAATCTTATGAAGATCTTGACAAATAAAACTAAACTAGCAACGAAAGACATATCAAAAAATTTCTATAAAACATGTCAATTACCTTCCAGAAAGGAATGGCATTGGTTAATACTTTGTCCTAGCTTTGATAAATCGTATCTTTGAAAATCTGGGTTTAATGTTCGGTTTATATCAGTTATAAATATCAAATTATAATTAGTAGAGCACATTAAAAATAAACTGGTGTGACTAGGAACCTTAAACATGACTTGTTGGTATCTTGGTTAGTTGGTACCCAAACCATAAATAAGGTTTACCAAAAGGTTGAGGTAACTCAGCGAGAAAATGGCAGATCGATTTCAACGTTATCCTGAGTATTCTTAAATATATTAACTCTACAGTGACCTACGATCTTTTTGATAGGTTGAAAATTGTCAATTTGGCATTAGGAAAACTACCATTTTTTTGTCAAAAAAAACAAAAAAAATTTCAGAACCACGTAATTTTGTTAATTTTTGATATTTTTCAAAAATCGTAGGTCACTAGGTCACTGTATAGGAAGTATCTTCAACTTTAATAAGCTTTTTGAATTTTTTTTGTTTCAGCTACTTATTTGGCTGGAATCATATCAGCAGTTGGGGAACTTTTTGTTTAGAACCTCCCAAGATATCACATAACTCCGTTATTTTTAATATTTTGGTAAAAAACAATATTAAAATATAGCTGAAAATATGCTATATTATGTCCAGAAAACTTCGAAACATTAGATTGAGTACTTTCTTTTAAAAAATTCACGAAAATCTTCTAATTTTTCAGGGGCTATCCCTTAACCCCTTGACGTATTTCTACGAGCCTATCTCGTGGTACAATTTCTGAGCCTAACATGATTATCACGAGTCTGACTCGTGGTGTGTAGAAGTGTACATTTGATGAAAAGAGAATTGAAATTTTCCCGTTATTTCCGTGCACAACATTTCGTTTCGTTTTGCGACTGTTCGTCAAAACTGGTTTGTTTAGTGCAAGTTGTGTGCGAACAGTTGGAAGTGAATTTCCTTGCGCTAATTGATACGTCAAGTGGTTAATTTGAATATACCTATTCAGATATCTCAAAGACATTTTAAGATCACCAATCTTTTAACGCAATGTTTATAGTATCAAAATATATATGGAAGATGTCGATTCGATTCCGAACCAATCTTACTATCTCTTCCTATCTTATTATTACTGTGATTGAGTGGAAAATCCTTAATGATAAACTAAAAATTTAAACAGGTCGCCAATGCACTAAATCAGATATATTAATGTCTTAAGTAGGGAAGTAGGGATTATTGAAGGCATTAAGATGTAGTCGATTTAATATTCTCCTTTCGAAATTAACATTATTGAAGAGTGATATATTTCTATAGTTTTTCAAATTATAAATCTTGATTAATTATGTCTGAAGAGTCAGGTATTTAAACTTTATTATAATTATATTTCATTTAATGACTTAAAAAGTCAAAACTAAATTTTAATATAACTTAATATAATAATAATAAAAAATCACTACAATTTATTTTAAACGAAAAATTATGAATATCATTTCACTTCCATCAATACAAAACAATTTGTTAGGCAAATTATGCACTTATGCATTCCACTAACAGAATAATATATATAATCGCACAAAGTCCAAATTACCTAGCAAACGCAATATGATAAACATTTATAGACACCAACATGATGGCCAATTTACGCTATGATAGTAATAATAATGCATGGCTTAGCGGCGACACTTCAACAAATCGGTGCTTAGTGGCCGACAAAGCAGTCAAACAAAATCGAACGCAAGTAAAGCAAAACGACATTGAGATAAGATGGAACAGAGAACATATACATACATATATGGTGTGGAAACATGCTTGAAATCATAAGCGATTATGGTTGTGGTGGCACGCCAGCATGTGAGCAAAGCAAAGCCGGCATAAGTCACAACTAATATTTGGTAAAGTGAGACAGTAATGAGTGGCATGCGACATGTGGCATGTGTGAATGCTTGTAGAGTTAATAGAGCATAAGTATTTATATGGCTATCTAAAATCAGAGATATATATATTTATATAGAGATTTCTGTACACTTCGCGCAGCTCAAATACGCTGGTGATAGTCGAAAACTATCAATAATATTTTCATTACCAACCATTGACAATGTGTCGACCAGCGACGACAGTAAAAGATAGCGAAAGCACTGTTATTTTCTCCTCAGCTTTTATTGTTTGTCCAAGTATCGATGACGGAAATGTTGTGCTAAGAGGATTTTCGAAATTATGATATGATTGTTTTTCGAAACGCTCAAAGTGGCGGCGATAAGTTGTTGCGCCATGACCAAGGCAATCGCGCAGTAGCAGCAGCAGCACAATTGCTTGCCACTCACTAAGCGTGAAGGCACATCAATGCCACGTGTAGTCATGAAACCAGCAGCAAAGATTATCATATCGATGATGTTATTATAATGATGTTGCGGCGCGCTGGTGGAGGGGAGACTGCTAGCTTGGCGCTTTAATGATGCCAGCAGTACACTTTGCGCTGCTCCGCACCACAACATTTCAACCATATTATTTGACTTTGTAACACGCACACACACATTGACTCAACTGCTCAGCGAGCGACGCTTTGTGCTCGCCTTCATTGCCATTGAGTTTGATGTTACGCATACGCCATGTCGTCCATTAGATATTGATAAGTTTCGTTGTTTCCGTTTCCTTGGCGCTTCAATATTTCGCCTAAATGTGATTTGTTTATTGTTTTATTTCTTTTTTGTTTTTCGCTTTTCATTCGGCAACTTTCACTTTCTCCCAATATTATAACTAAATTTTTGTTGTTATATAGACGAAGCTTCCTCGTTGCTGCGCTGTGTTGTGTGTTGTGGTAATATGATTCTTTATAATGAACTTAATTGCGCTGTTTTTGGTGCTCATTCTAGTTGATTGGATTTCGGTTGCGCTCTGTTTATTTGTTTGTTTCGCTGGTCATTCGCATCCGTTTGTTTGTTTTTCGTGCGCTCATTCATATCCGCCGTCGTTCAAATGTCCTTCATGCTTTCGTGCGCGCATACAGCCAATGCTATGTAGCATGTAGCTGTTGCTTGTGTTGTTGTTGTTGCGGTTTTCCTCATTTACGTTTATTTATTTGGCGGTTTCAACGACTGTCTTCGTCAACTCGAGCATGCTTGGTGTTGGCGCTGTTCGAGCGTGGCAGCAGTTTGTAGGCGGGAGTGTGATTGTAGCTTTTTTGGTGGGGGGCGCTGTAGCGCTTACTCAATAAGAGAAATAATGTATTTGGCTTTATTTGCAGATTATGAGTTTTGGTTTGACTGCAGTTGAATGCTCATACATTAACGCTTGCAATTAGCCGAGCTGTAGCAGCTTAAGGGTGTGTTGTTTGCGGGGTATACTCATATGTATATTAATTCATCCATTTCTCGTAACAAAGTTTATATTAATGCAATTATTAATTAGTCTCCACATATGGACGCAGCATATGGGTACCAGTAAAGCTGAGTCAATGTCTCTAATGGTTAGCGTTGCTTTGTTAGCGCTTTTTGGCTACATTCCGCTACGGCTTGTAGGCTTGGCAATCGCAAAGCTAATTTACCCTGCGAGTGTATTGAATTAATTTCTTTTACCTTTCATTCACTTTGGCGCGGGCTAATGAGCATTCACAATTTGTGTCTGCTGCGCATGATTTATGATTATGATTTGGAATTTCGCTTTGTATTTCTCCTGAAGCTAATTTGTTTTGTTTTGCTTAACTTTTGTTTTCTTTCCAAGACTTTTGGGTATTCATTCAAATTCTGTATTTTGGGAATTTTGTAGCAATGGAATGTATGTAGTATTTAACGATTCTTACTTGAAAGAAAATTAAATTTATAAATTTTGTATAAAAACAAAACAGGAAGGTTGAGAAATATACTAAATGTAATTCTTATTTCCGGTTTTTTGTTATTCTTTTGTCAATTAAGCCCATTGAAGTTTCATAGTGGGTACTATTTTTGTATACTGTGTATAATTTCTATTAGCAAATTATGATTTTAGACTCACTCAAATTATTAAGCAACATATTTTAGGTCAAATTACATCGTGTTTGTTTTTAAAAGTGTATAAGTAAACCCTGTTAGAAATATGCTCACTAATTTGAACTCAGGTGGTCAGAAAAAAAGATTTGATTAAGCGATAGATGGCGCTCTGTTGAGACTTTCAAACTAATATTTTGACTGCCAACTATTGGTCAGTTTATTTCTGATTTGCTTATAATATTTATTATAGCGTTTTACATTTTTCTAGGCCATAATAAATTTTTAATTTAAGCGGGTATACCAGTGTGACAATTTCAAAAAATCGTTTTTTTATCTTAATCGATAGTTTATACTTTAAAAAATATGCTGTGAAAGCGGTAAGGTTTTTCGTTCACCAAACGCAGTCTGCAACGAAGCGCGCTTTGTGTGTGTGTGCGTGTGCTCTTTATCGTTTATGCGGCATCGCACTCTCTCTCTCTCATCTCTCTGCACATCTTTTCCAGTATAACGTAATGAAGTAAAGTAGACATATGTATGCACTCTCTCTTCCATCTCTCTCGCATACTTTTACTACATAACGCTTATTGTAGTACAAAGCAAAAAGTTTGCATATATGTAAATGATCGCAGAACAAGTGAAATAACGCTAAACAGCACAATCAAATGCTCGCATAAATTGCCGTATGTATGCATGTATGGCAATAGCATATGTAAATACAGTGTCAACTATATTTACTCTGTTTTACAGTTACTTATTTTGCAGCAACGCACCGTTGCTTGAATTGCTTTTCTTATTGTCTTTGTACTTTTTTCTAACAAAACACATCTATCTTCTTCTTCTATATAAATAAAAATGGATATTTGAAATGTATGTACGCCCATAACTTTCGAACGATTGCACCAAATCCGATGATTCTTGGTTTTATGAATTCTTTATTGTTAGGTCAAGGTTTGTATGTTGGAAAATTATAAAAAATTAAACAGTGAAGTATTAAAAAACCCATTTAAGAAAAATTAATTAAAAATGAATCGCAAAATGTGTTGCTAAGCGCATATCTCGAGAACAGCTGAACCGATTTCGCTAATTCTTTTTTTGCAATATTCCTTGAAGTATAAGGTCCTGAAAAAGTCTAAAATCCATACTTTTTTAAATTCTCATACAAACAATTTCTAATCTGTAGATATAAAAATGAATTGCGAGACTAACGATCGCAAAAAGTCGAGAACGGCCAAACCGATCTGGCTAATTGAAGTCTTGAAATATTCAAGGAAGGGCAGGAAAGGTTTAGAAATTAAGTAAATATGGAAAAATTGCGAGGAAGATAATAAAAAGAGCATTTTATTTGAATTGACAACAAAAATATGAAAAAAGAAAACAAAAAATTATAACATTTTGAAGGTTGTCATTGTTGCTTTGTTGAAATACTTTTGTCAGTGTTTAACTGTATAAGGTTGTGTCGATAGCCCTAAACAATTTGTAACAAATAAGGAAAGGCTAAGTGCAACCGAACATTAATTTTTTTAAGAAAACACACAATTTGACCCATATATTCGGCATAAAGTCCAATATAAAATCATCATATAAAGTATATGAGGGCTGATGTAATTCCTGAACCAATTTCTCTCATTTTCACCACTAATGTTAAAGGGAATAGGGGCAACTTGGCAACTGTTAGTAGGCAAACCAACGTCACATTCGGCCTTGAAATTATTCCTAAATTGCAAATCGAAGAAACACCAGTCTGCAAAATCGTCAAAAGTAGCGCTATAGCGAAGATTTTCCAGATATTCATGAAGTCGCTGGAGGCACTGCGAAGGACTTCCTCAAAAGATTTACGCGAGCCAACCAAAACTTTTTGGTGGAGCCATGATTCTGTTGGCAGGTGATTTACATGGCCAGACTCTTCCAATTATTTCTGGATAATCGCATGATTAAAATCATCGGTACTTTAGCGACACATAAAAATTCGCCAATAAACAACTAACATACCACTAATTTTAGCAACAATATCAAATTGCGATTGTAGCAAAGCAGTTGGAAATGGTAGGGTCCCAGTTGACACCTCAATGTATTAATAACATTTTCCAACATATTTCTGTCACTTCATTGACTCAAAGAAGAAGCTTATTCATCGTGTTTTCCTCCCTCACATGAAACCACAATATGATAACCATAAATGACTGCTTGAATGACCTATATATTGGTGGTAAAAAGCAAGAATCTCTTCGATCTTAATGCGACAATTTAGAATTTCAGGAGAGTTGACACAGCTACAAACCAGGATGACGTATTCAATTATCTCCACAGACTATTTAAAATTGCTGGATTATCCCCACTCACTTGCAATTAAAAGTAGTGTGAGTTGTTATCATGCTGCTTTTAACATAAATCAACCTCGACTTTGAAGAAGGTATAACGTTTTCGTCTTTATGCGTAGAGAATTTTTTCTCTGCATTGAAAAATTTACAAATTTAATGTAGTACCTTAGCCACAAAATCGAAAAATTAAAACCCGTTTTCCGTTGTCACGACATAGCATGAAACCAGCTTGACCGATTTTGCTGGTCTTTTGTGTGTATTCCAGGGGGTTTGAGGATGTTTCTTACGGAGAGAAAAAATGCCTGAAAATGCCTAAAATTCACACCTTTCTAATCTCCCATACAAACAATTTGTAATAAGTATTCACTTTTATATGGAGGATATTATAGATTCCAGATCAAATTGAATAGGTACGCATACATAAGATACATAAGATAAGATAAGATAGATCAGCTATACAAAATAAAGTAGTGCACCAAATTTACGCTAAGGCGGTACGAAGTTCGCCGGGTCTGCTAGTAATATTTATATAATTTTTCTAAACCGTAAAACATTTTTAATTTAAGGCACTATACCAGTGTGAGAATTTAAAAAAATTGATTGCTGACATCATTACGCAAAGACAAATCGAAAGATCGACCTTAAATTGAAGCTGAGTATTCTTGAATATATTGACCTGTGACCAATGACAATGACCTCTTTTTGATTGGTTGAAAATTATCAATTTGGCATTAAAAATTACTACTTTTTTACCTAAAAAAACGACAAATTTTTTCAGAACTACTACTACCATTCTGTTAATTTTTGATATTTTTCAAAAATGGTCACTGTATAGGAAATATCTTCAACTTTAATAACCTTTTTGACTTTTTTGGTTTCAGCTATTCATTCGTCCGGAATCGTTTCAGCAGTTGGGGAACTTTTTTTTAATCTTCGAAGGCAGCACATAACTCCGAAATTTTTCAATATTTTTGTAAAACAATCTTAAAATATAGCTGAAGATATATCTTATTGTGTCCAAAAAACTTCGAAACATTTGATTCAATACTCTCTTTTAAAAACATTCCCGAATTTTTCATGGGTTACACAGGTTTAGTCCCTTAAATTTGAACGTAATTGATGACAGTACTACTACTGTAATACTTTTACAGTATTTCTCGACAGCTGGCGCTGATTCATTTCAGAAATCAATTTCTAATGATAGTTCAGTTTTTCAATCAAAAGTGAGGATTTTGGAATATGAGTTGAAGATAACTTATGTAGTACTATAATCGTGACAACCCGTACCATGAGCCATATTTTAACTGGTTTAACTGATTACATACTAATGGGTTCTTAGTATAGGCTTTAAGTGGTCAGCTGTCTATAGATAAACCTTTAAACCCTGTCATGAAAAAGTTTCATATACAGATTATTAGTGATTGATAGTCAATTGAAGTTCTTCTATAAGTCATACTATTTGTTGGATAACTTTAGGGCGTACTTTTAAAATGGAACGAAGATCTTTACCAAGCGACAACAAAAAAAATTAGTACAATTTATCATATATGAGAGTTTTATCCGACTATTAGTTATTTGTAAATCGTTATGACAGGAAATCACTTTTGCTCGATGCATTCTGTCCATTTTGAAGATGTATAATTATAAATCTAATCCGATAAGTTTTAGATGTTACAAACACCTCTGCAACATGTTGCCAAAGTATAAAAACATAACTTTAGCAACATTATTACTCTAGTTTTTTTCTGGGTTATCGTATTTCATACTTATTCATCTTAAAATCTTATATTTATGTTATCATATACCCAATTAATTCCAACATATCCTCGCACTCTTCCCAGTATTTCCAAAAACGTTATCTGTGCCAAAGGCATGCGCATGAGCAGAGAGAGAGAGCAAAATAATGGGCTCACACAGCGTCGCATAAACGAAGTTTTAGCGACAAACAGCTGTTCGCTTTAGAAAGTAGCTGTAATTTGAATAGCAGCAGATGGGCGCAGGAAAGTATTGGGTAACTCACTTACAGCGCTGTCGTGCAGTGGAAAGGCAAAATTATCACGAAATGTCAACAACCTAGCGAAGCAGGGCGAGAGGAATGCCTGCAGAATGAGTAAGGTGTTGCAAGTTCAGCGCTATGATGCTGCAGATACATATTGCATGCAACATATAAGTATATGCTTTTGTTTATATGTATTTATGTATATATGTACATATTCATGTAATGGGTGGCATTTATGTAACGCGCGTTAATGCGTTTGTGCCGACATTTTCATACTGACTGACTTCCCCAACGCCATTGCCTGCCACCTTGCTGAATTGGCAATTTCGCTGCCGCTGTTGCTGTTGCTCTTGCGGTGCAACACCTCTGCCAAGTGCTTGTAAATTATGCATAGCGCCTTGCGTCTTGCGAATAAATGATGACGACAACGACGACGACGACGATGAACGCCAACCGACTGTCTCGTCAACTTACACACCGCTTTGCAAAAATTACGCGAAAACAATGGAACCGAAAGACAATAAACAACAACAACAACAGACATTTGTTTGTGTATTTGTGTGCATGAGTAGTAAATATAAAAATATGACAACAACGGGAATTGAATGTGGAATGACAAGCGAATGCTGCTGCTGCGACACGAAGCACTGGCAAAAGGAGCATAAACTATTTTTAGAACAATAAATTTCGCGTATGAAGCGGTGAATCGAAAATAAGAGTAAGTGAAAACGCTGTGCATTGTCAGCGCACAGAGCATGACAGTTACTTAGTTACAGTTCAGGTTGAGTTTATTTAAAATGACGCGGTTATTATTGTTTTAGCGAAATTGAATGCAATATGCGGTCGTATATGGTAGGTAAATGTTTCTATACAATTGTTGTAGAAACCATACATACATATTGGTTATTAGGTACCTATAGCAAACTCTATAATGCTAAGAGTCATTAGATGGGAAGGACATTTTTCCCCTTATATGGTTTGGCAACAATTATTCAATAAAAATATTTTTTTTTTTTTTAAGTATGGAAATGTAATTGAATTCAGGTTTTGTAGATAGGTTCCTAAAAATATATTGGTTAGTTCGTCGGAAAGTTTCCACAAAGCTCTTGAGTCATTGAGTGTTCTTTCAGCTTATTATGACAGAAAAAAATGTTGTGGGTGAACTAGACAAAAATAAATATACTATACATGGTGGAAACTCTATAGAATGAGGCATAGACTAATCCAGCTATTTAGATTGTTTATTGTAGTATAAAGCCTTTTTCTCAAAAGCCGCTTTCTGCTCAAAAGTTTTCAATTGAGTTCGTTTGCCTAACCATGTAATGATAAATATCAGGATCGAAAGAGTAAAAAGGCACTGAACTCAAGAAAAAGGTTTAAATTAATTTAATTGGTGCCTCGAGATATTTAACCACGTCTTTTATGGAGTGCTTGGTTTGAATACCTTTAAGTCTCATGAAACATGTCATGTTAAAGGACCTTGGACCTTGTATATTTTTTGTATTAGGGGAGAACTTCTATACATATTATGTACGAAAGGGTTGAGTTATGAAAAAAAAAACTTTGAAATACAAAACGTATGGAAAATTCTGGGATCAAAAATTTTATTTTATATGTACCGGTTTCATTAAATTCTTACCTTGTATCCTATTCCCAAATAATAAATGTTCCGAATCAGACGGATGTGAAAGAGAGGATCCTGAAATCTTCCAGTTAAGATTGGGTCAGTAAAGATAGATAGTTTCACCATAATCCAAAAGACTTCGAGTTAGAGGGTCTTCCGAGCTACGGAAGGTAATTTGTGTGAAATTTGACTTATATTGCCAATTCAAGAGTTCAAGTTATGGAGAATTTCGAGTTATAGAAATTGTTAAAATGGTTCCAAACGGAGTCATATATTTCCATATTAATTTTGGTAAAATATTTGGATCCTAATTATTTTCTCGAAATTGTACATAATAGTGATTTTTATGGTAGTAACTGTCATAACTAAAATAAAAAAATAAGAGAGTTGATGAAAAAAACTTATAATATATATTTTTTTTCAATAAAAATGTAGAATGAAAGCCTCGTATTCTATTAACACCTTTAAACCTCTTTTTCAAACAACTGGAAGTATATTCGGACAAGTCTACTTACTTTATTTTTGTTTCTTCAAAATATTTTTTTAAAGATTAATTCTTAATTACAACTGTTATACGCTCACCTGCTCTTCAGCTCAAAACCATTTTAATCACTCAACCAGAATACACCTAAACTCATTTCGATTGAGACATGCGGGAAGAGAAGAAGATTTTCGAAAAGAGAATACATTCTAATTCGAGCTCCGAGAGTAATAAACGAGAATGTGCTCAGTAGAGAGCGCACTACGAACTTTACAAATGTGTCGGAGCGGAACTTCGAAATTTTCGAATTGTGTTCATGAGTAGCAGCTCCTTGTTTACGATTGCATGCGATTCTCAGAGACTTCAAAGCCAACCTCAACAAATCGCCTATCCACACAAAGAGGCAACCGCAACGGAGTTACAGTAGCGAGTTATACCTTACTGTAATTTCGTGTGAGCCTGCGAGCACCGCTGCATTTCGGCCAGCTTGTTGTGTATCCTCACTAACTGTTGGCCGAGCGCTTGCATGCTGCTCATCGTACGCCTAGCCGAACGCCTAGTCGTCGGCAATGCGCTCGTGTGCTGCCTTTGCCGTACACGGGAAGGCATATTAGAGAAATCGTTGCCGAATTTGGCAGTAGATGCGTGATGGACGTTGATATTGACGGTCGGCAATTTTTTTAATTTCGATGCGACGATTTCATGCAAG
Source organism: Zeugodacus tau (assembly GCA_031772095.1). NCBI lineage: Eukaryota > Metazoa > Arthropoda > Insecta > Diptera > Tephritidae > Zeugodacus > Zeugodacus tau. Next base: position 77,634,531 of record CM062649.1, read on the forward strand.
TTCTGTGCTTTTTTGAGTGTGTGTTTAGTGAAAGTGTTGTCGTTGCACGCGAACGCGTTGTGCGCTTGCAGAAAACTCAAATGCGATAAATGACAAGTATTAAATGGTATTTTGAAATAATAATAATGAAAATATGAAAATTGTTTTGGGTTAGTGTATAGGGCAAACGAAAGTGTTGTTGGTGTTTTATATTTTATTAACAAGGAATTTGCCATTTTTTCGACATGAATTGTGGGTGTTGCGTAAAAAAATTGTGAAAGAAGTCACTTTATACACTGACAGTAGTGTTTACAGTTAAACAAAAATATTTGTTGGCGAATTTATGAAGTGAAAGTTTGGAGAGAAGCAGTAATATTACAACTCGTATGGAGGATATAAAGCAGCTGCTTTGAAACAAAGTAAATATTTATCTTTAAATTTACTTTTATATTAAGAATTGTTGAAGATAAGGTGTGTGTGTGTGCTTGTGTTGTACGTGCAAATCTGTCATCCACTGCCATGAATTTAAAAATGCGGCAGTCACTTCCTACTACATATGCCAAGATTTAAGTGATTTTTTACTTTTATTTTGCGTACTGCCACTGCATAGCGAATTTGCTGCTTGTTGACCTCCTGCTATGCACTGGAGATGCTGCTAAGAAACGAAACGGAGACTTTTTCCACAGTTATTTTGCCAGCGAGCTGCATTTATGCAACCATATACAAGTGTATATACAAATTTTACTTGGTATTTCGTACAACATTTTCCTCAAACGAACTCTACTAACAATTTCTGTGTGATTCTTAGTTTCCGTTTTCTTCCTGCTGCGTGCTATATGTGCGTACGTGTAAGTGTTGGTGAGTGTTATTTTTGCTTAAAGGCAAAAACTGTCGAGTTTGCGGTTTCTTCTACAACTTCCACTACTTCGACACACACACAGACACTTGCAAGCGCCGTTAGCCGCCAGCCCAACAGCTGTGTGCCACTTATTTGCAGGCAAACACACACAAGCTTGTGTACTTCATAAACACAAATGCATACATACATATATGTATGTGTGTATGTAAGCTTGTGGCTGCTGTGGCAAGCTTGCTGGCACTTTGCGCTTATAAACTAGCAACTTTTATTTTTATTTTTACTTTCTATTTTTACTACTATTTTTTCTGTTTTTGGTTTTGTTGTATGTGTGTACTTGTGATTTTGGTGCTTGAAGCACACCAGCAGCAGCCAAGCAGGCAGTCAACCATTCACTCAGCCAGCCAACATCTTCTAGCTGCTCTCGAGCATGCTAAAGCTAATATTTTTCCATATAACCTACATTTCTGACAATGCCAGTGAGCAGCAGCGGCAGCAGCAGGAACACACAGCTTTTTGTTAGACTGCCATGGCGTATGAGTAACCAAAACCAGCATATTCATACACTCACTCGACGTCGTAGTCGTCTACTTGCTTGAGTGCTTAAGACGGCGGCCGTTTTATTTTATATACATATATATTCATCCTTAAGTTCTTGTTTTTGTTTTATTTTTAGTAGCTCCAAGTAATTTCGTTGCGTCATTTCGCACTCACTTTTCACCCTCTACTCTGTGTCTACGCCGGCCGCTGCCAGTCAACTTGTCTGTTAAACTTCCTTGTTTTGCTTAACGTTCGCTATCGGATTTGCTGGGATTTGCCACATTTTTACGTTTATTTAGTTTAGCGCTTCCACAACATTCTCATAGCGCTTAGTGCTTAAAGCAAGCGCTAGCAGCAGCCTTTGGTGGGTGTAGTGGTGAAGTGTAGATTTCACTACTTGGCACAATTTCGTCTACATTCAGCTACTGTCGGCATGACAACATTTGTTTACCTTTCTCTTGAGTATGCTGGAATTCATTGGCATTTCGTGGCAGTTTTTTAATTCAAAAGATAATTCTGGCTCATACAGGCATTTACATATATATATATGTATGTTTGTATGTGTGGATATTCACACTCGAAATTTATTTTGATTGCATGCCGTTCCATCTTGGCGTATTTTGGCAACTACTTCGATCTTTTAATGCGGTACGTCTGCTGCTTGTAACTGCAACACTATTCCCCGATTGAGCTAATAAGTACAGCTTTGGTCGTTTGAATATAGACGCATTATTATTTTCTAAGCCACTCAATTAATTATTAGAAATATATATTTTTTACTAATAAATAAATGAAGTTTTGTCGTTTGATGACTAAGCAAATTTGTACCAAAAAATATTTATTGTACTTTTGCAGAATCAAAAAAAAATCTTAATTGTTATTCAGATGACTAAAAAGTACTTCAAAAACTTCTGAGATATTATCCTTAAACGCATATATTAATAATTGGAATATCGTAATTACGTAAGACTAAAAATTATTGAGTCATAACAAGCAGGTGATATATCATTTTGTACAGAGCAGAAGATTTATATGCTTAAATATTACTAATGGTATAAGAAATAAATTTCTATAAATAAATTAGATGAAATTTTAAATATTCCACATTTTTATTACAATTTAAGGACATAATTGAATAACTAATGCGCATATAGCAGCACTATCTTCAGCTTAATTTAGAAAGAGATGGGCTTATTATATTAAATCTTTATTTATAAACCGATATTTCTAGCTCAGATCAATATATTCTTGTGATTCGAAAAATGAAAAAAAAACTTTATTTATCAAACCCTTTATATCATGATACTATCTTTTAATGACCCGTTTCTGATAAGTAATAATTAATATTTTTGATCTTGATACTATTTTAGAGTTTTTTGTAAAAAAAACAAAAAATATTGCCTACGTGTTAGGAGGAAATATTCAAAAATTTTTACATGTCGGCTTAGTTTCTTGAAATTTAAAAATTTGGATACCGGTATTCGAATTTTTTTTAAGTTTTTAAATAAGTTTCGATAAATTATTCTGTTTCTTGCCAGAGATGGACTTGAAAATATGTTCTCAATTTTATTTATTGTTTGTGTGAAACATACGCTGTTTTTACCTAAAGAAAAAATATTTTAATTAAAGGTGTAATTCTCTCGTATTTAAAAATTTCAATCCAAAGCCAAATAATTTGTTTTTACTTCTACAATATTCACTTATGGAAACAAGTACATAGAAGTATTTTTTTTTTTAATAAATATTATTCTTTAAAAATATTTAGTGCTATTATTATCATTCGAAAATTGTGGTTACATTAAGTTCTAAGCCTAAAGATTATAGTTTGAATGATTTCCTATGAATAATTATAGTATAATAATTCTTTAATATTCACAAAATTTATCATAATACTACCTGAATGTGGAGAAATCAATTTATACTCTACTATCAGACCCGACAAACGTTGTCTTAAATAATATTTCAAGCTATTATGATATTAAACAATTTGTTTTGAATTTTTTGGTGGGACAAACCGGAATTAATATATAATTGGACTGAAGATTTGGTACACCGACAGTAGCGCATTCCAATTATAAAACATTTCCCAAACGAATTTTCGCAAAATAATTTTATATACCTTTAGGCGATTTCTATACAGTGACACTTGCGCCATCTATTTTTGGCAAATATAAAACATCAAAAATTAAAAATTAATTAAATGAAATGTTTAAATTGGATCGAATGGTGACTACAAACCATTCTTGCATACAGCTGAAGACACAATAAAAAATTATTCAAGTCGGTCAAGCCGTTTACCAGGAGTTCAGTGAGATACACATGTATAGAGGAATTTTATATATAGAAATAACAATTATTTGTTAATATGTTCAAAGGAGATATAAAAATAAAAGAGGTCGAAACTCATTTTAGTTTCCTAATTTCGAATATCATCAATATTCTTCTATATCCTTCTCTTCTAAGATGAATATTACATTTATAATATAGATAGATACCTTTCCACATTACATTTATTGCAAAAAAAATAATTAATTAATAAATATCCATTTTTGTAAGCTGTACCCACTTCGTTGCCCACCGCTGTACATAATGAATTAGTGCAAAATCAAGCGTTTCAAACGCAGCGCCCATATGCTCTCAATTTGTAGCTGTTGTAGCCAGCGCACTGAACGCTGCCAGAACTTTTGCCCGTCTGCCAAGTTGGAAAATTCTAATGCGCCAGCAATATTGTGCACTCAAATTCTCAGCTAAACTTATATTCTATTTTTGTTATAATTCTTTGGCTGTTGTAACCAGCATATACATTTATTGTTATTGTTGTTGTCAAACACTGGTCTACACACCCCGCATTGGTGTCATTTTGCAGTGCAAAGTTGTTTTTGTTATTAAATAATTGCTGCTGCTGCTTGAGCTTTTCTACTTTTCAAGCATTTGTAGATGCGCTTCATACAACACAACAACAGAACGGCATATAAGCGTTACTTTATGATTACGTACTTGTGCTCATAAGACTTGATTATATGAGCTGGTCACTTGTGTTATTGTTGCTGCAATACACTCAGTTTACGTTTGTTCTCATAGTATTGCTGTTGGTGTTATTGCTGTCTTTGCACAGCACTCGTTCCTCGCACTTGGCAACATCTTCTCTTTAGATTATTTATGTGGTGATTAGCTGCTTGAGTTATTGCTTAAATTATCAAGAGTGTAATAAAATTCTTTAGTGTAGCATGCGCCACGTAAATGAAAATTTACCAACAAAATGCGTGCCACACACATAAGTATTCATACCCGCATGAGCTTATGCAGACTCTTATGCATACATTGATATATGTGAGTGTGTGTGTGTGTTGATAAACTTTTTCATGAACTTTCTTTCAAGTAAGTCTCTCTTACGAATTGTCTCCAAATGTGTCCAGTCGTACATTTTTATACCCTTTTATATATGCATGTGTGTGTTTGTGCCATAAACCACTGCTCTTGCTCTGCTCCACTTTCGTTCACAGTTAACTGTTGTAACGCAGCTAGTTTAAGTCACAGTCTCAGTCGCCTTCTGGCTGCACAGTCTTAATGCTCGGCAATGAAGTGCGAAGTGACAAATTGCTTTATTTATGTACATTCACATCTCCACACACACAAACACACCCATACATATATAGATATAACTGTAAATGCATAAATGCATGAGTGTTAAGTGTAGTGTGCACTCGGTGTTGACTGCAATTCTAGGGATTATCTGTTTTTATGCTTTTCATATTTCTGTGTAAAAAAAAGCTCACTCTCTCATGTGTTATGTATGAATTTTTAAAGGATTTTATTCGTAAATATTACTCATACGCAGTGTAGCACTATAGCACTTGCTGTGCTGTGCTGTGCTGCACTTGAATCAATGTGTTGATTCTGAATCAAAGTAGTATTTTCTGTACTTAATGGAAAGTGCATATGACGACTGTACGTAAAAGCAACATAAAATGCTGGCATCTTCAAGCAAGCATACTGAATTTCATACAATTATCACCACGCACACATACACATACATGCTTATATATGTATATGGTTTGCTCATGCTTTTGCTCGAGTGTTTCTTAGTGTAGTGAAGTATTTATGTAGTATATACATATATGTATTGTATATTCTTATGTGCTTTCGCTGAGACTACTAAAATTTAAACATAAATTTTTATTTTCATTTTATATGGTATGTGCTGCTGACTTTTAGCTCAGAATCAGCATTTAAGAATTTCTACAATTTTAAACATTTTTCTTAGAGCTTCGCAAATAAGAGTATAAAATAAAATTGAAATAATAAAATTAAAATACGGATTCATCAAGTCAGCAATTATAAAATTCCTTATACAATTTTCAGTGATAAAGCCTGTTATTAAGGTGAGCGTGTGTGAAGAACATTTGGTTTGGTTGATTTGAACAAAATTTTAGATTTGTAAAAAATCGTTATTTTTGAGCGCTCGAAGTCAGATTTCTTACGGTATTTTTATTATAAAAATAGTCTTATAAAATATTTGAGGCTTTCAAGTGGTAGTTGAAGCTGAGCTGAGCCCTGGGCTACACCACAATATAATGTAGGGTGAATCTGACGCAGGTATACAGTAAAAATATTAGTAATAAATTGTTGTTAATATTGTTGATATTTAGAAGTATTAACTACAATTTTGGTGCTAAAAATTTATTTGCAGAAATAATTTAAAATCACTACCTTAAATGTTAGGCTTTAACATTAATTTTAGAATAGTCATTAAACTAGATTTTCATCGTGTTAAATTCTCCTCATTATTGTGCGGGAAATTAATCAGGAAATCATTCGAAAGTAGTGAAGATCAGGGAAAAATTAAAGTAAAATTGTAATATTCGCCAAGATACATCAACTTTTGTCGAAGAAACTGGTTTTTACTCCAAACGATCGATCGAAATGTATTGCCATGGAAGACAATTTATGAAGTTTTGATTATTTCAGTTGTATTTTTTTTTTAATTATTTATTTTACATTCCAACTAGTTCAAAAATAGTTACAAAAGAAAGACTAACAAGCAACTTGAGTATGATATAAATGTGTAAATATTATAAAATTATAAAACAAGTCTGGGAGGATTGATTAATTTGAAATATCGCTAGGTTTTACACGTTTGAGTCGTCTTGGTGGTACATCTCTAGAAGTTAACATGGCTACTTATTCGCTACAATGCGTTAGCAACCTGGCTGCATGTGCTGCTGCAATTTTTAATATTTTCTGCGATAACTGAGTTTATGTTTAGATCACGCTCTATATTAGCACATTTACAATACCAAGGCCAATTAGCCTTAGTATTTTGTTTTGGAATTGTTGGATGAATTTATTATTATTTGCTTTAGTACATCCCCAAAGTTGTACACCATAGCACCATCTCGGTCTGGGTACTTGCTTATAGATAAGTAACTTATTTTCGATGGATAACACTGATTTGATACCAATTAAGCAATTAATATTCCTGGGTTGCATGTCTAGCTCTTTCCGTTTGTTTTCCACATGAATTTTCCACCGTAACTTAGAGTCAAGTGACATTTCCAAGTATTTGGCGGAGTTAAAATATGGTATTCGTACACCGTCTATGAAAATTGGTAAGTACTGTATCTTGTTGTACGTGAAAACAATGTGTACAGACTTAGCTTCATTGAGTTTTACCTGCCATTTCTTTGCCCAATGTAGGACTTTATTTACATCTTCTTGGGGGTTAGTAGTAGACTCGTGTTCACTGCTAGCAACAGCAAGCAAAGCGGTATCATCTGCAAATGTGGCTGTTGTGTAATTGCAGTATACTGGCAGGTCGTACGTGAACAAAATATGAGAGGGCCCAACATACTACCTTGTGGAACTCCTGCTTTTATTTCCTTAATACTAGAATACTCGTCTCCTTGTTTAACACGGAAGTAGCGATCTCATAAATATGATTTTATGATTTCATAATGCTTCTTCGGTAAAATCGGTTTCAATTTCGAGAGCAGTCCACTGTGGCAAACTTTATGAACGCTTTTCACCATCCAAAAACACAGTAGAACAGAATTTATGTTCCTCAAATGCTTTTTCTACAATAATTGTAATTCTGGGGATTTGTTCAATTGTGGAATGCTTACCTCGAAACCCATACTGATGTGCTGGAATTTTTTCAGATGTGATAAAAATCGATGCAGTGCTTTGAGATATATAACATTTTATGAAAAACTCGCCAAAGTCTTTCTTATTTCACATTATAGTCGGTATCTACTAATTGTGATATATCAAATAAATATTATTGTTGTGACAAGCTCGTCTATTATTCTCCACTGGTGTTGTGTAGTGCCAATGACTTTTGATATGAAGTATTCAAACAATCTCTTCATTAAGTGAAATAGGTCCTTGAGCTTCATGGAAATAGTTGAATATATTCTTCTTAGTGAAAGGAATAACTTGAGTATCACTCTTATTGTAAATCTGTAAAATGTGTAATATATTTAGCAAGGACATTAACCAATTTTGACTCGAAAAAGGTTATTTTTCTAGTTAACTTATTCGATAAACCAACCGAAATTTTCCAAACTGATTGATTTGAATAATCTTTATTTATAAAGTTTTGAATATTCGTTTGAAAATTTTTCTTTTCTTACCTGTAAGAACTTAATTTGTATAAGTTCTCATATTTTATTACTAGGCTGATTAAAATTAAACCGACCAAACTTCTCATCTGCTTCATATCTCTAATTTTTAACAAAAAATAATACTACGAAAATAGTTGGGAAAAACTAAATTCCGGCATTTAACTAAAAGCAACTACTAAATATAATATACTCGTATACACAAATAAAATAAATAAAATAATAATAAAATATTAAATAGCACACTTTGAAGTAAAATACGTCATAAGTCATTTCATTTTATGCTGGCTATTTCACAAATTTATTTTTACTGCCACAAAAAGGCGGCAAGGATTCAGTAAGAATTGCTATGAAAGCACAGCACAGAAGCAAAACAAGGGGAAAACACAGAAATAATGAATACATATACAAATATATATGTAATATACAAATTCGTATGTATAACACACACTGTAAAGCATAGTTGCTGCGATGACAGCATTAGCAGCAATGCCAACTGCCTAACAACCAGAAAATTTGCTCAAAAAGACATTTTTATTAAATTTTGCAAAATAACCACTTGACGTCAGTGCAAATGTTGTGAAAGTGTAAGGCTTACATACTTGTACAACACTAGTATACACATATATGTGTGTGTGTGATGCTTTGAGGCTGTTGCTGAAAGCATTTGAACTTACATTGCCAGCCCAGCCCAGCTAAGCTCAGCGTTGTATGAAAAACCAGAAATGTAACTTTAATCCAAATTTAATGCTCGGATTAGTAATGGCAGAGCAACAGACGACGAGCAGCAAGCGACGCGCAAGCAGCGGCAGCGAGTAACTCAAAACCAAGGACATAGCCGTGAGTGCGCTAGTATGTGTGAACATAAACCGGCCAGTCTGTCAGTCGCACACACACAGTCACAGTTTCAGTCATCAGCCAAGCCAAGCCAAGCCGAAGCAGGCAGGCAGTATAAAGCCTTTGAAGCCCGCCGTGGCAAAGCAATGTCAAGTGGCCAGCAAACGAGCAGCAGCACCAGCTGTGCGCCCAAAAGTATGCTTCTATATATGCGCGTAAATATATGTTTATGATACGAAAGTGTTTGTATTTAATATTATTTGTGTGTGTGTTTGTGTTTGTTTGACATGAATTTGTTGATGTATGGCTTTATGTTTACACTTCTTTGCATGCCTGGCGGATTTCTTCGGCGCATATGTGCACGTAAAAAATGTTTGATTCAATTACACTCACTTGCTTGTATGTTTGTATGTGTGCTGTAAGTGTGACGTTGCGCCTGCCAAGCGAAATATGAGTGATTTATTTGATGTCAAATGAAGTTATACTAAGAATGCCAGCTACGGTTTGCGCTGAAATGTTTACCATTTGGTTAAAATTGTATTTCAATTGGTTGCAAAGTGTGTTGATAGCTTGAAATTCTTTCTAATTTGCAATTATAATTTTAAATATAATATTTTTATATTTTTTATATTTTTTTTTTAACAAAGAGAACAAGTTTGTATTTATGTACATGCATTTAGAAGAAAACACGATCTATATCTTTTATATTTTTGCTTTCTATGGCAATGGCTATGGCTAGCCACCTAAATATAGTCTGTATACTCTGAATTTAGTATTTACCAATTCACATTATAGAGAGTTGATATAATTGCGATGGCACTTCGAAGACTATTTAAGAATGTTAAAAAGTATTTTTTTGAAGATGTATACTGAAACCAGGTTTTTTTTAAATTTTCATTTCGTTTTGTTTTAATTGAGATTCCGATTATTTGCAAAAAGATGAAACAGTGGAACTAAAGATTGCCATTGATTTTTTGCTTTGGGTTTAGAATGACATCCTTGAACAACCGCAAGTAGCTTTAAAATTCTGTTAATGCTATATTATTAATAAAATTATGGAAATTACTAGATTAGCCATGAATAAACAATTCGATTCATGAGATTTTATTCAATTATTTAAGCAATGTCTTCTCCTATTTCTCATATATTTATAATTGTACCGAAATTTAATTGAAAAAAAGTGATTCATATGAAGTTGGAAGAATGTAGAACTTGCAACTTCCACAATAATTTATTTGGGTCGTTCACTATGTGTTTCGTTTCTTTAGTGCAATTTTAAGGGTTAGGTGGCTTTCAGAGGCAAAAAACAGAGATATTTTTACAATTTCTTTTAATATATATCATTTAGAAAATTCAGCGTTTCAAAGATACATGTTTCAACAGTATTTTGGGAAAGTTTTATTTAAAAATTTCTAAAACTCAGCCATTGGCACCTCATCTCTTATGGCATGTCCAGAGGTTTTGCGGTGGACATCATAACTCATTTTTGGTTTATCCAAAATTAATAAACCAAAAATATTTCGATAGTACATGGATAAATCTAGTTAATGAACGAAGGAAAAAAGAAAATACCGAAATTTGAATTTTGATAGAATTTTAACCAAAAAACTCACTTTTTTATCCAAATTTCGGCATATATTGGCTCGAAAAAAATAATAATATCAATATAAAAAAAATCCTTCGTTCATTAACTAGATAATGTTATTCCAAAGATGTGTGCAAAATTTGAACAAAATCGCTTAATAGCCGACTTGAAAAATTAAGTTTTGCGATAAATGCGTTTAAAGTTTTACATTCGTACTGACGTGGCCTGATGGACGGAACATCCAAAGGCTATATCTCTTAGAATATTACGGATTTATTTGATATTTTTGAATAATATTTTAGACATATTGCTATTAAATAAGACAATACACATTTTTTTTCATATTTTGAAACCCACCTAAACCCTTAAATAACATTTTTCTTTTTATTGTGTAAAACATTTTATGAAATTATATACAAACTCTCCAACTTTCAGCAATCTTTGCATCGATCAACAACTTTATTTTATCCACATCGGCTTCAAGAAGAATTCTCTAGAAACCGAAATTGTCGGAACGAAATTTTTGAACCAAATTTTAGCTTTTGAGTTCGGTCAACATATCTTATCCGTACGCTTCACGTGATTTTCGCATTGCTAAAACTGTATTTTTACAATCTTGATAGTAAACCAATTACCAATTACCAATATACCGAAAATACTGTTTTCAATCTTCCATTTTCGATAGGTCACCAAAGAAAAACTATTCCAAAAAATTAAAAAAAAAATATTTACAAAAAAGCCCTTCTATATGAGGTGTTCAAATGCCATATATAGTGGTAAAGTGGTTAAGTGTGAAGTTGGTTGCGAATAAGAACAGCTGTTGTCATTAAACGAAATTACTTTGTGAACGACTAATATATAAAAGAAAACGAGTAAATCGACTTGAGTACGAGCTGTTTTACAACTTGGAACTCAATTGAAACAATTTTTAGAGAAAAAGTTCAACTTGAGTTATAAGAACTAAATATATTAGACATGCCACATTTTATTTAATAAGTGCAGTCTTTGAACTCTTTCTATTGATCATAATCTAATCGCTGCAAATCACTTCCTCTAAGCCTTTAAACATTTTTGGTTTGTTTGTACATATGTACTTAACGTATATACATACCTATATACAAACTTCATATCTCCAATTTTCTTTGTAGTTCTTTCGCCTTCACTGATAGCTTTTAGTTGGTTATGTTCATCTTATTTGCGCTTCGTGTGCTTGTGGTGAGTTGTAATACACATTAGCGCCTTTTAGGGGTAGAGATTTGGTATGCTTTAGCGAAGGTTTTTATTTATAGAATATTATTGTTATGCCGCTTCCGTATTTCAATGAAATATTGTCCTCAGAGAATTGAAAACTTTTTCTATGTTTGAGTATGGTAAGAAAAGATATAAGAAAAAAATATATAAATAAGAAGTGAAAGTAAAGAGGGCATTGATAAAGGTGTGCCGAAATAGATTGCTTAGAAGAATTTTTTTCGTAGAAATACTCTTTTTCAGTTTGTGTTTTCAGTTTGGTTGTGCTATTTCTACTTTAGTAGAAGGAAAATGAGTTCGATTGTGCCTACTTTATTTACAACAACAATATGATAAATTTACGCTTTAGTTTGTGAAAGGTGTTGGGATGAGTTTTCTATTCCTTCGTTTGAGGTGCGCTTAGAGATTATGTTAGAATTTCAAGGAATATGAATAATCGTAAGATTGGTATCCAAAAAACAAATTTTTGGATTTTTTTTGCGTCTAGCTTGCTACAGTAACTAGTCAAACACCCTCAACCTTCTTTTCAACTGCTTTCTATTTCTTTGAACTTTTCATGTGGTTGTTGTTGTTATTATTTTTGTTGCTGTTTTGGCGTTGTTGATAGCTTACCACTCTTCCCTTTGATTTTTTCACTGCCAGAAACGGCTTTGCTAACGCAGTCACTGCGAGGTAGAGGCAAAAATATAAAAATATTTGTGATAACAAAAAGAAAAAATGCACAATAACCAACATAATAGCAACAATCAGAAAAAAATCTGTTCAACAACAACAACAAAACAAGTGAACACAAAACGCAAGCTTAACAAGCGAAATGAGTGAAAAAGGGCGGCGTTCAAATAAAATGGGTAAAAAATACAGCAACAACAAAAAGCGTACAGCGAAATAAAGTTTCAGAAAAATAAATCAATCAGAAAATTAAATCAAATTCATATTTAAATTTTGTTTTTGCTGCAACAACAAACAACGGCGGTTGGCTGCGCTAAAAGCCAAGGCAACATGGAAAAGCGAAAACAATGGCGCATAACGGGGCTTGAGTGTGGCCTCTACAATGTTTTTTTCCGTCGCTCGCTACACTTTCACTGCTTTTTCTTTTGTTGTTAGTGTAGCGTTGTTTGTTGTTTTTGTGTTAATAACTGTTTTAGTAGTAAATTGCTGCTGTGCCTTCACGGTATATCCGCAGCAGCGGCTTGCTGTTGTTGTTATTGGTTTCCATTACTTTCTTGCTCTCTTTTCGACTGACATTTTTATTGTTTTTGTTGTGCCGACATTGTTGTTGGCGTACAAATTGAATTTTTAATAGAAGTAAATGGGTGATTTAATGTTTCAACTTTTGAGTGGCGCAGCCCTTCACTAAAGTACACACACACAGCGCGCTCGCCAGGAGAAAGAAGGCAATGCAACAACAAAAAAGAAGCAAAAAAGTATTTTAAAAGTTTCTTCAACATTTTTTGCGATTTTTTCCAACTTCCTGCCACGTTTTTACTTTCAATCTCGTTCTTTGCCTTGCTCGAGCGCTCGCAAATTGCAAATCAAGCTTGTTTAATTTGTTTGCTGATTTTTTGGTTGTAGTGTTGCAAATTGTTGTTGTTATTATATTGTTTTTATTTCCAGCTTGTTTGCACTGTTGATTCGTTCGATTTTATCGCGGCGTTGGTAATTAGTAAGCTTTATAGGACTCTCCTCGTCCCTGCAACTTTTTTATTTTGCTTTCAGTTGCTTGTATATTTATTATTGTTGTTTTTGTTGTGACACTCTTACTTTTGCTTCCATTTATTTGGGTTATTTAAACTACAGAAAAGCATACAATGAATGGTACTTGTTTATATTTACATTATTTATTGCTTTGAACCACTTTTAATAAGAGGTTATGTTCTTGTAATTATTATGTGATTAAGCGAGACGCTGATTTTTTGCTTTTGTTCGGGAAAAAGTGACCAATTCATATTTTATGTGTTTGTAATTGTTTTATGATTTAATGGAGAAACAAAAGGAAAACAATAAAGCAAATTTTCAAGGCTTAGTCCACATTTTGTATTTACATTGTTTCACTCTAACGCTTAACTTGTTTGAAAACAGATTTCCTTGAGTGTTTGCCTTAAACTTCGTTTTCAATGGATAATATCGTTTAGTTCCAAAAAACTTGTCTGTTTTATATGTATGTAGATATAAAGTGCTTGTTAAAGGTATTGTCGTTCCTATAGGGAACGCTTTCAAGTCAGCTGTCAAAGAAAACATATCCGCTGGACGCATAGAACGATGTTCGAAAAACGCAGTTTTTTTCTTTTGAAAAGGTCATCATTTGGAGCTTAAAGTTCATTGAAATAATTCAATAAAAAATTGAGGTATTTGAATACCGAACAATCCTGCAGAGACTTCTCAAGCTCCGAAACCAGTTCATGTTTTCAAAAATCTGAAGATGGAGCAATAGTGTCGTTAATTGAAAGCTCTACTGTCAAATGACTCCCGACGTTGTTGTTTCCCCACAAGACAAAGTAATACCATACCGTATACCAGTATATTGGGATAACCGAATAATATTAAAAAAATACGATTTCATTCAGCGAGACCAAGGAAAAACCTCGATTGATTGGCTCAAATTTTTAATGAACAATTTTAATGCGAATCGAAAACATTCAAATAACAGGACAGCACCTAATTTGTACTAAGTCAAACATAATCGAAAATAGAGAATATAACCTTTAAGACATATTCATATTGGAACACGTCAAATATACGATATCCGAAGAATTACCCATTTTTATGAATATATTATATTCTATTTAAATATTTGTAAAATATAATCGCTTTAGAAGGCAACATTACAGTTGGAAGGAATCGATTATATCTGATTCAAATAGTAAACTAATGTTCTGTTTTATAAATAACCCAGGTTAATGCATACATTACATAGGTAATCCTAACTTAATTGATCGACAATGAGTTTCGATGAAGAAATTCAGGTTCTGAAAAGCGAATTTCGAAACATTTGCTTCTCAACAATATTGTTGCCTCTTACAGCTGATTGTATACGAACATTCATACTTCTATAGCTTCATGACATGATATGATAGAGTTAGGTACCGAATAGAGTTTTACTGTTAGATAAAAGTCGAAACAAGTGTGTGCAGTTCTAATGGCCATAGTTATGGTGATTATCGTAAAAAATAAGACAGTTCTCAAATCTTTATCGACGTGAAATCCGGTAGACCAAGAAATAATCCCATCTCTTTCTCTTATCCATCCAACAACAGAGTTTCTATGCCTAAGTTATCTATAAGGCAATAGTATACTCGAGACACACATGTGGTAAAAATACCATGATAAAAGTATTATGGTATTGTGTTTATTACGAACGTTGACACACATCGATTTGTAGTAAACTGAAATACCAGCTTTGTTTCACAGACATCAGATATTTCAAAAAAATGTAAACAATAAATATTTACATATGTGTAATGGAGAAAGCAATTTTTAATATTACAAAAAAATGGCAAATATATGTATTTTCTGCACAAAAAACGGAAGTAGTAGAAATGTATCTTAAAAGCCCGTCACATACGGCGATATATGACCCTGGGGTTTTGAAAAAAAAAACGTGTGAAAAAAAATTTTATTTTCCATTTTATTTATTTATTTTTGAAATGTGATTTCGACAAAATATTAAAAAAAGCTTTTGTATATATGTTTTCACCTAGGCTTCTTACCTATTTTTAGCTGTGTTCAGTGAAATATCACAAAAAAAAACTGATATTGTTACCAGCAAAATACTACTCACATGGTAAAGTGCTGGTATTTGGTGACACACATCTGGTATTCGTACCAACAATAGTATTGTTACTACATGTGTGTCTCGGCTATTAGAGTTGGAAGAAATTTATTATATCTTATCTACAATACTATTATCACCTTTCGTTTGACACATATCGTACAGTTACTCAGAATGTGCTCAGACAACTTTTGGTTTTAAGATAAACTCGTGTTATGTTTATAAATATCTTAGGTTAATACATACTTAATATCTAAATACTAACTTCATAGATAGACATGAAGATATTGGTTCTGAAATGATTGTTTAAGGAAAATAATAAAAAATCTCATGAGCTCTCTTCTCCCTTAAAACATGGTTTCGAAGCCAAAGAGGTTTATTACGAAATTGCAGTTGAAAAAAGTTAGAAAGAGATCTCGATGTTACAATTTATAATAGTAAATAATGTTTTTTTAAGAAATCTGATCAGATTAGACATCTGACAATTTATTTCCTATCTAATCTCTTTTGAGTAGTATAAAAAACTTGGCAAAAAGAGGAAGTGTTTTTTCTAAGATTTCGAATAAAAACTAATAATCTAATATAGCTATAAGTAGCTTAGCAACAAGTTCAGACTCATTTGCAGCCAAAAATTAATACTCACGTACACTGAATAATATATCCCACCTTACCTCAGACTTGTTTGTTTGACAAATTAATTTTATTATGAAGATGAACTTCTGCATAAGTATTAAAAAATATATATAAAGAAGAACTCATAAACAAGTATACGCAAGATCTGCATAAACACTTTTTAATTTAATAATTTTTCACTTGAAAATCAAGAACTCAAATATTTGATGTCCGTAAATTATGCAATAATCTAATTTATTATCCACTTACGGAATGTTACTTCCAACAAGTGGAGGCATTTAATATGCAACGCATTAGTAAACAAGTGAGGAAAGCAATTTTCGACCAACAACAACAATCATAACAACAGGATGCAACGTCAACATGTAAGAAAATTTAATTTTACAAACAAAACAAAGATGCGAAACAAACAGGATATCAGGATAAAGACAACAACACAAGGGAAGTCTGAGCAAACAACCATAGTAACAAGTATGGCATACAAAATAAATAATGTAAAATTAACTACGCTGAACTGACGACTCAAAACCAAAAAGCGCGGAAACACGCGGAATACTAAGCATATTTGCACGCATAAACAGGCAAACAGGTAGACAGTCAAACGCACAGACAGACAGGTATTTGGGTGGTGGTGGCGGTGTGGTGTGGCCAGGTATTTCGCCTAATCAAAAACATTTGAGCCACGCCAAGGCGCTTAAATTTGATTATCTTCAAAAATTTCTCAAGATTTCGCGATAATAAGAACAGTAAATCAACGTCTTTGGCGCGCGCTTCAGGCTACTCGCCAGCGCTTTATCAAGGGGCGCATACGAGGGGTCGGCCAGCGTTGCGGATTTTAATTTGCGCTTTGACGTGACGGACACGACGCGCAGCTTTCATTTCGAGCAGCGCAAATCGTTTGTCTTGCAGACGCTGAGCTTTAAATAAGCAGGGGAAACGGGGAAGGCGAGTAAGCGGAACTTTTCGAAGGTGCCAAATTGATGGCACAACACAGCTGTGCCGCGTCTTACGAAAGTGAGTGCTCACGCTGGATGCTAATGGCAACAACACAGCCACGGCTGCCGGTGTCAAGGTGTCAAGTTGGGCGGATGTGCTTGTCAGCGTGTCATTAGTTGGACTTCCTACAGTTGAGGTGCGCACGCAAAGCCCTTGTTAAAAAATATATAATAAAATAAAAATCACCGGAAAGTGTACGACATAATAAATTAGTGCGCCGAAAGCACGACTGCAGCAGTTGCTGGCGTGGGATTATCGTGTTACAAAATGTCAGAAATGGTCAGTGTTGCGTTGCGAAAAAGTGTGATTTCTCAAATGAAATGAAAACGGTGTGGCGCTTGATTGATTATGGAAAATATTTCGTAGATTAATTTTTTTTTAGCTTTGCTGGCGAATTTCAGTAGTACTTTGAAGAGGTTTAATCAAATTAGGGAATCTTTACCTTTTTGGAGTCAAAATATATATTTCCCTTTGGATGCGGTAGTCAGTTTTGAGATAAGAAAAAGTGAAACCTTAAAATGTAAAATCGGAAATTTTAGACCTGAGATTTATAAAACTTGGTATGAAAAATGAGTTCCCATATTTACGGCGGTATTCGCCATTGTCAATGTTTAAGGGACCATAAATCTTCCGCAAAACCTTTCTCTCGAAAACTCCTAGTGCCGTCTCATCGGATGTTGACACCGTCCACGCTTCTGCACCATAAAGTAGGACGGGAATGATGAGGGACTTGAAGAGTTTAGTTTGGTTTAGTTTTTGATGATGAAAAAACCGGTTTCTCGAGCCATAAAATATCATGGACGATTCTGTAACGCTACGGAACTCCATTGTATCCATTTTAGCAATAACTCCAGTCCAGTCTTAGCTTACAGGACACATACTTATTTGAAAAAGAAAAAATAATGAAACCAGTTGAACGATTTTTGTTCTCTTTGGCCGCATTAAGAGTTCTTCAAGTGTTCTTCAGTGAAGTTCCATATAACATATCCATTATAGACGCTCTCATCTAGCTTTTGCGTTCATAACGTCTTCAAGAGAGGGTTATCCGACAAGATTTGTGTTTATGAATCAAGTCATGGACATCTTCCTAATTCAGTCTGTTTTATAGATTAAGTATTAATCTCGTACTTCAATGTTAAGGGATATCAGTTAAATAAGGAGCTCATGGTTCAGATAAGTATTTATTGGTTGGTTCGTACTTAGTACAAGAAATCCGAAATCAAAGTAAACGTGTTGTTATTTTAATATTAGTAACTATGCTACGTTAGACCAATTTTTACAACTAATGAGAAGATTATACTTGGAACATTGAAAATACCGTATAATTCCTGAATTCCTGAAGGCGAAATGAATCTTAATAATTCCACGAACTGCCTTGTGCCCATTACAAATCTACTCATTTGACAAAACACCTGTATATATGTTTTTAGACTTTTTAACGACTATCTTTAAAAACAATCAGACATTAATCTACACTTGAAATGTCAACTAAGAAAAACTCCCATTTGATTGATAACCGAACGAACGCTTATTCCTTGTAATAAGTATCATCCCAAGTTTTCTCTGGAATTTGATGTTTTTTCTTATTTTTTCCTGAGCTTAACTGCCATTTATACAAACAGGTAAATTGTTTGCATACAATTTGTAACCGAAAATCGGAGATGTCAACTTATCGCTACTCATCGCATTTCAGCCGCAGCATTATGAGCACAACCTTCTGCGAACTGATTGTTGACTTACAGTTTATTTGCCTGATGAAGCGATAGCTATTCACTCACAGCCACACACTCACATAGAGAGAGAGGGAGACACACAGCACATCTTGCAACTAATCAGGCCAAGAACAATTGACATAAATCCCTAAGCTATAGCTTAAGGCTGACAATGTTAACCTGCTTTGTTGGTATGCCGACTGGTTAGCCTGCTCTTACTTTTCTGACACTGACTAGCAAGTGCCAGTGAAACCGAAAAAATGCTGCATACAAACAGGCGCTTAAACTTTCAACTTGGCCACAAACACAACTACACTCAACTCAATCGTATGTGTGTGTGTTGAACTCGGCAGCAGCAGCAGCAACGGACAGATCGTCTTTGTCTGCCAAAAGTCGGCGAAAGTGAAATGCCTAAGTGAGCAGTAAGAAATGCAAATGTTAAATTGAGTTGGTGGAAGCAAGTAAATTGCACAAATTCGAATAAATGGCGACTTGCGGACGAATCAAAGTAGTCAATTCAAAAGAAACTGACTGCCTGACTGACAGACGCACAAGCGCAAGGTGCGAAGGGTGCGAAAGCGACGCAGTCGTCTTATTTAAAAATGAAAAATGTTTTGAAAGAATACAGCAGCTGGTGAGTGTGTTAGTACGTTTGTGTGGAGTGGAAGGAAAAGGCGCAGGAAAAATCTGAAGGATTTGTTAGGTTGTTAAGCAGCAGGGAGAATTCCTTTGCAATTTGCGCAAGCGATGAAGTGAAGAATGTACTATGGAAGTAAAAAAAGGAATGTAGAAAGAATAGTAAAATTTTAAAGAGGTACTAAGATATATAGATATAGATAAATATGTCTGTAGTGACTTGAGTAAGTGTTAGCTGAGCAGAGAAAAAGTATAATAGCGTGCTGTAGAGGCGTGTTGTAGGTGTTTGCCTAACAAGTGCACATGAACAAAGGCGTTTATGCTTTAAAAAATACTTTTTATACTCTCGCAACAAATGTTGCTAAAGAGAGTATTATAGTTTTGTTCACATAACGGTTGTTTGTAACACCCAAAACTAAACGAGTTAGATATAGGGTTATATATACCAAAGTGATCAGGGTGAAGAGTGGAGTTCAAATCCGAATGTCTGTCTGTCCGTCCGTCCGTCCGTCTGTGCAAGCTGTAACTTGAGTAAAAATTCTCGCAACAAATGTTGCTAAAGAGAGTATTATAGTTTTGTTCACATAACGGTTGTTTGTAACACCCAAAACTAAACGAGTTAGATATAGGGTTATATATACCAAAGTGATCAGGGTGAAGAGTGGAGTTCAAATCCGAATGTCTGTCTGTCCGTCCGTCCGTCTGTGCAAGCTGTAACTTGAGTAAAAATTAAGATATCTTGATGAAACTTGGCACACTTATTTCTTGGCACCATAGGAAGGTTGCTTTCGAAAATGAGCTAAATCGGACCACTGCCACGCCCACAAAATGGCGAAAACCGAAAACACATAAAGTGCCATAACTACGCCATAAATAAAGCTATGGAAATAAAATTTGGTATGAAGGATCGCACTATGAAGGGGCATATTTGTATGTAATTTTTTTGGGGAAGTGGGCGTGGCCCCGCCCCCTTTTAAGTTTTTTGTACATATCTCGCAAACCAATAGAGCTATATAAACCAAACTTTCTGCAGTCGTTTTTTTTAGCCACTTCCTAATACAGTCCAAAAATGAAAGAAATCGGATAATAACCACGCCCACCTCCCATACAAAAGTTAGGTTGAAAATTACTAAAAGTGGGTTAAATCACTAACGAAAAACGTCAGAAACACTAAATTTCACATAAGGAATGGCAGATGGAAGCTGCACTCAGATTTTTTTACAAAATGGAAAATGGGCGTGGCTTCGCCCACTTATGGGTCAAAAACCATATCTCAGGAACTACTCGACCGATTTCAATGAAACTTGGTTTGTAATAGTTTCCTTACCTCCCAATAATATGTTGTGAAAATTGGGCAAATCGCTTCACAACCACGCCTACTTCCTATATACCAGAACTTTGAAGACAATCTGAATCGTTTACTTTACAATATATATAGTAAGCACTAGTGAAGATATCGGTGCAAAACTTTGCACAAATACTGTATTTATAGTGTGGCAGCCCATTTCTAAAAATCGCAGAAATCGGACCATAGGTTTTCAAGGCCCCATATATCGCATATGAGGACCTCGGTGCTTCTAACCTAATATTAGGGTTTCCAACTTCCAATGGACTTTATACAATATATATGACGAATATGTGGGTCAAATTGTGTATTATATAATATTAATTAAGTTAAATAAATAAATTGCGAGAGTATAAAATGTTCGGTTACACCCGAACTTAGCCCTTCCTTACTTACTTACTTTTTTCTTCTAATTTTTTGTAAGCAATTGAAATGCGTAAGGCTTGAGAGTGATGGGGAAGAGTTAAAAATTTTAACAGTTTTGTAAATCTTTTGGCTTTTTTTAAGCCCATCACTAAAACTTTAAGAAAGAACCTCGAATCTCAATTTCCACGTCTGTGCTGCATTATTCTTGTATAGATGAATTAAGTTTGTTATACTATAGACTATTAGACACCTTTTTCTACAGCTTATTAAGGGGTTATATATGTACAGTTAGAATTTTCAAAAAATCGATTTTTTTTAATTTAATTTTCTTAATGAACATATATTTAAGAATACACACAGAAAATTTCATATCGTTCCGGTGAATATTTTCAAAGTTACAAGCAAATGAAAAATTAGAAAAGGCGTTTCAGAGTGCTTGGAAGTACAAGGTCCAAACTTTAAACGCGTTTTTCTCAAAATGGTGTTTTCAAAGTCGGTGACCAACATTACTCGAAAACGGCTAAACCGATTAGTCTCAAATTTTAACACGACCTTCTTAAATATATTTGTTAGTACTTAATCGAAGATTTTTTCTATCCGATAAATATTTTTTTTTTTATAAACAATTTCAGGCCGAAATTTCGGTGAAGAATCGATTTTTTTTTTTGAGAAACCGCCATTTTGTTAAAAAAATGTATTTTGCTTATTCCTTCGATTAATTACTAGATTTAACATTATTTTAACGAAATCTGTTTGGTTTTTTAATTTTGGATGATCCAGTTCCGAGATATAGTGGTCACCGCAAAACGTCTTTTGTGAGAGGAGCTCCTGGAGATCAGCTGTAGCTCTTTTTCAAATAAATATTTTTACTAGTACTAAGTCTTAAAATACAGTTAAAAGATACCATAATATGTGTATAAATTTTTGGATCAATAAATTAAAAAGTTTTCTCAGAAAAAATTCTGGAAAATTCACTTTTTTTCGGCCGTCTAACTGTATATAACCCCTTAATACTCCCTTTTTTAAGATATAAATTAGCCAAGTGCTTTCGTGGTATTCTAAATTCCACAAAAACTTAACCCTTTTAAGCAAATATCTTTTTGATGATAATTTTTTATTACCGAAGGTATTTTATATTCAAAATTTAAACTAATTCCAGGTATTACTCTAGTTGTGTATCGATTAACGTTATTTTTGTGGTCGTTTTCCACATAATTTATGATTATAGATACTTTTTGTAACCAAATCGTGCGACTTACAAATTGACAAGGTTTTTTTTTTAATATAACCAAAATGTATTACCTGTTCGCCGAAAGGTAGGCAACGTTTTTCGTATGAAAACTATTGGTCATTTTCTGAAGAGGTTAGCTGAAGTTGACTAAAATTAAGTGATTTCTTGTGAATTTAAGTATTTGGTTAATAACTTGTGTGAAAGTTTTATTGAGTAAATGCAAAATTTACTTTTCTATAGTACTTGAATGATATAGCTATTTATATTATTTTCTTAATATAGAGTTATACAGTTATTTTAGCTAGTTAATTGGTATGCAACGGCTGTATATTGTTCTTTATTAGTAAATATTAATAATTATTTTTGCTTTTTTCCTATCTTCGCCTGTAGAATTATGCAATTAAAGGGAAGATAGTTCAGATACTTTCGTTTAAATAGTAATATCACTTTACATTTACTCTTCGTTGTAATCAACCAGCTTGGTTATATTAATTAAATCAGTGGATTTAGTAGGCGCCTATTAATTGAATTGTTTATAATATTGTTGAATTTCTCACTTTTGCTGTAAAATATTTGCGTAACAAATATGTTGCATAAACTATTATCTGAGCTTCATTATTATATAATAGCAATGCAAAATTTCATAGTATTAATTAAAGATATGGAAAATAGGGTTCTTTTAGGTATTTTGCCTTCCCTACTCTGTTGATGTATGCTAAACAGTTTGTCAATCAAATATGTCTTAATTCTAACCTGCTAGTTTAATTTGCAGTTCATGATTAAGCATTAGGGTTGGTGACAATAATTAGAAATGTATATGATGAATTTACATATGATAAATTCAAGAAAATATTTGAATTAGGAAAATGATAAAATAATTTAATTTTTGAAAAAGTAGTTCGTAAGAAAAATTATATATTATTGAAAAAATTTTAAATTATCAAATAAAAAATACCTAAATGTATGCTTTTTTGAATATTTTTTCATGGCAATTCGTGGAAATTTAAGAATGAATTCATACATGCCCATATCTAGTTCAATTTACATACATATATGTTAACCACACATTCATCCTTCAAAATCCATATGTGTGCATGCCTCTCATTGCGTAAATTTGTTTGCCTGACCAATAGCTCAGCATGTCAAGCATGATTTGCTCGCAAACACGCACACACACAGCAATTGTACGCTGGTCACCATGGCGTATAAGTGATAATAAATAAAGTTGCCAACAATTGACATTTTACTTTCTAATGCATGCTGAGCAGCAGCTGTCATCGCATTGTTTACTGCACACAACAACAACTATTACAACGAGTGGCATGCCTGCATATGAGTATACATGCATACTCATGCATGTGATTAGGTGTGAGTGTGTCTGTGTGTGTGCATTTAACTGCCATTGTTTGCTGCAACCTCATTGTGTTTGTCATTCATATTGTTGCAATTGCGCTCGAACGGCTGTTGCTATTGCTGTTGCAAGTGCCACTGTTACACTGCCAATTGTTGACTAAACAATTGAGATGCGGTAATATGCAGCCGAGCTCCGATGCCTACAAGTGTGCCGTATGTGGAATAATTTGGTTTTTGTGTGTCTGCATTTCATTTTACAGCTGTCACTTTGACAAAACTGCTTGAGCAGCCTATAAATACTGACTTATGGGTTTAATATAATAATACTATTGTTGATTTTGTATTCATCTGAGTGTTTATAGCTATAGACAAATAGATAAGTGTGTTGGTCATTATAGCGGCGTGTTCAGTGTTGACCTATATGGTATGAATATATCTATATCACATTATTCACACAACTCAACAAAATAGATAGCAGCTGATTGCACCACATTCCTGCAAGTCCGTTTGCACCTCTTTAAACACCGCCCACTCATTCATCATTATACGCATAATAAAATATGCAAAGTGTCATCATCAACCAACCGTTGTATCTCAAAAATTATCGTATGCTGGTCATGAAATGGCGTATAACCGTAATAATAATAATCAGCAACGTGTACGTCTACACCTTCGCAAAACCATATCTCTGCTTCGGTAACATAATCACCATATTCCTTTCTGCACTTTGCTTTTTGCTCGCCTTTTCACTTGCCACACTTTTGCTTTGTGAAATATTTCCATCATTAAGCGCTCAACTTGTTTTTATTCAAAGACAGAAAAGGACGCGCGACCAAGAGCGACAGCATACTTTAGTAGACACTAACTTTTGCAGAAAAAAAGAAAGAAAGAAATTGAAAAAAAAAACCGGACGCATACAGACACATATTTATGTATGAACAGCATATACATATGTAAAAAATAGCTTCGAGAAGAAGAAGTAGAAGAAGCAGCAGCAGAAGAAGTGGGAGTCTGTGAAGACCACTAGTAAAAAAAGTCGTCGCACATTCAGCATAAATTATTATACGCATTTTATCACTTGCAGTGAGTCGTTGTTGTTATTGTGGTTGTTGTTTTGCTCCCAGAGCGTTGTTGAAATGATAATGACCATGTTCGCCTCACAAACGTGAGCATAGACTAGTGACTAAGCGACCGAATGGCGAAGAAGTCAAACCAACACACAAGCAAACGAAGCGTACAATGTTTTCTTTGTTGGTATGCGATTGAGTGCGAGCGAGAAAAAAATCTAGGCCAACACTGATGGCTGCTATCAAAATGGCAACAACACTAAATACATTAGTTAGTAGTTGAGCAAAAAGAGGGAGAGCAGGCGCAGCAACTGCCAAAGTATCCAAATAAAGTGAACCGCAGTGTTGCATACTTTAAGGAGCGCACACACATCATTTCCTTTAGACAGGCAAGCCTGCAGTGTGTGTGAGTAGGTGTCATTCATTCCATAGACGTACAAGTAAATTTGTGTACGTAAATGCAAAAAAACTCGCATATAAAGAATTTACATTTTTATAGAAAAACTTTTCGTCAAGCAATAAATCGTGGTAATTTTGTGCTGCATACATTTGAGAGCGCTGGATTTTAGGCGAGCAGCCTGCTAGGTAGAACAGTTTGGTGTAGGACATTGACTGCTCTACAAAAAATAAGTTTTTAGTGATTATAAAATATGGATTTATTAAAAAAATTTTTTATTTTTTGTAATTTTTCGAAAATATTTTTTTTGAAGAATAATTACTGGATCTCGTGATTTTTCAACCTCAATTTATTTTGAGATACTGTTTGTAGTATATATTTGTATACAACTAGCACTGTAGAGTTATTAAAAATATTTATCAAATATTAAAATTTCCTACAGGGTCACTCTGTTTGATGGATTAATACAAATTGATATTTTTGTTGTTTGTAAAAACATTTAATTGCTTTTAATGTATTCATTAGACATAATTTTTCTCAAAACAACGGTTTTTTTTATTTTTGAATAGTATCCAGAAATATTTTTATTATTATTTATGATGACAATATTGAAGTCCCCATTATGGCAGTGCTTTATCTTAATAAATCTTTAGACACTTGGATCCTTTTGCTCAGTTTTTTGCAGCTTTTAGCTGGATACACCACATATACTATAGTAATTAAAGAGTTACATGGGTTTCGTGGATTCAAAAAATCTTTGTATTTTTTTGCCTATTAATTAGCAAAATCTCAAGAATATTATCCCACACTTTCAAGTCGGTCCGAATAATAGTCTCGGAGATACAGCCTTTGAAAGGAGTGCGTCCAAATCAGGTATTATTGTTACTCAAAACTTTAAACGCGTTTTTCTCGGAACCGTGTTTTCAAAGTCGGTTGTCAAATGTTCTCGAAAACTACTCAACCGATCTTGATGAAATTTTGCACAGGTGTTCGAGATACAATTTACTCGTGCTTGAACGAAGGATTTTATTTTTTTTTCAATTACAACTATGTATTTAGAAAAAAAACAAAATGTCAAGCAAATTTGACGGAAATTTTAATTTTTTGGGAAAATGTCTACCAAAATTCCAATTTTAAGTTTTTTTTCTTTCCTTCGTTCAAGCACGAAATTATGGTCTTACCTAAAAGACTTTTTTGCTTTTTTCATTTTGGATGGTCCTGTCAGGAGTTATGCTGACAACGCGGAAGCACCTTTTTCCGAGGGTTCACCGGAAATAACGTCACAATGCATGAGTTTTAATTTTGTATTTTTGAAAATTACAGATATTAATCTTTAAATATGTATCTATAAGAGAATTGAATTAATAGAATATTTTTTATCATTAAAAAAAACATATTGAAAATAGGCCTGTTTTTAGCCGACAAAACCAATGTGACTACTACATAGTATACTGGTTATAAAGAACATTAGATATTACTCCTACCTTGCATTCCCACTAGCTTATCTTTAGACAACTTCAGAGACCAAATCGGTAGTGTAAATCAGTAATCTTATAATTAATAGTGCTGATTTAATAACATAATCTGTATAAAATGCACTCAAAAGTATGCAGTATTGTCTCAGAATCGGCAGAAAATAATAAAAAATAATTTCAAAGGAAATGATATATACATTTAGGCGCAATACTTTGACAAAAATAAGACCAATTCAATAACTTCAACTAGTCATTAGAGGGGAAAGCGCTACTTAATGAAAAGTTTATTCTTAAGAATAGGTGGAACCTAGACAACTAAAATTTTCAGACAAGCAGATATAAAACAACAAAAACACAAGCATATTTTATCTCACGAGCCCATATGCCGCTTAAGTGCCACATTCCACCTACCTTAACACAAGGAAAAATAATTTTTCTTAATAAAGAATTGCATATGCTAAGGCGCATAAAATTGATTACGCAGTCCAAATTGCACAAAAAAAAACAACAAAAACATATATAAAGTGCCACAGCAACCATTTGCATTGGTGTTGCAACACCAGCACGAGAGTGAAAGCACAGCGTGCACATCGTAAAGTATGCTACATTTTATGTTTGAAATTTAATATTGAGAGCAAAACATAAATTTACGGATTTATTTGTGACAGATTTATTAGCCGCTAGCGGAGTGTGCGCTGGCAAAAACGCTGGCCCAAATGGGCCAAACCAAGCCACTGAGTGCACAATTCAATTCGGTTGTCCATTTGTCTGGCGCACGCAAACATACATACACACGAAAGCCACGCGCAATGACACCAACTGCCTTTGGTTTATTTGTTCGTTTGCCTGTTTGTTTGTGTGCATGTGCGTCGCTGATTTTGCACACTCTGCCGCCTCCACAGTGGCAGGAAACGCTTTGTGTGCTGGCTACCCTTTTCACCCGAACACAACAACAACGTCAACAACGAGGCAGTGTGTCCTCCTTTCACTTTGCTGGCGCATTCGCCTTTGCCGTGGGCTTTGGCTTTCTCCATCAGCCATTTTGCGTTAACTTTTGTGTCAATTTTAATTTCGTTTCATTTTACCAGTGCCGTTTTTCGCAAGCTCATGCTTTTGCTTTCATTTAATGGGTTTTACACTTTTTGGGCGTTTTTTCTTTGGAAGTGAAATGCTTTTGCTGTGTGTCTGTGTGTGTGTGTGTGTGTATTGTCACTGCAATTTTTGCTATGATTTATGCAGGTCGTTAAATTTCTCCTTCAAACTATGTTGCTGGACCGGGAATGTGAAAGTGCTTGGCTTATAACGAAAGAGCGGGAGAGAAGGAGTGAGAAAGTGTTGAAGGAAATGGCCAAAAAGGTATCCTTGCAACAATATTTATAAATAAACATAAATACACAAATTTATTTGTATGTATGTGTGTGTGTTGGTGTCGGCAGCGGCATGTGGCCAGCTGTAGTCAGTCGTGTTTGCAACACAAAGTGTCAGCGTGTGGCTGCATGTGGCAGCTATGAATATACATTTAATGCGCTGAATTATTAAAATCTCGCAAACACACAAACACTTTCACACACACACACACTCAGAGAGTCACTTGCAGTTAAGTAAAAGTCTTGTCACAGCACAGCACAGCACAGCACAGCACATTTATGACATTATAAATATAAATGTTGAAACGGTCGCCTGGCTTTCGCGCATTTAAATTTCGCGTAGTGACTTAAGAAATAACGGCAATTGCAAATTTAATGATCCTTACCAAAGCACACAAATCACTTGAACGCACACACACACACCCACACACTTTCTGTTGCTGTTGTTGTTATGTTTATTATTTGCATTACAGCTACGCCTACGCTTTTGCGTTGACTTTACAAAAGCATCAATTGCTCACACCCGCTCGCTGGCCCGGCGTTGCTCTCATTGTGTCATTACACAACAATCGTCCAGCCATTAATGTTAATGATGAAAACGGATGCCTATTATCTCTTTGCGCCTACGTGTGTGTGTGTGTGTGTGTGTGGCTGTGCTTGTGTAGTGGCCTGTTTGTCTACTCTCATTACCCTGCGCTGACAAAAGCACTCAGTGGCTGTGTTGTCTGTTGTCCGCCTGCCACGGCGTATGAGTGACCGGCGTATGCCTGCGAGGTGAATGCGTTCAACAAATACGCTGGAAATTAGGCAATGGGGGCAAATGGTTTGTGCTGTTGTTTTTAGTTAAAACTGTGAAAAAGCGTGCGCTGCTTGTGCTTTTCATTTATGTACTACTGGCCTGTGTGGGCCCTGTTGGGAAAATTTGTGGTGATTTGAAACAATTCTGATTAATTAAGTTTTAACTATTTTTCAAGCTTTCAAATTTATTTTATTGAAATTAAGTTCTTAAAAATTTGTCCAGTATAGTTTATGTTATCTTAATCAAAATGTTATTAAAATTAATACTTCAGCTTATACTAATACCTTATGCATAGAAATCTCTTACTGAAAAAAAGTTTACTGAGCTACCAAAAGCATAGCTTCCAGACTTAATAAGAATGTTATTTTAGTACTCCCACTTAGCACTCAAATATTGCAATAATACGTCTAATTCTAATAAGTTTTACATATTTTCACTCAAAGAATTTTAACACTAAGAGATAAATTAGCCGAAAGCATCTCCGTTTCATAGCACTCTGCTTTGTTGTTCAACTAGTCACTCTTCATCAAAGTACCTTTTCTCTTTTTGGGCTTCTGTGTCTCTACTGACACCCTGCACTGAATGGCCAACTACTGCAGACAATAGCATCAGTGTAGTAGTTTGTCCTAAAGCGTTCTAATTACTGACGAATGTCTATCATTGGCATCACTGACAAAGCGGTCATCGCTCTACTCACATTGTCATATGCTAAAAGCTTCCACATACCTCAATACTGTGGAAGGTGACTTGACCAAAGATCTGATATTTGAGAACCATACGAAAAAAGTGTGTCAAAATAAATGACGTAGTAGTTCACAAAAGTTCCTTTATTAACTTTCTTTTACATAAAAAATATGAGAGAACATTATGATATTTAAAATAATAAATCGTAAAAAATATCAAATATTAGGTTGGAAAATATCTCCCTTCCGCTTTTTAGCTCTTTTTTCAATGCTTTAAAAAGTGTTGCAGTGATCGGATTTAGTTCAAATATGCGCCGTTTCGTTCGATAATCTGTTCCATCTAGACGGCAACTTCATTATACCCCCTCTCTGCCTCTTTTGAGTTCAACTTAACCTCACCAAGGGCGTTCGCCATGGGCAGGAACAGGTGGTAATCACTTGGCACTCTGGACTATATGGTGGATGCGATCAAACCTCCCATCCGAGCTCCCGTAGCTTCTGACGAGTCATCAACGAAGTGTGTGGTCTGGTGTTGTCCTGGTGGAACACTACACCCTCCCTGTTGGCCAATTCTGGACTCTTCTGGTCGATCGCCTGTTTCAAGCGGTCCAGTTGTTCGTAGTAGATGATAGAATTAACGTCTGGCCATATGGGAGCAGCTCATAGTGGATGATTCCCTTTCAAACACACGGCAAAACCTTCCTGACCGTCAATCCCGGCTTGGCCACCTTTTGGGATGATTCACCGGCCTTCGACCACGACCGTTTTCGCTTGATATTGTCGTATGTGATCCATTTTTCGTCGTCAGTCACCACGCGCTTCAAAAATGGGTCGAGTTCGTTCGCAGGCGTTGATTCGGTCCCGAAGGTTTTTTTCCGTCAAATCATAGGGCACCCAAACATCAAGCTTTTTTGTACATATATACAGCCTTCTGCAGATGGTATAAAATGGTTTGGTGACTAACTCCCATCTCCCGGGCGATATCACGAGATGCCACATGCCGATCTAACTCGATGTTTTCCATGATGTGATCGGTATTTGTAGTCACAGGTCTTCCGCCGGCTAGCTTATCCATGATGTCGTTTTCACCCGCTCTGAATCGTCGAAACCATTCCTCCGCAGTTCGAAGTGATAGAGTACCATCCCCCAAAACAACATTAATCTCACGGAACGTATTTCTAGCGGATTTGCCTTTAACGAAGGAAAACCGAATAGCGCGAATTTCGGCGGTAGTGAATTCCATATTTACACGTCTATAACGTCACGTCACAATATTCAAACTAATCATGCATAGCGTCGTTTTGTAGGTTTTGTCAAGACCTTTCAACGATGTTTAGTATTGCCAGAAATGAGCTCTGTAGCGCTTTGTACATATATCAGGCGATGATACATCTATTTGTTAAAGTCTACATTTAGGCAGGAGGTTAAAAGTCAGCAAAGAGTCAGTATAGAGGGTTCCATCTACAGCAATATAAAATTATCGGCTACTTAGTAATGTTTTCAAGAATACCATGGAGTATTTTTTCTTAAATTAATGGAGTCTGAAGTGAGTCTTGAGGACAGTCTTAAACACAAATGTTTATATTACATGACTTAATATAAGTTGGTAAATACTATGAAGATGCAAGTTTTTATTTTGCTCAGAATGCAGGTTTTTGAAGAATTTTAGATGGAGATTTTATTATATTTATATTTGGTACCTGTTTTGTTGTATATATTTTAAAGACATTCCGGTTATTTACGAGGCAGTTAAATTATGTCACAAGTCGTCATTAAACTTTAATCTTATTCAAGGCATAGCGTTTATGAGATTGTCTTTTATGGACATGTTATTCTTTATTTATCGCCGTTGATTAAATGAAAACAAAAATTAGCAAAGAAAAAAATATATAAATAAAAAAGCAATTTCAAAAACATTTCCAATTTCTAAACAACATCAAAAGAATTTCAATGTCTCAGCAGCGCTTTTATGGGCTGAAAATTTCACTCGAACAATTATAAAATCAACACAACTTTCGTTTATAGTTGAGCGTAGCAGCGTTAAGTAAGTAAATACCTACGAGTAAATAAAATCAAAATGTGAGCGATAAACGCGCAGCATACGGAGTGCGGCGCGTGTAAGCGTATTAAATATTTACGCGCGTGATATCTGGGTCAATAATTTTCGTAGAAATGGCAGAAAAAAATAATAAAAATGACCAGCGAAAACTTCACCACAGTAAAACAAGTTAAAGAATGAATAAAACATAAAAAATTGGTACAAAGAAATAAAAGCCATAAAAAATTAGCAACAGCACTTAGGGGCAATGTGTGATGCTTGAGATGTTTTGGCAGAAAATATCAGTAAAATTGTTGGTCAGAAAAAGAACTACACTTCATTGAATTACTATATGTTATTTTTGGGCGACTGTATATATGTAACGGTGAGTTACTTCCGCACCACAAGCATTCCTATTTGCTCTCCTTCCATTCTCATTCTTTACACCAATTTTTGTTGATTTTTTTCTATTTTATGCCGCAACTTTTCCATCATTTGTCCGGCAGACAACGCGCGGTCAGGCTATGAAATGTATTTACAAATAAACAACAGTTATAAATAAGTAACTAGAAGTGCATGAGTTACAACGCTATATACACTATATATCCGATATATATCTATGTATATATGTCTATAAAAGTATAAATAAATAAATAGCAAACTCTTATAAAAATGCCACTCAGCAGTCGGCAGCGCGTGGAAGATGCCAACGACAAAGTTTGAAGTTTTATGACCAACAATTTGTTTGTGTTTCTTCTCCTCCATTTTTTATTTCTCGGCACTACAGCGGTCATTGGACAACTCGTAGAACATTTTAAGTTTTCACTCACCATGACTTAATGGAATTGTTTTGATAGCTGCAGTGTTGTTGGCGTACAGTTTCATTTTATTTATTTTGTATTACTCCGTTTTTTATGCGCTTTCAATGTGGTGCCAATGACTGCTGACTCTTCACTTGGTCAACATTTTTCAATCATTCGCGTCACTCCTCGGCACTTCATTTGAGTTATTATGAAAGCCATCAGGGGCGGTGATTGTGTCTATTTTATAGTTCTTTTAGCTTTAATATTTCGCATAAGTGTTGATGAACTAGTTTTGCAAATAAATTGTTCTTCTCGGAGTTGAAGATTTAAAGTTGTAGAAAGAATTGTGCAGACAAGCCTTGAGTAGGAAGTAAAAGCTAACTTATTGTATATAAAATTAAGTCAACTATAAATTTTTCTTTTTCGATGAAATTCTCTATAATAACAAGTATTATTAAGATAACACACAAATTTACCCAAAAATTCGGTATAAAGTTTAATAGAATAACGAAAATCGTCATATATAGATATGAGAGCTGAGGTAATTCCTGAACCGATTTCACTCATTTTCACCAGCAAGGTACACTATATCCCAAGATTATATGCTTAATTTTGCTAAGATATCTCACATATGAAATATGAGGAAAGGAGATATTATGACCCGATTTTAATGATTTTTGGAACAGAGACACACTATTTAAAAAAAAAAACAATTTCCTCTGAATTACATTAAATTATCTGAGAAATTTACCCATATTTTCGGTTAAAATTTACCCTTAGGCACTGAGTTCATCATGTTCGATATCTGGGGCCTTGAAAAGTTATTGTCCGATTACGACAATTTTCTCACAAGTGAAGCCAGCGATGATGTGCACTATTTGTGTAAAGTTTTATTCCGCTATCTTCATTGGTTCTTTATGTATATATTTTAAAGTGAAGGAATCAGAAGGAATTCAAAATTGAGTTATATGGGAAGTAGTCGTGCTTGTAAACCGATTTCGCCCATTTATATCCGTGTTATCAGGGTATCAAGAAAATATTATATACCGAATTTCATTGAAATCGGTCGAGTAGTTCCTGAGATATGGTTTTTGACCTATAAGTGGGCGTGGCAATGGTTCGATCTCGCCTATTTTTAATACCAACCTCCTCAGGATGCCAAGGAATATATGTATGTACCAAGTTTCGTTGAGATATCTTAATTTTTACTCAAGTTATTCGTTACATGGACAGACGGACGGACGGACATACAGATATCCGGATTTCAACTCGTCTCGCCATCCTGATCATTTTGAAATATTAAACCCTATATCTAACTCATCGTATTTCATACGTCCGACATGACCTCATTAACACATTAGTTGGATTGTTATAAGCTTAACTATATGATCTCATATAATTCATGGTTCTATTTTCTTCAGTACTTCTCACTCAGGCGGACAGCTTCAAGTATCTTGCGGAAAACAATTTTCTCGAATGATCCAAGTACATTTTTATCTCGGGTTGTCATCATCCATATTTTTGCGCCGTATAATACGACGGGACTGATGAGAGACTTATGGGGCGTAATTTTTGTTCGTCAAGAGAAGGAACTGCTTCTCAATCCTAAAGTAGCATTGGTCGGCAAGAGTTATTCGGCGTTTGATTTCACGGCTTAAACAAAGTCCTTAACTTTTTCAAATTTATAGCTGCCAACAGTGACTTAGTACCAAAGGCGCGAGGAATATTTGCGTGTGTCCTCCAGGTACTTTATCCCTTTGCCCTCGTTCATCACAACACCAACCTATTTCGCTTTTCTTTCTACGCTTTAAAAATCTGCGCTGACTGCTTTGTGGGCAAGGCCTATGATGTCAGTATCATCCGCATGTTCCAATAGCATAGTGCTTTTAGCAAAAATATACTTTTAATAACTATTTTTGAAAAATCGGTCTGATCTTCGAATATATAGATCTAAGTTTGTTCAATTAACTTTAATATGGACAACTTAAGAACTTACAAAGTGGTCAACATTCAGAACATCCTTTTTTGGTACCAAAGGTTGATAAAATTCATCCATATTTTCTTCCAGAAGCTACTGATTCAAAATTATCACTATAATGACAAATGTCGCCAATATTTGGACTCGTCGAAGAAATGGAAATCGTACTCAGACAATTTGATAAAATTCAATTCATTCTCATTTATTCAAATTCTCTGCAGTAATTCTTTATCGATGAAAAATAATAAATTATAACCAAATTGCTTCGAAATAAATTATTGGAATCTTATAAATTATGCATATAGCTTCAGAAGATATATTCACCACAGCTCAAATACACACATACACACTTACGCGCACATAAAAACTTTACGACTAAAGGCTTAAAGCTATAAATTTTCTAACTTGCAGTAATTTTCTTCCACTTGCGGTGACTAGTTGGTAATAAAATTGCAAATAAAACTCTAAAACTTAATAAAACTGTAAACTTTTGTTGTTGTTGTTGCTTGTAGTTGAACAAGCAGAGATAACTTAATAAGAAGAACGGACTCGCACTGGCGGACTGGCGACATCTGTCGAAATTATAGCGCTATAAAAATGGTGAAGCGAAAGTTAAAAATTTCCCAGCGTATAAATGCGAGTCATGCACACCTACAGACATATTTATAAGTACAAACACATACATACGTAGGACTTAACCATAAAACTTTGCCACGAAATGAAGCGCAACTGTTGTATGATTCTTTTTTTGGATTTTTTTTATTTTTTATATTTTTTTGTTTTTGTTGTTAGTTTTTATACGCGTGGCATGCGATAGTTAAAGCAAAATAACTAGTTTCAGCGAAAAAAAAGCGCATAAACAAAATGGAAGTAAAGTAAACAAAAGAAAGTGGAAAAAACTGAAGTTTTTATTTATATAGTTCGGCAGAAGAGAAAGAAAAAGGGGATGGCGAAATGTGTGCAGTAAAAGTGAGAATATGCTGTAAGCACAATAAACGGCAAGCGGAAGCACGGGAGCAATAGCAGCAACCAAGCGCGTAGATATGTAAAAAGTTATGCTTACATAATTTATTTAGTTGTTAGCGCCGGACTGTGTGGACTGTGGACTGTGCGTATAAATAAATATATACATTTTTTTCGCGTTGTAATGACAAAAGTTGGCCACACTCTGCTACACACACTTACAAACAGTCCAACAAACAGCGCAATATTGCTGCTGCTTCAACTCTTCGCCAGTATTGTTGATGTTTAAGTTTTGCTTGTAGTTGCATAAGTTTGCTTGGGATTTGTTCGAGTGCAACGGCAAATAAACCAACGCAGTTGAGTAGAAGTGTTGTACATACATATATAACGGTAAATATAAATTTGTGTGCACATATTTACAAAAATATTTAGAATTATTTTCTTAGTTTTTTTCTGCGCTTTATTATTTATCTTACTTGTAATTGTTGTTGTTGTGCATTGACCCGCACTAGTTGACAATATGAACAATACGCTAGCGAAGATAGATAGATACTGAGATTTATCAGCAAAGTTTTCAATTTATTGTGTGCTTTGTTAGCGGTAGTAAGAAAAATGGTTGTGATTTTTGAAACTTCTGAGGTTATTATTTTTAATTATCAGAGATTTTGTAATACACAAATTTTTAGAATTATTATTATTTATCAGAAGAAAGAAATCGTAAAGAACAAAGAAAAGTTAGGTTTAATAATCTATATAATATGTATTTATAAAGATTGTAGTCGAAAAAAGTATTAAAAAAATAATATTGACAAACAATTGAAAAAAAAATATTTTGTCTGCGTCATATATTCATTAATTTTTATACTTTTTTATCGCAACAAAGTTGCTAAGAGAGTATTATAGTTTTGTTCACATAATGGTGGTTTGTAACACCCAAAACTAAACGAGTTAGATATAAGGTAATATATATATATATCAAAAGATCAGGGTGACGAGTAAAGTCCAAACCAGGATGTCTGTCTGTCCGTCCGTGCAAGCTGTAACTTGAGTAAAATTTGAGATATCTTGATGAAACTTGGAAGACATATTTCTTGGCACCATAAGAAGGTTAAGTTCGAAGTTAGGCGTAATCGAACCAATGCCACGCTGCAAAATTTCTTACGAAGGATCGCACTATCAAGGGGCATATGTGGATGCAATTTTTTTGGGGAAGTGGGCGTGGTCCAGTCCCCTCCTAAGTTTTTTGTACATATCTCGTTAACTACTTAAGCTATATCAAGGAAACTTTCCAGAGTTGTTTCTTTTAGGTACTACCTTATACAGTCCGAAAATATACAGAAATCGGATTATAACCACGCCCACCTCCCATACAAATGTTGTGTTGAAAACTACTCAATATGCTTTAATTCAGTAAGGAAAACCACCAGAAACCTTAAATTTCATTATAAATATATCATATCTCCGAAACTACTCGACCAATTTCAATGAAATTCCGTTCATAATATCTTCCTAGCTTCCTAATGATACGTTGTCGGTTCACAACCACGTCTACTTACCATATAGCAGAACTTTGAAGTCGATCTGAATCGTTTACTTTACAATATATAAAGTAAGCACTAGTGAAGATATCGGAACAGAACTTTGCATTTAATGAGTGGCATCGCCCTTTTAAAAATCGCCAAAATCGGACCATATGTTTTCAAGGTCCCAAATATCGAATATGAGAACCTCAGAGCTTCGCATAAATTTTTACCGAAATATAGGTAAGTCTCTCAGATATTTAGAAGAAATTAAGAGGGAATATAGAGAGATTACTACAATTTTTGAAGAAAAATATTAAATGCTCTGGCATTGTGATGACATTTCTAGCGAGTTCTCGGGAAAAAATGCATTTGAATTGACAGCAGGATCCTCTGAAGTGAATATACAATAATACTTGTTTAGTTAAGACTTTAAACTAGAACTTGGACTAAGGAAAACAAAGCAGAAATGGATTCTGCAGATATATAATTCTTATGAAAAAGAAGACTTCCTCCCAGTATCTCGAACATCTGTCTAAATTTTCATCATGATCGGTTAGTAGTTCTCGAGGTATATGGACTGAACTGACTTTGAGAAGAGATCGTCAAAAGTTTTAAGTGACAATAAAGCTACACAGACTTTTACTATTACAAAATTCTTAAGATGTTGTAAAATTTAGTAAGTCGATAAAAAAGCGATTTTTGGAGCCATGAAACCAATGTAATCCCTTAAGCTGTTAGGCCAGTTTAGAGCTCTCAGAAAGACCTGACTTTGAGAATTTATTCTGGGAGTAAGGAAAAATGTTTTGATTTTCGTTCATTTAGATAAATATTATAAACATAATTTGCTTCAAAACTTACTTCTATTTAGTTACAATGAAATGTTTGTTGAAGGTTTTTATGAGTCTTGCTGTTTTCTCAAACAGACTCGAATATAAATTAAAAGTCATGGAAAAATAACAGCCTAAGTTCTATATCACAAAAATTAATGCCATACCTTACATACAGCTAATAATAGCAACAGCTAATTAAAGCCATGCCATTAAGGCGGAATTTGCATATTTTCTTTGAACAAGTAAACAGCGCAAACATTTGTGCTCCCAGCGGAAAAGTACTTTCAATTTTACCAAAACCACTTTTCAAATCGACACAAATTCATGGCGTATACAGACTTAAAGTTGGCGCAACTGAATGTTGAAAACATGTAAATAAAAATACGCGTGCACTCGCTCACATTCGTATTTACCGTTAAAATATGCATGTCCTTCAAATTTCATTTATATTCACTCTTAATCAACAGCTTAGCAACGAAATATTGCCTTGTTAAAGTTTTAATTACGCGCGTCAAGGCAACGCACAAACACACATTAATGTGCACTCACAAATTCAAATACACTCAGAAACACATACAGACACAGTTGAATATATGTGCCGCACACGCACTCAAAACTCATTAATTTTCATTAATCACAGTCACATTTTCATTTAAGCTCTCCCGAAACTCAATGTTCTTCCTGTTTTTGCCGCCTCTTTTATGCTCGATATTTCGTTTTATTTTATTTTATTTTCGCTTAAGTTTTGCTTTATTACTTGTACTTTGTTCTTTTGCGTGGCAATAATAAAAGCCAAATTTTGTCATCAACTTTTTTTGTTGTAATTTTTTGTCATTTAATTAACTGTTGAAAACCTTGAAACAAAAAATTTATTATTTGTTAGTTCGTATTTATGCATAACGGTTGAGTGATTTTGTTGAATTGTACGCTTCGGGCGTGCTTTTTCACTCTCTGTATGTGTGTGTATGTTTATCTCTGTGTTGGTAATGAATGGCAAATGATGTGCTATTGGATGCTGCGCACATTAAAGTCACTTATACGCCTAGTGGTCTGCGACTATGGGAGATATTGTGTGAGGGTGAAATTAATTGAGGTTTTTGGGTTTTTGTTGTTTTTATTTATGAAATAAAGATAAAACATTTTTTAGCAGTTGTATTGAGGTTAAAACTTGTTATTTAAACTTTGATACTTGCTTATTAAAGTTTTTTCTGGTTTTTACATAAAAAATTTTTTTTTTGTGGAACTTAACTTAGTGCGCTGGTAAATATGATATCGAAACATCTTTGACATATATTTATATTATACATATATTATATGCAAAACAGTATTCCACTGTGGAATATAGATTTCATTAAAATTTCGTTTTGGTCTATTCAACAAGTAGTATCCTTTTGGTAAGATGTATTAAATGACCAGAGCAAACTGATCATTCTCTGGTTTCTGAATGCAAAATTATACTCCATGACTAATCATCAGATCCGTTTTTCATAATTTGAGCTATAGTGAAACAGGGAACATGTTTTTCGAATGTATTCATCTGGATATTGGATATTGTTAAAATTAATAAACATGTAAATGTAAAAAATTAAAAAAAAAGTGGAGTATAAATTCTCAAAAATTCGTTTTTTTGTTGTGATCGCAATAACAATATAAAATCACAGTGATTTAAAACTAGCAATATCGCTCATCACTACACACTATAAATGCAGTATTTATGCAAAGTTCAAAAGGGCGGGGCCACGCCCACTTCTAAAAAAAATTGTATCCAAATATGCCCCTTCATAGTGCGATCCTTTGTACCAAATTTTATTTCCATAGCTTTATTTAAGGCGGTTGTCGCCATTTTGTAGGCGTGATTTTGCCCATCTTCGAAAGCAACCTTCCTATGGTGCCAAGAAACAAGTGTGCCAAGTTTCATCAAGATATATTAATTTTTACTCAAGTTACAGCTTGCACAGACGGACGGACGGTCGAACAGATAGACATCCGGATTTCAAGTCGTCTCGTCACCCTGATCATTTTGATATATATAACCCTATATCTAACTCGTTTAGTTTTATGACTTACAAACAACCGTTATGTGAACACAACTATAATACTCTCTTAGCAACTTTTGTTACGAGAGTGTAATAAAATTTGATTTTTACGAATTTCAAACACAATTTCAAAATAAAAAAATCATTACACTTGGGTTTAATGCATTTTTCTTATGCTGCTAAACCAACGATAGCCTTGAAAAAAATACCTTTCTCTTTACCACTCTCTTTAAAGATCAAATAAAATATTTTCTCACATTTCAACCATTTCAAGAAACTCAAAGAACTCACTGCAGATCAAAAGTAAATGTGGACTTAAATTAAATTATATTATTCATAACACACACACACACACACACATACATGACGTAAGTATGTACCGCTTGTACTCGCATACAGTTATAAATTTTCTCAAGTACTATGACATAATTAACGCTGCAATTTAATGCCAGGCAAGTGTGTCAGCTAGCGACTGCGAAAATGGCAACCGAAAGCGACACAAGCAAACAAGCAAAGAAACACACACACACTAACTAAAACATACATAAGAACACTGCGCATAAAGCAAACAATAGACATTCACACAGCGCCATAGACAGTCTCGACAAAAAGCACACAAGCACAAGGCAAGGCAAGGCGAGAGAACGTTCCATTTAATTTAATTTAACACCTGCGAGTGCAATTTACATCCATCCGGCATTGCGACACACACGCAAGCAACTCATTCATACAAACAAACACTCAAGTGTATATATGTATATGTGGCAAAGTAAATATGTTAGTGTTGGTGTAAACAATTAAATACTGATGTGGTTGCAAGAAAATAGGACACACACAAAAATTGTTAAGTGAAAGCAGGCAACGAGGCGCTGGCAAAATGAGTGCCATCATAGAAAACAGTTTGTGTGTGATGGTGAATGGGTGGTGTTGGTGTGCGGTGTGCGGCTCGTAAATAGGACATAAGATGCAGGAAATGCTGTTGCCTGTTATAAAAAGGAAGTCTGCAACTTGAAGCGAGTGTATGTATGTATGAACGTATAAGTATATATTCGTCTATATTTAGGTTGGTTGTGTAAGCATTTATTTAGGTGTTTCACTTGCGTGCGAACACGCCAACACGCCTGCGCTTAATTGAGGGTACACTATATGTATATAAGCATATATGTAGATTAAATATACATAAAACAAAAAAAAAAAGAAATCAAAATTTACTCACATTTCATACTTCCTTTTCGAGATCCTCCAAGCAAGCCATGGTATTTTCTTTAAACGTTTCTGAAATAAATTTAAACAATAGGTCAATATTTTAGAGTAAAAGGTTCTCTAATAATTTTAATTCCATTTTAATTTAATTCAAAAATATTTGTATGTGTTTTTTAAAGAATTGTAAATATTTAAATATTTTCGTTTAAGAGGGTATAAAAGAACTAGCCTTTACCAGGGAAAAGCTGAGATACATAGAAAACTTAAAATCACTTGAGGATTTGAAATTTGCAACTTTTAACATATAAAAAATGAAAGACTATGTGAAATATAGTATTTTTTGCATTTTATTTAATTTAAATTTTTTAATTTAATAAATAAAGCTACGGTAGATGTCGCTGTTAAAAATATCAATCAGCTGATGAAACTTACCAACTTCTTATGAAAAGAAAAAACAAAAATGTATAACAGCTGATCGGTAATAAAGTAGCCGGCAGTGTAAAAGACAAAAAAGGAGTTCTCAATAAAATTTGTTATTGATCAATTAATTTGGCTGTCTAAAAACGCTATTAGCTTGATTAGCTATTAGCACAAGATAAATATCGAAAATCTCCCACGATAAGTATCGTGAAGTATACCACTTAGATAGCTAGAGACGCCATATCACAAGATATGCCAAAACATTTCTAAGTATAGATCTTAAAAAGACCTGCAAAAATCGTCGAAGCGTTTTGTATGTATCATAAGTTTTCGATGATCAGACGTCTAATGTATATTCCAGACAGTTCGCTTGATTCACCAAAG
This sequence comes from Zeugodacus tau, assembly GCA_031772095.1. Taxonomy (NCBI): domain Eukaryota; kingdom Metazoa; phylum Arthropoda; class Insecta; order Diptera; family Tephritidae; genus Zeugodacus; species Zeugodacus tau. The sequence goes on from CM062649.1 coordinate 77,676,203, forward strand.
CGTGGGCTGCCGAGATGTTTCAGTCTCAGTCGACAGAACGTTCGACAAAATGTATGAGAAAAGGACTTGTTGGGTGTGTACCATTACTTCTTTATAAAGGAAACTATATTTGGAGTGGCGAAAGTAGTTGGGTGTGGTCTTTATAGCGAAAAATATGTTAAAATTTTCATATATTTTTTTAGTTTGAGAGATTGACCTTTCAAACTGGTTGTATGTAAGTTTCTTAGCATTTATTTTATATTTACATTATGTAAAATGCTTGACAGAAGCTGCCTGTAATTTTCTCTTTAAATAAATGTATTTTCCTTACATAAACGTAAGTATCACTGTCATGCAATTTATTTTTGTAATTTCTACGAAATGGAAGATTATGATTCTTACGTGCCGCATAATTTTCAAGAAAGCCCTGTAAGTGAAGTCAGAGAATAAAAATATAATAATTTTTGTTATATTTTACATAAATTAAACCTATAAAATCATTTTTAAAAAGTTGTCTGATAAAGTCTTCCACTGAAAAGTTCAATATTTGCTGCTTTAATTTGCATAAATGTGAATATTATTTATTTTCTTCTAATATCCATTTAAATGCATGCTAAATTACAAAATTTTCATTATTTTTCTGCAAGATTTGTCTACTAATTGTATAATTACAATAAAATGTGACACCGTGTCTTAAAATATTCAACATATTCATCCAAGTGCGGGCATTTCTTCAAAAACTTTCAATTCCAGCTTTTAAACGCGCTTAAGCTACCGTTGCACACCTTATTTTGCACAAAAAAGTGCAATGACATCTGTGCGCATTTAATTGTTTTCTATAAAATTTAATTTCAATTTTTGGACACGTCAGACTGTGTCACTTCAAACCTGTGCGGTTGTGGCTGTATACACAGCTGCTAATAGCTGAGTTCGTACAAGAATAATATTCATAAATGCAGTTTTTAACTGTAAAATGCAAGCAGCTAAGTAAACACAGATGCTTAAGAATTAATTAAAGTTAATTGAAATGTTTATTTCTTTAGATGAAATCACTCAATAGCATAAACATGGGTTCATATACATATATGCAAAGGTATAAATCTATATATATTCATATGTACTTTACATATACATACACGAGTATTTATGTATTTCTATATTGCATATTATGCAATTGCCGAAAATGTCTTGGAAACCACATCAATTTAGTAATGTCTACAACACATGTAAGCGTGTGTATGCCACCTAATCCTTAAATAAATAAACACTAAAAATTCTGTATTATTTGCAATTTCTTGTGGTTTTATACAGTGTGACGACGCCATTAAGTAAATAAATGTTTGTTTTATTGACATTTTATGGTAAAAGTTTGCAATATGCTCAGCAAATTTAAATTGCTCGAAAGATTTTGCTTAAAATTTCAATACAACAAATTTATGGTTATACACAAAATAGCTGGTTAGGTTACTCTGGATTTTAAACAACTCAATTTGAAATAAAGTCTTTTATTTTAGGTCAAAATTATTTTTAAATAATTCTGCAATGTAATATATGTCTTAGATGTGTTGAATTCTATCAAAAATAAAATAAAATAAAATTTTCTTACATTTCCAGCTGGACATAGCTGTTATTTGCAAAATAAAATAAGCTTAATTGGTAACTAACTGATAGCTTTCTTAATCAATGCGCCGAAATGTAGGCCATATTTTTTTAATTTTCTATTTGAAGTTCCAATTATCATAGTCTACATTTAGGATGATCATATAAGTTAGAGTTGAAGTGTAAATATATTAGTCCACAATTTAAATCAGATAAGACTGAACACAGCTCACGTGAAGAATAAAAATGCACACATAGCAAAGAATTCCAGTTCAAAAATGCCCAATTGTCTTTAAGTCTAAGCATTTCGCTTGAAAATCCTTTATGGTCATACATTTTATTAACTTCTTCACTAGGTTTATTCAAAAAATCAATAACAAAACCATTTGGAACTATTGAAGAGATCTTTGAGGACATAAAAGTTAATGTCAACTAGGTTGAAGACAAGAAAAAGTACATAAGTCTCCAAGCAGTGTAGAGAGGTGTGAAGACAGTGACTTTGATATCGCAATTGATATTCCTATCTTTACAACAAATGGTTGGTTATGCAATAACACCAAACCTAGACATCTTAGTCGGCGTTAGCTTTAAGCCTTCTAAGTGCATGTGCAGTTCATGCTTGCCACATACATATGTCTATTCAGAAGTATGCTAGAAAATTAGTGACATGACAAAATTGCTCAAGAAGTCGAATTGCCAAATCGTGCGAGAACTAGGTGCAAATGCTTGTATACAGACAGATAATACGCACAGCTGCTCACTCTAGTAAGTGTCGGCGCTGTCAGTAAGCATGTCAATGTTTACAGTTGAATGATCGCACTTGCTGAAATTTCTTACATACATATGTACTAACAACTCTTGCACGGGTAACTTCCATACGAAGATATAGTGACGAGTGTGTGGCACATTGAAATTTACATATCAATTCACCTACGAAGACTACATATCACCCTGTATGTACGTGGAAATTGAAAGCATTCAACATTTTGCACGCGTGACAATGCCACCAGCACAACAAAAACAAGCTTAAGTATAACAACAACAAGTGAGCAGTAACACTACCGTAATGGCGTACAATGGAGCTGTAGAAATAAGTACGAGCTTGACTCCTTATTGCATGTAAGATGAAAAAGGAGTATATAGCTGAGAGAGAGTCCAAGTCCAAGTCAACCGTCCATTGAATTGATTGCCTCTTTGACTCAATACACACATATACTAAGCTATTTGCTTGTCTTGTTGCCTAACGTCTTTTAACATGTCTTCACCATCGCTGCTTCATCGTTTACGTCTCTTCTTGAACTATTCTTCAATTTAACAAAGTCCTCAGCTGACATCCTTATTTGAATTGAGCAACGTTTTCCGTCTGCAATTGATGTTCGAAATGTGTATTCTCCGAAGACATTGTTGGTCAACAAACTGCCAATTGCTGGCTTTCGTTACTTAAGCGTATTTTGATGTCTTTTGCCTTTGCTGCTGTTGATGTTTTTGTTATGCTCGTTGGCACTACTCGGATTGATTGTGTTAAGTAAGTGCGCATTCACACTTAAGCGTCTCGTGTGACCGGGAATGTAGCGAACTGACACTCAGACACTTATACATTAATACTATTAAGTATATATGAGGGATATGTGTTAAAGAATATGTGTCGTTAGGGAAATCGAGCGCTCTACTTGTGGCTAGTAAAAAGGTAAATAAAATTAATTTTCTGCATTATAGTTTCAAAAGTGGTAAAAAGTGTAACCAGGGTTTTACTAATATCCAATGAATCTTTTTCATCTATATAAAGGAATTATATCTTCACAGTGGATCTCAGCACTTTCTCTATTTTCTTGTCAATCAACGCTCACTTTATGCTTTTTTTCTTTACGAATTAGCAAGAGTCTGTAAGAAATGCTGTAGATGTTGTCCTATTATTTAATTCATATCTTGGTGGATCTTGAATTTAACAAGAACAAAAATCCTTTCATATACAAATTGGAGGACAAGATGGAACTGAGAGATACTGTTTCATGTGATGCGATGCATCGTATTTCCTTTTCCATCTCAAATTTCCATTTTAAACCGAAATAACAATATGTATTAAGCTGATTCATAAAAGGTGTTAGAGTTTTTAGGATCTTCTTAGAGGTTTTCTGCACGTATATACGCCAATTTCATCAAATAATGTATCAGACTAAATGAATTTGCCTTCATACAATTTCTTGATTGATTATCGTTCTTGATTACAAGTGCTCTCCAAATACGTAAGAGTAATCTTCTTTGTGCTCTTTCTCACTTTTCCGGTGTATTACTCCTAAAAGATTAGCCATTTTATGGTGTAAAAGCTGGAGAAGAAAGCGAGGGAAAGAGAGAGATAAACATATGATTGAAAGTATCCGGAAGAAAGAGATAGAGTGAGACACCTGATTGAAAATACGAGAAGAAATAGAGATAGATAGAGAAGTTTGAGATCATAAGAAGATAGTGAGAGAAAGAGAGACACCAATTGCATAGTAACATATGAAAGAGAGAGACATATTAAATATCATACAGAAATTACCAATAGAGACTTCAGTTATATAGCCATATCCGTCTTCAATTCTATCCATTGTCTTATGTCGGAACCGATGAGTCTGACTTAGAAATCTTTGTTCTTCTTTGGAGCAAGGGTCAACAAGAATTCTTGCAATATTTTTATCGATCTCTGATAGAATTTCAAAATATTATGAAACGAAATTGAATAATAAATTACATAACATATACATATTAGAATCCTCCTATTTTCCTCAAATTTTTGTTTACCTAAAAATATCTAATCATTTAGACAGTTGCTTAAACTTGTCACAAATACGAAATAATTGTAAATAACTGTATGTACATATGCGATACAAACGCACCAAAGCTCTCAACAATTTTGGTCCCAATACTTTTTCGCAAAACAACAACAATGCTGCACTTAATTTCGGCTGCAATAGCAACACTGCTCTTGAGTAATTTTTCTTCGAGTTTGTGCAAGTGACAGAAACATGAAATGAATTCACCGTTATTAATGCCATCCTGACTTTAATCCCAAAACTTTTGCGGTCTTGTGCTGCTGCTAACCCAATACAGTTGCATAAGCGCTCCCACCTTCAGTTTAATGCAACACTTTTGCAACTCTGGTCAGCAGAGATCCTCCTACGGATTAAAGGAGCAAGAGAAGTGTTTTTATTGTTTTTGTATTGCAATTTATTTTTATTTTTGTTGTTTTTTTGCTTCAATATTTTTTTTTTTGTTTTTCGGTAAACAGTTCAAGTAATGTTTTGCCGTTGCTTTGTCTCTTATTTGCTATAAACTTTACAATTTTCACTTGTTGTTGCTGCTGTTGTTGTGACACATATCTGGCTAAATTTGCGATTACGCATTTATTTGTTTTAGTTTATTGTGGCATACCCAGTTTAGTAAATATAACAAACGGTACTTTGGGTTTTCATTCATTCATTCATTCAATTGGTCAACTGTCACTCCAGCCTGACAAACCTCACAAATGCTATGTGGTAAATAGAACAGGCGAAAGTTGCAAATACTGCAGCAGCAACAACAACAAAAACTTGTTTTGAAAATATTGGAAAAGTAATAAAATAAAGTAACTGTAAAAATTGTTAACATAAGTGTTTGTGGAAAGCCAAATTTAATTCATTTAAGCTGAGTGCTGTTGTAGTGGTGAGTGTGCTAGAGAGTGAAAGAGAGAGGTAACATTTTTATGGCATATGTAAGCTCAAGTATTGAGAAGAAGTACATTTTTGTTCGGGTTATTTGGTTTAATTTCACAATGTCAACTCAAGTGGCACTCAATCAGTCTTTCCAACAGCTCGCCTAAGGGTTTAATTATATTTGTCTGCTTCGAAGAATTTGAATTTTGTGAGAAATTTGAATATATTTGTAAATTTTATGAAAATTTCGCTTAAAAAAATTAATATGAATGTGTAGCAAGAAATTAAATTATACGATTTAATTCGTAATAATCTTGGTACAGGGTTGCCAACTAGCACACAATTTTTTTAATATATTACTTATATAAAATTTGAATTTATACGAAAAAAAATATGTTATGCAAGTTATTAATTTATTTAGTTTTTCGAAAAAAGAAATGTAGAGTTGCCACCTTTTCGTAATTTTTTACAAAAAAGTAAAAAAAAAATATATACATTTCTGTAATTTCTTCACTCCACTACCTTAAAAAAAAGTCCATTCTGTCGCCATTTGTGCAATTCAGCAGGTGTCAGTTTTTGCAATTAAGCATCGGATATATATCTGTTTACAACTTTCATTTATCTGCGCTTGTGTTGGCCGACTGAATGCTGCGCACTGTAGCTGAGGGCCTCGGGTGCTGATGCTGCGCCAATGATAGTTGCCATTTCGCAATGCCATTTCCGACAGTCACCGACGGAAGCATAATTTCCGACAGGCGAGATGAATGACGGCGATGATGACGCTATAATGGCTGCTACGTGTGCAAGTATTTACGTAACGTGATACCGCTGGTGCAATACATGCCATTGAGGAGAGCATACATTTATATTTATATAAATATAAGGTTATGTGTGCCGATAGAAAAGATGAAATAATTAGTTACTCCGATCTAAGCAATTCAGTGTGAGTGCGAGAGTGAACTGTAAAAGTTATTGAGGTTTTGTAGTTGGGTATACTATGATGATGTAGTTTTCTGCCTTGACACTTCACTTGAATGTAGTTATAAGCAATTTTTTGTTCAGAAAGTGAGACCTTTTAAATTAAGATTTTAAATTGTTATTTTGTGACTTTGGAATACCCTTAGGGAACGTCTCAAGTCTGAAACAGATTGGTTGAGAGCTAGAGAATAGAGAGAGAGAGAGACTAGAGTAGCTTTTAGAGAGAAATATAAAAAAGAGTCAATGCATTCCTTGGATATATGATAGATATATGACTTACTCTATATATTTTACTCTACGAAGGTTGAAAAAAGCTTTTTGTCCAATGCACATAAATAAAATAGGAAATGAACTGGCCCTTATATTAAGTTTTGAAGAAAATCTCATAAACCTTTAGATTCTACAATATTATTCAGTATTCAAAGGATATATATTTGTAAGTATGTCAGGTTAAACTATTTTAAAATTTTCTCTCCACCACCAGCTTTTTCACTCATTGTTTCTGGCGCCTATTATTTCCGCTTGTTCATTGTGTTGCTTTCCATTTGTTGCTGTTGTTTACATTGGAAATTGCTTTAGTTGTACTTAATCAGGACGTTCAACTGAAACAGCATAATACACTAAAATACCCGCAGCCTTTGAAGCTTTAAGCGCGCGAGTCGCCGTCTGAATGTCTTTGCGCTGCCGCTGAATGAAATCGCTTTTCCGCTCTTTGTTTGCCTGAACTGCGGCGTGAAAATAGTTTTCGGCTATGCTTGGTGTAGTGTCTCTACAAAAGTAAAGTCGATTTTTTTCTGGTTTTCTCGGTTTATTTGTATTGTTGTTGCTGTTGTAGTGCTTGCCTACTTTATTATTTTGGCAAATTCTATTTGCATACAACAATAATAGAAGACAACAAAAACAAATCGCAATTTTCCAGCAAGCGAAGTCTTTTTATATATTTTTTCGGAAATGTCCTAAGAAGCTTAAATGGATATTCGCTCGAGGTGCGGCCGCAGCGAAAGGGGTAAAACTTAATACTTTCTGTACTGTTTTACTGGCCAATTGTGTTGTTTCCGCTTGCCGCTATTGTTTGTGGTGCCTTATTTTTTGTTATTGTTGTTGTTGTTTGCTGCTTATACTTCTTCCACTCGTTATTTGCTGGTCAGCTCGTCGACTCGTGCGCTGATTGTTTGGCACATTTGCCTCGCCAGTTTGCTTGTTTGGCCGGTTCGTTTGTCTGCTTGTTTAATTTGGTGTACCGGAAATCCTGATTTTCATTGTCGTTCGCCGGAAATGGCATACGCGCGCGCGTTCAACCGAAACAGAGACCGAGGCCGAGGCCGAGCACTAAAACGAAGCAACTAAGCCAGTGATTAAATGAAGGAATGAATGGTGAGCAGCTGAATTGCATTAACGGCGAAGGATGCGATGTGGAAGAACCAAAAAAAAAAAAGAAATAGAAAACAACAACAATAAGCAATTTTATATGCTTTGAACAATAGCACATAAATGAACAATGAAAATGTAATCCATTTTATTGTCTCCCTTACCAAATCAGCAGCCTTTGCCAATCTTCACTCCAGTTGGGTCCAGACCACAGTTAATTTCCTGCAATGCCTAGCCTAACCGCTTTTCCACACGGATTGGGGCAGCATGTAAAATTGAAATTTAATAAGTTCATCAGCGTTTCGCTTGTAATGGAATTTACACGCTGAAAATCGAAATTTGAATTTGAATTTGAATTTGAAAAGCATCCGCCGCCATTGCCAATAACAATGAAATCATTGATTGCCGCTCAGCGCCCATCCGTCCATTGAATATACCCTACAACTTGTTATTGCTTTTGTTGTGCATTTGCGCATTGTACTCGTATTCAAATTGAAATACTTTCGCCTGGCGCGCCACACCACTGAAATGCAAAAGGGAAATGCCTAATGGCATTGTGGACAATTTAAAGTTGCGTGCAACAAATTTTTATTTCCGCCGTTAGTTCGTGCCGCCTCGTTTCAGCCGCATTGATTGATGAATTGTTTAACGTAGTGTGGCGCCATAATTGCCAAAATATTATATTGAAACTGCCATGAAATATAGAATTCTGTTTCGTGTATTTATGGGTTGGCGTTGGGCGATTTGTTATTTCGCTAACGGAAACGCATAATTTCAATGCTGTTCGCTTAGCGGAAGTGATGGCCCTCCTGCACGCTTCTATGATTTTGATTGTGTGATTTCGTTGACATTGAGTGTTGGCACTCACACATGAGTAGTTCGTTTTTGTGCGTGTTTAATGTGTTCAGTGTCATCGAAATAAATGGTTGTGAAGGGATTACAATAGAAGTCAAAAGGGCTTTTTCGGGGATGGTGAAAGAAAATTAGAAATTGATATATGTATTAGTAAAATTCCTAATAAGTATCGAAAATCTATAATTTTTTTGAATAGCACAGGGTTAAGCGGATCTGAGCCTCTATAAATTATTAAAATTTAATGAAAGTATCTCATGTATCTGATATTTTGGTTAGTGGTCCGAGATTCAAGAAAAATCATAAAAGCCCTATTCCTCAACACAAATATCATTGATTTTGTCGATGGAGAAATTCCTGACATTTAGTTTTATCAAAAAGATACGCTAGGTGGCGCTGTGACAGTTTTCTTTTTCAATTTTCATTTAAAGACCTAAACCCGCTTCACAGAAGAATTTATCTTACCAATTTTATAATAATTTGTCGTCAAAGTTAGTAATGAGAATAAACGGGTTTATGTGAAAAAGATTTTCTATGAACTTAGCTGTCGTAGCAAGAATTATAGTATACATTTAGGAGCGAAGAGATACAGCTAAACACCATTTTTTTTTTTCAAAAATAAAAACTGATAAATATTTATTTATAGTTCAAAGTTGCTCAGAAAATTGATATGACAGAAGGCCAATTTAAATCGGATATATAATCAGAGTTCCTTAATATTTACACATTAATATGACCGAAATGAAAATAAGGCATTTTCTCATGGTTCATAAAATATTTGTACAGTCCTTAACTATATACTTCCATTTCTCCAACTAATTGCAACCAAATACAAAATTCTTCTTCATTAAATATTTTGTATAAAAGTTAATTAATTATTTCCTCAACTTTTAAGATTTCCAGGATGTTTACATTAACTTATTAAGAAGCTGCACACAAAATCAGCAAAAAGGTCCTTACGATTATTTGGCATGCTCGATTTTCTACTCCGTCGAAGCAATTTTCATATAATTACTCAAATCCATACATGTAAGGACCCACAGCAACTAAAGGCCAGTGACACATTCGAATCTACGAATCCACGATAAACCATTACAAAGCAACTTATCAAATCTAGCGTATTCGAATGCAGACAAATTTGCTGTGAACATTTCCGTGTTGATTGACATGTGTCAAAATCATTAACGGGTTTTAATTGAAGACCTTGACTTTGCACTAATCCGCCAACAAAACATTATACTCAGTTTCAGACAAACTTATTGCTAATATTGTTATTGCTATTGTTGTTTGGTGACTTAAGTTTGCTGTTGTTGACAGTTATTAATTAGGCGTACAATAAATGCGGTTCAAATAATATTTGAGCAAAATGCCGGCAACCTTTGTGGCATAAGCGGCGATGAGGCATATTTTGGATGTGTATGTTATAGCCAAATAGTGACTGGTTAATCACGTATATATATTGAGACAAATATTTATAGGTCAATATTGGTCCATGGACTACTTCTGTCTTAATTTTGAACAGCTATTGTAACATATTTGTTGTATGAAGCAAGTTAAAGTAAATTCAGTGCCAAAAATAATATTTTTATACTCTCGCAACAAATGTTGCTAAAGAGAGTATTATAGTTTTGTTCACATAACGGTTGTTTGTAACACCCAAAACTAAACGAGTTAGATATAGGGTTATATATACCAAAGTGATCAGGGTGAAGAGTGGAGTTCAAATCCGAATGTCTGTCTGTCCGTCCGTCCGTCCGTCCGTCCGTCTGTGCAAGCTGTAACTTGAGTAAAAATTAAGATATCTTGATGAAACTTGGCACACTTATTTCTTGGCACCATAGGAAGGTTGCTTTCGAAATCGGACCACTGCCACGCCCACAAAATGGCGAAAACCGAAAACACATAAAGTGCCATAACTAAGCCATAAATAAAGCTATGGAAATAAAATTTGGTATGAAGGATCGCACTATGAGGGGGCATATTTGGATGTAATTTTTTTGGGGAAGTGAGCGTGGCCCCGCCCCCTACTAAGTTTTTTGTACATATCTCGCAAACCAATAGAGCTATATAAACCAAACTTTCTGCAGTCACTTTTTTTAGCCACTTCCTAATATAGTCCAAAAATGAAAGAAATCGGATCATAACCACGCCCACCTCCCATACAAAAGTTAGGTTGAAAATTACTAAAAGTGGGTTAATTTACTAACGAAAAACGTCAGAAACACTAAATTTCACATAAGAAATGGCAGATGAAAGCTGCACTCAGATTTTTTTACAAAATGGAAAATGGGCGTGGCGTCGCCCACTTATGGGTCAAAAACCATATCTCAGGAACTACTCGACCGATTTCAATGAAACTTGGTTTGTAATAGTTTGTTTACATCCCAATGATATGTTGTGAAAATAGGCCAAATCGCTTCACAACCACGCCTACTTCCTATATACCAGAACTTTGAAGACGATCTGAATCGTTTACTTTACAATATATAAAGTAAGCACTAGTGAAGATATCGGTGCAGAAATTTGCACAAAAACTATGTTTATAGTGTGGCAGCCCCATTCTAAAAATCGCCGAAATCGGACCATAGGTTTTCAAGGTCCCATATATCGAACATGAGGACCTCGGTGCTTCTAACCTAATATTAGGGTTTCCAACTTTCAATGGACTATATACAATATATATGACGAATATGTGGGTCAAATTGTGTATTATATAATATTAATAAAGTTAAACAAATAAATTGCGAGAGTATAAAATGTTCGGTTATACCCGAACTTAGCCCTTCCTTACTTGTTTTCATTCTCATTAATAGACAATAATCTTGAAATACTTTCACTTCTGAAAAAAATATATTTAGAGCTTCGGTTATGAGTTTAGCTGTCATCTTAAAAGTTTTTGTTTAAGTACATACATACCCTGTAGGAAAAGGTACTAATTTATTGCAAGACGGTCAGTTCGTCTCAAGACTACTTTCAATTTATTAAGGATTAAAAGTACCTTACAAAGAGTCGATTATCTTTCTTCGAATACTTCTTATAGCCGAGAAGTGGTTCAAAGTACCAAAAATATGTTAAAAAAAGAATCTGTCACTTGTAAAGTAGCGGACGCGTCAGAGAATCGACCTTAATATTTAAGCATATTATGTTATATTTTCACTAAGTTATTTCAAAATTTTATATTGACAACTCTTCTACAGTCGAATCTTGTTTTTCTTTATAAAATAGGAAATAAACTAGGAAATAAGTATTGAAGCATACCTTTAGGCTAGCGTGAATTTTTTATTTCCAATTTCCCACCGACCACCTTCAAGTACATATTTGTGCTTTTATGAATTTTGTATTAGACCAATAAACAGCCAGAGAATATTGAAGCGTCATAAATTTGTGTTCATTGTATTCATTAGCCAAGCTAATGCACATCCATTATGCCGAAACATTTTTTATGACTAAAAATAACAATAACGGTTTTGTTTTTATGCTTTTATGCTTACTTTGTTTTTCGCTAGCTCAAAAAAAAAAATAACTCAATGTCTGCGAATTCTGAGTGGTTGTGCCACATATTGCACACATATAAATACCGCTACTTTGAAAACAACCACAGACTTACACAGACACATATAAAATTGGTATAAGAACACATATGAGAATGTGTAAATTAATGCGTAAATTTTTTCCTTCGCAACATGTCCATTTGTCTGGCGTTGTCTGCTGAATTGAGTGGGTGCCACGGCTGTTATCTACTTAACACACCCACACAAATAAATACATATGTGTGTGTGGTGTATACAAATTGATGTCTGCGACTGTCAGTCAATGACTTTTGACGTTGACGTGCTTTCAATAATGTGTCCAGCGAGTGGCAAAAATTTGAGCAAATATGTGTGGAAGAATGTCTTGCAGTATAAATATAATATTTTAAAATAAAATGTAGGCATGTCATTGCAGCATTTGATCTTTCAAGTCAGTATTTTGACAACTTTGACATATGTGAATCAAAGTTGAGTTATTTTTAACATCAAATATGCTTTTGAAGAAGTCAATTTCATGATTAGATAAAATATATTTTATTGTGGTTTATATGTTCTCGAAAACAAATCTAAAAAAATTCTACAATATAGACGATATGTTTTGATCTGAATGGTTACCAAGATATATTTCTTATACTCATGATTGTAATTTTAGTGGTTTTTAATTATTGGTTAAAACTGAGTATTGTAGACATGACCACAGAAATCACCTGACTACAATAGGGTTGTATTAAGTTAGTAAGTTTGTTTGGACTTGAACAAAGGCGGAAGTTTATGCAAGGATCTTTTCATCTCCTACATGTTGCTTCCTCTTGGTACAGTTTTCATAAGTGACTCCCTAGTTCAAAATCATCATAGAATTAGGGTAGTTTTAGAACATGTTTTAGCTATTTATAGGAGATAAGTCTGTTACTATATACTCGATTGGTAAAATCACTGCTGATATACTGCTTGCTGGCTTGTTGGCAGTGGTCAAAAAAAAAGTAGGTGAGCATAAGCCGCAGTACTTTCTAGCACGTGAAGTGTTCACTTAATATTAACTGGAGGAATAAAGCAATTCTTCTACAATGAACCTGTGGTACCTCATCGTATGGAGGACTTATGTGCTATACCGCCTTTGAAGTTTTATTCTTAGAAAAGTATATCTTGTAGAGCCAAAATGTACCCCATTTTTGAGCACCTAATGGATGAAGTCAAAAGATGATGAGAAGTATCAATGTTATATTGACTATCTTTGAGCTCTCTTAATAACTGTTATAGGTTACAACACATTACTATAGCATAAGTATGTATTTGTGTATTTGTAGAAGCAAAAATACATAAAATATAGTACTTAGAGTTCCGTCACGTGCTACTATATGATCTATTTTCCCCACTTCTTTCTTAAGATTTTGTATACTTTTTTGTTTTTCCTCACTGCTGTTTCGACTGCAATTGCTTTAATGACACTACCATATATGGTGTGTAGTGAGAAGGGTCCCTGTATTGCTATTACACTAGAGAGCATCATATTTCCTGCTATCGCCTACACTAGTGGCAATAAACACTTTCATAAAACTTGTGCAACAACTTTGTACAAATCAACATACAAATTGACACACTCGTATATTCTTCTTCTTGACTGGCGTAGACACCGCTTACGCGGTTATAGCCGAGTCCAAAACAGCGCGCCACGTATCCCTCCTGCTGGTAGTTTGGCGCCAATTGGTTATACCAAGCGAAGCCAGGTACTTCTCCACCTGGTCCTTCCATCGGAGTGGATGTCTCCCTCTTCCTCGGCTTCCATCAGCGGGTACTGCATCGAATACTTTCAGAGCTGGAGCACTTTCATCCATTCGAACAACATGACCTAGCCAGCGTAGCCGCTGTTTTTTTATTCGCTGGACTATGTCTATGTCGTCGAATAACACATACAGCTCATCGTTCCATCGTCTGCGGTATTCGCCGTTGCCAATGTTTAAGGGACCATAAATCTTCCGCAAAACCTTTCTCTCGAAAACTCCTAGTGCCGTCTCATCGGATGTTGACATCGTCCACGCTTCTGCACCGTCCACGAACTACATGACAAATTTATTCTAACCATAACTCCCAAAAAAGTTGCTTTGACGGAAAAGTCTAGGGTTAGAAATATATTGTTTGAAAAATATTTCTCTATAATTGTACCGTTAACCATAGACCTTGGGGTCCTGGAATTGTTCAAACCTCATGAAGATCTAAAGATCGGATATATAAATACCACTCGATGAATGATCCAAATCTAGAACCGAGGTTGTTATAAAAGGTAAAGGTAAAGTAAATTCTCGTGTTTATTGAAAAACGATCTCTTAGAATCTGTTGGACGTTTATACTTATTATGTATGTTTATGATCATTTATTCAAAAATTTAGAATTTTTATTTTTGAGGATCTTTGTGATTTACAAAATTGTATATCACAATGCGTTCTGTTCATAACTGAATCGCTTCTTCATATGTATCAACTTCAAACCAAGTAGAGAGCAATTGCTGCTTTTGAAATTTACTCATCTACAAAACGCTTAAAAGTCAACGCAGCATGCATGAAATCCGCTATGCGAAATGAATATGCACACACATAGAACAACAATGCCATCAAAAAGGGGAATCAAATGTGACGCTCGCATGATGCGCAAAATAAAAGAAAAACCAAAATGAAAGCAAAAACAAGGCGAAGCGATGCGAATAAATAAACAAATAAAAGTCATTCATCTTACGCTAAAGAGACAGCCGAGCACAGCCCAGCTAGCTCTTGCTCCAGCTGCAGCGCAATTATGACGCTAAGGCTGTGGCAACAGCCGCCAATTTGCCGTCAACATTGGATGTGGCAACATTTGAAATTGAATTTTGAATGGCATAATCTGCGGTTAGCACTTGGGGCTGCGACTGCGGTTGGTAGCGACGACGACGATGACGGCGTTGAACGTCAAATTTGATGCGTTTATTTATTTGAGAGCCAGGCGAGATGGAGATCAGTCTAAGCGATCGGTTGAGTTGTGGTTGTTAGGTGAGAGGAGTAGGAGGAGGGACCACAAGCTATCATTAGCAGCAATATTGCAGTTATGTCTATCTTTTTTAATATATAGTAAACATAGGAGGATGTCGCGTGTGGCAAGTGTGGCGCGTGACGCTGAAATGGAGCCGTAGGTGGCTGCTGGCTGATGTGCGACTCTTGCTGCAGTGATGCGTTGCCAGTAGACACCGTTGCAGACGTTAGCAACAGACGGTGTTCTTCTGCAGGCAATTTGTATATATGCTAATATATATACAACGGTATATGTATATACAACAACTCCAACAGATGACAGCCAGACGTGCTGCCAGTTAGTTACTTTTTGCAACAGATACTCAAAGGCAAACGTTGCACCCGCTATGATGAATGTTTCAGCGTAAGTTTGTTGCGAATGCCTGTATGAGTTATAAATAAGACAAAATAGCAACAACACAAAGAAATGGGAGCAATGCGCTGCAAATGTTTATTTGACTACCACTTTGCTGACATCTCGGGAAGCTGCCTAAGTACTACATACATGTGTATGCTTATGAATATGTTATTGCAAGCCAAAACCAACAACAAAACAGCGCACACATGTTGTGCGGCATATGGTGAGCGTGCAACATTTCGCCTGAACTGCATGCCAATCACAGCAAGGCGAAGTCTGCGCAAGAGACATACAGTTAAAGAGGCATGCACACATACAAACGCACGCGAAATTATGAGGCAATTGTATAATAGCTGACAGCAGGCTGAGGCACTCCATTGGCATTGTTGCAGCGTAATTGAAACTTAAATAAACACAAATGTTGCAACATTCAAATTTGATGAGACGCTAGCGACTCTATTGAAATGGGGGAGTTACAAGTGGAGTGTGGGCTAAAGAGAAAGAAAGCAAAAATAAAAACAAAAAACAACAAAGCGCACTTGAATAGCAACAAATATAATAGAAGGCAAGTAAAGGAGGCTGACATCAGCGCAACATCATTAAACTCATCCTTGCGCTGTTTTAGAATCCTGTATATATATATTCTCATCTCTACGAAATAGGATTTCAATGCTTTGCTCCCGTTTCCTACTCCATTTTCAGCGCCTTTGTCTTTGCATGCCATGAAATGAGTTTATGCAAAAGTGGAATGTGGCACGGTCGAAGCGACTCGCGTCCGTTGTATCTGTGAAAGCGCCGTTAAATTGCTAACTGCTACAAAAGCTGTGGCATGAAATGGAGTCATTAGAAAGACATAGCCTTGTTGTTGATCTGTGGGTGTGAGTTGAGTAAAAATTTTGTTCAGTGGGTGATGTCGGTCGCAGCAGCAATGCTTTTGTGGGCATTGAAAATAACTTAACTGTACATTTGTAACTTTGTAGGCAGGGTAAATAGGCTTGAGATATGCTCATTCAACTGTGAATGTAAGTAAATTATGTCATCTCAAACACTTCGTGCCAAATGGACTGTAAAAGGATTTTCACGAAATAAATAAGAAAAAATTACTTGAGTGTACTTTAGGTTTGAAACATTAGTAATAATCGGAAATGTTATCAAATTTAATTTAATATTATATAATATACAGTTTTATTTAATATTAAGCTTTCAGACATACCTTTTCAACCCAACATTTTCGATGCAATGACGTTGTTTGGGGTATAAAGGAAATTGTTTAAAGGCAGTAAGATTTTTCTGACAGAGACCTTTACTCGTAACAACGATTATTCTCGTTGGGATTTTAAGTGCATTAAGTGAAGATCAGTTTGCAGATTCATGTGAAAAAATATTCTGTACTCATTTAAGGAGCTATAAGCTTTGGTAATGAAGTCAAAAATACATATTTTTAAAATAGCCAAGGTCAGAGATAATTACACAATTTACTAATTTTTGTCCACTGATACGTCAATTGAGCTCAATTTAGTATATAAATTGTATACAACATTAATAGATATTCTCGCTTTGGCTTCAAAGGTATGTTCATGGAATGAAAATCAGCTATTGATATATCCGATTTCAAACAAAATATGACCAAAACTTAAAGTAGAGTAAATTAATTGAATACATTATGATTATAAATGGGAAACCAGTATTTGTCCTTCGCACTGCCGGGTACTCGAGTAACGATTACCTGTTATAAATTTGTATTACATTTCTTGCTATTTCATCAATAACCACAACCCAATTTCCAGAACAATTACCGTAGAGAAAGTATTACTACTAATTTAACAATAAACACAGCCAAATTTACAGCATGGACAACGACGCACACATTTGTATTCGATTAAAAATTAACGTTGAATAATGAGATTTCTATTTTGTATAAATCGATCTAAATCAGGGCTTTAATCGAGCAAATGCCGGTCAATTGATCAATTAATCATGTGCGAAAAGGCTTTACATTCAATTATAAATATTAGTCAATTAGCTGAGACAATTAAGATGTTATTTAACTTTTCGTGTTTGTTTCTAATCAATAGGGAATTTTTAACAGAGATCTGTCTTTTAGAAGAGGCTTTAAGTGGGTCAATTAGTAATAAATATGTGTTTTTCTTTTCTACTTGACCACGCTACACAAAGATGGCATATGACTTTTACAAAGCTTATTTAAATTCTTTTTGAATGATTATTTAGTAGTTAACTACTGTATCGTAAGAGAAATTTAGAACTGTTAGCGAAAAAATTGCTGAAGTTTCCTTAATTGGAGAAGAAGTCTCTTTGTAAAAGGTATAAATGAATATAATTAAATTTAATTATAATTTGAAACATGTTTGATTCAAATAAGTCAGATTAGAATTATTGAGCAAATTAATAAACTTGAAAAAATGTTAAGAAATTAACAAAACATACTCTCGGCTGTAGAGGTCTAAATAATCTGGTTTGAAGACTCATAAGAAGTTTAAGAAAACTCTTGGAAATACCTAGAATATCTTTTGAGCCCTCATATGTATTAAAAAGATATTTCTAATTAATTTTCTTTCCTCAATAGCATTTAATATAGGAAAAAATTGCATATAATGACAACAAAATAAATGAAAATTTTCTTGGTGAAAAATACTTACTTGTATAGTAAACCAATTTTGGATTTATCAAATATTGAATATACATATCAAAGCATAATTCAAAATTTTATTATTATGAGTGCAAATTTTCGCACAGCTGTGCAACTGTAGCTACACCTGCATTTACTTCACTCTCTACACATTTCAAACGCCGATTCCCTTTCACACACCCTTCATTCGCGCACACACGCGCTCACATTACCCTCAACCATAATTACAGTTATAGCACGTCAACACTTCAACAGCCTGTCGACCCTTACCCCCAGCAACAAACACCTTTTGGCATAGGCTAGGGACTGCAATAACACATTAGCAACTCGGCGGCTACAAAAGCAAACAATAATTATGAAAAGAAAGAAAAAATAACAGTTATACACAACAGAGGGAGTATAATAAAAACAAAATTATAAAATAAAAATAAAAAAATAAAATAAACGGAAAACAATCAGCAAATGTCTGACAGAGAATTTCTAAACATGTTTATTTTGCATTTGTTATTGTTGCACAGCGGCGCTCACACCCACTTTGGCAATTGCCACAATATCCCTGTCGCCCTTCAAGCTTAAAGAGTTAATTTTTTTGCCATTCAAAATGTCAGCTGCTCGTGATAGCTTTCCATTTCGTGCGCTTTTTATTGTTTTCTTCTTCCTCAGGCTCCTATTGCTACTGACACCATTCACACCGTTCGCCGCACAGCGCTTGTGGCATGCTGTTTACACGCCACACGCGTACACATGTGCGGCCACACGGCGGCAAGCGCAACCAAAGTAGCCTGGTTTTATTTAAAATCAACAAATCCACTTCCTTCCTGTGTGACGCAACGCGACAGCAAGGCAAAGTTTAAAATTAGCCGCCTACATCGCTGCTGCTGCTGTTGCTGCCACATCATCGACAATAATGACGCCGAGTGGCATGAAGTAGCAATAAATAAACACACTTGCAATGCGATTGTGTTCTTCTCTCTCCCTCCGCGAAGCGCGCGGCATGTTTATAACTTTCTGATGGTTGACGACTGCCGGCTGTGCTGTTGTCGTGGGACTTCCAGTCAACATTAGCGCTGCAACATGTGTTTAGCAACATTTAAATGTTTCGCCTCCATTGTGTTGCACATACTATGGACTCTAGGGTGATTCAAAAAAAAAAATAATTTTTTTTTTCTTGCAAACAGGCTTAAAAGTTTCAATTCAACGTAAGAAGATGTCAGTTAAAATTTTAGCCCTTAATATTAATATTAAGACTGTCCGCATCGCGTTTTTCTATTTCCCGTAAGAATAACATGGAAAAATTATTCTCTGCACTTTTTGAATTTTATTGCTAGTCTGTCATGTATTATAAAAAAGAGACTTCTACTTGTCTTTGTAGAGAATTGAACGCTCTACAAAAAAGGTCTCCTATAATTTTTTGAGAAACCTAATAGTTTACAAGTTATTCAAGACCAAAGTTTAATTTATCGAAAATTTTAAGGTTTTTGATGCATTTCAGCGAATTTGTTAGTTTTATTAGAACAAATTACTCAAAAAATGTATGTTTATCTGAAATTTAGTTTCTTAGACAATCATTGATAATAATTTTTTGCAATAATGCGACTAGTGAAACTCTTTGAAATAATTTTTAGCATCAATTAGCTTCAAAATCATAGTTCAGCTTTTTTGTTTAATCTAAACACAAACAATTTTCTTTAATCATCTGAAATACTCACAGAAGGAATATATTAACTAACAATTGGTTTTGTTTGAATAAAAAAATGTATTTACTTTTTCAAGAATTGTTTTTAAAATTATTTAGTCTAATGTAATCTAAGTTAATATTGCTATTGAAGATTTTTTTTTAACAATCTGGATAGCGTTGACGATGTTCTCGAACTACCTGTAACAAATACTGTAGTTGCTTCTCATCTTTCTTTCTGATCGGTCAATCAATAATGAAATAATTTTTCACCCATAATTTTGAGAATTTAAATGAGTTACATCAACTTTTAGAACATTTACAAACTATTGGATGAACAGAAAAACAATTTAACATGATTTTTATTTTCATAAAAAAAATGTATAATAAATTTTTAGACTATTCGATTTTTCTTCGGATGATTACCGAGAATTATTATCAATGATTGTCTAAGAAACTAAATTTCAGATAAACATAAATTTTTAGAGTAATTTGTTCTAATAAAACCATCAAATTCGCAGAAATGCATCAAAAACCTTAAAATTTTCGATAAATTAAACTTTGGTCTTGAATAACTTGTAAACTATTAGGTTTCTCAAAAAATTATAGGAGACCTTTTTTGTAGAGCGTTCAATTCTCTACAAAGACAAGTAGAAGTCTCTTTTTTATAATACATGACAGACTAGCAATAAAATTCAAAAAGTGCAGAGAATAATTTTTCCATGTTATTCTTACGGGAAATAGAAAAACGCGATGCGGACAGTCTTAATATTAATATTAAGGGCTAAAATTTTAACTGACATCTTCTTACGTTGAATTGAAACTTTTAAGCCTGTTTGCAAGAAAAAAAAAATTATTATTTTTTTTTTGAATCACCCTAATGGACTCATATGTATATTTTCACATTAGTGGGAAAGGGTGCAGAGTGATTTGTTTAGAGCACGTGTTGGAATATTTTAAATTATATTTGAAAATAATAACGTAATCATATATACATAGGAAGGAGTTGAGAAATGAAAGCGACAGTATTCGTTGGTTAGAATGAATATAGTAACCACTCAGCCAACATTGGTGATAGTTACTGTGAAGGCTTCAGTATGATTGTAGAAGCTTGAATGTTTTAATTTGTTCCTCTCCTAAGACAGCTAAAGGTCATTAAACATGTGATTATTATTCGGTGAGACATAGATGCGAATGCCCTTCCAGGCAAAATCCAAAGTCATGGTAGAGGATAGGTTATGTTTCATGAATGATCTCATGAAGAAGAAAAATATCCAATTTGAAGCTTGTTGAAGGGGGAGGGATTAGGACAGGATCGACCTTTTTAACAGATTTGCTTACCCAAGATAATTTATTGGTCGGACGATATCAACTACCACTATACGAACGGAGGGAGATCTTTTCGGAGTAGAAATAAATATACAACAGCTTTGGATATGTTTTTCATATAACTTGAAGTATCCTGTAGTATTCTTCTCACTTGGATTCTGAGATAATTCGACCTCGACCTAATTTGTACTTATATTAGATCCTTTTCCCGAATCGTTGCTTACAACAAGTACCCCATAGGGCATATTATATCATAATCTTCCTTTCTTAAAAATATTCTGCATTCGTTCTCAATTACTCTTAAGTGGAATTCGCGCTCAAATCTCAAATAAGCTTGTGTTTGCTTAGCTCAATGGCTTGGGGTTGATTTGAGCTTAAATGCTTGCTTAAATTGTGTTTGTTTTGCTTGCACTTTTCTAACTCTTCTGTTCGTATTAAAGAATCTACTATACTTGTGGCGTGTGGCATTTTTTGCAAGTGAGCTCAAGCATACAACCCGGCTCTGTCGAATTCACCGCATTCAGTTGCTTGTCAACATGTTGAGTGTGCGTTACGAGAAGCGGGTGATTTATTCGCAGTTGAGTCATAAACTCGTGTTATATGTGACTGATTTTAATGAGTGTGATATAAAGTATAAAACACAACAATTTCAATTTCGGCAGCATGAAGACATGTGTATGAACATTTCTGGAATTTTAATTACCAATTACGGAATATTTGCGTGCGACAATTATGCTATTTATAATCAACAAAGTTTCTTGTAAAATATCTTTTTAAGAAGCAAATGTGTAGTGAAAAAATATCATGTAGTGGTTCTTTGTCTTGGATCTGAAGGTTTCTGTACCAGAGAAACCTAAATATGTATGAATCAGAATATTAATCTTTGAATAAAATATTCCACATATTCATACTGTATTCTGTATAAGTCTAATTTTACTTGCCTACAATTAGGCGCATTGTTGAATAAATTATGTGTTTTAAGGCCTTATTTTCAAATAAAAGGTGTTGCAATTAATGTATGAACTTTAAATTCCTTTCGGGAAATCTAGTAACTAAAATAGGCCAGTAAAACGAGATATTATTGAGATAATTGAAATATGAGTGCTTAGATAAAACTCCCGAAAAAATATTTGAGAAAGTTGAATAGTGTATATAAATTTTTCCAATAAAAATATCTCAAAATTTATTGATGAATGCATTAATTAGTCATTCATCTCAAATCGAAAATACATTGTCAATGCAAATACAAATCATTTTCGTTTACGTTCGTTGCTCCCACATTTTAAGCAAATATTTGCATTCCCATCGATAAAACATAATAAAAACCCAATTATTGCCAAAATATTCATTTATGCTTATAATTTACCCAATCTTCTCAATTTGCTCCCTTGTTGTTGGCCAAAGCAATAAAATCTATAATAAACTATTCTCTCCCTTATTTCTAGTGCACTTACAGTTTGTCACACATCATGAAATTGACGAATAAATGAACCATTGAACCGGCAAATAAGGACCGAAGGGAATACTTTGTTGAAATTTGAGTAGACAATTACTTGTGATGAGAAAATAAAACACCAACAACAACAACTGGGGGAAAAAGTGCAAACAAAAATCACAGCGCTGAGAAAGCAAACGAATTGGCAACAAAACAAACAAAACGCCAAAAAGGACCGAAATAATCACAGTTTGCACAGATAAAGCAAATACAAAATAAACTAAAGCAAAAACAAAAAAATAGAAATAAAAACAACAAAAAACACATTAAATAGTGCACACAAGCAGCGAAGAGACAACGAACATCTGCTTTCAAATATAAATGAGCAATGCTGCAAAAGCGATGGGATTTTATTTTGAAATAGTGAAGGAGTGGCCAGCAATTGACAGCTGAACAGAGTGCAAAATGAGCAGAAACGATTGTTATTGTTGCAATGTGTGTGCATGGAATGTGATGAATCGGACAAGTGCCATTTTTCTAACAAATATTATGAGTGAAGCTTTTTGCAACAAAAACTAAACACTTTATATGAACAAATCAGAGTAGCGAAATGGAATAATATAAAATAAAATAAAATAATATAAAATAAAATAAAATGAAATAAATTAAATAAAATAAAATAAAATAAAATAAAATAAAATAAAATAAAATAAAATAAAATAAAATAAAATAAAATAAAATAAAATAAAATAAAATAAAATAAAATAAAATAAAAATAAAAATAAAATAAAATAAAAATAAAATAAATATAAAATAAAAAAAAAATAAAATAAAATAAAATAAAGTAAAATATAAGTAAAATAAAATAAAATAAAATAAAATAAAGTAAAAATAAAATAAAATAAAGTAAAATAAAGTAAAATAAAATAAAATAAAATAAAGTAAAATAAAATAAAATAAAAATAAAATAAAATAAAATAAAATAAAATAAAATAAAATAAAAATAAAATAAAATAAAATAAAATAAATTAAAATAAAATAAAATAAAATAAAATAAAATAAAATAAAATAAAATAAAATAAAGTAAAATAAAGTAAAATAAAATAAAATAAAGTAAAATAAAATAAAAAAAATCTAATTAAATTGTAATAAATATGGTTAAATTGTAAATAAGATCTTAAATAAATTAAAGAAGAAAATTATGAATTGAAAAAAATATGAAAAAAATTAATTATTAATTATTTAAATTATATAAAATATATTTTTTTGAATTACTGTGAAAATAAATAAAATTTATTGAAAAATATAATAAATATGAAATTAATTGAAATAAAAGTGATATCACTTCACAACCCGCAAGCCATAAACATTTCAAAATTAAATTATTGAACAAAAATAAAATAATTGGGTTTAATATTAGACCGCACGAAACGAAAATAAATCAATTTTAAATATACGCTATAAATAAAAAAATTTACAAAATTAATAAAATTTATCTTTACAGATTTAAACGACTTTCTATAAACTGAAAAATAAACTCAAAACAGCACATACTTTATATATGTGTACCATATATATTAAGTCAATGTACATATGTGTGGTAGAGTTGCAGTGAAAATTGAAAGTGTTTTGCGGCAGGAAATTATTAATAATGTGCGCGTTGTGGCCGCAGATTTAAGCTAATTAATTTGTATGCGCTTGCAATAGCTTACAATATACTGCAATTACAACAAAAACATCAACGACAACACAAAGCCTGCATTAGCTGCAGTAACGAATTTTGTAATTACAGCAACAACAACAGCAAAAAATCAACAGCAATTATCAGCAGAAAATCCATAGTAGGGCAACGGATGCAACGCATCTGTCAGCGCACAACGAAGGCTGGGCTGCATTTATTAGTTGCACACCGCAGAACCATAATCAGCTGCCTGCCATAACGCGAGCGCGACGACGCGAAGACCACATAATTCAAATAAAACACGCATCCGCCACACAGAATTATCAGCGGCGGAGCAGACGGTAGTGCATCTATATGTGTGGCAAAAACATGCAACTGCATCCGTGTCTGTGTGTGTGATCGGCGGAAAGTGCGCAAAGTGAAATTTGTGGCATTTGAATTTCGCAAATTGAATATAACAGCAAAATTGCAGCAGTGTGGCATGCAACAAAAAGTGTTGAACGCGCGCGTGTAAACAGTGTTGTCTTAAATTATTATTTGTGGCAATAGCAATTTAAGATTCCAACCAAAAGGGACCAATAAAGTGAATGTGATTTTTTGCTTGCAGCCGAGTGCCACGTCAAAACAAAAGTGCGTGTATCCGTTAGCTGAGTGTAGTCATCCACAAGAACACATATATACACCCAACTAGAAGTAAAGTAAACAAAAAACTATCTTAACACGTCCGTCGCGTCGCTAACGCAACTTTCGCTCGGTGTCCGTGCGCGCGCCGCGTCTCGTCCGCCTGCTGGGCGTCTGTCATAAAATATCAATTTGTGATTTTTCAATTTTGCCGCCGACAGATAAACGCAAACGTGCTGCCACAAGAGGCGCGTCGCGTTGCCCGCAATATCCCGGGTGCGCTCGATCATTTATTAGCCGCATTAGACGTGCCACACATACTAACTAAGTAGCGGCGGTGTAAGAAAACTAATAATTCGTCTAGTGAACGCGTGTGGCAAGTGCGAAAAAATAAGCATATAAAAACAAAAACAACAAATACATATATAAGTTATATACAAACACGTTTGTATTTGCTTTGCGGTGCGTATTTGAACCGCTGCGGTCTGTGGCAACATTGCGGTGAAACGTGCTCGCATTAGCTTAAGCCGCAATTGCCAATACACAAACAAACAACAAGAACATACGTAATAGCATACGTTTACACGCCGCTTAAGCCATTCAATTCATTCAACAACTTGACTTTGCTTGACTCTTGGCCAAGGCATACGAGCCACCTCTACTTCCTGGTCTCCGCATCTACTTGCTTGCGTCGCTTGATTGAAACGCTTCTTGTCTATTGCGGTGCAGTGAAAACGACGTGCCACCAAGTGTTTGCTTGTAATTTGCGGTCAATGAAATTGCCTCTTAGCCGAGCCCTTGGCGGCTTCATGTCGTCGTCATCGTCGTCGTACGCCTCCGTTGCGGTTTCCGCGTTATCGCCGTCATCACAGACGCTACACGCCTGCCAGTGTGACGCGCGTGCGGCGAAGATGTCAACGTCGCAGCACACACACGGCAGCTGCACGACGCGCAGCCAGCGGCAAGTGCGCTGTGGCAACGGGATTAGCAATTTTACGCAGTGCTTAATTACTTGCGGACTGCTTTTGCTCTTGGCTGCCGGTAATGGTAAGTCCCTTGACATTTTTCCCACTAACTACTTATGTGCGCTGGAAATTTAATGCTTATCGATTTTGTTTCGCAAATTCTGCGAAAGAATACTTAATGTTACTATCTTTCGTAATTAAATACTAGGCGAAAGCCAAGTCTCTTCGTTTTATATAATTTTAATGTGAATAAGATATATATATAATAGATTTAATTGAAAACAAAGAAAAATTTAAACTTCAATGTGAGCGGTAACGAAGCAGCCTAATTGATTTAATTTGTATTTATTATGTAATATTATAGTGTCTAAAAGTGGTATAAAACTTTAAGACTAGCTAAGGAACTAACTAACTTTGTTGTTGTATTTTTGTGTACATTTTTTTATAAGAGAGCGGCGGTCAAAATTAGCGACCAGAGAATTGGCGAATCGAAGACGGTTATTATATACTAAAATATACTTTATAGGAACTGTTTCAGAATGAAAACGATTTGGATATTATTATAAACACCATTAAGTATTTCGGTATTGTTAAAATCCCCACTGTCTTTCTTCCTTTCCGGATGTGATATGTAGTCTAATTGTGTTTCTCAAAATTATAATGGGTATAGGAGAACCGTGCGCCACATTAATATTAAAACTACTAAAGAACATTTTCGAAACAGTAGTTACAGTTATAGTTCATATCATGTCTTCGAACCGTATACCAAATATAAGGATATCTGTCTTGGCGCTTGACTTTGTAGCGATCGATAAACATATGAGGTATCTTTAGAAAATTTATTATTATTGCAGGCTCATGACATTGACCCATCCGTTTCTCTACTCATCATACAATCAAGGATTTTAATAATGTATTCTTTTTTATGATCCATTTCGAGGTTCCCTACTTTTTTAAAGAAAAAGAAAAATTGATTGGGTGATTATTGCCATTCGAAAGAACATTCTTTGATATTTATTTTTTAAATATTATCTCTTTCAAATGTTGGATGCGGCTACATCTCAGATGAGTCCAATTTCCATTGAGTCCAATTTTCGACGAGTCGTTTCAGCATTTCGACTGGTAACTGGCGAATTGCATGCGTGTTGTTTTTCTGCAGGGCCTGAATCGAAGCAGGATTGTTCGAATAGACTTCAGACTTTACATATCCAAACAGGAACAAGTCAAACGGTGTGATATCACACAACCTTGGTGGCCTAAAACGGGAAGTTATCCGCTCACCGAAGTATTCTCTCAATAAATTCATTGATTGATGCGAAGTGTGGGAAGTGGCGCCGTCTTGTTGAAACCACATGTCGCCAAAATCGCGAGCTTCAATTTCTGGCATCAAATAGTCGGTTATCATGGCGCGATAATGGTCTCTATTGACGATTACATTCTCATCGGCATCATTTTAGAAGACATATGGACCGATGATTCCACCGACCCACAAACCACACCAAACCGTTACTTTTTATGTATGAAATGGCAGCTCTTGGATCTCTTCAGGTTGCTTGCTTTTCGTCCGAAATGTGACAATTTTGTTTGTTTATATACTCATTGAACCAGAAATGGGCCTCATCGCTCATCGCGTCGACGGAATCTTTCAAGAGCCCATAGAGCGAAGGGATGTCGCTTGGTAAGGTCGAGCGGCTTCAGATCTTGCACAAGCTGTATTTTGCACGATTTAAATTTAAGATCTTGACGTAAAATGCGTCAAGTCGTTCAATACATCAGTGCGAGTTGCTGCGAATCGACTCTCCACGGTCTTCGAGTACACTCTCAGTTCGGCTGCTATGTTTTCGTCACTGCTGGATGTGGTCTGCTCAATCGAATATTATCCAAAAATAAATGCTGGGTCTCAAGATGGGTGATGGTGTTGGGAATAGTACGCTTAGTAGGCCGATTATGTTGACCATAAGTTGAGCGAAGCGCGTGAATTTTCGTAATAAAGTTTAACTATTTGTAAACGTAGAATCACTCTTGCCAACAGGTGCTACTATGGACTAAGTAGGCAATTGAAAAGTAAAGTCCTCTCTCGACGAACAAAAACCAAACTCTACAAGTCTCTCATCATTCCCGTCCTACTTTACGGTGCAGAAGCGTGGACGATGTCAACATCCGATGAGACGGCACTAGGAGTTTTCGAGAGAAAGGTTTTGCGGAAGATTTATGGTCCCTTAAGAATTGGCAACGGCGAATACCGCAGACGATGGAACGATGAGCTGTATGTGTTATTCGACGACATAGACATAGTCCAGCGAATAAAAAAACAGCGGCTACGCTGGCTAGGTCATGTTGTCCGAATGGATGAAAGTGCTCCAGCTCTGAAAGTATTCGATGCAGTACCCGCTGGTGGAAGCAGAGGAAGAGGGAGACCTCCACTCCGATGGAAGGACCAGGTGGAGAGGGACCTGGCTTCGCTTGGAATAACCAATTGGCGCCAAACTGCCAGAAGGAGGGATGCGTGGCGCGCTGTTTTGGACTCGGCTATAACCGCGTAAGCGGTGTCTACGCCAGTCAAGAAGAAGAAACGTTGTTCAGGCGTAAGTCTTTTCATGATGAAATGCCAAAGAATACTGAACATAAAAAATAATATGACAACTTGACACAATTTTTGAAAAATTACCTCTACTTGAATCAACCTATATTTGTTATTTTATATTATCTTGGTAGTAAAAAGATTTCGTGCCGAAAATCAGTGATGAGATAGAACTCAATCTGGTTGATGTATTACGTATATATCGGCCTTTCCTTACTTATAAGTCTGTAGAGATGCAGAGTGATCCTGAGAACCTGTAAGGTGATCTGAAGACTATTATTTGTATATACTAACGAACCTTCACGAACTAAATATCGAACATTTCTGCACATCGCCCTCGTACAGGGTGCCGCCATTCAGTAAATAGTTTTGTAAGTCATGTGTAATTCCGAATATTTTCTTTAGGATTTGAAATATTTCTCAGAGCCACAGTGTATTAGAAATATATAATCATGATATATTATCATTATTTTCTATTTAATATTAATATTAATATTACATACTATCTGAACCACAGTGTGAGCGTGCGAAAAGTACACTTAATTATTGTGGCGAACAAATTTGAAATAACACAGTGTTTATGCACAATTAAACTTTACGGTGAATAAAAATTTATTATGAAAATCCACAGAAATTTGGTTACGAATTTAAATGACGCAGCTGTTGCCTTATCATAGTCAAAAGTTCAAACCAAAAATATTTGGTAAATTGAAATTGCTGCAAATGCACATTAAAACATTGTAAAAATACAAAAAACAATAACAGCAACAACAACAACATTGCGGCATTGGTTAGCCGGCTAAATCTGCAATAGAATTTGTGTGAAATTATTTGCTTTGGCAATTGCTGCTGCTGTTGTTGTTGTTATTGCAAGTGTTTTATTGTTTTTGTTGCTGTTATCATTGCAACAAATAAGCCTCAGTAAATTACGTCCAGTTATGCGTCTACAGCTGCGGCTAGTACAACAAAGCATGGAAAGCCGGCGCTCCACAAACGGACACGGATACGAGCGGCGGCAATGGCTCGGGAGGCTCGAGCAGTAAAGCTCGTTGCTGTGGGAAATTAATCACGATTATAATTTAAGCTGAATTATGAGCTAAAGCTGCTAAACAACCAGCCAAGCAAACCGAATAACAACAACAGCAACAATTCAGCTCAGCTAAGGCATGCCACAGTGCCGCAAGCTAGCCCAACAGCTCATACAACAAAATCAACAAGAACAACGAGCAGCCTTTATCGTTCACCACGAAGTTCTGGCGCATCGCATAAACGCCGCTCGAGTGCGCATTGCATTGCATTGCAATAGTAGTTTTTGTTGTTGTAGTTGTAGAATCGAAACAAAAATCTGCACAAACACAAACAAATGTTAAAGCAAACACATCAAATGCCAACAAAAACAAAAGCGGAGAACTTTGTTGAATTCACAGTGTTGAACATAGAAAAAACTAACAGTATATACAGTTATAGTAACAGCATTTTATAAAAACAAAAGTTATCGTAAAAAAATAAAAAAAATCTCTGCTTGCCACCCCATTCAGTTGGACAGCGGTCTCCAGAGTGTTTCAGAAGTTCAATTTTTAGTTACTTTTTATTTACTAACTGTTTTCGCCCGCTCGCTTGTTTTATCATTTCGAAGTGTGGTTGTATTTCCAAAAATGTTGAAGTGCTCATACAACGATAGAAAAAACAGGACTACTCTTTGAGTTTTTTCATTTAAGTTTTAAACGTTTTTCAAGTTGCTTAAGCTTAACTACATATTATACTCGTATTTATCTAACGGGAGTATCCACTTAACAAAAAAGTTATTATTAAGCACTATTTATTATAATATTTTATTAGTGATTCTAAAATAGTTCGCCATTCAAAAATATATCCAGACCAAGTTAGGATACTTTTAAAAAATCGTATCTATGGAAAAATCTATCGAAATGGATGATGTTTCTTGGTTCCATTTCAAGTAAAATGGTCCGAATTGAATTGTTGGTGGTATATTTGAAGATGTTATTTGAAGCACTAGAAGCAAGTTTTAGGACGATTAATATGTGATCCAAGATGGCCGAAAGATATCGCAGCCATTATCAGACTAACAAAGAATACATTGGTCCGATCGTTAGATGAGTTGTTTTGAAAACGTGCGAGAAAGGTTTATGGTTAGTCTTTTCATTAAAATCAACATTCGGAAACAAAATTTCAATTCTTAGAACATTGTTATTTAGAAGAATGTTTCTTGAAGTGTTTATTGACAATAGGGCGAGATAAGTGAGCTTTTAAGGTCTTTTGCCTTATCCAATATATAAAATCAGTTTGAAATAGATAGTGAAACTCAGTCCTTCTTGCTATTCTTCTCTTGTCATTAACGGGTATATCCGAAAGAGAAGAAACCTTACTCAGGGTTACCTCTGAATTTTAATTCTGGGAATATATAAAGTTGAACCACAGTTTCTCAACAATTTTCGTCAAATTCTGCGATTATCTTAACCCTTAAACGCCTGGGAGTTCCTCCAGGAACCAACCACTATTTTTGCAAATTGTTCATGTACAAATATGTATTTTTAAATTTTGTTCAGTCGCCACTTTTGTATGAGCTTTGTAGTCATTTACATTTTGACTTGAGTAAGAGTGCAGCAAAAAAATAATTTAAAAAAAATGTACTTTCAAGTGACTAACAGTGCTGGCAGTCCAGTGGTTTTAGGAGATCGAGCACGATGACCACATATCAATAAAATGTGGATCATTGTAAATATATATATTTAAAATGTATTTCTCTAATGAGCACCTAGTGGTTCCGTCCTTTGAATAAAATAAAATACTCTGTAAAATCTAAAATAATAATTTTCTAATAAAAATTGTAGAAAAAATGTTGTTTGTAACTGACAATGACAATACATATCAAAATTTTGAGTGAATCGGAGTTATCAGGCTTTTAATTATCAAGAAACTCCTGGAATATTATTGATGATTACAAAATGGAAACTATTAAAAATGTTTTTAATGAAATTTCTGATTAAATTTAATATAATATTTTTGCAAATCAAAAATATTTTATTGCCATTTTATTTCTAATTTATCCCGTTTATTGTTTTTGAAAGTATTCTCTGTCTATTTTGTCATGTTTTCTCTTCCATTGTCACTGTCAATGCCTTCGGCTATTGCTCAGCATTTATAGTTTACAAGCACTTAGTTGTCAATGCATTTGTATGTTTTCTTCAATTTTATGGGCACTTTGACAAAGTGTCAGTTGTGGTATGTTTACACCTCACTTCGTATGGGTTTCTCCTTCACTTCACTTATACCACATATAGCATGCGATATATACATACATAAATATGTATATAAGAATGGTGTGGGAGCACTCAACCCCTTCTAATGCATTATACAAATATATGTTTGTCTGTATGTCTGTTTATCTGTATGGCCTACAGCTACACGAATTGCAGTTGTGTTCAGCATGAAATTGTACTATAAAAATTTATTATTATGTTTTTGATATGTTAACAACTTAAGAGTTCGACAGAACTTCATTAGCGAACTCTTTGACTTTGTGTCGAAAATGTACTTTTGAACTAATAGAATTTCTTATGTCTTCAGAAATGTAATTGAACGAAATAACTGCATTGTTGTTGTCAATATAATGTCAACAAAACTATCAAAAGTACAATTTTCGGTGGGAAAGGAAAGGAAAATGAGGAACCCTGCAGGAAATTTGGCTTT
The DNA here is from genome assembly GCA_031772095.1 of Zeugodacus tau. Taxonomy (NCBI): domain Eukaryota; kingdom Metazoa; phylum Arthropoda; class Insecta; order Diptera; family Tephritidae; genus Zeugodacus; species Zeugodacus tau. Next base: position 77,708,218 of record CM062649.1, read on the forward strand.
TTCTCACTAAACTAAAAGTAGGAAGTCCGACTTTCTTTCACTAAACTAAAATTTAAGAAGTAGTATTCCCACGAGAGTCGAGTCTTCATTACTAGAATGAAACTAGACTTATGCTTACTACTAAACTAGACTTTATGGCAGCAATCAAAATTAGTTGGGCCGTTTTCTGTTAGTACAATAAAGTCAAGTAGATAATCAGTAGGTAATACAACATGAATCACTCATTACAATTTAGATAAAACTTTTCAGCTTTAAATTTCTTAGAATAATATGTAAAATATTATTCAATATTTGAGTGAGTTAATTAAAATCTTTTCACATCCAACAAATTTTCCCACAGGGCCTCATTTGATTACTATCCACTCTATAGGATTTGAAAATTCCTTTATGCCATTTGAGAGAATATTGAAATAACTACTTACATAAATGGATATCCATCTAACAAATAAATGTTTCACTCTTTCATTGAAGTGTCTTGCTGATTGTGACATGCAAAGTAACTTAATTTAAAAGATTTTCATTGCAGTTGAACTCAAAGTGCATTTTTCTGTGTGTTTTATTTCGAAAGCTCGAGGGTGACAATTTGTCACTGTGATGTTCTGTTTGTGACATAAATTCACTCTTTATTATTTGTTAGTTGAGTCTTAAAATAAAATGTTGGCATACAAAGAGCTTTCTCCAAATAAATAATTCTTAATGCATAAATGTGAGATGGAGGAATATCATAAAAATATAATTCTTCCTTCTCCTTTCGGCGGAATTTATTTTTATGCGTAAAGGTATAATGTATTATCAAAATGTTTTTTTTAGAAATCAAAAGGTATAAGTCTCTATTTCAACTTTTCATTTTATTCTGATTCGCTCAGGAATATAAAAATATGTTTTTTTCTACCGATTCTAACATTGAACATCAAAAGAAAAGGCTCTCTTAAAAATCACGAACATTGAATAATTTCGGGTTCGATTGCTTAAAAATATGATCGAAACGAAATTCAGAACGTTTGAATTACAGGTGGTATGAAAGCTACGGTTATCATCTATTAGTATACTTTAAAAGACCATCTAGATGAGGAGATCTCCAGTATATAGAAAGTGTTGTCTTCTAATTAAGGTGAAGGTCTGATGAGCTGTCTTGAAGGTCTTTCAAGACTATGTGATCGAAGCTAATGATGTTCTGTTATATGTAACTAAGATATTACACTTCCAATATGTCTTTCTAAAATAGTGTAACCAGGGGCCACACTTGATGAATTGCTAAATTGGTAAACTCTATGTCAGAACCTTACCACTATAAATATCGTATGAATATCGGCGTGAAAAGTACACCATACATACACACATTGGTACATTCACACCTAAGCAAACAACCACTTGAGTCCGTAAAGCATCGAGACCACTTGAGAAACGATGTGTGAAATTGATGTTATATTTTTTGTTATTGTAGTTGATGTATGATGGATGATGGAGAGAGAGAGATGGCGCACTATCGTCGATTCGGCTATAACCGGCTAAACGGTTGCAACGCCAATCACATACATACATACAGTTGATGTATAGCATTGCTATAGATGACAACAGGCGATGCAACCTTTTAAATGCCTATTTGTCTGGCTTGCATGTCCAACTGTCTGCGGCAGCAACAGCAACAATGCATTTGTACCGCTTAATGGGTGACGGAGCGAAAAGTCAATGCACATTTGACATTCAACAGTGACACTGATGGGCATGCGTACACTCACACACACAGATAACAACTGAGAAAATGTGCGACACATAAGTGGATATACAAATGATAGATCTGTGTGTTTCCAGAGTTTTGCACTCGCTTCCAGAAAGGTTCGCCAACTTCTACTATTCCTCCTACAATCTGTTATTCACTGGCTTCTCGCTTCCAATGTCGCCGGTTGACAGGCATCCTATAACGGCGGCGTACATCAATATTGTCGGCGTCAATAGCGTTCACAAGTTGACATTCATGTGTGCGCTGCAGCGGTGTAATGTCATTGTACATTAGAAAAAACAACAACAACAGCAACAACATTGGCTAAGCTAAAACAAACTAAGCGGAGAGACCGCATTGTAGGCGCTTGACATTGAAGCATTCAAGTGCCAAGGGCACTTAGTAATTTTCAATGTTAAACACACAAACAACAACAACAAGCAAGCATAAAGAAGAACGAACACTCAATGCTTTCACAAGCGATAAGATGAATTAACCCTAAAGTGGCGCATTGCAAACACACATACAAGTACATGTATGTAAGTGTGCGCGCTTGCATTGCTTAGGCGTTCTTCTCGCGCTGCAACCCTTCTCAAGTGTTAACGACCGTGTTCGACATTCTTATGTACATTTATATTTATAATTCTCATTTTTGTTGTTGTGGCACTCACTCCACACTTCCCTCCCTCACTCACTTGCCTTCCACTTGCGCTGGCGCCCTCTCAAACAGCAAACAAACTACTCAATCTCCGTTTCTTTTTTTTCAACTCCCGACATTCACCTTTATTTCAATTTTCTTCAATCTTTCTGCTGCTGTTTCTCTCTTCCTCTGCCTTCTTATATTGCTCACAGCTGCGTCGTCGCGTCGCGCATCTATTATAGCTGAACATCCATCTAATCTGGCACTTGAATGTCGACGCCGGCATCGGTTTTCACGTTCGTCTTGGCATTGATTGAGCTGTAGTTATTTATTGTTGTTGTTATTGCTGCTGTTGTTGTTTGACATTTTTATTGCCTTTATTAGGTGAACTCACGTTGTAAAAGCTGTCGTCACCGCCGTCGACGAGACATTAGTGCGTAATGCCAGGAGAGAAGGGATGCTGGGGCATGAGCCGGCAGCCCCATATGTTGTGTGTGTAATACATTAATGTTTGCATGTATTTGTAATAGATTCCTTATTCGTTCTTAATTTCTTTGTTTTCGTTGCTTGTAATTAGTATTAAATCAAGTCATGAGGTACACGTGTGTACATATGTACGTCTATATGTAGATTAGCTTTTGTGCCCTTGAATATTCTTCAAACTAAATTACATTCTTCTTCTTAACTGGCGTAGAAACCGCTTACGCGGTTATAGCCGAGTCCACAACAGTGCGCCACGCATCTCTCCTTTTGGCGTTTTGGCGCCAATTGGTAATACCAAGTGAAGACAGGTCCTTCTCCACCTGGTCTTTCCACCGGAGTGGAGGTCTCCCTCTTCCTCGGCTTCCACCAGCGGGTACTGCATCGAAAACTTTCAGAGCTGGGGCACTTTCATCCATTCGAACAACATGACCCAGCCAGCGTAGCCGCTGTCTTTTTATTCACTGGACTATGTCTATGTCGTCGAACAACACATACAGCTCATCATTCCATCTTCTGCGGTATTCGCCGTTGCCAATGTTTAAGGGACCGTAAATCTTCCGCAAAACCTTTCTCTCGAAAACTCCTAGTGCCGTCTCATCGGATGTTGACATCGTCCACGCTTCTGCACCATAAAGTAGGACGGGAATGATGAGGGACTTGTAGAGTTTAGTTTTTGTTCGTCGAGAGAGGACTTTACTTTTCAATTGCCTACTCAGTCCATAGTAGCACCTGTTGGCAAGAGTAATTCTGCGTTGGATTTCAAGGCTGACATTATTATCGGTGTTAATGTTGGTTCCTAGGTATACGAAATTATCTACAACTTCAAAGTTATGACTGTCAACAGTGACGTGGGAGCCAAGACGCGAATGCGCTGACTGTTTGTTTGATGACAGGAGATATTTCGTCTTGTCCTCGTTCACCACCAGACCCATTCGCTTCGCTTCCTTATCCAGGCGGGAAAAAGCAGAACTAACGGCGCGGGTGTTGTTTCCAATGATATCGATATCATCGGCGTACGCCAGAGCTGTACACTCTTGTAGAAGATGGTACCCTCTCTGTTTAGCTCTGCAGCTCTTATAATTTTTTCCAGCATCAGGTTAAAGAAGTCGCACGATAGCGAGTCACCTTGTCTGAAACCTCGTTTGGTATCGAACGGCTCGGAGAGGTCCTTCCCGATCCTGACAGAGCTTTTGGTGTTGCTCAACGTCAACTTACACAGCCGTATTAGTTTTGCGGGGATACCAAATTCAGACATCGCGGCATAAAGGCAGCTCCTTTTCGTGCTGTCGAAAACAGCTTTAAAGTCGACAAATAGATGGTGTGTGTCGATCCTTTTTTCACGGGTCTTCTCCAAGATTTGGCGCATGGTGAATATCTGGTCAGTTGTTGATTTTCCAGGTCTAAAGCCACACTGATAAGGTCCAATCAGTTTGTTGACGGTGGGCTTTAGTCTTTCACACAGTACGCTCGATAGAACCTTATAAGCGATGTTAAGGAGGCTTATCCCACGATAGTTGGCGCAGATTGTGGGGTCTCCCTTTTTGTGGATTGGGCAGAGTACACTGAGATTCCAATCGTCGGGCATGCTTTCTTCCGACCATATTTCGCAAAGCAGCTGATGCATGCACCTTATCAGCTCTTCGCCGCCGTATTTGAATAGCTCGGCCGGCAATCCATCGGCCCCCGCCGCCTTGTTGTTCTTCAAGCGGGTAATTGCTATTCTAATTTCTTCACGGTCGGGCAATGGAACATCTGTTCCATCGTCGTCGATTGGGGAATCGGGTTCGCCATCTCCTGGTGTTGTACTTTCACTGCCATTCAGCAGGCTGGAGAAGTGTTCCCTCCACAAACACAGTATACTCTGGTCATCAACCACTAGATCACCGCTGGGGGTCCTACAGGAGTGTGCTCCGGTCTTGAAACCTTCAGTTAGTCGCCGGATCTTTTCGTAAAATTTTCGAGCATTACCCCTGTCGGCCAGCTTGTCAAGCTCGTCATACTCACGCATTTCGGCCTCTTTCTTTCTTTTTCTGCAAATGCGTCTCGCTTCCCTCTTCAGCTCTCGGTATCTTTCCCATCCCGCTCGTGTTGCGGTTGATCGCAACATTGCGAGGTAGGCAGTCTGTTTTCTCTCCACTGCGAGACGACAATCCTCATCATACCAGCTGTTTTTTGGCCTTTTCCGAAAGCCAATGGTTTCGGTTGCAGCTGTACGTAAGGAGTTTGATATGCCGTCCCACAGCTCCCTTATACCGAGATGCTGATGAGTGCTCTCAGAGAGCAGGAGTGCAAGTCGAGTAGAAAATCGTTCGGCTGTCGGTTGTGATTGCAGCTTCTCGATGTCGAACCTTCCTTGTGTTTGTTGACGTGTGCGCTTTTCTACACAGAGGCGGGTGCGTATTTTAGCTGCTACAAGATAGTGGTCCGAGTCGATGTTGGGACCACGAAGCGTACGCACATCAAAAACACTGGAGACATGTCGTCCATCTATCACAACATGATCGATCTGGTTGCGAGTGATTCGATCCGGGGACAGCCAAGTAGCTTGATGGATTTTCTTATGCTGGAATCTAGTACTACAGATGACCATATTTCGGGCCCCGGCGAAGTCGATCAGCCTCAGACCGTTTGGTGATGTTTCGTCATGGAGGCTGAATTTTCCGACTGTTGTGCCAAAGACACCTTCTTTACCCACCCTAGCGTTGAAATCGCCAAGCACGATTTTGACATCGTGGCGGGGCAGCGCTCATAGGTACGTTCTAGGCGCTCATAGAAGGTATCTTTGATCACTTCGTCCTTCTCTTCCGTCGGGGCGTGGGCGCAAATCAGCGATATATTGAAGAACCTCGCTTTGATGCGGATTGTGGCTAGACGTTCATCCACCGGAGTGAATGCCAGGACTCGACGACGGAGTCTCTCTCCCACCACGAATCCCACACCGAATTTGCGCTCCTTTATATGGCCGCTGTAGTAGATGTCACAAGGACCCACCTTCTTCCGTCCTTGTCCCGTCCATCGCATTTCTTGGATTGCGGTGATGTCAGCCTTTACTCTTACGAGGACATCAACCAGCTGGGCAGAGGCACCTTCCCAATTAAGAGTCCGGACATTCCAGGTGCATGCCCTTAAATCATAGTCCTTTATACGTTTGCCGTGGTCGTCATCAAAAGGGGGGTTTCTCATCCGAGGCCTGTGTTTCTTATTCACTGGTTATTCGTTTTTATGTGGTGGGTCCCAAGCCCAACGCACAACCGCATAAGCGGGATTCGCCTTCTCACTTTAGCTCGCTTCCAGACGGATGTCTGTTGGCTACCCAGAGGATACTTGGTCTAAGACCGGAAGTTGTGAGCTGCTTGAGCCACATGTAAAAGAATCGTTCCTGGCCACTCCCAAGTGAATGGCAGTCAGAAACTTTCCTCACTTACGTGAACTTCTACATATGACTCCATCCTTCCTAAATTACATAGCACATAATAATGTACGTGTGTGTATTTTCTACCGATTTTACTAAGCGTTTAATGACTTCCAGCGTCTAGATCCATCTTATGTCGCAAAAATTCGTAATTTCTGGGAACTCATCAGACATCTGCTTGAGTATGAGTGTGCTGATGAGGTATATTATCTTTTCTACTGCATTGAGGTTTTCGCTATATATGAATTTAATCTTTAATGGAACTTTTTTTAGAAACAAATATAAAGAATTTAATTTCTATAGTCAACGAGTTTTGTATGATATTCTTCAAAGTAGTGTAAGATATGTTAAAATTTTGTGCTTTTCACTGGTAATTTAGTTTGTATAGTGTATATATTATAAAGAAAAACAGGATTTGATGTTATAAATTGTGAGTTATATGGTTTTCGCACGCTTAGGGTATGTAAATATTGTTCAGCGGAAGAAGTTTGGCTCTTATAACCAGCATTTACAAAATTAATGCTTCAATGCGAAGTGTGTACAAATCCAAAAAAGTCGTAATTGAATTATTGCCACATGTATTTAATTACGCTAATTTAAATTACATTGAAAATTAAAATTAATATTGAATAATAACCTCTTAAGTCTTTTCGCACAGAAGTTAATTGATCAATTAAACAGCATTTGCTCGATTAAAGCGCTGATTTCGATCGATTTACCATACAAAATATAAAACTAATTTTTCAACATTAATTTTTAATCGAGTTGAAAATGCAATGCAACTCTTACCGATGTTTTCCATGCTGTAAATTTGGCTGTATTTATTGATAAAATAGGTGTTATGCAACTCGGCGGTCAATGTAGCTGCAGGAAATACGGGTTGTGGTTATTGATGAAATATTAATCAGCTGATGAAATTTACCAATTTCTCATGAAAAGCGAAAACAAAAATGTATATCATCTGAGCATTTATCGAGTAGCCGGCAGAGCGAAGGGCACAAACGTGGTTTCTCAATTAAAGTCTTAATGTATCACTTAATTTGGCTGTGCGAAAAGGCTTTTAAGCTACATAGTCAAAGTTGCCACTCTTTTTGGATTTTGAAGCAATTAAAAAATACTAAAAGGAATTATATGGTCGTCAAAAAATAGGTTACCAAATTTAAAAAAATTTACATTTAAAAGTATAATATATTTGTTCATAAAAAGTGAACGTGGTTGAGATCCGAGTGTACCATCTTTTCCAAATGAGGATAAATTTATCCACATTATCATAATTTTTGTCAAATATGAATTTGACAATATTTCCCGTCACTGTTGCAGATGCTGTTAGGCTTTATGTGTAAGCCTTTTTAAAATTCAACAGACTTTGTGCAATTAAAATACGGGCAACACCATAAATAAAATGACACACACCCACATACTCGCTTACAAGCAGTTAAGTTTGAATCAACATTTTACGCGAGTAAATATTTCCCAATTTACTATGTGTACTAGGTGGTTGCATGCAACAAATACATGCATGCATTTATTATAAGCCTGCAACAGCACGAGCGCGCTCAGTTGCCGGATGGAGTTACGAAAGCAAACAAATTACCACATTAATTATGTTAAAATTGTAAATCTCCATTTTGGCGCACACATGCAAATTAACTACAAGCGAGAAAAGCGAACAAAACGCGCAGCGGACAACAACAGCAACAATAAAATGCAAAATAGCGAGTGAAAACAATTACCGCAGACTTGAATACTTGCATACACTCAGGCGCATCGACAACAAGTAAACACACATAACGCTGTAAATGCCAGCATATTTAAATAAATTTGTCTTTGTATGAGTGTGTAGTTGCAGTTGCAACACTTTACTGCAATCACGAACCGCCCCCGCTCCCTTCTCTAATGTAAATATAAATTGTGGCACTCTGAAAATATTGCCTACACTCAGGCGCTCTGCCTGCTGAATTTGCAAAAGTAGCGAATTTACAAGCGCGCTCTCGAAAATAAAAATAAAAATGAAAATATAGAAAATATTATGACAAAGGCTCGAAAGTCCTCCGAAAATCCATCGCACTGCGAAATTGCCGCAAAATGTGGCATGCACAAGTTCGCACATAAACAAGGATATGTGCAGAGCACTCGCAAGCAAATGTATACTATTTCATGCAGGCATATTTACTATGCGCTATATTGAATGTACATACGCGTATCTAGACATGTGGGTGTGTGCTCAAAGCGAGATATAAGCGTGGCTTTGCGCGCGAGTGTATGCATCGCATACAGGAATATGAATATGGAATATATGCTCTTCGCTAAATTCATGAACTTGCTCATCCACGTACGAATATACTCGTGCCGGAACAAAATACACTGTTTATTTAGTAAACTAGTTGGGTACAGTGTGTGCGCAAAGTAGGCTGACAAATGTGTGGTTTCAGTGCAAGGACTGTAACGATTATATTGTTATGCGAAAACTCTTCGATTCGACTTCGTAATCTCTTTTGTATGAATATTCTTGAAGAAAAGAAAGATCCTGAGAGGAACCTATAGTCATTATAAAAGCTGGTAAATGCTGAGCTGAGCTTATGTATAGGTTGGAGTTTCCTATTCGTCTTGAACTCAAGTGTAACTCCTCACATCTTTTTCTTTAAACCAAAAAAAAAAAATATTAAAAATATAATACAGCCCTTCAGCACTACCTGGGAACTCACCATTTTTATTTCAGTACACCTACTTCTCCCACACACTGTAACATGCATATGCGCCTCCACTTCGCTACGCCGTTGGTTTAGCACGCTTTCGCAGATATGCAATTTGTTATCGTTGGCAGTTTATTTGCAGTTTCATGGTTTTCTCTTAGTTTTCTCGCTTTGCTAAGCTTTAGTGCAGTTAGACGGTGGCGTCATAACTAACTTCTGCTCTGCACAGTTAAAACCGTTCGCCGTTCGAATGTGCGCTTAATGTATGCGTGTGCGCTTTGGCAACTGTGCGAAAAACTTTGCAGGCGTCTAAAATAAACCAATTTTTATGGCAACCTGAGTTCATTATCATCATAATTATAAGTTTTTAATTGCAAATAATGAAAACGGTGAAGGAGTGTTAAAAAATATGACAGAGACATAGAGGAAATGTATGAGAACTAGAATGTGTTGAGACTGTGACACAAACAAATACATAAATAAATATTGTGGAAAATATCTGTTCATTAACTAATGCGCTATTTTGAAGCGTTTTATAATATTTTGTCATAACAAAAAATTAAAAATGTTAAAAGCGACGAGGTTAAGACATTCCTGGACGTTAAGATTGGTGGAGATGATGGTTAGGTATACTTATATCCATATTGTTAGTATCAACCTAGAAATCTTTGGTACGAGGAACAATTTTTTGAAAACTGTATGAAATCAAGAGTTTTCAATATATGTGTATATGTATATTCATTTCTCGAATTTATCGATTATCGTTCAGTCAGTGTTTTAAACGTAATATCTGAAGGTGTCAAGGATAGTCAAGGACACGAAAAAATAAGAATTTTCAGTAATGTTTTTGCTATTAAATTATGTTATTTTACAAAAGTAATAATATTGCATTATTACACAATGTTTTGACTTGAATTCACGAAAGTTTGAAAAAAAAAATATTTTCAAAATTTTTAACTGTTTGTGTTGATCCTGTTCAAAAAAAGGGCTTTGCGGTGAAAATTATTCCTTGGATATTCATCTAAAATCATTCGGATAAGAAAAATTAACGAAATGGCGGCCTCAGGAAATTTTTTTCTAGATTTTAGGGCTTAAAAAATCGAAATTTTTGAAAAATGCTCTAAAAGCTGTTTAAATTTCATTAAAATCTACTTAGCGGTTTTCGAGTTACAGTTGTCACAAGTTAAAAAAAAATAGTTTTGAGAAAAACGCATTTAAAGTTTCACACTAGCGTTTTGGAGTGCCCGAGCGCTCTTTGTTATTTGTCGAATAACTCGAAAAGTAATTATCGGAGCAACTTAAAATTTTCAGAGAAGATTTTTAAGATATAACAATGATGATTGACTGATGAAATCTTAACTTTTATAAAATTAAATATATATTTACTTTAGAGTATGCAGTTGCATTTAAAACGCTTAACTCAGGGTTCCTTCCTGATACATTTCTAATTCTTTGTAATCATATTACATTAGTAAGTGTATCAAATTGGGTTCCTTCTGAAACTTAGTACTTCCCAACGTTTTAAAATATTATTTGGAATATTTTAACTAATTAAAAAAAATATTCTTTAAGGACCATGAATGCTTCATTCTTAGAAATTTATATTTAATGTTTTTAGTTCCAAATTCATCATATAATTTGGTTACTTGGGTTCAATAGATGCTTTCAATACGACACTGCTGACTTTATACTTTGTTGAGCTCATTTAATTTCTGGTTTGAAGATAGATGACATTCTATGTTTTTTTTTTAAATAAATCTGTTGTCGAAATAGACTTCCCTGTGTCATTGTACTCTGTAGATATGGATATAACAAGGGTAACTCCAACTTTTGACCTAACCTTGACTATAAAATCTTTGTGATTTTGTACTATAATTCCAAAATATTTTCGATATCGATTTAAAAAATTCTGTCTGTAAAAATTTATTAAATTTCTTTTAACTGCCAAACAGTCCAATTAGTTCTAAAGTCAGTCAACTAATTCTAAACTGTTTTGCTGCCGACTGTCTTTTTTGGATAAAATACATAAAAAACTGTTATTTTTTACGAACGAATGTTCTAAGAAAAATCAATAGTGAAATTGCGTTAGAAATATACTAGTTCCAAGCTAGTCATTTACATATTGTTAAATTATAATTCTCAATAATAATGTTAATTTTGATTTTGTTAAGATTCTCTGAGATTTTTTATAAAAAAAATTCCGTATCAACTTTTAAAGCAATTGGTATACATCTCTTCTCTCTAGTTCTATTGTAGTGAGAAAATGTCATGTATACTGATTAATGCACATTTGCATTATGAGAGAATTTTTGTTGAGAAAGGACCAGAAAATATAGGAATTCCTTCTTAAGAATTTAAATTTAAAAATTAATAATTTTGAAATTACATTATGTAACTCCCTGAAATATTTTTTTTTATTATTTTTCTTTTGCTATGTAAGCCCAAAACACATACATATATTTATGTTCCCCCAAAATTGCAACAACACAAAATTTGTTGTGTGCACAAATCCAGCCCTCTCGCCTGCGTGAGCAAATTGGTAACAACAACAACAAATAACAACAGCAGCAATAAAGTAACTGTAACTGAACGGCAATTCGGCGACACCAAATGCATGTATGAGCGCCAATATGAACTAGCAATAAGCAAATACTAGGTGTAACTGTAATACCGATAGTATTGTTTACAGTTATTTGTATGCTTGTTTAGCTGCCACAAAACATTGCGGTTGCGGTTGCAGTTACACTTTTCAGCTAAATGTGGGTGTTAACCGCTGCAGCCAAATGCGCGCACTATTGCGGCTGTGAGCGCACAAAGGCACACATGCAAGCATATATATATGTGTATATGTACTAGAGCTCTTGGTATTCGACTAATCGACTAACCGAATTAACCGAATAGGGCATTATTCGAATAATAATATTCGGTTTGCACTATTCGGATAGTCGTCAGTCATCGACTATTCGATTAACCGCTCATTTTCGACTATTCGGTTAACCGTTCGTTGTCGACTATTCGAATAGTGCAAGTTCATTAATTTTCTTATTTTTATTGAAAAAAGTGAAACATTAAAACTAACAAAAAACTTGCTATTTTTATGACTGTCATACCAACACTGTTGTTGTTTCACATGCAAAATTAAAATATGACTGATACAACACTTCGTGGTATGTTTCTTGAGTTCGCTATTCTATACCCCTACCCACTTGCTGCCGAATTTTTTCGTTTTTTTGCGGCATATGCCTAGTACTGCAGTAACCGGTTACTTTTTGGAACCGATTTTTTTTGGGACACACTCATGGCAGTGTGGACGGTCGGTGGGTAGGGCTTTGGAACGTTTTGGGGCAAAACTTCGACGAGTGGGTAGTCGGTTTTCTGTGAAGAACCGGTTTTTTTGGGTCGGTCAGTGGTAGGTTTTGCTCGTGCACTTCTGCCCGAACACTTCTCAACCGATTTATACCGCACATTGTATATATCTGGAAAATACGGACATATATCTGGTTTTGGCCTTAGCAAAAATCGCTGTTTTTTTCATTTATTCGAATAGTGACAGTATAACTATTCGAATAACCGCAGTAGAACGACTATTCGAATAGTCGGAACATTGCGACTAACCGAATAGTGCTAACCGGTTAATATTCGTACGAACGGTTACAAACCGGATATTCGAATAATCGGTTTTCAGGTTAATCGAATAATTTTAAGAGCCCTAATATGTACATATATACAATGCTGTGTAGCGAAGGCATAAAGTTTGGCAGTCGCGCACACACGCAAGCGCGCCACAATGCGAGCTTATTTGCTTTGAAATTCCCTGGCAACCGCATTCCTATAAGCGTGTGTGTAGTCACGTGTTTTAGGTATGCGCGAGTTTATTAGTGTGTATGTGTGCTCACTTGCATTGGTATTTGTTTGTGTTGCACTGTCAATTCCTAACAATCGCTGTTGTCGGTAATTAAGATACGTTTGCTATTTTAACAAAATTAGTTGCAACATTTAGTTGTGGCAAGGTACCGCTGCATTTATGCCTGTGTGTTGCACAGACAACTGTACTTTTAAGTACAGGTATGAGAGCAGTACTACGTAGTACTAATCACAGCAGATTATTTACACAAACACACCCAGCACCGCCGCAAATGCCACGCCTGCCTTTGATGCAACTCACATACAAATACAACCCTGCAGCCTGTCTAATCTCATTAGCGAATAGCGCCAACAAAATTTTTGTTTACCAACACAAAGTTAGAAATCGTTGCGTTGACACTATTTTGGCTGGATTTAGTTTGGTATTTGCGAAATGGCAACGAAATATTCAATTACCACACAACTAACAAGTATTAGTAAATATTGTAAAGAGCTTAGGTGGAGGGAGTGGTGGCTGCTGCAGTTTGCATGCTCATAGCGGCGTAAATTGAATGCATTTCATTTGACTCTCTAGTTGTAATGCAAAGCACTCGGATTAATGCTAATTTTAGTGAGGATTTTCGGGATTTGTTTATGCCAAAAAATCTATTTGCATTGAAAATAATATTCATAAATAAGCTCATATTGTGTTATTGGCATTAAATAATTCGAAAACTGAGTTGTAATTACTTACGGTGACTTAGGCTGCATTTTATGACTCAACAAATATGCATAATGACCAAACAGACAAATAGGAGGTGTTTGTGGCACATGGAAAGTAGATTTATTGATTATAATATATCATTGAAATATTATTAAAAAGCTCTAGCCCAATTAGCAAAATATATTAATGCTTTAGGTGTACCAAAAGTTCATTTCAACGTAAAGCTTTAGTCATGACAAATAGCTTTGACATACTAAATTCAATTCTATTCACAGTAAACCTGCAAAATGACTAAATGAGATGGAATCACTTTGAAAATGTAGATCTTAATCAGTTATTTTAATTTTGTTCTTACGTTTAAGTTAAGCTTTCGCAAAAAAGTTCAGTGAAAGCTAGATGAAAGCTGAACAAAAGCTCTTATGGCATTATATATAGTGTAACACATCGATTGACATATCGTATGTCACTGATTTCAATAGTTTGATAAAGTAAGCAATATGATTGTATTATCCAATTATTAGAAGAAATTCAAAAATCTAGTGAGCTTTGACAGTTCTCGAGTGTTAAGGGGTTATACCGTGGAACCCATGAAAAATTAGGCGATTTTCGTTTATTTTTTTTTAAGAAAGTACTCGGTGCCGGAGTTATGTGCAGTCTTGGGAGGTCCAAAAAAAAGTTCACCAACTGCTGATAAGATTCCAGCCGAATGAGTAGTTGAAACAAAAAAATGCAAAAAGGGTATTAAAGTTTAAGATATTTCCTATACAATGACAAATTATTTTAGAAAAATTTTAAAAAATTAACAAAATAGCGTAGTTCTGAAAAAATTTTGGTTTTTTTAGGTAAAAAAAATAGTAGTTTTTGAATGCCAAATTGACAATTTTCAACAAATCAAAAAGAACGTAGGTCATTGTATAGTAAATATATTCAACAACAAACATTCAGTTTTAATTTCTCGTTGAATTATGATGTCAACAGTTTTGAGAAATGTCGTTTCAAGAAAAACGCGCTTACAGTTTCGACTATGGCGGCTTATGCCAGCGAGCGGTCGCTCTTTAGAACGTTGCCATTCAAAAACTATTCAAGATACCATCGAATAAGCAAAATATAAAAAAACTATGTTTTGAAAATGTCACACTGGTATAGCCCCTTAAAGAAAAGGCTGGATTGTGATTGTTTTCCAATTTGTAACCGCTTAAATATTTCAAATGCATTTTATTATCAATATTTACGAATTTGAAGGATCAGGAAGTATTATTGATGAAAAGTTCAAAAGTCTAGTGTTGAGTCTTCAGCAAACTTTATTCAATTACTGAATATCTTTCGAATATTATTAACATCTGAGCACACTCTCCCGATAAGTTAATCTCTCTCCAACACTACTTCATACAGTGCTAGACCCCACTATCGGAAGGTTAAAGCATTTTTTTAGAAGCAATGAAACCCTTAAGGTTTTCAAGATGCCGAGTGCGGTAGATCGTTAGTTGAAAGTCTAACCTAATATAAAATATAAATGAATTTATAGGGTTTCGTAAGAGCTTCATCCTCAGGAATATATCGCAGTTATAAAAAACTTTGTATAAAATCCAATACCTACTCGGAAATATCTTTAAATATATTGAAAACTGTATAGGAAATCTAAACAAAAACATATTATTTTGAAGAGTAATACTACGAAATTTAAAGCTTTAGAAAGCAACAACATAAAGCAGAAGAAATCTTAAAAAAAAAATTAAAGTAAATACCAGTAAAATCCCAAATCTGTACAAAAACGAATTTTATCAGCTACAAGCTTAAATTGTAAAAGTTTTTTTTTGTATTTTACGCGCTTCGCTCTACCCTTTTTATGTTGTGCTAACTTTGTTGCTTCAATCACATTTATTTATGGTACGATTCGTTATATTTGTAGATCTGGCGCTGATACATTTGGCAACCCTTTCCATTTGTGTGTAAACAAGTATTTATTTGTCTATCATTTCATTTCAGTTACTCGCTTTTTTGCTATCTACAAATAGCATCGCAAGCGACGACGTACCGCAGCTCGTGGGCAAGTTTCTTCGGTGGGGGAGCGAGTAGCGGGTATGATTGGTGCGAGTGCAAAGGACAACTGGTACAAAGCACTAGCAACTGTCAGAGAGAGAGCTTATCTACACCTCAAGCATCGCAATGCCGAACCCACAAGTTTTCGCTTGCTGGCTTGCCTGCTTGCTGTTCGTTTGTCTGTCTGTCGCGTTGGTTTGTGAATGCGCTAGTTAGTGTGCCTCTTGCTCGCCATTTAACCAGCTGCCATAACCTCGAATGTTTTCACTAGAGCTGGGGCTTACTATTTGCTTGTTTGTTATCGCAGCTAAGCCATCTTTGCGCACGGAAATGGTATTTCATTCTTTTTGATAGAGTTTCTTACCCGAGCGTGTAGTGGATTTTACGCTTTATAAATATTTTTCACATCTTCAAAGCGAACGTACAAAAAATTGAAACAAGAAGAAGAAATTGTAGCGCTATGCATTGCTTTCGTATGTTCGGTTTGTGTGCTGTGTGGGTGGTGAGGTTAGGGTTGAGCGAGTCTATGTTTTGTGGCAAAATATTTCAGCGATGCGTTAATCTGCGAACAAATTGCTAACGGAAATTTTTGCACTACAATATATGTGTTCACCACTCTACTGGATTTAACTTCTCGCTGTGTGCTGCAGCACTTTAAACTTTCGACATTGGTAGAAGTGAATTGAGAACTTTAATATGTTGCGAACTAATTTCAAATACAAAAAAACAGTTTTTTTATAATAATTTTTTATAGTAATATACAAAATAAATATGTAAAAAACTAGTAAGGAAAGGCTAAGTTCGGGTGAAAACCGGAAATTTTATACTCTCGCAATTTATTGATATCGTTTTAATTTTTATTATTTTTGAAAAACCTAATAATTAGGTATATGGGAGCTAGAGGAAGATATTAACCGATTTTAACCATTTTTGGTATAGAGACACACTATTAGAAGAAAAATATGCCCTATGAATTAAATTAAGATATCTGAGAAATTTAAATATTTACCGATATTTTCGGTGAAAAATTACCCTAAGGTACTGAATTCTTCATATTCGATATTCGGGCATCAAAAAATTATAGTCCGATTTAGGCAATTTTTTCACAAGTAGTGCCACAGTTCATATACAGTTAATGTTATATTCCGCTATCTTCATTTGTTCCTTATGTACATATATGTATATTATAAAGTGAAGGAATAATATGGAATTCCAAATTGAGTTATATGGAAAGTTGTCGTTGTTGTGAATCGATTTCATCCATTTTCCACACATGCCATCAGCGTGTCGCCAGTTTCTTCGGCAAAACTGGTCATGTGGCGACTGTTCCGCTTGAACAACGTAGGACGGTCAATTCTGAGTGGTACACCACCATTTCTTTGCCTGAAGTCTTCGGAGAAATTCGAAAAACGAACAAGAGAAAACGAATCATTGTGTACCATGACAATGCGAGCTCTCACACATCGGCTCAAACCAGAGCCTTTTTGATCATCCGCCGTACAGCCCTGACTTGGCACCCAATGATTTCTTTTTATTCCCACACATCAAGAATATAATGCGTGGTCAACGATTTTCGTCGTCAGAAGATACTGTTGAAGCATTCAAAGACCATGTTTTGGATGTGTCTCAATCGGAGTGGAAAAAGTGCTTCGAAAATTGGTTTGAGCGCATGCAAAAGTGTATAAATCTTGATGGAGAATATTTTGAAAAACAATAAAACCATTTTCGTTGATAAATATTCCTATTTTCATTATTAGGCCAGAAATATACATAGCAGCCCTCGTATTATATACCGAATTTCATTAAAATCTGTCGAGTAGTTCTTGAGATATGGTTTTTGACCCATAAATGGGCTACGACACGCCCATTTTTCATTTTATAAAAAAATCTGAGTACAGCTTCTTTTTGCCATTTCTTCTGCAAAATTTAGGGTTTCTGATGTTATTCGTTAGTGGGTTAACGCACTTTTAGAATTTTCAACATAACCTTTGGATGGGAGGTGGGCGTGGTTATTATCCGATTTTCACTATTTTCGTGGTGTATGATAGGGTACGTAAGGGAAATGACTGCAGAAGGTTTGGTTTATATAGCTTTATTGATTTGCGAGATATATACAAAAAACCTATACTCTTTTAGCAATTTTGTTGCGAGAGTATAATAATCAATATTAAAAAACAAATATTTTTTGGTCGATGAGAGCTTTTGTTATTTGCCTCAAAACCCTCACGGAATCGGAGATCAGGTATATCTTTAAATTGTTTCCTGTAACGCTAATTAAGGGGAGGTATTCTATTTCGACTCTCAAAAGTATGCAAAGTAAAGGCTTTACCAGGAAGAGTTGTTCAAATTTGTTCAAATTTACTGAGAATGTGTTGCCTACATTTAGGATGTTATGGGAAAACATTAGTTTAACGTTTTTTCGGAGATTTAAGTTGTAGTATACTCCATAAGAGTTTGGAGCATAGTTAAGACGAACTATATAACAAGTTTTATTATAATTTAAAACATTTTTTAGCGCCATCAAAGTCACGGAGATTAATTATTACACATATATCGAGGCTTCTAAATATACATATTAACACATTTAGATGCTTAAGTAACGCTTGAAATACTAAAAGCCAACACTGTTAGACAAATCTGATATTTTCACTGACAAATAATGGCGATTTTCAAATGACCGCAAATAATAAGGATTACATGGAAGGATTTGGGATAACAAATATTTATCAGAAAATTAATATGAACAATTACAAGCAACTTCACAAAAGTTTAACACCTTTGCAATATATGAAACCACAATTTGCATTGAAATTCTTCGGTCATTTGTTATGTTTGATTATATGCAATTGACTAAGTTTTCCTTCATATTACTTAATAGCGCTGCCTCAAATTACAAAAACACACTTATATTTCATAATATACAACATACATATATATATGCCTTACTGTTATAGAAAACGGAATTAGCTTTAGCGGTAAACCGCTGCATTTGTTGCCTGAAACCAAGCAATATTGCATTCGGTTAATTGTGATTTTCAGCTAGCCTTGCCACAAATAAAGTAAATATGCCCGTATGTAGTTGTAATAACAGACAATATTGCTTGCGGTAGCCACAGTCTCAAGTATTTCGAAATATTTCGAATTTATTATGTTTATTTTGGGATTTGAATTACAATTTTACTCATCACCTTGAATATCTTAATGAAACTGCAGAGTAAACACATCTACAATATCTTATATGAAAGTATATATATGTTTGTGTGCAACTTGCTGAAGTCTTGTTGGCAGTGCAGACAGCAGCTGTCAGTTTGCTGCACCAGGTAAACAGTTGTTTCAAAAATGTGCGCAAATCTGTAATAATTACTTCTGGGAATTGGACTTCGTACAGGAGTTGCATTAGCAGCTTGTGCAACATATGCAACACGGGTATGATAAAATCAGAAGCATTGCATTTTGGCAAATAACTGTAGTTCTCCATTATTGCAATAATATCTGAAATATTTACCCTTCCATCTTCTTCTTCTTAGAAGGAGTGTAAGTCTGTTTCATGGCAGCCGCTTTTGGCAAATTTCTCGGCCTTGTTTGTTTAGGTGCAAGCCTACTTAGGCAAGTACATGCACATTCACATAAATAAATTAATGTTTGCTTATATTAATGATTTGCAGTAATGCAAATAATAGTGGGTAATAATTTGAAAGCTCACATATGAATACGAGTATATGTATGTATTTACATATGTTAAATAGGTACAGTAACAAATGGAGCGTTTCACTCATTTTAAGCCGCCTTTCCACAGCTGATGTTATTTCATGATAAACGCACTATCCTTAGAAATACTACATTCGGAGGCTTAGAAATACATACATAGGTCAAAGTTCGTTCAGTGTATGAACAATTTTGAGTTAGATATCTTGATTGATCTTCGACCTCAATATGAGCTCACATGAAACCAGCTGACTGCAACATACGCGATTAGAAAATTTTACTTATCATAATATATTATACGTACAGGTTTCCAATGCGAGAGACTGTCTAATTTTACAGATTTGTACTATTTTTTTTTTAAGTATGGACAAATTCATGTGCAAGCAAGACAATACTGAACCATTGGATGTTTCCCATATTCATTTAGTATCCTATTCTAAGATCCGACTGCAGTGTAGACGAACAGACGCTCAATTACTAAGTATTAAGAGCTCAAAATCCACTAAGCACCAAAAGCAAAGTAGGTCAAGACTATGAGACCCCAACACATTTACTCGAAAGATATTTAATACCAAATATGTTTAATGGAGAACCACTGAGTGTGGTGTCCAACATAGTAATGTTCTCTTACGGTATCAATATTTATACGAGAAGCTAAGGCTTAGCTCTTATAGCTGTATGCTATAGCGAAAGGTGACTTTGAACTAACTGACTTCTAAGTATTGTATTTCTGAATTATATTATGTGGACTTCGATGATTAGAGTTCTTCTTTCACTAAAGTTGCATAAGGGGACTTGAGTTTCCATCGTTTGTCACTTAAATACTGCTGTACTTGACTTTTGGGCAGATTTAAAATAAATTTCAATTTGACTATTTAATTGACGATGAGAATAAATCGGTCCTTCGGGTTTATTTTAAAACTTGTCAATGGGATTCTAAGACAAAACTGATATTCTTAAGTTTATATCACTTAGCTACTCTTAAGTGTAGTAGGAATTGGCTACCCTTTTGAAATCTTAGAATCCGATATCGCTAAGGTCAACTACTGAATGACTGAGCTTAGAGTAGAAAGTTTAGTAAATCTGATGAAATCTTTCAACATTTAATTAAGAATGATTTTGAAGCCTGATTCACGCATCATTTAAATTCTATACCCGTGTTCAAAAATTACCTATTCACATTTAAAACGCTGGCACGGAAGAGTCGAAGTTGTTTAACATAAGACGGTGTTACATGGTAGAGGCTTTTGAGATACTTTGAGACTAGTTTGGTGAGATCCTGGATGATCCGTTGTCAAACCTCTCTCATTGAACTGCTCTATCTTTTTGTTATCAAGTGACCTTATGGAATAGTATGTCTCTTTATTCTTTATGTTGTAATGAGGGCGCTTTTAATACACCCTGTATCTGCTGCAGATCTTACTCTTCCAAATACAGTGGAACTTCTTTATAGTGAACTTCCCTACAATGAAGCTCTCCCTATAATGAAGTCATTTTGAAGACACAGCTTTTTGGTTCTACTTTCGGTGCATTTTTGTCTCCTTATAATGAATTTCTATATAGTGAAGTTTTCTATATAATGAACAAATTTTACTGCTTGAAAATCAAGCTTCATACGTTTTTGTCTCCGTATAATAAATTTTTTTAAATATGTTTTCGGTTACACTCAATTATTTGTAACTGCGTATTCTCAGAAATAAACGAAATGTAGAAATGTAATACGGGGAATCTAAAAATGAAAATACATACATACATATGTACATTGTAGTAGGAGCTCAGTTGTGTTAAGAAATTGAAGTAAAAATTACGCATCGAAGCACCATTTCACTTGAAAAAAAAGCTATTAATTATTAACAAAATTAAAGAAGGGAAGGTAAGAAAAAAAGATATTGCTAATCAGTTTGAAATACTTCCCTTTATCAAATATTCTAAAAAATAAGGAAATGATTTTGAAAAATGTAGAATGTAAATGGAAGAATGTAATTCAAACCAAACTTACTGATTATTTTAAATAAAATTACAAAAGAAAAAAATGAATTTCTATATAATGAAGTCTCCATATAGTGAAGCGATTTTCAGGTCCCCTGCGAATTCACTATAAGGAAGTTCCACTGTACTTACGAAATGTCCTACATATACTCATATTTGAGTATTAGGTCAACACCTTTCAGTCAACTCAAATCGCACACCTGAAATGTGCAGCTTATATGCTAATGCCACACCAAAGGATAGAATTCGAGTGAGCGTATATGATGTGAAGGATATTCGCATAAGCAATTTAATCGTCGTGGCAACAGCAACCACCAACTGTAGACGGAGCGAACAACATATTGCAAGTTTATTGCTTTTGTAGTTGCTTAAGTAAGGACTTTGCACTTAAGGGCCGGGTGTATGTGTGCTTTTGCGTTGTATTGGTTACTTAATGAAGCTTTCAACACGACCAATGACCTGACCGGACAACAACAAATATGTATGAGTGAGTGTGTGTGTTTATATGTAGAATACATGAGTGCTTACACAATGCGTAAGCTTATAAGACAAACGATGAGCTTAAGCCTTCATATTTGAATATGATAGCCATGCCTTAGACGGTCTTACAGCAGTAATAAGCGGGTAGCTGCAACAAATTGTTTGCTTAAGAAGCAGCAATCAAGCATTTCTCGACAAGCGACAGTTGCGATTTGATGGACTATTGCTTGGCATATTTCATTTACTAGCCAGCTTGACAGTGTAGCAAGCATTGGTAGGTGGATTGGTGTGCGTGTTGAAATTGCTTGGCCGCATAGAGAGTACACAAGCCATATATATGTATGTATCTAAGTGCCACACCTCCACCTTCCTAAGTGTCTTCGTATGTGTAATTTGACATGCGAAGGATATGTGCGTAACCTTTTGTTGACATTGGATTTGTTTGAGTTCTAAAAGCTATGTCACACACACTTCCATACACACCCACACTATTTGCCTATATGTAGATGTATATATGTAGATTTTAAGCCTGTTGCTTTAATTCGTCGCTCGTTTGGCTGCGCATAAATAATTAATTCGGCATTTTGTTTGCACACGATTGTTACATGCAGTCGTACACGTACCCACACACATATGCGAATACCGTTAACTTTGTTTGTGTGTTTTTCTTGTACTCGTTGTTGTACAAACTGTTAAATTTTTTGGCATATGTAAAACAGTGTGTTTGCTTGCGTTGTGAAGACACAGTGGCAGCGAGTGACATTTTAGGTTTTGTCTTAAATATTTTATTATTTAATTAATTTGTCGCAATTAAATGCTTTTACTTTGCGCAAGATTTCTAAAAGGACAACTTGACAGCGCAGACAGATTTCGGTATTTCACAAAGTGAAAATTATTTATGTGCCTACTTAAATATTATTCGGTTTAGTTTCGGGTATTAAACTAATTCGAGAGAAATTGTAGTATAAAAGTAAGTTACGGAAGAGTGCACTTTAGATGATCTGAAATAAATTTAAACTAAGATTTTATCCACAACTAAGCTATAAAAATGGGTTAACTCGGTTCAAAACTACGCCCACTTCACATAAGACGGTATAGAATGAAATAGCAAGTATTAAATCGTGATTAACTAGTACTTGTGGTAAAAAAAACTGGCCAGCAAAAAGCATTTCTTATTTATAAAAAATCTTTAATCATAAAATCGTCTGCTAGAGAACTGTAGAAAAATTAAAAAGGAATTTTTTATATTACAATCTCATCATAATTACAAGATCGGCAGAATAAGACCAAGCCTACAATATCGTTTTGAATCTCTTCTGCAATTTTGAACTAAGACATAAATTGAACTTGGCAACTCTTCTCTGTAAATAAGAAAACCCGTTCTGAGGAGTTTATATAGCACATATTGTATACATTCGGGATCGGTAAGCTTGGCGCTATGTCCGGACTATATGGTGGATGCGATAAAATCTCCCATCCGAGCTCCCGTAACTTCTGACGTCCTGGTGGAACACTACACCCTGTTGGGTGTTGTCCTTCAAGCGGTCCAGTTGTTCCCAGTAGATGGTAGAATCAAGCGTCTGGCCATATGGGAGCAGCTTATAGTGGATGATTCCCTTCCAATCCCATCAAACATACGGCAAAACCTTCCTGGCGTCAATCCCCGCTTGGCCACTTGACCACGACCGTTTCCGTATTGTCGTATGTGATCCATTTTTCGTCGCCAGTCACCATCCGCTTCAAAAGTGCGTCGAGTTCATTCCGTTCATTCATCACAGGCGTTGATTCGGTCCAGAAGGTTTTTTTGCGTCCCAAACATCAAGGTTTTTTGTGTATCCAGCCTTCTTCAAATGGGTTAAATTGGTTTGTTGACTAACTCCCATCTCCTGGGCGATGTCCGGACCCTTCACAGCCGGTCTAACTCGATGCTTTCCATGACGTCGTCACAGGTCTTCCGCCGGCTGGCGTATTCATTGTGTCGTTTTCACCTGCTCTGGATCATCGAAACCATTCCTCCGCAGTTCGAAGAATGCATAGCGTCGTTTTGTAGGTTATGTCAAGACCTTTCAAAGATGTATAGTATTGCCAGATACGAGCTCTGTAGTAACAATACCATGATAAAAGTATTATGGTATTGTGTTTACTACGTCCATTGACACACATTGATTTGTAGTAAACTGAAATACCAACTTTGTTTCACAGACATCAGATATTTCAAAAAAATGTAAACAATAAATATTTACATACACATATGTCATGGAGAAATGTATTTTTAAAATTACAAAAAATGGCTAAAATATGTCTTATCTGCCCAAAAACAGAAGTAGTTGAAATGTATCTTAAAAGCCCGTCACATACGGCCATCAAATTACGGCGATACATGACCCTGGCGTTTTGAAAAAAAAGAAAACTTGTGAACATTTTTTTATTTTCCATTTTATTTATTTATTTTTGAAAAGTCATTTTGACAAAATATTTTTAAAAGCTTTTGTATATAAGCTCTCTCCCAGGTTTCTCACCTATTTTTAGCTGTGTTTAGTGAAATACCACAAAAAAAAAAATGCTGATATTGTTACCAGAAAAATACTCCATTGCTCACATGGTAAAGTGCTAGTATTTGGTGACACACATCTGGTATTTGTACGAACAATGGTATTGTCACTACATGTGTGTCTCGGGTATAAAGATGAAAAAAATTTGGTTTTCATTCCAAACCTTTAGACATTTTTAAGTAACTGCATTTATTCAAGTAAAATTGTCTTTTGAAATGTCAAAACTAGCCTAACCTAAATATTATTCTATATATTTTAACTTAGAAAAATATCAAAAAAAATTAATAATTGCTATGAATTAATGATCTGAGATAATTGTAGATATATTGACTATCCCCAATATTAATGACGAGTAGAAAAATTATTGTAACATTATAATGATCATATACGAAATCACAGGTGTCATGCGTATCTCTTAAGCATACCTTCACGAATGTTTAAAAACAAAAAAAATATATTAGTTCTCAAAAGATTCCATCGATCTCAACCAAATAAAGTGATGCATTTTGCTTTAATTTACTTTACAAAGAACGAAGACGAGAGTCCTTAGAATACCTTTGAATACTTTATAATGTATATTTCAAAATAGAAGAATAGTCAAGCGTTGGAAAACTTAAATTAAGTGACTCTTAAAGTGAGCTAAAAGTGCTTCAACTTAAATTTCTCAGAAAAGAAATGTTGATCCAAATACTCTCACTTCCATTAAGCATGTAATTAAGGTCAATACTTTTTTCAGAATACAAGTCAATGACCATTAGTGACGACACTCGTGTACACATTTCTAAAAGTTTTTACTCTCACAGTGTTTCTTCCACACCCATTAAATTTTTCTGTTATTTACATAAATCAAGTATCGACATTTCATTTTACTAATACATGAAAGCAATTAATTAAAGGAAACTGTTAAAGCACCACTCCCTCGTCTCGCGCTCACTTCACCTTCTATTCCAATTAATTTTTAAATTCATGCTCTCCACTAAAGTTGGTTGCGGTTTCAAATCAATTTGTCCTTTTTCAAATTCACTCGCTGTGTGTGTGCGTGTCAGTTGCTCTAATAGCACGAAATGGTGGAATTAAAAAAGGTGAAAATGAGAAATGGCAAAAAATACCACCGCGAAACTCGGTTTTGTGGTTGCTATTAGTAAGTGTCAATTCTTTTTTCTCCTGCACAGTGGTGGCAAAAAAATAAATGCATAAATGTTATGAATAAGCGCTTTGCGGTTGCAGAAATGCCAGCAAGGGTTAGTTAAGCTAAAAAGTTTTGCTATTAAAATGAAATTATGGTTTCTCTGCAAATGTAAAAAATATTTGTAAATTAAATGGGAGTATTTTGATTAGATGAAGGTATGAGTAAGGTGATTTGAAGAGATGTATGTACATATATGTAATTTAGAACTTTACTGATTCAATATGAGTTGAGCAATAATTAAAATCATTAAATTATTATTTTGAGTTGGAATCTGCATAATAGTCGAATTTCTAAATTATTCAAATAATTATTGTTGAAATAAAAAGTTTTTAGTTTTTATCAAGGTGAATACATGCCATTAAATTACGGTTATCTTTCAATTGTGTGGCTCACAAAAAATCTGCTGACTATGAAATTGAATAAACCAAATCACTAAATCAACTCTTTACTGCTGAAAAACCACAATATCTTTTAATAAATTTTGTAGAAATATAAATTGCAGCAGAAAAAGCTGAAAATTGAAATCACATAAATTGCTAAGGTTAAAAAAATTGCAACTGAAAAAAAGTATGTGTTTATGTATTATATATAGTATAGCTGATATTGAATGTGCTTTATGGCAACAAGCTAAAAGCTTTAATTGCTGTAAGCTCTATATTACAAATAGTTAATAAATCATAAACTTAAATTCACAAAAACGAAGGCAGAATTATTAATTTTTATCGAAAATAACAAAAACTTGAAATATCGATTATATGTAGTATAAAGGTACTGGAAGATATTCTGACATTCAATTGAAATGTGGGCTGTACTAATGTCTTTTTAAAGGTCTAAGAGAGAGACTCGGAATAAAAAGAATGTAAGATCATTCAAGAATGTTTGCTGTGAGATGGATTCTTCTTCTGGAAAGGCATATTAAATCGGTTTAGCTTATACTCAAATGCACAGTAGACAAAAGAGCAGAGTTCTTATATGAAAATTCTTACTTAGAAACCGAATCGCAAACTCAAAGACCCAAACGGAAAAGGTTGAGGGGATTTATTCTTTATTTTTCTTATAGTGTGCCATCTAGTGTTCTGAACTCTTCAGCCTTTAAAGCTCTGCAATAGAGGAATACGTTAGAAGGTATTTGAATAGCCTTAGGCGTTAATGCCATTAAGAAAATAGATATTACAAGCCTCTTACTTTTGAGGTATAATCACCGAATACTTGGTAGAACAGAATACCTGGAATATCATACAAGCGGTAAGAAATTTTTGGTATTTTAAGATGGACGGACTAATGCCTAAAGTGTTCAATATTACTTTTTTAAACTGGAAATTATTAAGCAGATATGCTCTGCTACTTCTTTAACTGTGACTTCTTGTGGTTAGAGGTCAAATAAATCTCGAACTTCAATAGATCGGAAAAATAACTACAGTTCTATCTAGGTAAGTCTTTAGTTTAATAGAAAGATAGACGAAATTGCAAGCAAAGCCTGGTGTCGGGTTCGAGTCGGATATATTGACCTCTAAAAATTACGAGATAATTTTAGTGAAAGGCTTGTTCACTTAAGAAAAATTCGAAGTATTGTTATTACCTATCGAGATGCTAAGCAGTTAAAATTAAGTTTAAGCAATTTTTTCTACATTCTATTCGCTGTCTTACTCTCTCTTTCCTTGAAGTGAAAGTTTATTCATAATTTTGATGTGGTATATTCCGTAGAAAACAATAGTACAATCGGGAGCTTGTTAAGTATGAAAGAATCTGCTAAGCTCACAACTACTTTGACTCACGAATGTACATGAACATATAAAGTCATACGCATTACCCTCAAAACTAAATGCATAACTTGACCAACTTTTAAAGTCCAACAAAGGCAATAGCAATACAGCCGCCGCTTCTACTTTAGTTTTGAATGTTGCTACACACTCACTCGCTCACTCGCTGAGGGCAAATAACCACCGCTACGAGTATCCACGGACGTTTAGTGCAATCACACCGTTGTGAAGAAGAGCGCAGTCGATGTTAGTTTGCCTGCATGTTGCTTGGGTAAGCACTTGACAAGCACTTAAGTGTGCAAAATGACCAACAGCGGAGCGAACGTGCAACAACAACAACTACTTTGGTCAACGTGCAACAGCGTTAATATCCAACAAAGGCAACAAGAAATGTAAAAGCATACGGCGTCAACAACAATTGCTACACTTGAATTGTTATTTGCCGTATGTGACTTTTTCAACGCGCTGCGCTTCACCTCTTCACCAACCAACCGAAGTGACCAAGCTGTGCGAAAGAGTTTCCCTTCTGGTGAAGGCTTTCAAGTTAACAGCGCTTTGCTGCTGTTGTTGTTGGCAATTTTATAACTATGACTGTAAGTTACATGGATGTGAGTTGACTGCAATTTGTTGGTCAACTTGGCATTTGTTGCACATAAGCCAGGTAAGACAGTTTACCAAGCATACTTGCCACGTACAATATGTGTAGACACCTGACCCAATATGCGAGTACTGTGGCTGGAAGATGTATGCTTTCATTAAAATAAATAGATTGTGGTGTGCTCATTTATTTTTCTCAGCAAGAAAGGTTGGATTTTTGTTGTTAGGGTGTTCCAAAATTTGTTCCAGATTATACTATATTCAAATGAATTTTGTTAGGCTGCTTACCAGGAGGAATCCAGAGATATCTTCAGTGTG
Organism: Zeugodacus tau; assembly: GCA_031772095.1. Classification (NCBI taxonomy): domain Eukaryota; kingdom Metazoa; phylum Arthropoda; class Insecta; order Diptera; family Tephritidae; genus Zeugodacus; species Zeugodacus tau. The sequence goes on from CM062649.1 coordinate 77,736,363, forward strand.
ACACTTCGCTAAAACATTAAAAATCCTAAATGTAGGCTATCTTTTGTAATATTTTATACTCTTCGTCAGTATTGCGTTGCCTACATTTAGGCTAATATTCATTAAATATACCGTAAAACTGTATTCAAGCATACAAGTTTAATATTATTAAATATTTTCCAAGAAATACGAACGAAAAAATCTAAACTTTATTTTGATACTAAAATGTAGAGGGCAGTAGGAAGGAATATGTGAAGCTTGTACTCCTCAACTTCTCAAACGATTTTTTTAGTAATATAGTGCACTGTTTCTATTCAAACAACATTCCATAAAAGCAGTAGTTGAACGTTTTGGCCATTCACTTATTTGTATATACTAAGTTTTGCCTACGGTCACTTCAGAACTTTCACCAAGAAGTCGAAAATCAGCTCAAAGTTTATATGTATCATTGAAAAATTGCACCCTGTAGTAAAAACTCGAAACTATTCAGAAGGAAGACTGATTTATACTAGAATTTTCTACCCATATAGTCTAGTTTGTCGGAAAAATGTTAGACTGTTATCAGGTGGTTCAGAAAGAAAGAAGGACACAATTGCTTGGAAGAAACTATTTTCTTTAATAAAATCTCGAAGGAAATGATGGTTTTGAATCTTAAATTGCTGCCGAGGGTATATATTAAACTAAACAATTATGTAGCTGCTTTGAACTGGTACGAAACTGGTCTATTTGGGATATATCACCTCGTTAAAGTATAGAGAAAAATATAGAAGTCTAACTAGTTGGGCTGCTAGTTCAAGGTAGTCTTCAACTATACTTTATAACTAGTTGCTTTAACTGCAGGTTACATAAAATGCATAAGTATAAAACTAAACACTGCGAAAGTCTTACATTACCGACTTATTTTCGGTCTCAAGTGTAAGCTGTTGTTGCAAAACATTTCGAAATGACTTTGCCGAGTGCTGAGCATTGAAGTTTTCCATTTTATTGTTATTTGCTATTTGTATATCTATTTTTTTCTCAAACACACACTCTCAATTGTTGCATTTGTTGTTGTTGTTGCTGTAGCAAATTTGCAGTTTCACAATACAAGTGCCAAAGCAGTACAATTTATCTGAGCCAACTATAAGTTTGCCATTGCCACTTGAGAAATTCAATACGGGCACAGCGATCTACTGCTGTTTGTGTGCGTGTACGCCACTCTACGTACGTGTAAATAGCGCCGTTATAGCACAGTCTGCATATATTGTTTACACTAGCAGACATGAGTACACAAACATATATGTGTGTATAAGCGACCAATTTATTCAATATATGCGCGTGCGAAAAGTGAAAGAAAATTGTTTGAGTTGAAATTGGAGTTTATATTGGTTTTTGTTTCTAACTCTCACTCACTCTCTCTCTCTCTCCACTTCTACTACATTCTACTTTTTATCATTTCTTTGTTATTGCAGACGCTTATTTTCGTTAGTTTTTACTCGTTCTCTTATCATTTACACACACAGATATTTTTACAATTTCGCATTTACTTTTGCGAATTGCCACTTCTGTTTTGGCGCTTCCATTGCTGGCATACTGTTATCGACTGCACCGCGCGTTCGTGTGCATGCTGTGCCAAAATCTTTTGCGGAATTTTTTTAAGTTTTCAATTAGTTTTAATTGCACTTGTCGAAAAATATTTAAGTGTCATTGTCAAACGTGCCTGCGTACTCTGGCGTAAGTTGTGCTACATTCCGCTGCGTTGTCCTTGAAGGAGTGTGGCTGATAACGAAAGTTGAAAGAAAGAAATTTTTCGAATTGAAAACTTAATTAATTTGTGCTTTTGTTTTCAATTTGTCAATATTTGTTTGAGAAGCGATCAGCTGAGTCAGGCTCAATCTCTCTCAAGGTTGAAGTCTTCGTATTTGTGAAAGTATTTGTTTGGAGCTGGTATATAAAACAGATTTTTAATGAACCCTTAGTCTGACCTTGTTTATATAGGTCATTATTAAATTAAGAAACTCTTCAATTCAAGTTTCTTAAAAAATAATAGATATGTCTTTACTGCGTCGTTAGGTATACATATGTATTTTGTTAATTGGGCCTAAATGTAGCCAACGTTGATCTCATAAAATTATAGAAATCACTATAAAATTGTTTGTCATGATTATATAATCGCTGAAATCTCAGTTGAAGCTAAGAATGTATAAAATATTATGTTGGCAAATATCTCCCTTCCGCTTTTTTTTTTTATTCAATGCTTCATAAAGTGTTACAATAATTGGATTTAGTTCAAATTTGCGCCATTTCGTTCGATAATCTGTTTCCATCTAGATAGCAACTTCATAAAACCCCCCTCGTAGATTTGGGAAGAACTCGTGCAGCCACTTTTCACAAGCCTCTTTTGAGTTCAACTTTACACCACCAAGGGCAGGTAATCACTTGGAGCTATGTCCGAGCTATATGGTGGATGCGATTAAACCTCCCATCCGAGCTCCCGTAGCTTCTGACGAGTCATCAACGAAGTGTGGTCTGAGACTACGCCCTTCCTGTTGGCCAATTCTGGTCGATCGCCTGCTTTAAGCGGTCTAGTTATGCGCAGTAGATGGTAGAGTTAAGCGTCTGGCCATATGGGCACAGCTCATATTGGATTATTCTCTTCCAATCCCGCCAAACACACTGCAAAACCTTATTGGCCGTCAATCCCAGCTTGGCCACTGCTTTTTTTGTGTATCTAGCCTTCTGCAGATGGTTTGAAATGGTTTGGTGACTAACTCCCATCTCCTGGGCGATGCCGGACTAACTCGATGTTTTCCATGATTTGAACAGTATTTGTCGTCACAGGTATTCCGCCGGCTGGCCTATTCATTATTCATGGTGTCGTTTTCACCCGCTCTGAGTCGTCGAAACCACTCCTCCGCAGTTGAAAGTGATAGAGTACTTCGGTAGAACATACCAATAATTCCTGTTGATCAAACTATGAAAGGTATGTGTCTCTGCTAAATTTGCCTAAATTTAGGCAGCGTTTAAAATTGCTTTTCCTATAAAGCACAAATCGTTGCCTACTTTTAGAATTTACTTATTTTATAAAAGAGGTTACTCTTCAAAAGGAAAATTTAAAGATTATTTTTTTTCCTGATTTTCATGTTTGAAATTAATCGCATTGATTTTCTCTATTAATACCATTATTCACCAACAACTCAATCAGTGCAAATACATAGCATGATTCACTGGCATTTAAAGCGTATTTGAGCAATGAAAGCCTCAAATGAGGTCTCACCTCTCATTAGCCCACATAATTAGCTTAATTTAAAAGCAAAACGAATAAAAAATGAAAAAAAAAATCAAATTTCAATTTCCCCACTTGCCAATCAATCTACTGCCGCGGCATTTGCGAGTGCCATCTATTTAGGGCAATGCGAAAGCACTTCATCGATGCTCGTTGAGCAAACGTGTCCCAATTAGCGCAACAACGCAACGCAACCTGAGCAAAACACTGCGTGTGTACAAAGCATAAATATAAGAAAATTGAACATTATGCTGTAACCTGCCATCAGGCCACACCCGCCCAATAGGACATACACTCTCCTAAGTGCCTAACACACGCGCGTCGCTAAATTAATTCTTTGTGCTGATAAACAAAACGACCAAACATGGGTGGGTAAATTAGCGAACGCATGCTTGTTGTTATTGTTGTTGTGTGGCATGCAACATGGTGCTAATGTATTAGAGTAGACACAAATTGTGGCACAATAAAAAATGCGAAGAGCTATGCGTTCACTCAATGAGGCAGGCAGCAGCAGAAGCAGCGCCAGTGAAGAGCACAATAGCTTTGGCGCTGTGATAGTCAGCTAGCTGACTAGCTGCCTAGCTGTGAGCGTTTTAGAAAATATATGAGGAAATTATACAATTATGTGGCGTAGACGGTGCACGCCCTCAGCACAAATAGGTGGCAGCTAACAGCGTAGCGCAGCTGGAAAGTATGCTACACTTATTTAACGCGCAAATTTCCACTTACACACCTTTACACACACACTCCCACCCACACACGCGCACGAGTGATGAGTGCTTTTGTAAATTATGGCACTACTTCAGCGCCGCCACGCCTTGCCATCCATGCGGTGCGCGGCATGTTTTAGCTGCCAGCGCCGCTGAACATGGTCATTAGTCAAATTAATATGCAGAAAATGAGCGCAAGCTGTTGGCAAAAAAAGGGAGAGCGCGAAAAATATGCTCCAATGAAAATGTGCTTGTGTTTGTAGAGGTGCATGTAGAGGTATCTATGTTCGAAAAAAATTAATTCGCATTTTTCTTTCATTTCACCTTTTTATTGTTGTAAATTATGTAATTTAACGCAAAATACGCGTGCAACAACAATGAATGAATGAAGCCAACAGCGTGTGCGCAGCGTGTAAAATAACAATGTTAACAAAAGCTGAAAGAACAATGCGTGTAAATTTGCATGAATTCGTGCTTAGTGTGGCTGACGGCCATCAGGTTCTGGTCATTTTTGGTTAACTAACTGCGCGATTTTGAAATATTCTTGCTTTCGTAATGTAACTAACATGTGAGGTGCTTATATATGCATGTTATTTGCAATTTACATATGTATTCGTATATGAATGTGTGAGGAATTTTAAAAATATTTTGTATACTCTCATACATGTGAGTAGAAATTCTGCTGTAAAATAATTACAACTGTAATTTTGATTTCGAATTTGATCCTAATGAGGATGTGCGAGTATTTCTACGGAATCTACTTTATTATAATTTCATTGCTATCATTTTTATGTCTGATAACCAAATACATGTATGGAGTTTTACAGATATAAATTTTTTTTAATAATAAGGAATTTTGACACTCACTGTAAAATCCTGTTGAAGATATTTACTTCAGGCTTTCAAAATATCCAGAAATACTGCAAAATATTGAAATATTTTTTCTGATATAATGATTTTTATCTTGTCAACTTCGTTTATAAGGGGGATGCCTGCTATGACGATCGGAAACTCGGTAACCAAACGTTGAAGATCCATTGAATACCCAAAGAGAGCACGCTTGGTCCATATTTTTGAAGTGGTGGTCTCATTCATACAGTTTGCTTCAAAATGTTCAACGAAACATAATTTTGAAACATATTTGATGCAACAAAGGGTTCATATTAGATCATGGTGTTCGGATATTGAAGTCATTAACAAAAATAGTATTTGACCTCATAAAAATGGCGAACCAACGGTCTAAATTATTGTAAGTATAGGACTTAGGGTGCCAAACATGTTACACAATTAGACTATATATTAAGGATTGCTTGTTTTTTATAAATCGTCGAAATAGCAGCCTTAAAGAAAAAATCCGTGTCAAATCTGGTAATGTAGGACGGGCTGTCATGGGAATTGCCGAGGTTTGTGTGTCTTGTCAAACTCTACCCACAGCGAAATAAGATTCGTTATCTATATATCGAGCCAGCTTTTAATTGAGTTGACAATCTATGTGACATAATAGTTACAGGTGAACATACCCAGTTTACATTGGCATCGATTTTATCTTCGAATAACATAAAACAAGATGCTCTGATAAAGGTAACCCTCGAAAGAAACTTCAATATGTATTTTAGCTACAAAAACCTTTTCGAGATTTATCCATCATAGAAACAATTTAAGGGGACCCCCCATTCTCGATATTAAATTTTGACGATTTTCAATGGGCTGATAAATGAACATAAATTATTTTTTTGGGTTGTAACTTTGCATATATTTATTTGAAGACATAAAAAAGAAGAAAACAATTTAACATACTTTTTTTGTTGTTGTTTTTGTGATCAAACAAAAGTCATTGGAACATCTGAAACCAAATCTTCACCGATTTGATTTATCCTAGTACATACCATATATATGTATAGAATAACATATTAAAATTTGGAACCGATTGGATTAATAGGTTTTGAGTAACCTCATACGCCAGTCGTAAAAACACTGTTTCGAGAAAAACGCGTTTAAAGTTTTGAGAAGCAAATTCTTGAGTATAAAACCTACCTACGCTTCCACCATAAATCGGCTATATCTTCAACAGTTTTTGAAATTTTTCAGTTGAAATTTTAAACGAACTGATTTAGGGAACGATCATATTATGTAAGGTGAGGTAGTCGAAATTTTGGATTAACAAACTCATAACATATGCCATACTTGGATCTGGATACAAGTTATAAAATAAATGAGTATTATTGTGTGATAAATCACTTCATATTTGCGATTAATTCATCTATAGTTGATTGAAGAGCTGATATGTAGTTTTTAAAATTGTACTCGACAAACGAATCACATTCTTGTGAAAGAGACAATCTCTTGATTTTAAGAGTAGTGTTTTGGTTCGATTTTCTCTTGTTTATGAGCTATGTTAGGACATAATTCATTTTAAGATGCAGCAGACAACAAATTCCGGGTCAAAGTAGCAGACCAACTTCAGTTAGTTCAAATTTCTATTAATGAAATTATAAAGTTTGATTAAATTCTGCTGGAATTCAAGTCAACATGGTCACCATGTGCTTTGGAGTAGTCAACAGATTAAAATATTTTGCAGAATGTATTTCGATTGAATATTCTTTAGGATCAGAGAGCGGTGCTATGATCATTTAACAACTGTTTCTGCAAACTCTTCACTGTTAAATGAAAGTTAGATCAGGTGTGCTATATATTCTATGAAGACTTTTTGCATGGAAAATAATATATTTGATACAGGGTTGCCATCTGTATGTGACATTTTACTTTAAGTTTTATGCTCGCTTTAGACGACTGAAGAAACTGGCAGGCTTAAAGGATGTTTGTCATGGCTTTCTTTGTTTTCGTATCCGTATAAATAGGTATGTTTAGATGTAAAAATGTAAACACGAATCTTAAATTTAACATAACAATTTCCGTTGCCGAAAATTAAAAATCAATTTTGCACAAAAAGCTCAGGGCTCTAGCATGGAAAATGCCTAATATTCTCCCCAAAGGCTGCGCTAGGCACATAAATAAATATACATATATAATATGTTATGTATGTAAATTTACTTAACCTTTGTAGGCTGTTCGATATAAATATAAGTACGTGTACATGTTATATGCGCACACATTTCTCTGCGTGCTTTTCCCTCAAGACCAACCGACGGCCGACCGTCCTTGGCACACGGCACTCATGAATTAGTACACCGTTACGCAGAAAAAGTGCGTTGTCGAGCGAAATCAGCAGAAGCGACCGTAAATAAATGAATACCTATACACACCCATACACGCAATAACAGCAACAACAACAAAGAGTGTAGCGCCGAAGATAAGTAAAGCAAGAAATATGTTTACAAGTATATATAGGGAGCGAATGTGTGTGTGTGTTCGGCGAAAAACAATTTAATTTTATTTGCCTCATGAGATTGCGGATGAAAAATTCAAGATGCTACAGGTTTACAAGCACACAAAGCGGGTCGTTTGCCCTGACCTGCCGATATCGTCGCGCCCGCTTACTTATTACCGACAGACAATACAGGCACACTCACGCATATGCGCTTGCATACAGTTTTGTAACGAAATTCATTGCTTTATGCGCCTATTTTGGTTAAATGTATTACCCCGGGTCGGTTATACCTTATGAGCGTGTCTTCCACTTACACTTCCTCTACTTGTTGTCTCTTCTCTGCTTTGTTTGCTTGCCTTAAGTGTAATTTTTCGCATTTTTTTCGTATTTTATTTTGCTGCGTGGCGCTGTCTTTACGGCCCGGTCAAAGGTTGCCCATCGTTGTGACTCAAATTAAACGCCATTACTTTTAAGCGTTGCATGTTGTTTGTTGTTGTTTGCAGACTCTCTACTGGGAATTGCCACAACACAGCAACGAACAAGTAAACAACTCTCTGTATGTGTGTGCATGCCGGACTGCTGAAGGTAAAAGCGCCAATGATAATAATAAATAAATGAAAAAAACAACAATAACAACGAAGTGCTTTCTGCAAGTGACCGCTATGCAACGCACAGCCATACATACACGTACATGCGAACGCTTACACACAGCGCCTCCGTAGCGCCGAAGGTGAAGAAATTGCTGTAGACAGCATATTTTAGCTGCTGATGTGGCTGCTCTGCGGCTCGGCCCCATATTTATTACGGTTATTAGCAGCGGCGATGGGTCGTTGAAATGAGAATTGCCGCAGCCTCCATGCCACTTGGCTTTCGACAAATTCGTGCAACACAGCGCGCATTATTTTCCCTCCCGCATTTCTTGTTTTTTGTTTTTGTATTTTATATTCTGCGTTCTTTAGCTTGGAGCAGCCGGAAGTTGGCCTTAAAATGTGGAAATGGATTTTATGCGACTAAATAATGTAAAATGTACGACCATTAAATAAATCGTGTTTAAAGTGGTTAAAGCGGCAAATTAATGACAGATTTGTGGAAAATTAAAAACCGGCTCTGCATAATTTTTCCACAACGTTTAATGGTCACTTTGGATTAGGTGCAAATGGGAGTTGGTAAATTATATGGCGCGGGTTGTTGGAAATTGTCGTCAGCAAATTGTTTGGGGTCAGCAGTTAATACGTATTGGATGGTATAGGGTGACGTCAGAACTTGAGATGTGCATATAAATGAAGAAGTACTGGGGAAGGTCAAAAGCAATGGAAATAAATATGAGATAAAGATAAGATAAGAGAAAGATACGATTATACATAAGGTTAGGGTTAAGTTTAAGTTTAACTCTTTCAGTCACGCTTTTAGATTAAGAATATGTTGAATGTTTCGATTATTGTTTTGGCATTATCTACAGCCGAAATATCACTGAAAGTATGAAAAAAAAATCTACGTATGAAGGTTTTCGAGGTATGAGGTGGTTAGTGGCACTAACCACCGTGACTATTGAAAGAAACAAAACAATTATGAGTTACTTATATTGTTTATTAATATTAAATGATATAATGAAATTCTCCGGAAAGAAACTAAGGTAAATTGTTTTTTTATGAAAATCTGAAAAACAAGCTTTTCCCTTGCGTAGACAAAGAGGCACTTTGCATGTACTCCACTGCCATACAGCCGGTCTGTTTGAGTTTACAGTGTTAGACTTTGTAGATTCAGGATTCCGAAGTACTAAGTTAGACAGAGGGATGTCATCATCGGAATTAAAGTTGTCATAATCAATCATTTGAACTTCTCCAAACGATTCACCTAACACCAGCGGATTTGGCTGATCTTCTGTATCCTCATCGCTACAAACACTTTCGCTATCTGAAGGAATATCTTCAAACAAGTATTTTGCGATTTGTCTATTATTTAGCTTGCGCGACATACTGAAATAAATATAAAAATGCATGAATACTTACATGCCTAACTCATATGTAGATTAAACCTATAAACCTGCAACAGTCACGGTGGTTAGTTTACTAACCACTATATTTTCGTCGTCAATACACATTGAAAATAAAAAATTAATGATAGTTTCATACACATACATATGAAATAGATATAGGAGAATAAGTTGAATACAAAACATTAAAGAAAAACGTTACTTACACACTTCACAGATATTTTTTATCAAACACAAGAAAAAATGTACGTTAGCGCAATTTTCAAATGAAAACAAATGAACTGTCATTCATCGAATATGTCAGTTAACCGGTCGCACCTTTGTCAAAAAGGTACAAACATTCATGATAATTAACGCGATTGTCGATAGATGGCGTGGATTTTAAAATAAAAAATCGGAAAGAGGTGGTTATTGACACTAACCACCACGACTGAAAGAGTTAAGGAATATTAAGTTAAAGTTAAAGTAAAGTTTAAGAATAAGGCTAGGTTTACGGTTAGGGTTAAGGTTAAAATTAAGGTTGATGTTAAGGTAATTTTAAAAATTATGGTTAAGAACTTAGAACTGAACAAGTTATGGTTAAGGTCTACGTTAAGGTTAGGGATAATGAAAGAGATAAGATTAAGTTAAGGTAAAAGTTAAGGGTAAGATTGAGATGAAGTTTCATGTTAATGTCAAAGTAACTTTTAGGATTACTATTAGGGTTAATGTTGTGGATAAGGTTAAAGTTAAAGCTAGCAAGTGAGGAAGGGGCAAGTTCGGACATTTTATACTCTCGCAATTTATTGATGTAATTTTATTAGGATAATACACTATTTGATCCATATATTCGGCATAAAGTCCACTAGAGTAACGAAAATCATCATAGCCTTCATATACCATAATGAGAGCTGAGGTTATACCTGAACCGATTTCACTAATTTTCATCACCAAGATACACTATATCCAAGACTATACGCTCAGATAACTCACATATTAACCGGAATAAAATCCACCGTATTTTTTAAAAACCTCCAATTAGGTATATGGGAGCTAGGTTAAGTTATGACTCAATTTCAACCATTTTTGGTACAGAGACACACTATTAGAAGAAACAGATTCCCTCTGAATTACATTTAAATATCTGAGAGATTTAGCAATATTTTCGACGAAAAATTACCCTTAAGCACTGAGTTCTTCATGTTCGATATCAGCGGCCTTGAAAAGTTATAGTCCGCTTTCGACAACTTTTCCTCAAGTGATGCCTGATGTTTCTTTATTCCGAGTGGTTCCTGGTGTATATATTATAAAGTGAAGCAATCAGATGGAATTCAAAATTGAGTTATATGGGAAGTAGGCGGAGTTGTAAGCCGATTTCGCCCAGTTTCCATGGATAATATTAGGATGTCAAAACAATATTACTGCTTGAAGAAAACTTTGAAAAAATAAAATAAAAATAGCTGGCAACCCCCAAATCTGTCTGCTGGTAAAATCTCTCCAAATACCAAATAATAAATTAAATCAAATCTGACAAGCATAAGGAGTATCACAAGGACGTAGTATAAGCGGCATATGCATTTTAGCTACACACACCGGCGCACAAAAGGAACACGCCAAGCCAATAATTTATTCGCACAAAATGCCCATTTGCAATGAAATGAGTTTACCAACATATTTCGGTATTTCAACGGTGCCGTTCATGGTCGTTTGGGCGATGAAAGTATTTCGCAAATTACCATAATCTTCAGTCGATAAACACCTGAGCCAGCATACGTACATGTCTGCCTACATATAAGCGATACGAGGCAAAGCTTACATATGATTTTATTAAAACATATACATACATACATACATATGTTAATACATATCTACACTTGTCCGTTTGGCACACAATAGCTTTTTTCGAAAACAGACAGGCAGTGATACCAAGAAAAAATCGCGCTAACGAAAATCACCCACTCAATGGCCAAAATTGAGGCAGCACAAATTGGTAGCGCGACGCAGATGTGGGCAGAAATATGGAAAATGCAAAAACAAATATTTCTCATATATAAAATGTAAATATATATTTACACCGTTACAACACTTTTACTCCACCCTTCACTTTCCATAGCGGCATTGCATTCCAGACGCGTCACATTACCTACCACGGCGGCAGACAGGTGGTCAGGCAGCAATTCAGGTTACTCATATAAAATGTTTGCATATGCATAGGCGCATACACGCGGCTCTCAGTATGTATGTATATGTGAGCATGTGCTTGCAGTTAAACGAAATTGCTTTTTGAAATATGCATGCACAGCCCGAGCGCTGCTGGCAGCATATGACATTGCTACACATGCCAAGAGGACATTTGCTGGCAGAAGTAACTATAATCGGAAAAAGGAAAAACTGGAAAAACGAAAGTAAATAATATGAAAATAAACCGGGTGAAAGCGAAATATGCGCACACACGCGCGCAATCAAAAGCAAAATAAATAAATATATGATTGCTTTGCAATTGTATTTCATGTGTTGTTGCTTTATTTTGTGTTTTTATTTTTGTTTTTAGTGAAAGCGCGCCCTTTGAGGCCTACACAAGCCAATGCCTACACAGGTGTTCCTGTGTGCTCGAACGCCGCGCGGTCGGTTGTGTTTAAAAAATGAGATTAAACATATTTTCCAAAGTAAATAAGCGCGAGAGGGTGTAAGCGGGAACATTTTTTGCGCTTAAATATATGAATATAAATGCTTCAAAAAAATTCACATTTGTTTGTGCGCTTAATAGCTGCATAAACACACCCCTCAAATAGCCTCAAAATATTTTCCTTCATACTCATTTACATTTTTCTCCGCACTTTATGTTATATTAATTTGAATAATTTCCACATTCGCTCGCAGTGCGTAGAAAAACAAGCGTTTACCTTTCCTATTTCATACATCCGTGCGCACAGCTGTTGGCCAAATAGACTCACGCTGTGCTGCCGCCCTTCCGACAACCTGTTAACATTGTCGCACACACACATACATATGGACACAAGTAAGAATTTTTTTGTTTGCGCTAGTCACTGGCTGGGGTTTTTGTTTTTGACGCATGTTTTCATTTGTTGCGCGTGCAATAACAACGGAAATTCATATAATATAATTGTTACGTATACGCCGTGTCCGCATTTTTTTCATTTACTCTATTTAAAATGGCGTTTTTCCGGAATTACTTTTTGCATGAAAAATGTGTATTTTAGCCACACATGTAATTACGCGTGTTTCGGTATAATTTTTTTTAATTTGAAAAATGTATTTATTCTAAATTGGAAGTTGTGTGGAATGGATGGGATTTATATTGATGAATGGCGTAATATATTAATTAATCATTTATGGCAACCAAGAAGATTTATTGCCAGTGTCTGAAGCATAGGTATAGGTTATATCACTAAATGGATAATTTCGAAAAAAAAAATAGTTTAAATGACACTTCCATATTCGAAAGATTTGGAGGATGTTTAGGTGGTTAGATTTGAAAAATTTTATTCTAATTTACTTATGAAAAGGTAGGTAGTGTTTATAAAAGGAATAAAAACCATTTTGTTGAAAGAAAAAATCTTTTCAAAATGAATTCGCTTTGCAGAAGGAGCACCTAATAATCTATAATCTATATTGATCCTTCAATCGGAGTGAGGTCGTCCTCTTCCGCGGCTTCCTCCAGCGGGTAATGCATCGAACACTTTCAGAGCTGAAGTGTTTTCATCCATCCGTACAACATGACCTAGCCAGCCAAATTTGTGACTTTATTGGACTTCACTTGGGTTGGTCTAAGAAGAACCTTGCAATAAAACTCGGAATTATCGCATGGACAAATATTTTATATACAAAGAAATAAAAAGATGAGAAAATACTTTCCAAAATGGCTTAAGGGGATTAAAAAAAAATATTTTTGCATTTTTCATATTTACATTTTCATTCTTAATAATATTCTCTGAAAATATTAAATTGATACGATAATTACTTTTCGAGTTATTTTTTTTCCGGTGGACCGCATGCTGACGAAGGTTGTGCTTTAGTTGACAAGCTGGGACCAAAATTTGTTTACTTAGTTTTATTGATTTTTTGCGTTTGAGGTGAATTTTTGATATTTATTTCTGATAAACCAAATGCATTTTTATGTTTTTTTTTTCTGAAATGAATTTTTCTTACCTAAATTTGATTCACTACTTTTTGGGCTTTGGCAGACCAAATTACAAAGTCCAAGTCAAAAAGGCTTACATCCTGGAACCGAACAAATTTTATTTCAATGGAAAATGTATGCAGAACGTTTCTACCGGTGATCACAATGCCCATAATGAGAATCCACCAGTGCCCACGGGTGGTCACATTGACCCAAATCGTCAAAACATAAATGTTAACCGGTGGCGCACGCGGGGCTCAAAGTGTTAACTAGTGACAACTGTAACTCGAAAATCGCTCAGAAGTTTTGAATGAAATTTATACAGCTTTTAGTTTACATAATAGTCCTGGGCTTGAACGAAGCTATTACTTTTTTTTCAAAAATTTCGATTTTTTAATATCAATTATCTTCCTGATTTTTTCTCGAAAAGCCAAAAAAAAATTTCCTGAGGGCGCCATTTTTTTCAATTTTGAAAAAATAAAATAAATTTAAAATTAAAAAGGATTATCTATTTATAAAACTAACTTTTCTTATCCGATCGACTTTAGATGAATCTCCTAGAACTTATGACTGTCACTGCAACGACCTTTTTTTGGAAATAGGTCAACACAAAATGCTATAACTTTAGAAATTACATTTCATATTCAAAATTTCGTGACTTCATGTTAAAACATTGTGTAATAATCTCATATTATTACTTTTGTAAAATAGCATGTTTTAATAGCAAAAAAATACTGAAAATTCTCAAATTTTAGGTGTCTCTGACTCTGACTACCCCTAATCCCTTAGGTTGGTTAAATTGTGGGAATTGATAATTCACAATAAAAAATTAAAATTAAAATAAAAAAAAAAAATTTTTTTTAAATATTAAATTAAATCAAAAATTTTAATAATAAATAAAACGGCCAGTGAGGCCTATTGAAACTGTAATAAAAAAAAATTTTGTATTAATAAAATAAATATTTTTATTTAACCCTTTCATAATAATTTAATTTGTGCATATAAGCAACATCCTGTAACTAATGAACCAGGATACATAGGACTTTGAAATTTTTATCACTTCATATTTGAGTAAATACTAATATAATGTTAGCTCCGCCCATTTTAATTCGGGCATGAGAGGGTTAAAAACCATTTGTTTAATAAATAAGGTATCAAAATTAATCAAGAGTGTATTAAAACACTGCTAAAATTGAAAAAATTGGTTGAAATAAAATATAAAATCCTAAAACGAATTTGGCAGAAAAATATGAAACCACTCAAAAAGCACCACGAACGCCACGCTTGTGTAAGCCGATACTTAGCAAACATGTTGCTGCTGTCAATCAAAAAATTTGAGATACATTTTCAATGCACCCGATTTAAAAATTTGCCAACAACAATTAGGCGTGTGAGCGAATTTTTAAGTAAAATTCAAAAAACAGATTCCATATAATGAAATTTTATATCATAAAATTTTTTTGTGTGTTAAAGTTGCACACCAAATTACATGACACTAACGCAAATACCTATGCAAACTTACGACAAAATATACATAAACACATATGTGAGTATCATTTTTGCATTAGTTTTCGCGTATTTTAGCAAGCGCATGTCTTTGTGTTGTAATCGCTGTGCTTATATTGTGCAAACACACACACACACATTCAAACAAATATTGATATATTTGCATATATGCATAGAGCTAACATACTGTTATTACACATGCATGCAAGTTAAAGAAAAATATTTGCTTTTGTTGTTGTTATTGCACAACGAACTGTCATGCTGCAACTTATACACATGTAATATGTGCATTTATATTGTGTGCCACACACAAACAAGCAAGTAAATTGTATGTGAGTAGTGAGGAGCGCTACCATGGCGTATGAGCAACTTGAAGCGCTGCACTGCATCAATGGCATTGTTTGGCTGTCAAAGCACATTTATAAGCAGCAAAATGTGTCTGTATGTATGTGACTAGATGGATGTGCGCTTTGACTGCATTCAGTTCAGTTGCATTTTTGCATTTTGCATGCACGCATACATGCATATTTTACTCTGCTCACTTTTGGATGAACATGCATGTGTGTGTGTTTGTGAAATCTACGAATTCGCGTACTTACATGCAAATCAGTTACTGACATTTATATGCTTAATGCGCTCAATCCGTATGCTGCACAGCTGCCGCGCCACATCGCTCCCGCCATCCATCCATCCATCCAAGCAGCCATTCAGGCATTCGTTGTGCCAAGCCTTGGCCTCTGCTGCCTTTGAGATTCAAATCCCCAAACGTTTCGAGTTACAGCCTTGCTCACACAATATAATCATGCACTTGAGTTATTTGAGCATAAATAGATATGCATGCACCTGCACACAAACACACACACAGACACTCATGCATTCAACTGCAATGTGCATACCCGCTTTGTCTACTTGCCATACATATCTACCGTTCTAACATTTTGCATTTGTGTGCGTCATTCATTTTATTGCCAACATTTGGTTTTGGCCTTTTGCAGCGCGTGCATACGCTTTTGTTGCTGTAGAAGCGCTTTCCATTTTCATTCGTTTAAAGAGTATCGACAGCATGTTTTGCATTGTTCGGGCAGAAATTATAAAGGCGCACACACACATATACATATATGAATACATTTCTGTGTATATAAATGTTATTCTACTCCCTCGTGTGTGTGGCTGTTTGTGTGCCTTTTGCCAATGGCCATGACATTTCTGCGTATTTGCTTGTTCGTTTGTTCAGCGTCTGGCACAAATGCTGCGCAAGTAATTGAATTTAAATTTTTTTTATTCTTCGGGAATATGCTCACTGCACACAGCAGCGCGTTTAATCTGCCCGAGATAAGCAAGTTTAACATGTATAAACAATTTTCCATGAATAACATAAATAAATGTGGGTGATTTCAAGGAATATTGTGATTTCTTGCACTTAGAGTAGTCTTCGGCGTTGCTTTGGGGTTTTGTGTATACATTTATTATTAATATTCGAGTTACTTTGAAGGGCAGTGGCTCATGTTTATGAGGAAAATTAAAAATAAAAATATTTTTCACTTCAGTTGCTGCAAATCTTTAACCAGATATTTCTATTAATTGTATAATTTGATAAAAAGAATATAAAAAGGTTTGGAAGTCAATATAAACTACCATACTTTTCGAAGAAAATAAAGCACATATAAATTTATAAGGTTAACAAAAATTCATGTTCCTGATATTTGAATATTTCTGAAAGTGTTGTCACCTATCTAAAACACATATAAATATTTCTATGTAAATAAAAATGGCTTCCATGTGAGAACTACTTTGGAAAATTATTTATAGCTAATATTATTGTAACCAGAGTTGCCATCTTTTAAAAATCTAAAACAATATGAATTAAGTATTTACTTTACTGCAATACGAGTATTAAGGGGTTAGGGATAGTCAGAGACACAAAAAATTTAAAATTTTTGGTAATATCTTTTTTGCTATTAAATCGTGTTACTTTACAAAAGTAACAATATGGCATAATAACATAATGTTTTGACATGAAGTCAGGAAAAGTTGAAAAAAAAAATAATTTCCAAAGTTATGGCTGTTTTTGTTGACCCATTTCCAAAAAGAGGTCCAAAAAGGTCCTTGTGGTGACAATCATAAGTCCTTGGAAATTCATCTAAAATCGATAGGATAAGAAAAATTGGTTTTATAAATAGATAATCTTGGGCCTGATCGAAGTTTTTTGTTTTTTTTTTTCAAACTTAAAAAAATTAAAAAAAAAATTTCTAGATTTTCGGGAAAAAACTAAAAAATTTTTTTTAATCAATTAATTAATTCAATCGAAATTAAAAAAACCACAGGCCTATGATTATTATGAATTCAAAAAGCTGTATAAATTTCATTAAAATCTGCTGAGCGGTTTTCGAGTCACCAGTTCAAAAAACATAGTTAGGAGAAAAACCCACTCGCGTTTTGGAGTGTCCAGCGCGCTTTGTTATTTGTCGAATAACTCGAAAAGTAATTATCGTATAAACTTCAAAATTTCAGTGAATACTTTAAAGATATTACACTTAACGAAAATGCAAAAAACAAAAAAAAAATTTGAAAATCCTGACTACCCCCAACTCTTTAAAAAAAAGTTTAAAAAAAATGTCTGATTCGTAAAACAATATTTCTGAATGCATTGCCACCTGTCTAAAAAATGCAATGTGGGTATTTAAGAAATATTATTACAGAAATATATGACTTGCACAAATTGCTATACAGGGTTACCACCTTTTTCACAAAATTAAAATTCGATAATTTGTGGTTACCATCAAGTTAAGTCGGTTTGGAAGTTAAAGTGAATAGATAAGTGAAATTATCTCAATTTACTAAAGTTACCTAAAATAATTGATTATTAAGTATTCGACTATGATTCTGAAATCTTCTTTGTCATTAGAAATGCCACATCAATATATGAATGTCGATATGTGATGGAAATACGTGTTGACACAATATTAAGTGTTTTTTTAGAAATACCAAAATCGTTTAAAGTTAAATTTCCACGAAGACCTTGTGTTTTTATCTTCCCCGACATGCTTTTGTGAGTCTACTTGAAAACCGAAGTGTTCGGTAGCCAAACTCAGTATTGAAGGGCCCAAGGTAAAGATTAGTGCCAAAGTTTTGTTAGATAACCCAAGATTCCCATAAAATAATTGAAAATGCAGCAAAAAGAACTCAATGTGTCTGTAGCCAAAGAAGGCGACAATAATTTAAAGAGGCTATATTTTCATAAAAGCAGCTGAAGTAATTTGAATTTTATAAACCGCTATAGTCGAAACTTTTTCTCACAACGACAGTTTTCAAAATTACTGACATCATAACTCAACGAGAAATTGACCGATCGACTTCAAATTAAAAAAATTAGTATTATTGAATATATTCACTATACAATGACCGATCTTTTTGATTTGTTGAAAATTTTAAATTTGGCATTAAAAAACGAAAATTCTTTCAGAACTACGCCATTTTGTAAAGTTTCAATTTTTGCAAAAATCGTAGGTCTTTGTATAAAAAATACCTTAAACTTTATTTTCCCAAAGATCCTAGGGCCTCAATAGTTTAACATCCATTTTGAAATTTTTTGTTTCAGCTACTCATTCGGTCGGATGATGTCAGCAGTTGAGGAACTGTTTTTTGGCACATCCGAAGACAGCACTTAGCTGCGTTATATTTTTGTAAAAAAAATCTTAAAATATAGCTGTAAATATACCTTATTATGTCCAAAAAAACTTCGAATTATTCGATCGAGTACTTTCATTTAAAAAATTCACGAAAATCGTCCAATTTTTCATGTGTTAAGTCAATTCAAAAAGTGTTGCCTACATTTCGGCGCGAATACTAATTTACGAGAGAATTCCTCTGGTGTCAGAAGAGCTTATAACCCGCTTCAATTATTTAGATATATTGGTTATACAACGTAATAGTAATTAGTTTTACAGATACATATATTTCAAATCTACGCCAAATATATATATATATATATTTCAAATCATAAAAAAATAAAAAAAATGGCATTAAAATTACTTCAACTACTACTTCTTCATCGCGCTTACATAAATTATAGATTGTTATAACTTTAAATCCCACAAATAAAAAAAGTGTATTTAAATCTCCTTGTAAAGATTGACATATTTCGATTGAAAACATTGAAGTGTTTTCCAAATCAATGAGCAGGCACTACAACATATTCGACATGTTTATTGCAAGTGCTTAATCCTTTTACAGATTTAATGCCTGTCAGCGTATTGCACGAAAAGCGCAATAAAATTATGTGAATGAAAAAATTAAATTTTTTGTTTATTAAATAAATTCATTTGAGTTATAATCACTCACAAATGTAAATCACGCGTCAGTTTGCAGGCGAGGAAAGAAGTGAGAGTTACACGTTTGAAGCGTTTTTAACGACGAAAAGTGTGAAAATTTGGTTTTATGAATATGAATATATATATTTATGATGCACCTTTATATAAACAGCTTTAAAAAATATGAAGCTTATATGTTGTGAAAGCTTTCATAGTTATTATACTTTTACATATATAGAATTCAATATTTATAGAATATGAAACACTTTTTGTCATTCTCCCTTCCATTAAATTTTTAAATTTTCCAGAACGTAACTTTTTCCAACTTCATACAGCTATTAATCTTCATTTTCCAACACTTTTGTTTGTCTCCCAAAATATATTCCCAAAAAATGGTAAAAAATCCCACAATGCAAACAACAAATGACAACAACAACAACCATCACCAAACACCAGCCATCGTTGAGGGCGCACTGCGAAATGTCAATTTAATCATCGAACCACCGGCGGTGCGACGCGGCCAGCATGCCATCGTGCGCTGTCTCTACGACTTGGAAGGGACGCCACTCTATTCGGCCAAATTTTATCGCGGTCAATTGGAGTTCTATCGCTATACACCTGGTGAATTTCCGAATACGAAAGTTTTCCCATTTCCCGGCATACACGTCGATGTGAGTATACTCGTACATAGTTATATTTATTTGAAAACCTATACATGAGCTGTTACTACCTATACTATTGTTTATACATATATGCATGTATATGTGTGAGTTATATTACTTATGTGTGAGCGGTTGTGGAGCTGAGTGAAATATCAATGAATTTATATGCTTTTGATACTCGCACATAACGTGGGAAAAATACCGGCCTAACTGTGTTTGGGTATGTGTGATTTTGGATGGTAGGTTTTGTAGGTGTTATTTGTGTGTTGTGATATGTGTGTATACGTAATGTGTATACATCTGTGTATGGATAGCAATTTTTTCTCATTTTTGTTTAAGCCATTTAATCTTTTTGCGATATGTTTTTTCCTCTTTTGATATATTTTTTTCGTTAGTTTCATTTGACATTGCAAATGAATTAAATCATATGATGGAAAAAATCGAATTTATTTCGTACAAAAATTGTGAAATTGGTTCTCCGTGTATATCGTAAGTTGGGTAGCATAAAAATTGCCCAAAAGAATTAAATCAAGTTATTGAGCATGAATTTATAAAGGTAGCACCTATGAATGTTGAATTGGGCTACAATCTTGCTTGGGAATTTTTTCCAAGTATTTTTCGCCTTCGAGGTATTATCTACCTTCTAAAAGGACGGACGGACAGACAGACAGGATTTGAACTCCACTCTTCACCCTGATCACTTTGGTATATATAACCCTATATCTAACTCTTTTAGTTTTGGGTGTTACAAACAACCGTTATGTGAACAAAACTATAATACTCTCTTTAGCAACATTTGTTGCGAGAGTATAAAAAGAAAGCTTTGAGGCTGAAGATCGTATATTTGCTTTATATTATACCAGACCGCTCTGGCTTCGCACGGGTTTAAACAAACATTTCGAATGTTTTAAGTTTTTACACACTTATACATACTCTTCCATACATATGTATGTACTTTCCCGTTTCTGGCGTGGGTTCACTTTAAAAAAGTAAAATGAGGTAAATTCGAACATGAAATTATATTTTATTTGCAATGAGCTAAAACTTGATTACAACCTCTAGCCTTTGGTGTCCGTTGTCTTTCTCTCTGATTATGAAGGCGTTCGGAACGCTCAGAGTTCGATGGCCTAATGCGAGCTTGTATATTTCTAATATTTGGTTCTTCCGTACTCGACCCTCAAGCGCGTACTTGGGAGGTTTTGAAATTTTGTGCAGCAAGCAGCTGCGAGCGCTCTTTACTCGACTCTCTGCCACGCAATTTTGATGCGAAGAGAATGACGTGCAAGACGATTTTCAGTTTCATATTAAGACTCTCCATCACGGAGTCTTTTTGATACCCTCATCTGGGAACTATTTCTAGAAAGTTGAGATTCTAGCAAGAAATATAGCCTATGGTACTCGGGGTGAATGTAGCTTTCCAATGGCGAATGAATGAATTTTTGAAATCGGCACAGTAGTTTTTGAGTTGATTCATTACAAACATACATACAAATCTTTTCTATTCATAATAGTAGTATAGACAAAGCTTTTTAAGATTTTCATTTTGCCTGAAAAAGGTGCTCCTTGTTACAAGTTTATAATTTTAGTAAGTATATCTAAAGCCGCGAATTTGAGTTTCAGACCTAAAAAATATATAGTAAGTTTTATTCTAACAGTGATGAATCTGAAAGATTGATTTAATTAATGCTCACCTACAGTATACGACATGACGTATGAGTAACTTTTTCATTTGGTATTCATAGTACGTGAATGCAGTCCAGCATTTGTTAGAATGTACCTAGGCATGTCAATAAAAAGGCAAAAACAGGCAAATAGTGTCCAATGTGACAGATGACTTGCCTATGCACATCTATATCAACTCATATACATATGTAAAAGCCATAAAAAAGTAGTCAAACGATCATTTATGCAAAAAGTAAATTGGCAAAGGGGTTACAAACTCAATACAAAAGTATGAAACCAGCGTTCGTTTGCGCACAATATCTGTATGAGTTTCGTGGGAATACATGCAACTCATACCCCGAACATTCAAGGTTTTTGCAACATTTGCAAAAGTGTGCTGCCTCAGCGCTTATAAACCATACCGAATATTGATACAAACAAACATGAATATTGCCACGCCGAAAGCGACCCAGCATTTTAACTTGACTTTATTAGCAGGTGTTGAATTCGTTGCATACATACATATAGCACCCCACAGAGCTGAGGCTGTTCGTGCGCGTCGTATCGAAATTCCAACACATTGGCACAATCAGCGTTGCCTGGCACAGCATTCGTGGCTTTTTCGTCCCGCTAAAGCCGAGTGACACACACACACACACACACAAACGAATGAATATGCTACAACAACAAAAATATGTATATTTCCCGCTTTTTGTTATGCAAACTTTGCGCTTAAATTTAGCAGCAAGCGGCAGCGTTTGCCTACCAAAGCTAGTACTCCCTGCGTTTGCTTGTTATTGTACGTGGCGTTGTGCCAGCTAGTGTATCACCTGTATAAAATATATTTTTCGGTTCATCGTTCAACTGCGTGCGGCAAGTGAATGCCATCAATATGGCACCGCAGCCGTGGCAACGGAGTCCAACAGTGACCAATCGTAGGTTGGAGAGGCGGCACGCGGTTTAAAGCTGCTTCGGCGTAACTTTGCGCAGGTAGATTATTGAAAAAGTTTGTTCATTCCGCTGCCTAGTCGGTTAAGCCTTTACCATAACCCAGCTCATTGTGTATTCCCTCTGCCATCTGGGCCGCCTGTGAATTACAAAGCGCGAAATGCAAAATGCTTCTTTCGAAAAATATGGCAACGCCGTTGCGGCGCTATGGTGCGCCGTTGACATTGCCAACTGCATTTGCATCTGTCTGCCATTATACCGTTGTTTGCTGATTTGTACCGTTCTTCAGTGTTCTCCGTGCTCAAGTTGTGCAGGTACATTTTGCCACTATGGACGCGGAACAAACGTGGGATGGCTCACCATTGCTGGTAAACAAGTTAGCTGACTGTTTTTTGTTTTTCTGATTAAGTATGCAACTTTGGATGAACAGCTTGGCAGCGGTAATTTTTCTGCTTTGTCAGACTAACAGATTTTTGTTATAAATTTATTTTGTTTTATTTCTGAATGGTTAATTTACTATAGAATTTAATATATGAAGCAAAGTTTTGTGGCAGCTGAGAGATCCGTGGAAGAACACTTGTAGATATGAATAATTTGGGGGAGAGATCGGTTCTTGGATCTTCATGGTTAGATATTTCTTAGGTAAAATGGAATTAATATTGAAAATGCTGACAGCTCATTGATCTTGAGATCTTTGAACAAGTTGAGAGAGATCATTTATCTTGAGACAGATTAGAACTACATCTTATAATATAAAATAGAAGTCAATTAGGCACATATCAGACTCAGATCATTCTAATAACAACTATTTCTGCCCGAATTTCCCCATTAAAATTTTAACGTCTCCAAAAGTATCAGATGAGTATACATGGGCACCTACTTCATACTAAGTCGTTCGAGATATACTCTGATAAGTAGACATGACCATTTTTTTAATTTAAGGGGACCCCCCATTCCCGATTTCAAATTTTTCAATTATTTTTTAGGGTTGTAACTTTGCATACATTTATTTGAAGACTTAAAAAATAAACAAATTTTACACAAACCAAAAATTCCAACGGGATTAGAAAGAGTACATGTTTGGCTCTCGTATGAACTAGGATTATCAATTTCGCACAAAAATTAACAATATGGCGGACCTTCGAAATTTTTTTTTGTAAATCTCCTTTTTTTCAGCCACAAATCAAGTTGAAAAGTAAAGAAAATTGTTCACCTATTTGATTTTTCCTAGTCCATACCATAGCTATATATGTATATAATAACATATTAAAATTTGGAACCGATTGGATTAATAGGTTTTGAGTAACCTCATGCGCCTGTCGTAAAAACATTGTTACGAGAAAAACGCGTTTAAAGTTTTGAGAGCAAATTCTTGGGTATAAAACCTACCTACGCTTCCACCATAAATCGGCTATATCTTCAACAGTTTTTGAAATGTTCACTTGAAATTTTAAAGGAACATTCTTGAATAGTTGTAGGTCCGAATTCAATTGAAAAAAAAAACGATTTTTGAAATCCATAATGGGCGGTTAAATTAAAAATTCTGTAGAAAAGAATACCTGGGAAAATGAAAAGATGATGTAAAACACTTCCATCAAGATCCACCTGAGTAGCTATGTTTTTACCTATAATCATTGGATGGGCTCTCCTTGTCATTGAATTGGGTTTAAAAGCTTTACAAACATATCTAAATAGTATTATATTTTAAGCATGTTATTAGGAATACATTTTTCTGTTCGGATAAGTGCTTTTGTTCGAAGCTGTGAGAATAATGCATGTGATCGCCTTTGATAACAACTTCGTCCTGGCCTTTTCGTAATAATTTTCTTCAATAATTTAATAACTAGTTTATTGTTATAACATTAACAGCCTTTAATATTACAAATTTAGATCGCACCTCTAATATATAAAAGAAATCACTTTCAAAGCTAATAAAGTTAAACCTTCAATATATACTCCAAACTTTATGTGATATGTCCCCAAACAATAAGCCGTATAATAACCTTGCCCAACCATTGTCAAATATAGTTATACTACTCCAAAGTAACACTAACACCCTAAAGCACACAGACACCCATACACAAACCAAACGCTTAAATAAACCGCACAATGGCGGCGAATAACAGTTAGAAGTCCCCAACTATTGCAAACTCTGCGAACTTTTTCGCTTCTCTCCTCGGCACTGCGGTTTAGATGATTTAATAAACTTAAGTGCTTTTTATGCATAATGCAGGTGAAATTGTGGCGCGGTGTAATTTACAGTTGCCAAAAAAAGCCACGAATGTCTGTCCTCTGTACTTCCAACCTCGCCGCTCGCCGCTTTTAACTGTAAACTTTCGCACAAATGATTTCTTTTGCATGGAAATTTGATTTGTAATTAGTCAGCAGCATTTCATTGGCTACAGCGCCCTCGCTGAACTGTATAGTTGTTGTTATTGTTTTCTACCATTTGGCTCAGCAGACGCAAAGTTTATTTGGCAAAAATTTGAATTTCAGTTTTTCGTGCGCGCCGCGTCCTTCGTATAACTATTTTAATATACCGTTAGTTCAGCTGGATTTTCACTCACGACTGTGTGTTCTGTTTGTATGTCTGTGTGTGTGTGTAATTTGCGCTTTAAATACCAATTTATTTGCACTAATTTCTTTTATTCTCATTTACAATTAGTTATTCACTCACCTACACATTCACATCTATACATATATACAGTATAGTTCTGCTACATTCATTATTTTTTCATACTCTTTTGTGATTATAATGAAAATGATCGTAATATTTCATTTGTCTCCACAGGTGACCAATTCAAATGCAACGCAAGTGCTCATCCGCAATGTGGGCTTCGGTTTGTCCGGCAATTTCTCCTGCGAAGTGACGGCAGATGCGCCACTCTTCTCAACGGCAACGGCTACGGGCATTATGCAAGTTGTTGGTAAGTTCTCGAAGAAAGTTTTCACTTTCTAAAATAGATTTATTTCTGTGTGTATAAGTGTTTGCAGCAAAAATACTTTATTTATTTGGCTCGATTTTCTTAAAGGCTAAAGTTTGTTTGCAACAAAGCAGTCGCTTTGTTTAATTAAGTATCAATTAGATATGCTGGTAACTATTTAATTGGTTTAGATTTGAGTTTATTTAAAGCGTAGTCCAAAGAATATTTTTGTTTTTGGATTATAAATATATTTTAACATATTTTCCGAAGAAAATTAAATAGAAAATAAAATAGAGACAAATATATGAACAAACCAATAGACTGGAACTTTCACAGTCTCTTACTATAACAAACGTTTTTTGAAAACAAAAGAAAAAGAGATCAAGCTCTCACGGATCTCTAGCGAACTTTGTCATAGATTATTAGACACTGTTTCAGATATTTTGAAAATGTGTGCTCAGGGGCCTGCTACACCTTCAATATGTATCGTGATATTTGGATCGCGATCTATTTTGAATATTGAGGGATTCCTTCGCGACTGCTAGACGTTCAATATATATTACGTCAATATTTATACGATGTTGTTAGTGTTTTCATAAAAAAAAATATTTAAAGAATTTATTTATTTATTTATTTCGGAAGAAAACCTAAGAAAATCATGTTTGGCTATTGTTTTTGCTCCCACAGCAATTCATTATTACTGTATCCAATATTTGGACGTTATCAAAAAACCTTTGGCAGATGAATTGCATAGCTCTGGCAAAGATTCTATTTTAAACAGTAATAAAGTTTATTTTAAAATTTTGGCACTGTTGTATTTCACCAATTCGGACTTGTAAATCACAAAATATGCTACACATTCAATTTTTATCTCGCGATCCACGATCCGCGATCTGGATTTCAAAATATTTAAATATTTTGTGATATGGATCATAATCCATCAATATTGCATGCAAAACTTTCAATAATATCGGGATACAGGAAATATCACGATAAATACTGAACGTGTAGCAGGCGCCTTAGAATGCTAAAATCTTTCAGAGAGACGGGCTGACGTTAGTCATAGCTCGGTTTATATTTCAGTTATATAGATACGACTTTAATAGAAACGATTTGTAGTTTGTGGTCTTAGCATAAATGTTGTTTTAGATTCCTTAAACTTTAGAGAGTACCGTATCGAACAATCAACTGGTATAAATTAAATGGTTGACCGCAATCCAATATAGATATAATAACAAGCGCTTATATCACTTTAATGAGGTATCCAAATATAATACAGAAATGAATTTAAAATCCTGAAATTTGTTTGATAAGCGAGTAGAGCTTAAACATAGCTAATCGAACACAGCTATGGTATATGATGGTATAAGTCCCATTGCATTCGAAAATAAAATATTTTTATACTCTCGCAACAAAGTTGCTAAAGAGAGTATAATAGTTTTGTTCACATAACGGTTGTAAGTCCTAAAACTAAACGAAATGGATATAAGGTTATATATATAATCAGGAT
This sequence comes from Zeugodacus tau, assembly GCA_031772095.1. Taxonomy (NCBI): domain Eukaryota; kingdom Metazoa; phylum Arthropoda; class Insecta; order Diptera; family Tephritidae; genus Zeugodacus; species Zeugodacus tau. The sequence continues at coordinate 77,763,280 of CM062649.1, forward strand.
GACGAGTATAGTTCAAATCCGGATGTCTGTCTGTCCGTCTGTCCGTCCGTGCAAGCTGTAACTTGAGTAAATACTGAGATATCTTAATGAAACTTGGTATACGTGTTTCTTGGCACCATAAGACCATTGACACTGACACTGACACGCCTACAAAATGGCGATAACCAAAAACCTATAAATAGCTATAACTAAGCCATAAATTAAGCTATGAAAGTGAAATCTTGTACAAAGGATCGTTCTAGGTTTTTGGAAAAGTGGGCGTTATCCCGATCCTACAGAATGTTTTCTCCATATCTCGTCAACTACTAAAGCTTTATAGACCAAACTCTCAAGAGTCGTTTATTTTGCCACTTCCTTTTACAGTCCGAAAATTGAAGAAATCGGATTATAACTACGCCCACCTCCCATACAAAAGTTATGTTGTAAACTACTAAAAATGCTTTAATGCAGCAAGGAAAACCACTAGAAACCTTAAATGTCATTATAAAGATGGTACAGGAGAGCTGCACTCAAATTGGTATACAAAATTTTAAATGGGCGTGATTCCGCACACTTATGGCCCAAAACAATATCTCCGAAACTAATCGACAATTTTAATAAAATTCGGTTCATAATATTTTCCTGGTTTCCCAATGATATGTTAAGAAAATATTCCAAATCGGTTCCCAACTACGCCTACTTCCTACATATTATACCAGAACTTTGAAGTCGATCATTTACTTTACAATATATAAAGCAAGCACTAGTGAAGATATCGGAACAGAACTTTGTATAAATACTGCATTTATAGTGTGGCATCGTCCTTCTAAAAATCGGCAACGTCAGACTATAAGTATTCAAGGCCCCATATATCAAACATGAAGAGGACCTCAGAGCTGCGAATAAATTTTTTACTGAAAATATAGGCGAGTCTCTTAGATATTTTGAAGAAATTCAGAGGTAATATTTTTCTTTTAATAATAGTATGTCATTTTCATGCTAAAAATTTCCTATCTCTCATATACTTAATATTAGGGTTTTCAAACTTTCAATGGACCTTATACCATATATATGCCGAATATGTGGGTCAAATTGTTTGTTATCTCAATAAAATTAAATAAATAAATTGCGAGAGTATAAAATGTTCGGTTACACCCGATCTTAGCCCTTTTTGACTTGTTTTTCATGGCGTTAAAAATTTGTAGAATAGGTATTAAATTTCAAAGCACTTTAGGTTAAGGCTGAAAAATATCACTTCCGAAGTCAGTTAAATCTTGATTTCATTTTGTGACTCTTGAGACCTTTAACTCAGGACGGAAATTGTCATCCGTTTATCTCTTAAAGCATAAACTGTGCGCACTTCCCTGACCTGCGTCTAGTCTCACATTATAAACATAATCTAAATTATATGTGTGTATTTCCGGTTGCTTATGTCTGCCATTTCCGCATATTTCCTATATTTCCTAACTATATTTTCCAACCTTCAATTTAACGCAACGTTGAATGCGAGAGAATGCGTCTGTGGGCGCAACGCAAAGCGGCAAGGTGATGGCTGTGTGCGAATAAGCGTGATGAGCGCGCCCAGCGATCCTTGTCAAAAGTGGCGTTTGGCTGGCTAGTATGAGTGACTGACTTGCGCATACATACATATATCCAAGCAGCAAGTCTTCACTGCTGCTCTGGTAGCAAGCAACCTGCTGACTACGTCAGCTCCAGCCGCTGATTGTGCTGTTACAGCGCTGATGGCGTTGATGAGGGCGAATAGTGTTAAATGTTCAACGACGAGACAGGTGCTATACGGATAACCACATGTACATATACAAGTTGCCCGTTTATGTAGCGCGTTGAAGAACATTTAGAAAAAGAAACCGCCGTCACTCGCTTTGGTTGAATCGCTTGCCACGGTGAGCTTTGAACGTTGTTGGCTCCTGCTGTCGGTGCTTCACCACTGCGCCGTTGAAGGGCTTGTGATAAGTTGCAAAAGATTTTGTGGAAAATTGAGAAAATTCCACTATTAACAGGTCATTTCGTTCCGCGTGCGCAAAATGATAATAGCTAAGATAAAAGTGGGTGTCAAGGTGCAGAGTGGAGAAGGTCTTCCCTTTTTACTTATGTTAGTGGTTGGGGTAAGTTGGTGTGCTGTTGAAGTCTATGGTATGAGGATAAGTAGGTCAGCGTGTAAGTTTATTTTATATTTACACTGAGAAAATATTTGGCTGTTGACGTTTTACTTGGATTTCCAAGAAACTAGGAAGATTTTGGACAATGCTTTCTCTCTTATTTAAGTTAGTGTTTTCTAAGAAGAGATCTGGATATGAAGATATTTCTCATGAATATTTATCTCAATTAGAACTGAAAGGTTCGATGAGAATTATTTTTTCGCAACTTCGTTGGCGTAGTATTCGTTAATTGATAGTAAATATGAAGATCTTGTCTTAAGCACTGCTTATTCTTCCTCTGAAGGGCTTATGAAACATTTATAAATTTGTCCACTAGAACCAAAAAGTACTGATTATAGAGCAAGGGATCCAGCTTTACCTGAATAGAAGAACTTAGACGTCATTTCCGTTATACCAAGAACACTGAATCCCCGACAGATGTTGCTTATACTGAGCTTTGTAGAAGTCGGAAAAGATATAGGGAGCACAAAGACATAGGCTCATAAGCAATCGGCTCTATACATTGCATTGAGGAATTTTCTTCATCCAAAGAGTTATTTGATAAATATTTTTAATACAACAAGAACTAGCCTTAACTTGACCATAGTAGGTACCTTCAGACTGGGAGAAATGTTTGGAAAAACTCGTGAGGATTGACTGGATTGTAAAATACTCGATTCTGGGATAGTTTTTATAGAAGACTAAGACTAATTCTCGGTCTCTCCAAAAGGGCCCTACATCCTTTTCTCAAACCTTCAACTTTCTAAACTAATTCTTTCAGTGCACCAGCTCTTCACCAACCACTTTTGAGTTGGCAGACCTAATATGCTTATTTCCCAACTTCCTCCTATACACTGATCCGAAGTGTGGAATGGAAGTTTGCAGCCGTTCATTGTCAGCGTATCAACAACTGTAGGCATGGAAGATAAGACAACTAACCAGCCAACATAACCAACTCACACCAAAGTAAGTGAAAACAGGATAAGAATACGCTCAGTCTTCTTCTTCTCCTCACTGTTTGTGGAAGTAAGTTGCGCTGATTTAACGATTAAATAAGGTGCTCTAACCGTGAAAAGATTAGAGAAGATTACATTTGAGTAAACGAAAAATAAGTGAAAACTACCAACAACAAAAATGAAATTGAAACTTTGCACTTTGCCTAACTCTTTGCTTGTTCTGCTTATTATTACCATTATTGTTGTTGTTGTTGTGAGTGGTAAATTGAATTTGCCACGCATACACACTGGCAGCTGTTCGTTGTTTTATACGCGAGCGGAAGTGAAAGTCACTAGGTGCTATGCCGTGCTATGTGAGCTTATGCGACATTATGAGAGTGCTCTCGGTGGTAGACAGTGACTTCGACGACGTTGCGACATTGGCTTAATGACATAATGACATAACACTAACTCATAACTTATAACGGTGTCTTATGCTAAGCATGAGGAAGCTTGTGTTTTTTGGTTGATGCGCCGGGAAATGGGAAGTAACTACTACAAAATATGAAATTATTAACCAGCACCTAGCGGCGGCGAGAGGAGCCCAAAACACTCGTTGAGAGCTGGGTGAAATAAGACACGAGCGAAACAGCTGAGCAATGGTTGGTGTCCTTCTAGCGACAAAATGCATATATGTATATATATTTTGTTGTTGTTGTAGTGTACAGTATTTCACTTATGCTCTAACACTGTGAGAGAGTGAGTTGTGGGTGATGGCGTATGTCTGTATGTGTGTATGCGCCTGCAACATCGAATTTGAAGCATTGAGTGGCATACTGGCAGCACGTTGCTACTTTCACTTCCTCTCCACTACAGACACACACACATTCATTTAGATATATGAACCTTCCGCTCATGCAGCACACTGCTAACTATGTGCTGCAGCAACAACAACAACGGCAACATATGATTTTATTTCAATAATATGCAAAATAGCAACGAGACAAGCGGAAATTGCTTTGGGGATGTTTTATTAGTATCTAGTATATCTACAGTACTGTGCCTTTTGCTGCTTTACAATAACAACGTGTATGTATGTATATACATATACAGAGTTGCTCGCCGCCGCGGGCAGTACTGCAGTAGTGAAGCACTGGAGTGTTGTAAAAAATCATAAAACTATAAAATATATATATGTTGTTGTTGTTTTTTAATAACAGTTATTCAATAGACACACACACACACACATAGAAATATAATATTTCCAGCGCTTCCTCACCCGCAGCTATCGTATTTTACTATTATGTTATGTTATGAAGGGAAATAGTATGCGCTGCGTATAAATCAATAAAGGACCCATGGAAAGCGAATAAAAATGCGGAAATAAAAAGCGCAACAATAACAAACATTCTAGCGTTTTTATTAAATTTATTGATTTTCAATTTTTTTCTTTTTTGTTTTTTGGTGAATTCAATTTTTGTGGATATTTTGTTATTTTTTGACTGCAGCGTGCTTTATTATTTTAGAATGCGCGTATATATGCATATATACATAAGGGAGCATCATATGTTGCTGAATGAAAGCGAAAAGATAATAGAAAGCAGAGTTTTACTAGTTGAAATTGGGTCAAGCGCCTTTTGGATGTATGTTGAAATGCCATAGTTGGTAGTGGAGGAGTCTAAAGGAGACAGTTAAAATTACTAGAAATTATTTAAAGTGAGAGCATGGAATTTTCGCAGTAATATTAATTAAACTGTATAACACACGGCTGGGTATTGGATTTTTCCGAGAGATTGAGTCATAAGTAAAAAATTGTATTCTCTGATTTTCGAAGTTGGCCTCCAAAATCTATATATTTGGTAAAGGATTTTTAAAAAATTACAGAATATATTTATTAAAAAATCCAAAATAAGCATATAATCTACATTTTCTTCTGATTTCAATGGTGTATAAAATCTTTTGTTCAAGCTTATGTGACAAATGCTAGAAGAGGTCTAGTATTTTTCGATAAATATTTTTATTATTTTTTTCGAAGATCTAACTTTGACATTTCATAATATCCAGCAGAACATTTTGGTTTTTCGGACGCTCTTTATGTCTACATAAATGTCTTCTATCTAGATCTCGTATAGGTGGACGAGTGGAAATGCCAGTACTTCCGTCTAATGAGTTCCTTGACCTCAGCAAAATATATATTTCTTTCGATGTTGAGTTGTTTGAGTTCTACATAACAACTCATTGAACGATGCTATTCAGAAGCTGTTTAGAGAAATGTGAGGTTGTATCATCTCGACATACTTCCATGCAATCTCTGACGAAATGTGACTGAAAGGACTATCAGTTTAGCAACTTTTATAAAAGTATTTGAGAAATATTAGGTCTACAACTTTGCTTCCCCGTTTTCTTTTTTTTTGTAAATTTAAGGCTTTTTTCACTTAGGACATCCTCGAATTCGGCTCAAAAAGTGACATTTTCACTTGAGAATAAGTTTGGGATGCAAACAGATCTCTACAAATATTTTGTTGGGTTAATGTTGACACAAATGTCCAAGTTCGATATAAAAAAAATCGATTTAATCGACAAGAGCTTGACTCTAGAGACATCTATTGGAAAACGGCGGAAGCAAAGTTGTAGACCTAATATATACAATAAAAACGAAAATACAATTTTGTATAATCTTCTGTATGTACTTGAGGGTCCTACTTTTCAAAAAATAGTTTTGTAGTTGAAGGGATGTTTGAAAGCATAAAGCTAGGGGTTAGTAATATTATTATTATTTTCTTCTGATTGCTACTAAATATTTCTTTTATGAAAAAGATTTAAGTGCTTTCAGCCCTTTCGATCTTCATCTGCAGTATCTTCGATGGTTTTCAATTGACTTTATGACGCTTTCCGAAAATCATTAATATAACCATCAGGTTCTTTTGTTTGGTGACATTTCCAAGAAGTTAGAGTACCATATTATTAGCCACTATTTACTAGTTAAAAGGGTTTCTTAAGACATTATTAAATTAGACTTAAAAGTTCAATTACCTCCCAGTATGAAAAAAAGTAAAATTTTTAAGTTTTGGATGCTGGAGAGAGAAATCATTTCATTGAAGCGAGCAAAAAACTGTTCTTTTAGTCTGACTCTGAGCACATTTCCCTCAATTTGAGACCTCTACTGGGATGATATGCCAAACATGTGCTAAGAACGATTTATTTCTGAATTAGCCATTGAAGAGATCGATATAGACGACTCTGGAGAAGAAATCTTCCCATACAATTTTTGTATCCGATTTCCTAACTGATGTTTCTATATAACTTCTTAGCAGAAACGGGTATATCAAGGCCTCTTTGTTAATTCGAAAGCAGTTATTAAATATATTTAAATGACAGAAACTTATATAATAATGCATACGACGAAGGAAATAAATATCTGCACTACTAAATTAAATACTCAAACTGACCTAGCAATTTAGGTTCAAATCAAATCAAGTTCAGAACCTTCTTTAAAAATAAAGTAAATCTGCGAAAACAAGTAGCGACGCATGAAGGTGATTTAAGCGCAGATCATGCTGTATAAAGCTTTAAATTGATGCGCAAGTATGCCACTGAAATGCTGATGCGTACGGAGAATTATTTACTCAAATACATACATACATACCTACACACATATATTTTGATAGCAAAGTGCCAGCGCTTGTGTGAGTGGGTGCAGATTGAGTATGTCAAAGCATTCACGAATAAATCCCCAAAGCCGGATATGCACTTGAGAGATAGACAGACAGACAGTTAGATTTGCAGACAGTCAAATGGCTAGGAAACTAAGCAGACTGACAGATGTACGATACATACGCACATATATACATATGTATATATATGTATGTATATACGCACAAAAGCCAGTCAACGGAAGCCACGGTTGAGCTTGAAGTGAAAGATAAAGCGGCGAATATTTCGACAGACAAACTTAGAGACAAATAAGATGGCGTCAAATGCAGAGACACATGCCAGCGCGCGAATACACACATACATGTGTATATTATGAATGTGTGTGTGGGAATTTATATATATAGATATATATAGGGATATCTATGTATGTATGTATGTATGTATTTATATCGAATTTAGCCGTGCCCAACCAAACGCTTAACTTGCTAAATAAACCGCTATTTACGCTTGCCACAACATAACCAAAGTAACGTTTATTGTTGTGTGCAAAAAAGCCAAAAACAACAGCAACAACAATAGCAATGTTAGCTGAAATGTAACAAAAGAAAAAAATTGTAACCACTAAAGTGGAATTTAGCTGTCAGAGCACATTTATCCATATTCAATGTGAAACGGAAATAAAGATTAACTGTGACTGCCAAACGCGCCGCCAACGCAAACGAAATACAACTACAACTACAATGACGGCGGTAGCAACTGTTGTTTCCTTGATTTGCTGTTTTATTGAGCGCAACCAACACTGAACTGTCACCAATTGTTAGGTGAATGTGTGTGTGTTTGTATTTGTGTATGGAAATGTATTGTGATTACAGCTAAAGCCAACAACAACGGCTGTTACGGGAGCAAAAGTATCAACAAATCAACGACAAAATCAGCGGAAGTAACATCGACAGCATTTTGAATCGCAACGCTGCGCAAACAAATAATATTTCTTCTTTTTTATTTGTGTGCGTTTGTGTGTGTGTGTGTGTGACGACGACCTAGTAACCTGCACTCAAGTGCCAGCAATTGTTGCTGTCACAGTTAATATTGTGCTGCGTAACTCACCGTTGCTATAGACATACATTGACAGCGTCTCTTACAACATTCACCGCTGCTTTGGTGGATTGAGAGAATGCGATAATTTGCTGCTCAAGCTTATTTATGTATTTGTATGTGTGGAGAAAGCTGGTAATACGCATATTTCGCTACAGTCGGTATTAGCAGTTGTTGCTGTACCTGTGGTTGATAAGGCTCAATTCTGGCGATTAGGTAGCTAATGTCGGCTTCCATGCAAAGTATGTTTAAATTTCTTAGCTTTTGTGGCTGCCATTGTGCTAATTTTTCTTAAGTTATGTTTTGTATGCTACATTATTTCTTTATTTTAAGTTATGTTATGTTATGTCATGTTATGTTATGTTATGTTATGTTATGCTATGTTATGTTATGTTATGTTATGTTATGTTATGTTATGATATAAATTTTATGTTAGTTATGTTATGTTATGTTATGTTGTGTTATGTTATGTTATGTTATGTTATGTTAGACCAGCTAGCTAGAAGGGCCGCGGCTACCAGACCGGTGGGGCCAGAGCCCTTCATTGCCGTTGGTCCGCAGGCTCTGAGAAATGGACTACTCGAAGGCGAATTGGAAAGTAGGAATCGCTACTGGCTGCAATTGCAGGGATTTCGCCACTTCAAACTGTTTCGAGGGGGGCACAACCGCAAAAGATTCAAGCAACTTATTGCGCTCCCAAGAAACAAAATGCGACAACTAGTGGCACTTTACACCGTCCACTGTAGACTAAGGCGTCATCTGAACAAACTCGGGATCTGCTCTATCAGATTCTGTGATTTGAAAACGGAAACACCTGAGCACTTACTCCTGGAATGTCACGTGATTGCTGGATTAAGGAGGCATGCAATGGGGTCTTCATATCCCCAAAGGAAAAGTATCGCGACCACCAGCACTGCAGCGTTACTAAATTTTCTTAGAGCTACAGGACTGGACGGTATTCTGTGATAAATAGGAGAGGGCACAATAAACCGTAGGTCGCAGTGCGATCCTCTAATAAAATCTAATCTAATGTTATGTTATGTTATATTCGTACTTTAAGTTTGCTTTTGTTAATTTATATTATTTTTCATTGTTTCGTGTTAAGTCGTGCCATGTTATGTCAAATTCATATGATCCATCGAGACCAGTAAAAGATATTCAGAAAGTCTTAGTTTCTTCCTGATGCCGCACTGATTTTCATTATTCCATTCACCATAAAATTACCCCGATACAAGATATAGTATTTACTGTTACTTTGGCTTCCACCACAATCAACCTGCCCTTACACCTACCTATTTACCTCAGCGCTGGCTTCATTTGCCACTTGCCGCTTGATTTAATCCGCAATTGTCGTTGGCGTCATTACCGGCGTCGTTGATGTTGCTGGCGTCAGCCAAGTGTAACCCACCTCATTCATGCCCCTCCTTTTAGTCGTGCCCAGCCAATCACGTCGTTGCTACTTGCTTACACCAAACCATAAGCTGCAGCCAATATTAGTAGTGTCGGCGTCAAACTCGTCTGCGGAATTGTTTACGACTAAACCGAAAAATTCACTTGTGCGAATTAAATTTTTTTCCAACACAATTTTATGCTCTTGCCCTACTTAACGGTAGTATACAAACATATTTTTTTCTACAATGGCATTCGTGCATAAATTGTTGGTACGCAAATTTAGGTATATACCCTTCCACTCGAAGAGTTGCCACAGTTTTTCAATTCTCCTTGCACACACTTAAAAATCTGTGCGTGGGTTTGTAATTCTTGTTTCACCTAAATTCCATCCCTTCTCATTATTACGCATTAACATTGAAAAGGAAGAAACAAAAATCACACGACAATAACAACAAATCTCTACAAGTGTTTTAAACAACTTAAATCGCTGTTCATCGCTCTGCTTTGGTTGCATTTCCTTCTTTTGTTTAATTTTTGTCTCCATTGTTTGTGTGTTTGCTCGATTATTGTTGTTGCTGTGCAAGTGGGCGCTTCAAGAATCATTCACTCGTTCGAATGGGTTCAGTGGCACTTTAACCTCATTTCATGCACTCTAGTGCCTTATAAGCAGGCAAATAGATTGGCGCACACAAACATACATAGAAGTGCTGAGCTTACGTGTGCCTAGTTAGCAAGCGAGAGCTTGGCTTTAGTCAGGGGTTGCGCTTGATAAATCATTGGCGAGGATATAATGCGAAGTAACATCGGTTCGAACGGTGGTTGCCACATCAACGCATCAGCAATTTGAGGTTCAGTGCACTCAGCTGATTGACTCTTATTTGCAGTTCAATATTGCACTTGTGTTATTGTTAAGGTAGATTTGATTACTTTGATTTTTTTTCGGAACAAAAATACTTGAATTATAATAAGCGCAAAGATTTAATGCGGAGTCTGATTTATAACTGATGCAGGAAATGTGCCTTAATATAACTGTTACCAAATTTAATGAGAACAAGTAAGGAAAGGCTAAAAGCCTTTTTACACAGGAACTAATTGATCAATTAACCGACCTCTGCTCGATTAAAACGTTCATTAAGATCGATTTACCATACAAAATAAAAATCTGCATTAATTTTTAATTGAATTTTAATCCACTTGAAAATCAAATGCAACTCTGCGACAACGACGTACGATATACGTTCTTTGTCTGGGATTGGCTGAATTTTATAAGAAAAGCTACGGTAGATGTCGCTGCTATAAATATCAATCAGCTGATGAAACTTACCAACTTCTTATGAAAAGCAAAAACAAAAATGTATAACAACTTATCGGTTATGGAGTAACTGGTAGTGTAAAAGGTAAAAAAGGGTTGCTCAATAAAAAATTTTATTGATCAATTAATTTGGCTGTCGAAAAACGCTATACGTTTGACCCATATATTAGGCATAAAGTCCAATAGAATAACGAAAATCCTCATATATAAAGGGTGATTTTTTAAGAGCTTGATAACTTTTTAAAAAAAAAAAACGCATAAAATTTGCAAAATCTCATCGGTTCTTTATTTGAAACGTTAGATTGGTTCATGACATTTACTTTTTGAAGATAATTTCATTTAAATGTTGACCGCGGCTGCGTCTTAGGTGGTCCATTCGGGCAACTTTTTCGAGCATTTCGGCCGGAATAGCCCGAATTTCTTCGGAAATGTTGTCTTCCAAAGCTGGAATAGTTGCTGGCTTATTTCTGTAGACTTTAGACTTGACGTAGCCCCACAAAAAATAGTCTAAAGGCGTTAAATCGCATGATCTTGGTGGCCAACTTACGGGTCAATTTCTTGAGATGAATTGTTCTCCAGTTTTCCTCAAAATGGCCATAGAATCGCGAGCTGTGTGGCATGTAGCGCCATCTTGTTGAAACCACATGTCAACCAAGTTCAGTTCTTCCATTTTTGGCAACAAAAAGTTTGTTAGCATCGAACGATAGCGATCGCCATTCACCGTAACGTTGCGTCCAACAGCATCTTTGAAAAAATACGGTCCAATGATTCCACCAGCGTACAAACCACACCAAACAGTGCATTTTTCGGGATGCATGGGCAGTTCTTGAACGGCTTCTGGTTGCTCTTCACCCCAAATGCGGCAATTTTGCTTATTTACGTAGCCATTCAACCAGAAATGAGCCTCATCGCTGAACAAAATTTGTCGATAAAAAACTTTCGAACCGAATACTGATTTTGGTAATAAAATTCAATGATTTGCAAGCGTTGCTCGTTAGTAAGTCTATTCATGATGAAATGTCAAAGCATACTGAGCATCTTTCTCTTTGACACCATGTCTGAAATCCCACGTGATCTGTCAAATACTAATGCATGAAAATCCTAACCTCAAAAAAATCACCCGTTATTATTGAGTCCCTGTGTTCCACCTAGGAACTTTGGGAATATATATATATATAATTCCAGAACCGATTTACTCATTTTTACCACCAATGTACACTATATCCAAGACTATACGCTCACTCAATTTTGCTAAGATATCTCACGTATTAACCAATATATGCGGATTAAGCCCACCGTATTTATAAAAATCCTATAATTAGGTATATAGAAGCTAGGGGAAGTTATGACCAGATTTTAACAATTTTTGGTACAGAGGCACGCACTAGTAGAAGAAAAAGATTCCCTCTGAATTGGATTAAAATATCTGAGAGATTTTATGATATTTTAGGAAAAAAATTATATGAGTTCTTCGTATTCGATATCCGGGCATTGAAAAGTTATAGTCCGATTTCGAGTTGTTGTGAACCAATTTTGCCCATAAAAAATATTATGTACCGAATTTCATTGAAATCGGTCGAGTAGTTCCTGGGATACGGTTACAAATTATAATAAAATTATGTAAACAAAAAAATATAAAAAAGTTTAGCGTAAAAAATTTTATTTATCGAAAAGTTCAAATAAATGGACCTCCGTTATTAAGAAAAGCATATTTATCTTAGCAAATCTCAGATCAATTGTGTAGGTAAACATGTAGGTATAAACCATTTTCGCTTGACTTTTATTTTTATTATGGGAAGTAAGAATATTGTACAGAAATACTTCTCCGCTTCATTATTTTATATCTTTTTCACAGAATAATGGAATGATTTCTGCGTATTATAGGTTAATGTACTTTTGATTGTGTTGTTTTGCGCACATACATGCATACATATATTTATATGAGTGTATATGTTTATCAGTTTAAGTGTCAACTCAAGCATATCTAAGCCAAATCCCTGCAACATGTCGCTCAAGTGTCGTTATTTGCTCGTCTCATGTCAGATTTGCCTCAGATACACTCGCACAAGTGTTGCCAATTTGGTTGTTTGCAGAGAAGACCTTGTACATTCATTTCCCTTTGTTTGCCTATAGTTCGTTTGATTACATTTTTATTTGTTGACTATTGTCTTATCCAACTGACCATTTGCTTTATTTACTTGTCTTTGCTTTAATACACTCAAATTAGGCAAGAACATTAGCGAAGTGAATGTGGCAATTTTTTGTTTTATAGAAAAGGAGATTATTAAGGTAGCATATATCATGAAATGGTTAGGCAAATATAGTGTAAGAGAAGCCTTTTTGAAATCTTTTTTTGATGATTTTTTAGTAATTAGGTATCTAAGCTTATTAGGTCATGTACTCAAAACTGAAGAACAAAAAGAAGGAAGCAAACATTTTCCTTCACCAGAAGAAAACCTGATATATAATTTTAGACCGATCCAATACGACCGATCCATCATATTAAAGCTAGGATTCTCTTTTCATATGTATCAAAAGAAGTATAAGTCAAAGAGCAAAATATCTGAGTTTAATTTAAGAGAAGATAACTAAAGATATGCAGAGCATAAAATATTTCTTCTCTTGAGTAGATAAGAAAAAGTGAAGATTCCAAATTAAGACCTGATTTGATAAGAAAAGGTGAGTTAGTTCAACAAAAAACTAAGGTCATCAGAAAAAATAATTAAATTATTTTTTTAATAAGTTTTCAAATAATGTCACTCGCTTCTCTCAAATGAGATTTAAAAACTCAGCACAATTTCATCAGGACTCAAATTTAGTATTAGACATTACGCATAATTTGGCATATGCCATCCCACCGCACCGCTTCTTTTAATCACTTTATGTCATTAAGTGATTTGCATGGCAAGAAAAGATGAATAAGGAAACGCGCTTAAAAAACTAAATGTTTAGTAAAAAAAATAATACAACAACTAAAACTTGACTTCCCGCCTTCACGAACTTTGGCAGTCGGCCGCAAGCCAACAGCAACGAAAGTGCCAAGAAAAGCTGCATGAAATTAAACTTGAAAGGTTGTCAGTGACCCTCATTAAAAAGGGCCAGCACAAAAACAACAACGAAAGCAACACAAGCGAAAAAAACAACAACACAAAAAGAATATGCCAACAACAGAGAGCGCCGAAAAAATAAACGAGAAATTATTTTCGTCCTCACTAAGCCGACAGAGCAACGCCTGCAGAAAAGGTCAAAACTGGCTCTTTCACTTTGATGCGCTGCTAAACGCCAAACACGCCCATAAAGCCCAGCCGACACACACTGCCGACCTTTTGGCGAAACAATGAATTTGATTTTAATTTGCCTGGCCGGGGCGCAGCAGCAAAGTTGTGGCAAATGATTTTTGACCTCGGGTCAGCTATGGAAATCCGCATGCCGCACTGTGGGCTTGGTGACTGTCCACAAGTGCAACGGCATACGCATAGGTGTGTGTGTCTGTCAAAGCATAGTTGTAGTTGTAGTTTGCATTGTCAAAGTATTTGCCAACATTATGTCTATATACATAACTGTACATGCCACACAGATGCACATAAACACTTAGCTATATATATACGTATGTTTGTATGTGCGTTAGTGGCTCTCTTCAGCCATCGCCTGCCGCCTTTGGCATGGAAATTATATTCTTCATTAGTTACTTTGTTTGGTGACTTAATTAAAAAGTTTGCCGTAGATGCCTTATAAAAATATCACAGCTCAAAGTTGAAGATGTCGACTTGTGCAGCTCTCTCTACGATGAGCGTCCACAGTCAACCCGGAAGTTGTGCTAAGGGGAACTGTTGGGTTTTATTGGTTGGTTGGTTGGTGCATTTATGCTCCGAAAGTTCGTCAAAGTTATGCGAAGTTTTTCTTTACTTCTCCAGACGTCAACTCATAAAGCGAAATGAAATGGTTACTCTTATAAATTTAAGGGGAGATGGGGGTTGCAAGCAGTCTATTTGCAAGTGCAGACTAAGTCTTAAGTCTTATTTCGTATAGTTAGCATCGGAAAGTTATGTGGAAGTTGATGTTGCTTTTATGTTGTACTTGTTTGTGCGCTAAGTAAGCGAAATTGAATAAGGATCCAGCGATTTTGGCTGACGTATGTATGTGCTCACATATATGTTTTTAAGGGGGTTGAGTTACTTGTGGGCAACACCGACTGCTCGAATAACCCTGTAGGTGAATGTTTGAGCTTCAAAGAAAATTTATATATTATAGACCTCAATGTGGTAAACTTCTCAGAGACTAAAATGCAATAGTTGTAGTAGGACTGGAGAATTTTAAGAAATTATTTAACTGCTACCAAAAATATATTTGTGTTCATCTGAAGTGATCAGTCTAGTCTCAAAGTATTCAGAGCCGGTTCTTTTTAAGGGGCCATACCGGTGTGACATTTTCAAAAAATTGATTTATTTATTTGTTGCTTATACTTTCAAACATTTCCTGTGAAAGCGTTCTAAAGAGCGACCGCTCACAGGTATAAGCTGCTATAATTGAAACTCGTGTTTTTCTCGAAACGACACTTCTCAAAATTGCTGACATCATAACTCAATGAGAAATTGACCGATCGAGTTCAAATTTTGTTTTTGATTTGTTGAAAATTGTCAATTTGGCATTTAGGAAGCGACCTAAAAAACGATTTCTTTTTTCAAAATTACGCTATTGTATAAGAAATACCTTCAACTTTAAAATCCTTTTAGATTTTTTTGTTTCAGCTACTCATTCGGCCGGAATCATGTCAGCAGTTGGGGAACTTCTTTTTTGGAACCTCACAAGACAGACCATAACTCCGCTATTATACTCTCGCAACACAAGTTGCTAAAGAGAGCTGTAACTTGAGTAAAAATTAAGATATCTTGACGAAACTTGGCACAAATATTCCTTGGCACCATAAGAAGGTTAAGTTCGAAAATGGGCGGAATCGGACCATTGCCACGCCCACAAAATGGCGAAAACCAAAAACACATAAAGTGTCATAACTAAGCCATAAATGAAGTTATAAAAGTAATATTTGGAATAAAGGATCGCACTAGGAAGGGGCATATTTGGATGTAATTTTTTTGGGGAAGTGGGCGTGGCCCCGCCCACAAATCGGTTATTTGTATTTAACTCGCACCAATAACCAATAAAGCTATATAAACCAAACTTTCTGCAGTCGGTTCTCTTACGTGCCCCACCACACACCATGAAAATAGTTGAAATCGGATAATAACCACGCCCACCTCCCATACAAAGGTTAGGTTGAAAATTACTAAAAGTGGGTTAACTAACTAACGAAATACGTCAGACACACTAAATTTTGCAGAAGAAATAGCAGAAGGGAGCTGTACTCAGATTTTTTTTACAAAATGGAAAATGGGCGTGGCTTCGCCCACTTCTGGGTCAAAAACCATATCCCAGGAACTACTCGACCGATTTCAATGAAACTTGGTTTGTAATAGTTTCTTGACACCTTGATAACACAGACAAAAAATGGGCGAAATCGGTTCACTACCACGACTACTTTTCTCATAACTCAATTTTGAATTCCGTTTGATTCCTTCACTTTATAATATATACATAAGGAACCAATGAAGATAACGGAATAAAACTTTACACAATTAGTGCATATCATCTCTGGCTTCACTTGTGAAGAAATTGTCGAAAACAAACGATAACTTTTCAAGGCCCATGTTGAACTCAGCGCCTAAGGATAAATTTTAACCGAAAATATGGGTAAATCTCTCAGATAATTTAATCGAATTCAGAGGACATTGTTATCTCCTAATAGTGTGTCTCTGTTCTAAAAATTATTAAAATCGGGTCATAACATCTCCATATACCTCATTTAAGGTTTTTCAAAAGTATCTTCTCCTAGGTATATGGGTCCTAATTATAGGTTTTTCAAAAATACGGTGGGTTTTATTCCGCATATATGTATTGGGTAATAAGTGAGCTATCTTAGCAAAATTAAGTGGATATAGTGTACCTTGCTGATGAAAATGAATGAAGTTCAGGAATTACCTCAGCCCCCATATATGTACTATATATAACGATTTTCGTTATTCTATTAAACTTTATGCCGAATTTATAAGTTAATTTGTATGTTATCTTAATAAAATTTCTTCAATAAATTACGAGAGTATAAAATGTTCGGTTGCACCCGAACTTAGCCTTTCCTTACTTGTTTTTCAATATTTTTGTAAAAAAAATGTTTAATAAAAATGAAAATATACCTTATTATATCCAGAAAACTTTGAAACATTCAATCGAATATTAAAAAAAATCGCCAACTTTTCATGGGTTTCACTGGTATAGCCCCTTAACTCAGTTTCGACATAGACTTAGTTGTTCTTCTATTGTGCCAAGTATATTTGAAGATTTATTCACAAATATAAATCCAATGTATAAGGGTGTATTTTTATACCTCATCGATTTGCTATCACCACTTAATATGCCGTATCTATTTAATTATGCCAGTTTAGTGAATTTATACCAGTTGTCAGTGCGATTCACCACTTTTGATAGTCGGAAGATTCTAAGGTAGCTAAAATAATAACTTCTCAAATAAAATATTTTTGTTTTTATTGAAGGAAATAATTGCAATTAAGGCTTTTTACAAACAAATGTAACATTTGTAATGTCGATGAAAATACTTACAATTGAGTTTAAATTCAGTCGGGGAAAATATTAAGTACATTTTTTTAATTTGGTAGTAGTTGAGTGGAAGTTTATTGTCGAGGTTTAGGTGCCCTAAATATGGGAAATTAGTCATTGTAAAAATTTTACTAGAATTAGCATTATCATAACTAAATCTTTTCGGTGAAGTATTCTTAGTGACTATTTATTTGAATCTCGAATAAAAGATGGCAGTATTATTGTCAAGGGATTTCCAAAGGGAATCATTTCCTATTATTCCATTATACCTTTTTGCTTAAAGAATTTAACTCAATTAATACAACTGAGAGTGAAAAGTAGAATAAACAAGAATAAAGATGCTGACAAGCTTAGACTTCCTCCGCTCCCAAAAAAACTTTCTTAAAGTATTTATGGACGCAAAAGTAAGGTTGCAACTTCTTATTAAATTAGAGCAAAAACTTCGAAACAATTTTCACCCATGTGCGCGCAGAACCTAAACTGTCCGAATCTATAAACCTACACACATAAGAGTATAAAAAGGAAATAGATATGTCTATGTACATTTATAAGTATATACTCATATGTACACATCTGCAGAACTTTACGCATAGCCATTATTGTTTTGCCATTTTGCCTACGCTAAACGGATAATTTATGAGGGTTAAGTTTGTAAATTCTTTCGTCTGACTTTTTGGGTAACTTATGTGACAATTAAAACATAAATTGAATTGTCTCCGAAAAAGGGTATCGAAATTTAATTAGCAACTAGTTAATATGCGTAATATGTCGCAGCCTTTCGTTTATCGGTATTTGGTTTATCTTTGTGTAATGGTGCTTAATGCGAGCTTTTACTTACTAATTTACTAATTTATATTTTCAAATGCATCTCACTCACCGCATTTTCTCTTTGCAGAATTACCCGAAAAACGACCAACACTCTTCACCGAGCACACACGCTACGAACCGGGCGATGTGCTGCGCGCAAATTGCAGTACGCCGCCGTCAAGACCACGCGCCGAGCTGAAATTCACAATAAATAATATGGTGGTAAGTTAAGAATGGATAAAGATTTGAAATTTAAAAATTAAAAATAAAAAATTTAAATATTTTCAAAAGAAAATAATTCTACAAAATATTCATATTTTTGCCCACATTAAGAGTTTCTGCACTCCTAAGAATCATGAAAAGTCCACAATGAAAATTTTCACCTCTTAAAACCAAGAAAGCACTTTCTACCTTCTACATTTTCTCTTTGAGTATTCAAAAAGACTTTATGCAATTATCTAATTTTCAGAACAATGTTTGCCACTCAAAGTTCACCCGTATCGAGAGAATGAGAGGTAGAGCAAGCGTTAGCGTGAACAGTGACTCGAGAATATGCCAAAAAATCATTTCGCCAGCAAACGCTGCTGTTTTATGTCCCACAGGCGAATAGCCAGCTCAAAGAGGCGCATGAAAAGTTGCTTGCTTAGACTGACTCTTGGCCATTCATATTGGTAGCATTGTTTCCCGTTATGCATTGTTTTGGTGGAAACAAAAAAGTCTTTAGTCCGAGCTTCGCTGTGTTGGAAGATACCCGAAATTTTTGGGTTAACTTTGCACCTCTGTGTGTGATTATCCAATTTGCGGTAATGAAGTAACGGTAACAGCATCAATTTGGAAATTGAAAGGTCAATTTTGCCAAAGTAAGGTAGAGGTTTGTTTTAATGAAACAATACTCGAAGAGATTTCTGGATACGAGCGGATTAAAGCAATATGAAATCTTTAAAAGCTAAACATTGAGCAGTCTCTCAGTTCCTTCTGCTTACCTCTCATCATAATCGGGTTCGGGTTTTCAAAGGTGATTTAGCAGTTGTTAGCTGTAATTTAAGGAGTTTTACTGCTGCTTTTATAGAGAAGAAAGGAGGATTTATTTTAGGGACATGAGATTTAAAATTTAAAAATGTATTTTTCTTCTTCTTCTCATTCTTTAGCACCCCTACTCATCCAAACTAGACTATATGGAGCACGAGGTGGATTTGGTAGTGAAAGCAGTAATCCTGAGATTTTTTAAGATCTGATCTCATTACTCTCCTAAAGAGTAGAATTTAAACTTCAACTAATACATTCCAATAGTGAATGTAATTAAATTTCTCACATTGATTAAGCCAAAGGCTCTCCCAATATTGATGACTTTTTTATTGCCAATACACATATGCACCGCTATTTATATCTCTATTATTCACCTAAAGCTTCGACATATTTCCAACATTCATCTCACATGTTTATATATAAAAACACATCTCTGTCTATATATGACCAACCATACATTCCTCCAACCAAAGAACATTCCTTTCCATTATCATTTTCACACTTCCTGTTGCCCAACTGTCAACGACCACTCGTGTGTACCTCAAATCAAAAGGAATTGTGTAGAAATCTCAACAAATTAGAAAATTCCACAGCAGCTTCAATAAGCCAAATAGAAATCGGCAGCTCCATTTGCACATAACATTACGACACGTATTTCTTTTTTCTGTGAAGCGCCTACAAGTATGCCTTGCCATTGTTGGCGCCATTTGGCTTTGCTTGTCTTACTACATTGAGCAGCCTGCCACTTGGCTTTGTGTCGCCTCATATGTCCTTTGGCGCTGCTTTCTTGAAGCCCCGTTGGACACCTTTGTGTAATGAGTATCTTACACTTGCAAGCGCCTGAGACACACACATGTACACACAGGAGTGTGTGACAGAGGTTAGCTTGAAGATGCTGCTCATAGCTGCGAACAAGATTTGTAATCCTAGCCATGGTCAGCCGTAACGAAGTATCAAAGGACACGCCGCTAACAGCAATACGTCCCAAACGATTGTGCTGACAAGCAAACCAGAGAGCGTTATACATACCAGTCAGACAAGAGCTTGCTGAATGGTTGGCTGGTGTGCAGCGAGTTTTTGGGGCGTAAAATGCAGAAATGCATTTTCAGACAATGGTTTAAAGGCCGTCGTATGAACAGCATTGTTAGTTGGAGAAGTTTAAAGTGCTGAGTTACAGTGGGAAATTTCGGTTTTTAGATGGGTAAACAATTTAAAATAATTTCTTAAGCGTATGAATTTATGTTCATATAGATAAAGGGTATAGAGTTGTTCAGTTAACCCTTTCTAATATCAGATAACTCAACCTAATCGTTCAAATCCAGGATTCTTCAACAATTAATAGTTAGGTGTAAAGTATGTGGAGACTTTTTTCTATATAGATCGAAATTCTTAATGAAACGAAAATTAGAACCAGTTCGAACCTCTATTCTAAAAGAAATATAGGCTTTATTAAGAAGAAGAAGCTCCACTTCGAAAAGAAATTCTAAGCTTCCAGTGATAGTAAATAGAAGTTGAAGCAATCGTTCTGCTTTTAGATTCGTCATAGTTAGCTCCAGACCTTTATCCAAAAGCTTTAAAAGCTTCTAATTTTTAAATGTGGTAGAAATGATATTTATTTAAAATTATTTTCTGCGAACTTTCACCAAAATGCACCACTGTGCCTGGTTAAAAATTTCACGCCTAACCATGCTTGGCTAAGTGCAACAACAGTGGCTACTGGTATATACAACAAATCCTTGACTTGACTATCTCAGCAAAGCATGAGTGTATCTAACTGTGTTGAAGCGTCAGTTTGTATGTATGAGTTTGAGTGTGTGCGTGCTATGTCACCTTTAAATAATGTCGCTTGTCGCTTTTCAACACAAATTGCATGTGAAAAGTGCGCGTCCAACACAGAGCTTTACAACCTCACACACACTCTCACATATAAAGCATCGCATTTCTGCATCCCCTTTAGATAGTGAAAGCTTAACAAATGCTCTGCTATCAAGATACCACAAAAGTCTCAGCACAATTGTCGCTCGTTTAGTGGACATGCAGCACAAGCAGACATGCAACGCACATGTGGCATGTGCTAGGCAGGCGACCGACAACCAGAAGGCAGGCACCGAAGTGTTGCAAGTGAACCATGTGTGGTGTGTGCGTAGTGTCTCTCACACATGTGTACTCATATGGCCGAAAATGTTAAATGTCGCCGAGACTCAAGGTTATGTACGGAACATAGCCGGAAATCGTTGACTTCATGGCCAGCACGGCTTCCTTTTTGCGACGACAAGGATGTGTGCGGTGCAACATTTTTCATAGCTGCCAAATTTCATTTTTTTCCCCAAAAATATACTTTTATTACATGCGGTTTGTCACACGTTAACTTACAGTGTCTGCCACATACATATTTCATTGTTGCCAGCGTGTGTAGTTGTGGGTGTCTGTGTGTGTGCTATAGTGACAGCGAAGGACACAACGCCACTCGTGCAAACTTTACAGGCATCCGTGCCGAGCTGTGACTGAAGTGGAGCACACAATATGTTTGTATACAACAACAGATATCAGACCAACAGCTGAGCGCACACAAAAAACTATAATTGTTGTACCCACCCAAGAGTATCCACTCTCCTCAATTAAAAATAAAATATATAAAAGCAAAAATATGCTGGGGAAAGTGTTGCGCACCAATATGCGTATGAATTTTAATATTTTCTACTTTAATACACTCACAAAAATACACACACCCACACATGCAATACATTGGCGACACTTTCTTCGCCCGCTGCATATGTTCACTGGTGGCGTACAGGGCGTATGAGTGCTCTACTTTCACAATCAACATGGGCTAGGAAAGGGTTTATGTGACTCATACAAGGATTTTCGCATGCAGGTGCAAGTGTTTATGTGTGTGTATGTTGGTGTATGTGTGTCATTGCACTAGTTCATGTGCATATCTGTTTGGTCAAGTTTCATATTGTTATGACAAGCACCTGCGGGCAGTTGCGTTCAACAGTGAAAGGATATTTAAAATGAAATATAATATTATATGCCATCAACCTAACAACAAACCTTGAAGGAAGTTTCGTGTGGATAAATTGGTATGAAAAACTGTTGAAATAATAAGTAAATAATAATAATAATACACATTTTATAGGAGAAAGAGATTTATAATATTTTGAAATAATTTATTATTGAAATGACATACTTTAAATTATTTTTTTGATTAAAAATTATATTTTGATGGCATAATAGACACTTTGAGCATACTATAATGTGTTTTCATAAAAACTTTGTCTCGAATTTTTTAAACAAAATTGATTGAAAGTATTTTATTAAATGTAATAATTTTTTTTTTTATAATTTTAAAGCGAATCTGATCACTCTTTTAAAGTAAAGTAGTAGTAAAATATATCGCAATATCCTAAAAAATATGAAATTGTAGCTAAAATTACAGAAAAGTGCCAAAATTGAGCACTGTCTATTAAAAATCTCAAATAAATTATTTTATTTTAAATAATTCTGTTCAAAATTTTAACTTTTCTCTCATATGACATCCATTTCACATCATTTTATTTTTACATTTATTCACTCAAATGTCACTTCTTAAGCCTGATGCTACTATTTTTTTATATTTATAAAGCAAAGTCCAAATTATTTAATATTTTGTATGCATTGTAGCATATTAAAGGCATATGCTGTTACCTCGCATACTGACTTTTGTATATGTAAATTTGTATGTGCACATTCATATGCCATAGTTTGCCATTTTTTCTTTCTCTTTCAACTACTGTGCCACATTTTAAATATTCAAAACAATGCAACTTCAGTTTGCGCTAGTGGTCTCCCTCAGTATTTTGAAGTTTCTAATCTGTTCGCAGTGCCGATGGTGGAGCAGTAGTTTAGTAGACAATTGTATAGCTTTATTTGTTATTGTTGTGCTTTAGTTGTTTTATTTTTCCTTTTTTTTCTGAAACTATGGTTTAATACAATATTTAGGTGGTTACTTGCACCCCATAGCAGTTGAAACTGGTGTGGAAGTGTGTAAGGAGTCTACTCATTTATGTCGTAGTATTTCAAAAACCTGTACCAAAGTTAGAAGAATTACGAGAAAATAGAGCAAAATGGAATTGCTTTAAGATTATAGAAATACTTCGCTTGAAGTAGGGAATACATAATACATTTACCTGAAAAAAAAGAAAAAAATGTTCTTCTCGGTTGTCTTCCTAACTAAATTGTTTAGCTCGTAGATGACCAAGTATCTAATAAATAAAAATCTGTTGTGAAATCTTGAAAATATTTTGTTAAATATTTCTTTCATAATGAAATCCTTTAAAGGCTTAATTAAAAATTGGTTTAAGTTTATTGATCTAATAATATTTATATTGCTCTAGCTGAAGTCTAAACTAACATGGTAATTAAAAATCAGAAAGATGGCGGGAAAACATTTCTTTAATTTATAACGTAACGTTCTAATGTAATCCTTTGTGATCTTAAAGTTAATATAATGAAAGTGTTGAGATCTATAAATTTTCGATCTACACCAGAAAAACTATTTTAACATAGAATAGATCCGACCTCCTTAGTCACATAAGCTTAGGTTCTATGGTTGATTCCTAAAAGAGAGAATAACAACTAGAGTATATCAAACAGTGTTTTGTGAAACTAGAGAACTTTACCATTTTAGTTGAATATTGAATTAAGTTATCATGTTCTCTCAAATGTTTAGCTATAGATCTCCTGAAGTACATCAAATACTGTTTTTAAATTTTTGATAAGGGAATCAAAAAAGTCTATAAAAGGCTATAATGTGCTTAATATAAAATATATATATAAAGGAGCAGTGAATGTTAAACAGAATTCTAAGAAATTCTTAATGAAATGTTATATTTATATATAACAAAAAATAATACTAAATTTAGAAAAATTTAAACCGACTCTTACCATAAGGGACCCTTCCAATCTCGATTTAAAATGTTGATGATTTTCAATGGGCTGGTAAATGAACATACATTTTTTTAGGGTTGTAACTTTGCATGCATTTATTTGCAGATACCATACCATAGCTATATATGTATAGAATGACGTATTAAAACCGATGGAACCGATTGGCTTAATAGGTTTTGAGTAACCTCATGCGCCAGTCGTAAAAACACTGCTTCGAGAAAAACGCGTTCAATCAGCTGTCGGCTATATCTTCAAGAGTTTTCGAAATTTTCACTTGAAATTTTAAAGGAACACTGTGGAATAGTTATAGATTCGAATTAAATAAAAAATCGATTTATTGAAACCGAGAATGGGTCCCCTTAAACCTTATTACTCAATTGCTTAAGGGGAATTTCACCATGAAAAAAATGTAAATAAATAAAATGAGATTTAATTCAGCAACCAAATATCTTCCATTCGTATCTAGTAAGCAAATATGCTGCATTCAATTTTTTACCACAGCATACAAGTCTCCAAATTTATTTGCACAAATATACCAACGTTCATATGTAAATGGCATCCTTTTTTTTGGTTTTGTGTGCCTCCAGCCGGCGGCGAATAACATCAAAGTTTGCGCCTCAAAAACCAAACTTGCAACACAACAAAATGTTAGAGAGAGCAACACCAACCAAAAACTGCCGAGTATGCAGTGCAAAGCTTTGTCGAAAAAAGTGAAGAAAAAAATCGCTGATAAAGCGCAACACTAAAAATTAAAGCAGAGTAACCAAATAAACAAGCAAACAAACACAAGAGATTAAAGTAATGAAAACTAAAACACTCGCGGCGAGGAGAAAAATAAAGCAACAACAAAGCAAACAAACTAGAAATAGCTCAGCAATATGTAATAGCTGCACACAAATGAACTTAAAGCTTAAAGTTTCAACAGTTGCCAGCAAAACTATGCAGCCTTTGAGCTTAACAGGATGGTATGTGGTGGGGCATAAAAGTCTAGGATACAGAAAAGGAATAACGAAAATAATTAACTTTGAAATTTTTAGGACGTTCAGATTTTTTTTTAACAAAAATCAAAAAAGTTTTGAAAATTTTCAGAAATAATCATACATGTTTTTTTGAAATTTAAAAATTTTCAATTTCCAAAAATTTTGAAAATTTAAATTTTTTTTATATTTTTTAATCCAACAATTTTGAAAATTTAAATTTTTATTTTTTTTATTCCAAAAATTTTGTAAATTTAAATTTTTTATATCAAATTCGTTAAATAATAAATTAATATCTGCTATAATTAACAAACTTCATCATTTGATAAGTAAATTTTTTAATAACAAATTCCTGTCAGCAAACCCACTGTGCGCTCCGAATTAGTTTCATATTTTTTTCTTGCAACAATTTTAACCGTTATTTCACTTTTGGCCATATGCACATGTTACAATTTTAGTTTTAGTTTGAGTTGTTTAATCTTTTCGCCTTCGTTTTTCTTGCTTTTTGTTTTTGTTGTGGCATTTCGTGTTTGTTCCTTTGTTGCTGCCCGCTGCCGCTGTTGGTGTTTACAAGTTTACATTGCTCTTTGTTGTTGCTGTTGTGTTATTTAAGTTAAGTTAAATTCTCAGCTGTGCTGCTTTTTCGCCCAAAGCGCGGTGCTGATTTCCAGTTTGTTTTGTGGGTTTATTTTCGGTGCGATTTTGTGTCGCCACTTGCAAAGCGGAGCGTCGCTTGAACGCCCTTTCTAATACCGGCAGCTCACCATGTGGCACATACACTGCACCACTACACCACTGTATAACTGTTTGTTTTGCGTATCAACTCATTTGTGTGCTCATATGTACATAGATATGTGAGTAAATATGTTTGCCAATGTGTTAGTAAATATGCTTGAGTGTTAGTTTGTTGTGCTGTTTGTTGCATGCAACAGTTTTGTGGATTTAGCTATTTTTGTGGCATTGAAGTTTCTGCGCTGAACCGTTATCGCATGAGGCAATTAAAAAAAAACAGCAAACAGCTTAGTAACTTTTAGGATTTTTTTCGTTAGTTCAAATATGGAGAGGTTAGTAATTACGTGAATGAGATAATTTAAGATTGGCTTCGAAACATGTATACCATATATATGAATGGCATGCATTTGCTCCTAGAATATGTGTGAGACAAGGAAGAGAGTATATAATATAGGTTTTTAGAGAGTCCTCTCTCCTCTTACCTTCTCCTGATTTCACCTAGATTTTTAATCGAGAAGTTCTTTTTGCTGTTGTTGAGCGATCCCAGATTCCATGGATTTGTCCATACTTTTCTTTTAGAGGAAATACAGAAATCCCGTTTTCGAGGACCATATTATCCTTTTATATAGACAATAACAACAATTAGCATCAGTCCCATCTCAACTATCCAACAATTCCTTCTTCCACTTTATTTGCGAATGCCCGACCCTTCAAAAATCAGACATAGGACTCTTAGAATTCATCAGGCACCAAATCTTTAATGGTTGGCCTCAAAAAGAATAACAGAAATAAGTAATTTCATAGAGAGCACAAACTAGTTCGAACGTGGAGATGAAACGTTATAGCAGTATTTCTAAGGTCTTACAAAATGGCGTATCTAGCGCTAATTGAGCCCAGAAGTGCTGCTCTCCTACCTGCCTACCTACTTACAATTATAAATATGGGAACTGTCCCAGACACATTCCACTAAGCAAAAACTAATGAAAGGTCTTGTGTTAAGTAAGTTTACTGAGACTGGAAAGAACGTTGGCCGTATATTTGGTGACACCCAAGTAAATGTAGGATAAACGAAAGTAGATAGCTCACCATCCTGTATGTAATCAAGTCGGTTCGAGATGGACAGACATCTACTAACTTTATTATATTATTCAGGCTGTAAGGGAATGCTCAATTCTGTGCTATTTATTAGGTCTTAATGTAACCAAATTTTAATTTTTTTCACAAAAAGGGTTTCTCTCTCTCTTTGTGAGTCCATTTGCAAATTTACTCAAAATCTAAGCGTGTCCTTTAAATGCGATTACAGCGGTTAAAAGGTGTTCTCATAAATTAATGCACAGATTAAAGAATTCAAGAGAAAAAGTGTACCGTTAAGCTTATTCAGCAGCCAGTGTTGTTTCTTTGAGTGGCGAACAAAGAGATAGAGCTGAAGCAATAACTTTGCATGGCAGAGTGTGTGTGCATTTAATTATTAAAGGATAGTGGTGCATAATCGCTGAGTTTTTATAAGCATGAGAGCTATAAAAAAATTAAAAAAAAAAAATTATAACTTTAAATTTAGTTGTTACTACAATGAAATGACATCTTAATATCCCTTAAGTGAATTTTTTTTCTGTTGGAAAATCTTAAAAATAAATATTAAATTGTACAAATTCGTTTTCTTGTAAAAATCATAAAGCTCAAATTCTCAACTATTCTAAAGATTCTACATTAAACAAAGACAATTACACCTAATGAAAATTTCAACGGCAAAAAATCATTTCCGAAATGTTACACGATTCCATAACTACCGAATGAGCAGTGAAGCTTGGAACGCACTCACGCATCTGCATATGCCTGCTTCGATTTTCAGCTATTGAAAAGCGTTTTTATTTTTCAATTTTCCACTAAATTTGGCAGGCAAGAAACTTCAGCTACAATACTATTTATCTTCGTTAGACACTAATACATAGTCGCGCACACACTCATATACATTTATCGAGCTATTTGCCAATGCCGAGGCAAAGTTATGTTGCCGCAAAACGCAAAATGCTAAACCGCTGCCACATCAATAGCATTGGCAGCCATTACAACAACAGCAGTCAATACAAATGATAAGCGTCGCAGCAACAAGGCGCTGAAAATTCACTTAATTTATTAGCCATCTTCAAGCGATCTAGAGGGAGTGCTGAAAAATATGCGAGCGTCCACGACAGCTGTCGATGACTCATATGCATGGGTAAGGGATATAGACAATCTACCCGGTAGTGAATGTATAGAGGAACAGGAAAACATATTTTTGATTTCCTAGGAATGAGGGCTACAAATAAAATATATTGTCTCGATAGGTGGCACTGATGTCAAATTTTTGAGAAAATTTATTTATGGACCGAATATGGTCCCAGTTGGCTAATATGAATAAATGTTTTAAATTTCCTTTTCTGTTCTCATATGAAAATAATATCAATAAGTAGAACAGTAGTGACTCGAAAATCATTCTGAGCTTAAATAAACACTGATTACAATTTAGCAAAGACATATACCATATTTACTTTACACCTACAATAAAAGCAACTATTCATACAACTATACTCCATATAAAATATTATTTAGAATTTTATTTTTTTCTAAATTCATTAAAAAATATGAAAATTTCCCACTGGTATCGGACTTTTTTACCCTTACAAAATTAGTCATGGTGAACCCTTACGATATTAGTTTCCATGGTGAATGACTCCGCATATGCGCTGCTATTAAAAACACATTGAACTATTTTGACTGTAAGTCACCCTGATTGCGGCTTTTGTGACTTTTAGTTGAGAAAAAAATTGTTTTCCAACTTTTCACACCACAAACTGTCGAAAGGTTTTGCCAAAAAGTGCATTGGAACGTCTAAGCGAAACCAACACCAGAAAATTTACGTAATTTGGCCTTTGGCTCTCAAAGCACATTTGGCTTTGAATGCGCTGAGTCAGTTGGCATTATTAATTGCTAATTTATATTGGCCGATGATTAATGTCTGTCACCTATGGCGACAACTTGGCCCGAAGGCTAATACATTTTCACAGCTTCGAAAGAACACAAAAAGGCGTTTTTGAGGAAGTTGAAAAGGGAATCGCCATGCAAGAAAGCTTCGAGGCAAAAAATCAAAATTTGCCTTGCTTTAAATATAGAATCATGTGTGTACAATAACATCAACACCACAACAACAATATGTGAACCCAAAATAACAACAAAGTGAGTGAGGTGTGTTGCTTCGACACACCCACTTCTACAATGAGTTGCGTAGTCACTGTACAGTAAACGATCCAGCTCGGCTGTGAATGACAGCTGGTGGCGCCCAGACTACCAAAAATACTCAATTCGAATTGAAATTTTTCACTTGCTTTTGCTATGAGTGCCTTCTAGTCGAAGCTATTCACATTGCTGTCAAATGCGGTTAGTTCCCACAGGCAAGTGTTCACCCACCTTTTGGTTTGTTTTGTTTTTTCTTCGCACCCACAGCAGCACTACCGGTTTGCTGTGAGATCTTTGCTTTTTGGCAGCCAATAACAAACAATTGTCTATGTATATATTTGCGTGTGGACTTAGGTTTATAATATGGTTTTGTTGTTTTTTCATACGCAAACAACACAAAAAAAAAACATTTTTCGATTTTCCCATTTATGTCCTGCTGCCTGCCACAACACTCTGCGGGATATGCATGTATGTAGGTTCGTATGTATAACAGCTTTGCATATGAGGGTCATATGTAAGCTACATCAATTTGAGTTGCGGCTTCTGTTTGATTTAGGATCATTTATCAAAGCCAAACGCACATACACATCTTTCTTATATATATTTTTTTTATATCCGTGTTAGGGTTGTAAATTCGGTTGCTTTTAAGTAACGGGATTAATTAGTTTATGTAACGGGATTTGGGATTTACTTTGTTTTTATAAGTAAGAAGCTTTTGGGGTACCGGTTAACCTTTTTACGTCATAGTGAATGTGAGTGAGGACTGTCCAAACTTTAGCGATCAACCTTGTGAGTTTGATTGGATAGGCTTTCAGTATTTAATGTTTCGAAAATTAATGATAGATCACGAAAATTATATTCGGAGTAGCTGTAACAGATCTCACTGAAGAATTTAAAGAAAGGACCAGAGACCATAGATTCTGCTTCAGAGGTCTTGAAAGATACTCAGATTGTTGTGTAGAAACTAAGATGTAAGGGGAATTTCTCAATTTCATAAGTCTTGGACGAATATCTACACAAAGCATAATCAGGAATCAATACCTCTCAGATAGATTATAGTTTGATCCGTCAAAATATATATATTTAGTAGTATGACTGCCAGACTGCAAAAGTACCACGAAATTACCAGCGAGATCAATTGAAATGATCAGACTACTTTCTTGTAGGGTGTCCTATGGATATAAGTCTAAGTAAGTTATGTGGCCCTTTGTGTCAAATGTGATTTTGGTAGCTGTTTACTACGTTTAACGTTTTCGAATTTTTTTATAAATCTCGCTAGGTGGTGCTGTGGTAGATTTTCATGAGTATCATGCCAAAACACAATATTTTATTGCTTTTAACGATCAGTGATCTCAATGAAATCATCGATGAAGGGAATAGTATTCAACATTTTAATTATTAAATTAATTTCGAAAGTGTTATTCGGAAATTTAATATTTAAATTTAAAAAAATATTTTAATTATCTTTAAAACTTGGGAGGTCGACTGAAGTTATTTTTTGAAAACATTATAGATAAAGTTTAACTTTCATATTTCAGCGGCATTACCATTTAATTTCAAAACAAAAATTAATAAGAGAAGAACATACAGAATTTTACGTATCTTCCATACTACATCACTCATGTCTCTTAACTTGAAGAGAGTAAACCGCAATCAACAGGAAGTTTGCCAACTTCAAACAAAATACGAATTTAAAAATAAAAATTTATCAAATATACCCCCACACACACACTCCCTTTCATGCAATAATAATTCCTCAATCGCAAGGTGTAAAGACACTTGTGTGAAGAATGTGTGCCGGCAACTCTTCGTAGGTGTGATAATCACTCACTCACCTTCACAGCACAATAAAGTGTTAAGTCGTACTGATTGTTCCTTAAACGAACTCGGAAAGTTTTGCCTTCACTGTCTTGTGCGAATTCGCCTTAAGCGATTTTTGCTTCGAATTATGCGAAGAAATTCTTCGCACGTGAGCCGGTATACCCAAATACATACACACCCTCGCACACGCATTGGTTGTCAGAAGTTTATTTGACATTTTATGCAACAACAACAGCAATATTAAGGATTTGAGTGAATGTGGGCGTGGCCATTAGTGTTGCGGTATGCACATTAGAGCATCGCTCTCCTCGGTAACTCTAAGTGTATGTGTCTTCCCATGTACTTACATTTCCTCCACTGGAACTTCGTGCATTTATTGCAACCCGTTAGCTGGTGTAATCGCCGTTTGGTGCGTCGCTTGGTGTGGCGAGCAGCGTGTGCCGAAAGTTTGCGCCGAAACTTTATCGGAAACTTTTAAGTTTTTGTGTCCACTCGGCGTTTTTGCCCTCCCGCCTCGCCATTAATGAGATTTGCATGCTGGTGCGAAGATGCTGTTTGGCAAGTTTCGTAGTTAAATTGAATATTTTCGGCAAAACTTAGAAAAACTGCTCCTCGATTAAATTGTTTATGTGTGTATAGTGTAGTCTATGTTGTTTTTGTTTTCTAATAGTTGAAGGGTCTTCAATTCAATCGTAAGTATTGTTAAAAGTTCAATTCTATTATGTTTGCTTTTTTTTATCTGCATATACATATCTGCTAACTAGAGTAAGAATTTAGAGGTCGTTTGTAGATCAGAGTTGTTCAAGTTCGCAGCACCTGGTCGCAATGTAAAAAGTTTTCGTTTAAATAAAGATTTAGTAACAATGGTAATACTATGTGAGCCTGATAGTAGATTGAAGGAATAAATAAGCAGAGTAGAATAAAAAGTGAGTTGAAAGTGTACTAGAATTTAAACTAAGTTGAAGGGCATTGAAGGAGGCTCAAGTATGAATGGAATAACAACATAATTATATCACAAATATCAGAATTATTGTAATAGTAAGAGCAACAATAAAATGAAATAACTATATAATAATAATATAATATCTTATTTATAAATATCATATATATCAAATATGAAATATTTGATAATAAAAGCACAGCATTAGAATGTGAAATCTCAGTTTTTTGGTTAATTTTTTTTTAATTTATCATCTGATTTTTCTTAAAGTGATTTAGTAGTGAAGATATTTGATTGAAAAACATATAAACAATAAATAATTTGAATGTAATTCTCAACTTTTCCTAATATTTATTGAGAATGTATTCGGGTCAGTGGCCTATGGTACATATTAAAAATCTTAAGCCACTCTTTTGATCAGAAGTTATATTATTATTCATATTGTTTTAGTCTGAACAGGAATTCAGCACTTGTAAACACAATATTCAATACACATACCTGTGGAGGGTCCAAAAACCTTGCCGGACGCCAATTGTCAAAGTTACCTGAAGAAAAGCGAGTTGGAATCGTCTATAACTTTTCCTCGACTATGCATCAACTGATGGTGGACTGAGGTTGAAACATAGAGTGCGTTGACTCGAATCAATATTAGAAGCTTGAAACAATTTATTTCAATATCCCAAGTGGGTTTATTGGTCCTCCGTAGCGCATATTATTCACATAATATTACCCGATCTAACCTTCTAGACCGAATCAACGCCTACGATATGCTGCTGAAACGGAACGAACTCGACCCATTTTTGAAGCGGATGGTGGCTGACGACGAAAAATGGATTATATACTACAATATCAAGCGAAAACGGTCATGGTCGAAAGTCGGTGAATCGTCCCAAACGGTGGCCAAGCCGTTGAATCATCCACTATGAGCTGCTCCCTTATGGCCAGACGCTTAATTCTACCATCTACTGCGAACAACTGGACAACTTGAAGCAAGCGATCGACCAGAAGCAAATAAGGAGGGGGACTTCTACGAGGGGGGATTATCGAACGAAACGGCGAATATTTTAACCAAATCCGATCACTGATCCGATCATTTTTTATAAAGCACTGAATAAAGAGCAAAAAACCGGAAGGGACTTGATTAACGGCTGAGATACTATCTATGTGACATCTGTTACTGAATAGAACCTCGATTTCGTACAACAAATAATAAAGGGATAAACAGCAAGTGTAAGGTAGGATGGGAACAGAGATTATGCTATATGATAGATTCAGTTCAGTTGGCGACGAATAATCTTCTAAAATCAATCCCAAATCTTCAATGAATATTTTTTATTTTTAAAACTTCAAATGTAAATAATCTTAATGAGTGTTAAATGCCTTTTTGATAATTGAAATTGAAATCTATAAATTGAATCTTTGGAGCAATAATTTCTGAGTGGCTTTGCGTTTTCCCAATTCTCTTTTTTCGGTATGTTCAAGATATCTCAAAGGGTATAATTTATATAATTTTTCCAAAAAATAAAACCTATACTATGCTATTTTAATTAGAAGCCTCAGAAGCCACTTAGTGCATTTCGAATCTATTTACCATGATTTAAGTTACCCAAAATGCTTAACTGGTAGCTAATTTATTTGATTTCAGCACTGAAAGGCCTATTTACTTTAGTATTCTCATTTGTGCCACATTCCAATACAATGGACTATTGTTGACAACTTGGCATTGTTTTAACAAAGCAGAAATAAATGCGCCAGCTATTGAAATCGAAAATGAACTCGAACGACATTTGTGTTATCAAACCGTAAGCCTTTGCTTGTACTAGTACGAGTACTCGTTGCACAGTCAATGAGCAATTAAAGCACAATGAAGACATTAGGCATAATGAATTCACGCTCGAAAAGTGCTGGAACAAGTTGAAAAGCAAAATGAATGACAAGATAAATGTCACGCTTAATTTCACACAATTATAGGGAATGTGATGTGATGCGCGAGTCACGAATTTGATAATTTTTGGATATTCTGTAATCTCGCGCCAATTACAAGGCCAACAAGCGTAGCAAAAAAGCAGCTCCACACCAACAGACATACATTTATGCAGTTGAGAATAAATCGAGTGGTAAAGAGTTTCTGCTTTGCAAAGTTAAATATTTCAATTACAATTTAATGACCTTCATCAAGGCCCTTGGTGTGGTGCGGGCGGCTCAGAGCTGACTGTCTGCGGTAGTCTGGCAACTGGACGCTGTAATGAAATTGCTGCTACTTTGATATTCACCGCTTTGCTTGCATCATTAACGAATGGTTGAAGCGAAATTTTACAAAAATGAAAAAAAAAAATTGTAGCTGCGTCTAAAGGGGTCTAAAGGGGTGGATATATGTAGGGAGGAGCAGCCAAAAGTTTCATTAAGTTGTAATTAACAATCAACGTCAACAGCAGCGAACGAACACGAGTAACAGCGAGCAGTGAGCCAAAAAATGATGTGCAATGCGAAAGTATGCAAGTTGAAAATCAAAAAGAGATAAGTAAAAAAATTACGCACAGCACCAAAAACAAATCGAGAGGCTGGACTTGGTTGCTGCTTTTGCCGAAAAAAACTCATTTGAGCCACTCATGCTTGCACTGTTGGCCCTCAGAGGGCGTTGTAACCCTCCTCTAACTAGTTGAACCCTTTCTACCTCCATCACTAAAGAAACAGACAGTAGATAGGCAGACTGCAGCTGTATGGCAAGCAATTGCTTTCAGTTTCATGCAAATGTATTTTGAGTCTGTTAATGTGACACTGACGGTGGCAACCCTGCTTGAGTTGGTGGCCTTGCTTGCAGCACATTCAGCATTATTCTGTGTGACATTTTTTGGACAGTTGTTCTTCGAGCTCCGCCAACATAATTATCTGCAGCAAATATTTTTTTTCTGGAAATAATTTCCGTGTTCTACCAACTTTTTATCATAAATTCATTTAAGAGCTTTCAAGGGCAGCTTATGTGCTTCAGACATTTGTCGTTAAGTTTTAATGAATTCAGAAGAAAATGGTCAAATTGAGAAGGGTGAAAAATTGTAGACTTTATTATGGAGAACTGATTAAAAATTCCGTCAAAAAGAAATATGATTCCTTAATGAGTTCTATATTCTATCGATGGTTAAATCTAGTTAATTTTTGAAGGAGCTAAGATTCAGAAATATAATGCTTTCTAACGAGATTTAATTCAATTCATAAAATAACGTTCTAAATCCATAAAAGCCCTCATTTTAAAGAGTAGATCTCATACACGTGATGCGCGGAGCTCCCGTTAGTCAATCGCTGAAGTGCCATCCTCTGAAATACTATCCATAGTATGCTCATTTGAACGAATGTCATGTTAAACGAGATTATAAGAACATGTTGAGTAAATCTAGTGTAATTACAAAATTCCCTAATGTTAAAAGCGTAACGGATGGATAACTAATAGATCAGTTTAAGACTGAATCTACATGAAGCGCTAGACGCCCGCTCACATAAGGTTGGATCTTTAATCCTACGAGATCTTCAGATTAGACGATTGTAAAATCTATTTTATTTGAGCATATGAGAACCATAGCATAAGCGTTAGGAAGTATATCGCCAGATGAGGAAGTGAAGGTAGTATTATTGTTTCGCTCGGATCCGAGTTATGTTATGATAGATTCGGTTAGGTACAAAAGATGGAACTGACAACAGGAGCTTCCTACGGACACCATAACCTAAAATTGTTTAATAACAAATATTTTATAAAAATCTTTATAAGAATTACATATAGTTTTAGAGTGTCGCTTCGATAAAGTGACCCCCATTACAAATATCTACAATACACTTGAACACAATGAAAATCCTTTTGTGCAAACACACATACAGATCTAATAGAAACATAAGTCTATGTGAAGGCTTAAGCTTTGGCATTTCTGCATTTCCTGGCACAAATATTCCGCAAGCACGACACGAGCACGAGCATATGAGTACATACAACTCGTATATGTGGCATGCAACATGCCATGCCGCATGCCGTTGCTGGCGTCACAGGCATGCCATTCATGTGACCATGCAATTACAATTACCAACATTCAGCAGCAAACAGCAAGCCTTTTGGCTTTTCGCATTCTTCGGCCGTTCGTTCGTTCACTTGGGCATTTCATTTCGTTTGTTGAGATTTTTGCTGATTTCCCCCAAAGCCAGCTTGTTGAAGCAGTCAAATCGTTGCAGCGCACATATACATATACATACAAACACGTTATTTGCATAATTCATAAAATTTTCCCAACTTACTTCAATTGGTGTGATATTCATATGAAACTGTTGAGCTTATTTGCTCTTTAAATGCACACATCTGTATGGTTGTGGCATGGAAGTGTTTGCGCCTCTCCACATGTCGCATATGCATGTGTAACGGTATGTCTGCTCGGACATTTGTTACAGACTCAAGTGTAATTTATTTGACTGCTATTTTACCAACATTTGTGACAGCTATCGGAGCTGGTGTCTCTTGTGTCATTATATCTGCGGTGCATTTAAGGGTTTCGTCCAAATGAAGGCAAGTTTTTAGAGCTTAATAACAGTAAAAGTAAAATTATAAGACTTTCTTCATTTTAATTAAATTGGAGTCTCCAATAAAGGTCATCTATAATAAATTTGAAAGCAGTACTGAGGTCAGGGATCGATAAAAATTAGTTATTTGTAGACTTCCATTGGGTACAACAAAAGCGCTGACATAACTCCAATGTCCAATAAATCTCAAAAACGCCAATCTTCAAATCATCAAAAACATCAATTAATTCGCGATTTCTTATAACTATTTTCTTCACTAGTTATTAATCTTGATGTCCAGCGCAAGATTTGCCTTTTACATCTTCGTTAACTCCGTGAAAGAGGTATATCAACTACTGACTAAGTAACACAACCTTTATTGTTTATTCAAAGAGAAAAAAGAAAATTAAAGTCAGACATTTGTTAGACTCAGAGCATATTGCTAATATGACGTCACAAACAATTCTCTCTGAGAGAAAAATCAAAAATAATATATACAATATCTTAATATTGGTCTACAAATTATTCCACCTGATGGTAATGGCCGAAACCAAATGGTAATTATTCTTCAAATGTGGAGTCTATATTTGCATAAAAATTAATATTAATTTAGTAATCTTAAGCAAATATTACTAATTTAAAGAGTGCGCTTTAATGCCAACAAAATTTAAAATCCCGCACCTCCTTCGTCACTTAATTATGTAGCTACAACTTCACTCACATAATTTTTTCGTAATTTTCCCCCGAACACTGCTTCGTACATTGCATTTGCACAACCCTAAAGTAATTAATATCAGTATTTGCATTTCTTTAAGTGCGCACTTGTAGTCATTATCGCAGCCATTCATTCGGGGTCTGTGTGTTTTTTCCTCCTATCAACTCTTTAAGCACTTTTTGGTAATTGAAATTTCTACCACTTGTGCAGCAAGTAGAGTAGTCGGTGCTGACTGAAATCGACTGCTTTTTATCAGTGATTGAATTTTTACCACTTTTCACGATTTTCCTTCTATGCGGTCGAATTTGTTTTTGTGTGCCGCATTGCCGCAGTGGCCAACGCTCTACTTGTCCTTCGTGAATGATTTGTGCAAATGTGATTAAATCTGTGTGAATGCTGAGTGGAAGACTGAAAGACTATGCTATCAGTGCTAGCTTTGTATGCTGGAGTCTACTGCGTTGCATTTGAGCAGTAAAATTTATTGTTGCTTTCTAACTATTGCAAGTAGTGAGTAATCGAATATTGTTTTAGGTTAAATAAGCATTGGTAAATATTGGTAATGTGCTTAAATTCTATATTTTCATTACGCGTATTTAACTTCAAGAAGAAATTTCGACAGTATTTCGCAAATTTAAAAATAAAATAGGTCGAATTCTGAATATAAGTTGGGAGGGAAAGCAAGCAATGAATGGAGGTCACAACTCATGCTCTCTGTGAAGCAATGAAGCTGCCATTGTATATTGACAGTTGTCATCAGTAAGTAGTGACATAACGTTGGCGTCACCAGCAACGCACTTTGAGAGCAACACACTTGTCATAACACACGCTCTCTGAGAGAAATGTTTGCTGGCGTCAGTGTTACAATTTACTTCTGAAGTTTTCAGCAGTTTTTTACGCTGTTATATGAAATTATTTATTAAAAAGATTTGCATAAAACTAAACCGAAAGAAAATAGCGAAGGCTTAATTTTTATGCAGTATTATGAAGCCAAACAACATCCCGACCTAAGCCCAGTGGTTTTTAACTCCTCTGACACTAAAAACCCTATAGTAACAAGCTATGAACAACGCCATCCGACAAATATTTTCTCAAGTTATTAAGGAAGCTTAGTGTTGCTTCAAAACATGTTTATTTCCGCTGCATCCTTTTCTGTTTAAATGCCATGACAACAAGAAAACAGTTACGCAAATATAAAGAAACAAATCAGTGGGACTAAAGAAATAGCAAAGGAGAACCCAAATCAAATCAATTCAAGGCAAAGTCAATGAAACGATGACAGATAATGTTGAAGAAAGGTGAAAATTGTGTGAAAGCGTGAAATTGTTTATTTCCTAAAGAGCTTACCAGTTGTGGGTGAAAACTAAAGATTTATTTTTATATAAAATGGCAAGAGTTGACAAGCTTGTTTTGTAATCTGATTAAATTGTTGACTATTATTATTACAACAGTTTATTTTTTCGCTATTTTTTGCACGGCAACCATTCTTGTTTCGAAGTGTTTTCATCTTTTTAGCGGCTTTAATACCTAAATCGTTGTTTTTACATTGCTTTTGATCTGATTTTATGTAAATACGGTTAGAAAGGGACAGGAAAGGAATATTTGTTGTTGTATTTTATCAGTGGAAAATCGAAACATAGTTATTTTTAGATACGACTAGAATGTAGATTGAGGTTAGGGTGTATTAAACTAATTGCCTTCCAAAAAAGCCGCGTGAGGGACAGTGAAAGAATAAAATATTTAGTTAGTCTCGTTGATATGGAGAAATCATTATTTAAGAACGGAAAGAAGCTTTCATGAACCACTTCGGTTGATAGAAAATAATTCAAAAATATATCAGTTTTATCTGAAAATATATTTATTTTCCTTAGCTTTGAGACGAATTTTAGTCTCACAAGTTCGTTATTCATTATATACAACACCAAAAATATATAGTAAGCTTTAAGCTACTATCTTCCGTACTGCTTATGCACCTGAGCAATTTTTCCATAGCTAAAAAAAAAGCTTGCAGCGCTAACTAAAAGTCAAAAGTTCTATCATAAAATCACATCCAATCGTATATAATTTTGTATCTACTATATAAGCAGAAGTGTGAGAAAAGCTTGCTAGTAGAGTGGGAAAACTATAGATTCACAAGACGCGACGCGGCAAAGTTCCCTTGACTACTTTTTTCGCAGCTTTTTATGATTTCCCTTTAACATTATTAGTTGTTTACAACACGCCTGCGGCTATGGGAAAAAGCTAACCAAAGTAGACGGGCGAACGTTGTTCATGCGCTTCGCGCAAACGGCAGCAGTGGTGGGGGCAAGTGCTGCTGTGCGCCGGTTGCATTTTCTTAAATCCCTCGTTTACTTTGCTCCTCTATCGCTTATGCACTGCAATTTCTTACAACTTGACTTCTGCTCGGTCTGTTAATTTTTTTCTTCTCTGTTTTTTTTCACTCATCTTCGCTCATTTTCACTGCTTTCCAGCGTTTTTCGTATTTATTTTGTAATAAAAGTTTTGAGCAGCACTTTGTTTGAATTATCACAACACCTTTCGCCTTCTCAAGTGAATTCCTTTTTCTTTCCCTTTCTTTTTTATTTCTTTCTCTTTTTAGTTTGAACACTTATTGTTTAATTGTTAGTTTAATAAATTTTAGTTCGAGAGCATTTTTTTGAAGTTGTTGTATGAACTTTCATGAAAGAATAATTATTATTTTTGTATTGGTAAATTATAAAATTTTTTCATATATTAAGGGGTTATATACAGTTAGACGGCCGAAAAAAAGGGAATTTTCCAGAATTTTTTCAGAGAAAACTTTTTAATTTATTTATCCAAAAATTTATACACATATTATGGTATCTTTTAACTGTATTTTAAGACTTAGTACTAGTAAAAATATTTATTTGAAAAAGAGCTACAGCTGATCTCCAGGAGCTCCTCTCAAAAAAGACGTTTTGCGGTGACCACTATATCTCGGAACTGGATCATCCGAAATTAAAAAACCAAATAGATTTCGTTAAAATAATGTTAAATCTAGTAATTAATCGAAGGAATAAGCAAAATAAAATTTTTTGACAAAATGGCGGTTTCTCAAAAATAAATCGATTTTTCACCGAAATTTCGGCCTTAAATTGTTTATAAAAAAAAAAAAATATTTATCGGAGAGAAAAAAATCTACGATTAATTACTAAAAAATATATTTAAGAAGGTCGTGTTAAAATTTGAGACTAATCGGTCTAGCCGTTTTCGAGTAATGTTGGTCACCGACTTTGAAAACACCATTTTGAGAAAAACGCGTTTAAAGTTTGGACCTTGTACTTAAAAGCACTCTGAAACGCCTTTTCAAATTTTTCATTTGCTTGTAACTTTGAAAATATTCACCGGAACGATATGAAATTTTCTGTGTGTATTCTTAAATATATGTACATTAAGAAAATTAAATAAAAAAAATCGATTTTTTGAAAATTCTAACTGTATATAACCCCTTAAACTAGTTTTTAGAAAAGTGTGAGAAGACTAGGAACATGTCTAACTTTAAAGTCTTTAAAATGGTTTTAAGTTATGAAGATACAAACGAATATTATCTCTAAAAGTCCTTCACTACTTAAAGAATCAAATTTATTAGTGAATCAGTCGCCGTTTATAAATCGCCAACTTAATTGATCAATCAAAATTTTTATTGAGAAAAATTGTTGTCATTCTTAAGGATTGTAGTAGTACATTTTTTTTCCTTGATCAGTATTAACATCAGACTCAATGTGGCCAGAATATTGTTTTAATGGCTTATTTTGCTATACCTTGTAGAAAATTGTCGAAGGTGTGAAGAAATCTGGTTTTAGCTTCCTAGATTGTTTCTGATGCTTAATTTCTACTATGATAATTCAAGCGATGCAATATAAGGAAAATAAATATGTATTTAATTCACTGTTCAATAGGCTTGGCAAGTCATGAAAGATACTTTTGGGGTTCAATATTGATCATAAGCACCATTAATCTGATAGACATTGAGTAGTTATACTACTCGAAGAATCCCATAATTTCAAGACCTCTTCCAGAAAAAACATCGAAAAGAGTTAAAATAGTGGTTAGTATACCTGGTTTGTTGTTCTGAGATTTACAACCACATAGCACTTACGCCGTTGGTTAATAGTAAGCCTACTCTTTCCACTCACTCTGAAACATACAATATACAGTAGTCGAAAAAAAGAAGCCACGGACTTTTGTTATTTTTCATGAGGTTAAGGAGAACTGGCTATAGAGTTGGCGAGAAAGGGGTAACTAACTATTTGGTATTTACTTAGATCTGATAGAGCTTAGACTGAGTTTAAGAGGTATGAAGGAATCTTTATTTTAGATTGTGCTCAATGATTGTTAGATATAAATGAAAGCGATTTTTTATAGTTAAGTGTGTCTGAGCATTAAACTAAATTAAATTTTACACAACATTTTTTTTTTATAATGAACTAATTTTTCTACCATTTCTATTTTTCACATGTCACTCACACATGTGTGGAGTGTTCCAGCATGAGTTGGCGTGCGTGTGCAATTTATATGCAACGATTTGATTTGTATGCGCTTTATTGCATTTGCCACATTATAAATAAGTTAAATATATTTTATTTGCCAGCCATTTAGATAATGTATGTAATTTCAATGTGATTCACAATAACAACAACAATATTGTTGTTTCTCACTACAAAATGCTCGCGCAGCAATTTTTATGCCACTCGAGGGGCACAAGTGGCATTGCAAGGGGAACGGAAAGTTGTTTACAATTTATTGTCTTGCAAACAAGTTTTCTGCTATTTTTAATAGTTGCTTGCTATTGCTGTCGACACACAACAACCACATGCGCACACAGACACATATACTTGAGTACTCTTGGGATTGTGTAAGCTAGAATGTGTGAGTGTATTGGTATAATTATATTTGTTGCACAATACATCTTGGCATTCAGTGTTGTTGTTGTAGATTTTTGTTGTTGTTATTATTGTTATTTTTGTTGTTACTCATTGTTCATTGTTGATATCGACAATGCGCTGCTATGCTTATTGATGCTTTCGCTGCAAGTTTCTTTCGTATTGTTAACACACTCGCACGCCGTTGTTGTTGCTGTTTTTACTTGTGGTTGCCTGCAAACGAGGTTAGTTGGCGCTACCGCTACTGCCTTGGCTGCGTTACCAAATAAAATTATATATTTTTATTTATCTCATTGTAGTGTAGTATTTCCCGTTCGTGGTGGTAGTCACATGGCACAACAAGTGCAATCACAACAACAACAACAGTAAGAACATTTTGAAAAAACTCGTAGCAACATGAAGCAGCCAAAGTAATTCACAAGCTATAGAGTAGATATGTATGTGTGTGTCTCTATGTGTGAGTGAGTTGCTCGCGGGTGGCAGGACGTCGCCAGGATGTTGCAAGACACACTGTTTTTTTGTTTATGTTCCACTATTTATTTTATATTTCTTATTGTTACCGCGCTGCTCCACTATTATTGTATGTTGCCCATGTGTGTGTAGTTTGAAGGCGGCAAATCGTCTAAAGGCTTCCGCTCTTGCCACCTTCCGCAATTGTTATGGCTGCTGCTCTGTCAAATGCAAGTACATGCACACATATCGACATTGTTGCAACATACTCGTACTTGTACATAATGTTGCTCTCGTCAACGTTGCGTTGTTTTGTGTTGCTGACGTTTTCGATTTGCGGTTGTCATCTCATTAGGATGCTTTTCAAGCTTTTTACTTTCACATCCTGTTTTACGGTTTTGTTTTGTGCAAAATTTTTTCGTTTTTTCTTTGTTCATTTTTTTGTTCAATTTTTTTTTCTATTTTTTTCTTTTTTAATTTTTTGTTACTGTATCTGTTTTCACTGCACTCACCATCGCTATTTCGTGTCGTTACTGTGACTGTTGTTAGTTAGTTGCAGGTTGCATGTTATCATCATCATTGTTGTTGTTGTTGTCAGTGTCATTGTTGCTAGAAATGATTGCTGCGCTTGTTAAATATGACCGTTTTGTTTACCGCCCCCCTCTCTTATATATATATTTGTTTCTGTGTACAAATTTTTGTGATTTTTATAGCTTTTGTGTCATTTCATGGTTTTTTAGTTGGTTTATAATGGCGATGGGAAAGCAGTAGTGTTCCCTTGTATAAAATCGTTGGTTCCGAAACTAAACTGCAATAGAAGCATATTGGTTTTTTACAAATATTACGCTTGTTGAATCTATTGCGATTTAGTTAGTTCGATTTCGAAGTCTCAGTTCATATTTGAAATCTAGTTTTATTACTC
The DNA here is from genome assembly GCA_031772095.1 of Zeugodacus tau. Taxonomy (NCBI): domain Eukaryota; kingdom Metazoa; phylum Arthropoda; class Insecta; order Diptera; family Tephritidae; genus Zeugodacus; species Zeugodacus tau. Next base: position 77,806,441 of record CM062649.1, read on the forward strand.
AACACGGTAGTACTATTCGTCTTTTGCTTCAATGTAGGTATCATACTCAACGGAGTAATCGTCAAAAATTATTTATATAAGTCTATAAAATTATTTTCAGCGGATATTCTCGTGAACTTATAATAGGGAAAACTCGCTGGAGGTCAGATCTGTAGAATACTAAGTTTGTATAAGCAATTCGAAGTCTCACTGATGCAGATTGCCCAACCTTTCCATTGATATACACAGGATAATAGTGTGAGAGGATCCCAGTCTCGGTGGTGTCACAATGGCCTAGGTGCTTCGATTGACATCCTCTTAACCTAACCTAACCTTCCATTGATTTCAGACACGGTGATCGGTCGATGGGGACACCACGCATTACCATGGCAGTTTTCACTCTTTCCAGCTCTTTAGCAAAACCACTTTAGTTATAAATTAAAAGAGAGTAGCTTCAAACTTTCAGAAATGCTTTCAATAAATTATACTCACTATCTAAATAATTCTATATCTAAATATTCGATATGATTATAGTGTGGATAATCGATATGATCGAGTTGCACTCATGCTGCAAGGGTACAGATTAAGATTTTTTAAGAAGCCAGTGTAAATTAGGCGATTTTCGTGATTCACAGAAAGTACTCTATAGAATCTTTCGAAGTTTTTTGGAGATAGTAAGGTATATTTTCAACTATATTTAATTTTAAATAAAATAAATAAACTTTTAAGTTGTGTGAAGTCAAGCGTTGATGCCACTTGCAATATGTTAAAAGTTTCCAACCGTAATGTTCATAATCACAAACCAACCAACCAACACACACACACACACGCATACACATGCACACATATGTCCATTAGAGTAAGTTGAAAAGCAAAAATGCATGTTGGTAACGCAAGCAGACAGCGATGAGCGATGATCGCAAAATATTTGTTGGTGTGTGCATGAGCAACTGGTGCCAACATTTAACCGTTGCCACAACTCATACCTATAGCAAAAGCAACAACAACAATACATGTCATATATCATCGCTTGCATTACATTAACTATGCTTGCATGTATGTGTGTGTGTCCCATATAATCAGAGTACAAACTGACTGGCCACCATCGCGTATACGTAACCATTTTATTGGCATAGGTACTCCACTGCACAGCATATCATATATGTGAGTATGTATGTGTATCTTGCATATGTATATGTATAACTCATACAAATAGCATATGTTTATTGGAACGCTGCCAGCTGCAGTAATTGACTTAGCTGCTAGCATATTTAGTTGCGCTTGCGTATGTTTGTGTGTGTTTGTGTTTTCGAGAGTGCATTTAAGCATACTGACCTGCAAATTGTGCGTCTAACTATATATGTATGTGTCTGTGTATACGTTGGATCTCATTAGTTCATTGACGAAGTGAAATTTACTTTACTTAAGCTCTTCCTGCTTTCATAATTTCCATAAAATATTCCTCACATTCTTGTACATTTTTGTATTAGTTTTATTTTGAGTAGTGAGTTAAGTGCTGCTAAGCTGAAAAGTTTAAGCACTTGTTGCATGTAATTAGAGATATCGAAGGTGTGGTAAGTTCAGAGGTTAAAAAATTGTTAAGTTTGTATTTTAAGTTTATAAAAAAGTGGAAGAATGGTGAATTGTTTAAGTACTTTATTAAGCATATTGACTCCACACTCATATTGTAATCTTGCTTGAGATGTAATGTCCGTGTACGCTAATAGCGTTTTTAGACAACAGCTAATTGATCAATTAACCGGCCTCTGCTCGATTAAAATGCTGATTAAGATCGATTTACCATACAAAATAATATCTACATTTATTTTTAATTGAATTTTAATCGACTTAAAAATCAAATGCAACTCTGCGACAAATACGTAGATGTCGCTGCTAAAAATATCAATCAGCTGTTGAACCTACCTACTACCTTACCTACTTCTTATAAAAAGCTAAAACCGAAATGTATAACAGCTGATCGGTTATCGAGTAGCCGGCAGTATAAAATACAAAAAAGGGTCTCTCAATAATAATTTTAATTGATCAATTAATTTGGATGTCTAAAAATGTCTAAAAACGCTATCGAGAATAGAAAGCGATATTCTAGTAGTAGGTATTGGTCAAACTCCCACTTTAGGTTATTAAAACACGGTATTTGAAATTATATGTTCCATACTCGATTATTTCAAACTGGAAGACTTGAGCTATTTATGGTTCATATATTGAGTAATTTCGTTAGTAATTATTTTGAATGTAGGTTAGGTTAGGTTTGTAGGCAGATCTCTGCAAATGCGGAGGATCTCACTTAGACAGTCCTGAGAGCTGTCCATTGTGATACCAATGAACTTCCGTTGGATTATGGACGCTTAAGATTCATCTAAACTCTTGGAATTTGTTACGAATTTCTCTAGCCGAAAATGGACCTTCCGAGCTGTTTCAACCTCAGTCTGGCAAAAGCTGGACAGTGGAGAAGTAAATGCTTAGATTATTCCAACTCGCCTTATTCCATACAGTTTTGGCAACTTGCATCTGCCACGATCCCAAATCTCAACGCATGGGTACCCATTGGTCATTGTCCAGTAAGCACACCAATGATCGCGCTGAGATGGACCTTGACAAGAGAAAGCAGTTCAAAGGACATTTTACGCTCCACAGCGGGCCAAAAGGACCTCGCCACTGCACAGGTGCTGGTTGTTGACCAGCGCATGACGAGCCATGGACCATGGACTACCAACCAACCAACGTCAATGTTGCTAGTTCAATGTAAAACTTAAATAAAACGTGGATGAAAAGTGCCATATTTTGTTTTATTGACATAATATATAATAAGTTGACATAAGTTATAAGAGCTGCCACTTATTTATTATGTGATGGAAAAAATTTCAAAATGAAAAATAAGTCGAAAATTGGCAACATAAAATAATTAATTAATTGAATTAATTTAATTTTAATTTTTTATTTAATTTTTGAAAAGTTTGAGTTAAGTATAAATTCCCGCAGGGTTGCCACATTAATGGAATTTATTTATATACGTATTGATATAAAAATAAAATATATATTTATTAGCCATAAAAAGTAGAAGTAGCTAAAGCTCTGAGAAAGTTTTGTTGATTTCAAATATATACCATGGCGTATGAGTAACTTTTGAGTAATATTATTCGAAAAATAATGTTTTTTCTTTAAACTTCTATGCCGAAAATTTCTTTCTTCTTCAAGTTGAATATAACAAAATTTTCTAATTTAGTCAACATAAAAAACACGCTCCATATCACTTTCACCTTAAAAGCGGCGACTCTGATACCAAGCACCAACCCAGTTGCCCTCATTTCTCGCCATTTTTTGTATGTAAACTGTTCAAAACTGTACTGAAATGAGATTTTCATGCCCCAATAAGCTCAATCAAACTTTCATCCAACGCAGTTCAACAATGTTTTCGCAGTATTGCACATTTATTGTTGTTGTTGTTGCTATTGTTGTGAAAGTGAAAACTGTAGCACCTTTGCATTTGATACCATTGTTGTGCGCTGTTACATCTAGTTATGGATTATTGTATGGCATGCAATTGTGAAAAATGCAACAATCGCAGATGAATGAAGGTGTGTGTGAGCCTGTATTTGTGTCGGTGGTAAAACCAGCAATCATTCAGCGATTCGGTTAGAGTTTAGAAGCAGTCGTGGATTGGACTAGTGAGCGAAACGACTGAAGGTAACAGAGCAATAAAAGCTGGCATCCTACTGTGTAGAGTAATTGGAGTGTAGTAATACTTTTGTGTTTCCTTGCATTTCAGTCTGTGGTTATTTCTTAAGACTTTATAGATTCTTCTACTTGACATTCTCTTGAGTAATATACATAATAGCATACATATTTAGGGCTTGGGAGGTCGTTGATATTATTATCAGATACATTTCAAGATCTCACTTTTTTAATGAGTGAATGCCCTCGAAGACTGTACGAAGGAGTATACTTGAAAAGAAATTCCTCCATTAAACTAAAAACCACTTTAAAAACTATACCAAATCGACTTCTGTATAAGTACTCCTTGAGTGCAGCGATCTCCATGTTCTTTCAACATGTTGCATAAGTGTTATTCTAGCAAAGCTCATTCAACGCTGCTTTCTTGCAATTCATCACTTTCTTCCGCGAAAGAGATTTTCCTCTGATTTTTCTCGATTTCAGCCTTTCTTCAATCCCCGCCTGCAGTATTGTTGCACATTTCACTTGCCGCTCTGATTTCTGCTGCCACGTTGCATTTTCATTTGTATTGTTGCTTACGCGCTTGCAACATTTTATTTTTCCATTCTTCGCTCTCGCTCTATTTTTTACATTATTTGTTAAATTGCTTGCGATTTTTCTAGTTCTAGCTCGCTGCTTTAACCTTTTCGTATTTATTTACATACATATTCATTCATCTCTCTGTGTGTGTGTCTATGTATACACAAGACTTTATAAACAAACACAAGCGACGCTTAACTGCTTTACGCAACAATAAATTTCTGCATTTCATTATTGCTGCGCTTTGAATTCTTTTCTGCTTTGCTGCAAGAAAAATACTTGCATTTCTAAAGATTTCTGCTGCACCAACAATTCCAGCAATCTTCGAGTGAGCAGTTGAGATTGTTGCTAGGAAAGTGTATAAGTATATATAAGTATATATATTATCTACGAAGAGAGGATTTAAGAAAGCTAAAAATATTTCGATTCACTTAAATTAATTAAATTTTTTTAGTGAAAATTATTAAGAAAAGATATTGAATTTTTTTAAATTTTAATTATCTGTCTATACTTGATGGATAATATTTTAGAATTCCTAACGAAATGGCTGTTATACCTTACACTTAAATTTTTTCCTTTAATCATAAATTGCACTGCCTTTGGCTTGTATACAAACCCTTTTCAGTGTGGCATCCTACGTCTCCGACAGCGCCAATTTGGCTCATTACGCATGCAGCCGCAGTATTTGGCCAAAATTTCAAAAGCGCGAATTCAACTGAAAAAACAGCTGGTTGCGGTCTGGTGTGAGGTGCGAAATTTTGCACTTGCTCAACTGCCAAAACGTGAAGCTATTTATAAGCACACTCACATACATATAAAAGTTAAAATTTTCAGTAGAAAATCTACTTAAGCTGAATTGGTGTTAAAATTAAATTCAAGAATTTTGAAATTTCTAAAAAAGAATGTGCAATTACTTTTTATTTTGTTTATTATTTATTGTAAAATAGTTTCTACTTTAATAAATTTTACTTAATAACACTGTAAGGCATTCGTCTGGATAGTGGACAACATCAATGTTTTATGGGAGAATTTCTCCAATTTCGAAGTTAGACTACAAAATTAAAATATTTGTCTTCGAATTTCTAAATTGCGATTACTGAAAACATCATTATTAAGACTTCATTTAGTAAGTTTTCCTCTTATTTCAAAGATGTACAGGATTTATCGCTCAATTTATACATAGCTCATATGACAGATGATATAAGAGATCACAATCTGATTTTCGAAAAAATATATGCGTATTGATATACTCCAGAAAATATTGAGAAAATGTCTGTAAACAGTTTGGACAAAGAAACCTTTTTACGAAAGGTCTTGCCTTTTGGTTTTGCCATCTGACCAAAAGAATGAATAAAATTAATATAATTTACCATACATTCGAAAGCTGTAATAAATTCCATATTCTCTGTATAATATGTATTGATATTGTTTTAGGCTTATAAGTAGTAGAGGAGTTGCCACCTTTTCCGGATTATCGGATATCTACATTAATTTTAATCTAAAAGTGAAATAAAGTTGAATCATTCGTATGAAATATTAAGTAATGAAATTTTATTGTGATATTTCGATTTCTGGCCTTGCCACTATATTTCAAAACTTATTATATTTGTAATAAGTTATTATAACCAAACTGAAACTGAATATTTTAAATATTATTATATATTTTTCTAAAGTTTAATAGAAATAGTCTTTACGTTGAATTATTAAATGGCATTATTATAATATTGGCACTAGGTGGCAACTCCTTTTTCATAATTTTCTTTTGTTTGCGATTAAAGATATTTTCTGAAATCTATTCATTTTCAGAAATGGTCGCTTTTTGTATCTCATCTCGTTGAATATTGGATAACAGAAAATATTTTTTGAATCCTGAGTCAATCAGTTCAGTGTTAGAGGTGGTACGTTCTGGAGAGAAGTAAATACAATAGTACGGATAATGTGAGGGATATGCATTATTTGACTCATGCATCTGTAAGCTGCCATGTCTTGGTCAACAATGCTCTCCCAACTTTTAAAGTGCTGAAATAATCGTTACCGGCATACGCTTATCCATTCCATTTTGCTTGCTCTAAATATATTCTTTCAAAACACATAAATTTCCAGAAAACTCCCAGCATTTTACCTATACTGTGTCCAGAAAAATTAGATTGTTGTTGTGCAATACATAAGTTAGAAAATCTCAAGAATTTATTAGTAACCTCAATTCCCTTTATAAATGTGATTTTCACAACATTACCCCAATTAAAGGGTCCCACCACATTCTAGTCTTAATCACATATACTACATCTCTATCTCTCAACCTCTCTCACCCTCTATGTGCTTATCTTTGCAGGTGGGCACCTCGGAAACCCAGTACATACGCACCATTGACAACTTGATGGCATCACGCATCAGCCTGAAGCTGCAGCTGCAGGGCATACACTTCACCAGCGCAAATCCGTCGCTGCTCCACAGTGGTGGCGGTCACGGTTATGGCGGTTACAACGGCGGTATGAACTCGGTGCACAGCTTTGGCAGTGGCGGTGGCGCCGGCAGCAGTGCTGGCAGCGGTGGCTACAGTGTTGGCAGTCTGGTTTTGCGTTGCACAGCACAAATTGGTGATTTGTATCAGGAGTACAAGGAAATTGAATTGGGCACACCGCAAAAGGATCCGGTGCCGGCGAGAGGTGAGTTTACCGTGGAGGGAGTATGGATTAAATGCAAACAATGTTAATTATGGAATCAAATGTAGGTGCCTCAGTTGTGTTGTAATAGAATATGAACTAATTAGGAGCTTACAAGAAGCGGAGGCTCTGTTTTCTTTAAACAGTAATGACTTGGTACGTAACTGAAGCCCAATATTAGGTATTTAATGTAATATAAGCTGGAAGATAAGGAGCAGTCTTCACAAAAACAGGCAAGATTGACTGAGATTTCCAATTAACAGTCTTCATATGATATAACTAATTCCAAAAAATATATCTCGGAGTTTCCATATTCATAGAAAGAATCTGGTCCCTTCAACATTTCTCGAATTCTTTACTGATAGAACGGGGCTGATGTTATGAATATCTGTGAGCTTTTTATTAAATTGACAGAAAGCTCAACTATTTCTTCTTGGACTTGAAAATAACCAATCACATGGAATGAGTTCCATAGAGCGGAACCAATCTCGATGGATTTTTTGCAATTTTGTAATTCCTTAAGATATGTAAAAATATCTGATTATTTGAGCGCATAGACCAAGGTCTAGAAGAAATGACATAAATGAGTTAAGAGTGCTCTCTTTTCTCATAGTTATCACAATAAGGTTCGAATACTTTTAAAAAGAATCAGAGCTCTCAAGCAATCACATTGAACTATTCCAATAACTGCTAACCTATTTAATCAAACATTAAACTAATATTGTTTCTCTCTCTCTCTCCTTACTCCCGCTCCAGTTACGCTCTCTTCGGGCTCCAGCATGACGAACTTTTTTAGCTCCTACTTTTCCTCCTCGAGTCGACGTTTGCCACCACCGACTGTTGTTGTTATGCTGCTAATGGCAATTGCAAGCGTTACAGCTACAGCAACAATAACAACAACAACATTAACAGCAACAACAATGTGTGTATTGAGTGGAGTTGTTGAATTATGCATTTCAACATTTGCATTCTTTAATCAAATGTTGCAGACAGCGCACAAATTGAGCAGCAAATGTATAGAACAGCAACAAAATCAAAAGCAAGAGCAACAACAACTACAAATAGAAGCAACACGACAGCAACCAAGTGCAAATCTATGTCATGCTATGCGCATAGAACACCAACAACAACAACAACTGTTGCTGTCCAGTCAATTGAAGTGGTGGCAAAATTATGCACAGCAACAACAACAACAGCAAGGACGATGCATGCAACATGCCACTACAACCAACAGCTCGGCGTTGACTGCCATCTCGAGGTTCACTCACAGATAACTTAAATCAAATTAAATGTGTTAATTGAATTAAAATTAAATTTAATAAGAAAAAGTAAACTAAAAGCGATGCGCGGTAGACGAAAGAAAGGTGAAAGCAGAAGAAGAAGATGCTTAAAGTAAAGTAAAATAAATGATAAAGAATTAGGCTAATTAATATTATTGTATTTTTATAGTAGTTTTAAGTGAATATTATGTTTTACGTGTAATTACGAGTAGCGGGCGACAACAACAGCAAAACTTAAAAAGAAAACAACAAAAACAAATAAGAAATACAACAACTACAAGCAGACACTGATAATTACATTTAATGCGATTATAAATGTGCGCAACAGCTGCGAGCTGACGAAACTCGAAGTGTGAGAAGGAGACGGTGCTGTGCGGGAAGGAGGAGATGGGGGAGTGAAGAAAGGTAGTGAGTTAGACAGCGGTATTTTAAAGCAACAAATATTAACTAAACAAATATTGGCATGTAAGCCGATGGCAAAATACTGCACTAAAGAATCAAAAATTGTAATAAAATAAAAATATAAAAAACAAAAAATAAAAAAATAAAAAACAAAAAATTAAAAAATAAAATAAATTATTTTAGTTTTTAAAATTAGTGATTTTTCTTTACATTTCATGGAAAACAATATTTTTAAGGCTATTAATTTCTGTAAGCATTGAGCATGAATAAAATGAATAAAAATTACACAAAAAGTGGAAAAAGGGTGTGACAATATGTCTACAACAACACAAATGTATATGTATACCCTTTGGTAGCCTTAAGAAGAGGTCAGCATATTTAAGGATAAACAGGCAAAAAATTAAACCAAAAATACCAACAAAATATGCAAAATTTGCGATCTAAAAAATTAAATATAAATAAAACAACAACAACTACTTAAAAATATAATAAGCAGCAGTAACAGAAAAAAATAAAAAACAAAAATCAAAATAATTATGCAAAACCAAAAATTACAACAACAACTGGCAGAACAGCAAATGAAAAAAAAAATATCTCAACGCAAATTATGCTAAGCAACCTGTAACGGTTTTGTTTTAGGCTACCAAATATCTACCGATCTAGCAAATAATGTAATAAATAAAGGATTAAAATAAAATAAAAAAAAAATGAAATAAAAAAAGCAAAATTAATAAATATATGAAAATATAAATAAAATATTATTAGATAAATTAAAGCAAAAAAAGATCGATAACTGTAATTTACTTAAAGGTATGCAAAAAAAAAAAAACAAAAATCAAAACAACTAAATAAATTAGCTGTGGCCATTTCGCGAGCGTTCATGCAAATGCCAGCAGTAACCTGAATAATATGAAGCAAATTGTAATAACACAAAAAATATTATTATTTATTTATTATGTAATATAAAGAAAGACATAATAAAAATCGTATATGTTAATTTTAAAATCAAAATATAAATATTCTTTTAAACAGTTGGGGAACTTAAGCTGGTGAGTATATTATTCTAGTTGTATATTTGCTAATTTTCCTCAAAGACTCTAGAATTATTTCCAAGCAACCACGAAATAATGCTAATCGGTCCATGGTTCCGGTCTAAGTTTCAAAATCTGTTCATACATTTCCATGACCTCAAAAAACGTTTATGAGGACCTGTGCTTATATAATGCTAGCAGATTCGCTCCGGTTTAAGCAAACATTTCAAAAGTTATAAGTTTTTACACACTCTTCCCGTTTCTTGCGTGGGTTCATTTTAAAAAAGTAAAATGAGGAAAATTCGAACATGAAATTATATTTTTTGTAATGAGCTAAAACTTGATTACGACCTCTAGTCTTTTATGTCCGTTGTCTTTCTTTCTGATTATGATATGGGGAACGCTCAGAGGTCGACGCCCTAGTGCGAGCTTGTATATTTCTAATATTTTGTTCTTCGAGCCGCTGCACACAATCCGTACTCGACTCTCAAGCGCGTACTTGGCATGTTTTGAAATTTGGTTCAGCAAGCAGCAGCGACCGCTCGTTACTCGACTCTCTGGCACGCGATTGAATTTTTTTTGTCTTTTTGGATACCTTCACCTGGGAAATATTTCCAGAAAGAAATATTTTTATGCATAGTCAATCAAACCTCCACATTTAACTCCCTTTTCGTATAGTTCGACCCCGTTGAAACAGCTTGATTCCAGCTTTCGTTTGATGACTTCGATGACAATACTTTTACAGCAACATCTCTCCTTCCGACTTCTCGAACATAATTTAATTTCATGCAAAAATGAATTAATAGGACCTAGAATTACCTTAGTTTTCATATATTTCCTTAAACGTAATGACTGTATACCATAGTTACAGGTTAATATTATAAACTTCTTAGAAAAATTTGAAGGTTATGTTTCGAGTACAAAACAGCCGGTACCAGAATAAGTGAAACGATATATATGTCCCTTGCTGACCTTATTATATATCTATATATCGGTCAGAGATAGAGACATTATATTACACAAATAAATAAAAGCTAGTGAATCATTCCTGCTTACTATTCACACCAAAATATTTTTTTCGGATATCTTATTTAATTTTATATCTTTACTTCGGTATCTTAGGAATTAAAGAAGGTTAAGAAATAATTTGTATGTAAGAGTTCTGAGTTCATATAACAATAAATTTAGTATTTCTATTAAATTGTATACACTGTTTTTGTGATGATCAAGGTCACTATATAACCAAGTGTATAAGGGAGAACATAAAACGGCTGTTATGCCCATTTATGAATATGTATGTCGTACCATATTCACTGGAGAGCATTAGATTCAAAAAATACATAATTATACAAATGCAAATTATATATACGCATACATTATATATATATGTATATATACATATTTAACTCAATGCGGGTGAAGAATCGCACATGTGTTGCTCATTACGATCGTTAAGAAAAGTATGCAAAAATCAAAAACAACAATAAAGCAACAAAATTCAATTGAAATTCCCCCAAAAAGCTGAAAAAATGCTCGCCTATTAGTAATTGTTGTTGTATTAATAAAATTAGGCCAAATAATTAATATTCGTTTCTGTTGCTTATTCATTTAATTTGTGCAAATCATATTTGCAACATATGTATGCGCACACACCCATACGCACTTTTGAATTAATTTGCACAATATATTTATGTATTATGTATGGCAGCATGATATGTTATTATTTGAATGGCATTTATGCGAAATTTAATAGCGAAAAACTCTATTCACAACTAATTAATGGCATTCGGCTCGACTTGCTTTGATTCGAATGCCACGCAAATATTTGGAGAGCACACAGTTATTCATATAATATATTTGTACATACATATGTATATATTTTATGAAAAATTTATGGCGCATAACAAATTGCGAGTTAATCAACTATGTTTGTTTATTCTATGTACATATATATTTACAAACAAATATAGGATTTTATCAGTGGTTGTATAGGCCTTTTGTATTAAAGTATTGACATTCAAAAACAAATTGGTACTTATGAAATAGCTGTTTAATTAATAGTTTCGTTAAAAGCCGACCTATTTTAAAAAAAGTATGTTCCATCAAGTCACAAAGTAAACTTTGTTGTGAATACATTTGAAAGTAATACCTTACTTAGCTCGGTTCTAGGTCGGATCTCTTCTTCTATTCTTGTTGGATATTTTGATATTACCCAACAATTCAAGGATTTCACAAAAATAGTATATGAGCCAGGAATTATAGATTACTACCTCTATATCTCTCTTTCTTCCCTAATAACCACGATGTTTACATTAAAAGTTATTATCTGGATCCTAACTGAAACAAAAGATCGGAGATAGGATAACAAATATGATTTTGAGGGTTAAACCAAATATAAATATTTGAATATATATCAGAAGAAATCTACGAAACTCCTTATTTAGATTACTTTGTTCAAAATATGGTAACGCTATTGTCAAGATCTAAAATTGCTCTACTCGAATTGCTTTTCTTTTAATAGATCAACTAGGCCATTATAGCCTTTTCGCACAGAAACTAATTGATCAATTAAACGGCCTGCGCTGATGCAGATCGATTTACCGTACACAATAAAAATCTAATTTCTATGTTAATTTTTGATCGAATTTTAATCGAGTATATAAAATAAAATGTACTCTCTCTATGAAATAGCAGTAATACTGCGCGACGGTAGATGTCGCTGCAGGAAATAAGAGCTGGGGTTATTGAGAAAATAGCTATCAGCGGTTGAAACTTACCAACTTCTTATGAAAAGCAAAAACCGAAATGATAAAAGCCGATCGATTATCTATTAGGCGGCAGTGCGAGGGTCAAAAACTGGTTTCACAATTAAAATTTTAATTGGTCAATCAATTTGGCTGGGAGAAAAGGCTATTAGGCAATTAGATGCAATACTACTACGGATCTAATTTTCTATTTCCTTTAATCAACGATTCTGCGATTATTCATATAATTATCATAATTACATATTGATATACATAAGACCTTCTCAAACACCGAGTAATAATGACAGTAATCGTTTAATTTCGAAAAATAATCGTTTGATTCTAAATTCTAATAAAAAAAATTTAAAATATTTTAGTAGCGTTATAAAGAACACAGCAAGTTTGAAAAGGGATTAATGATAATCGCATGGCTAATTGATATACTTATATTATTGAATCAATCGCTTTCATTCAATTATCCTCGAACCAGATCTTACTCAAACCAAACTTCAGGTTCAATCGCAGTTCTAATTCTAATACTTTTATTGTGGTTTTTAATATTTATTCTCTGTTATCAGAACTTTGTTAAAGGACAACTTAGATTATTATAGAAGCACTCGGCATCCATAGTAAAACCATTCAATATTTTGCTTATAGAAAAACGATTCCATTCATAAAACAAATAACGATTTATGCTTAAATAAAAAAATAGTAAATTTTACATTCATTCACATGCTCCCTTATGGCGCCACGGGATACCATTAAGCACATACTCGCAACAACAACAGCAAAACGTTGCATTATTGCGGCATAAAGACGCGGTTAAAATGCACAATGAAATATGATGCAGTGTCAAGTCATTGAATTGCAAAGTGAATAAATTATTTAACAAACAGTGTTTTTTTGCGCCAAAAGGGAATGCTAAAAAAGTAATGGCATTCAGGTGCGAATAAAGCAAGCGAACGAGCGTTTGCTTTTGTTTTTGCTCCGCCACACCACACCACAGCGTAGAGCGTGCATCATGTATTTAGCATAGTGTTTTGCGATTTTGCGATATTCCCACATAAATGCAAAACATGCAAAAAATGCAAATAAAATATTAACTGTGCGCCAAACAATGGGCATGTATATGTATTAGTGTATATGCACCCGCACACACACACTCAGAGAACGCCAGCAAACGCGTTGCATTCAGATAAGCAGACAGTCAGCGACTCGTTTGGTGCAATTAAAAGACAAAAGCTGCAAATGAAATGAAATAAATGAATTTTTGTCACTCGACTCCTTTTGTTGTGCGCTTTAAAACGCCGCGGCGCTCACAACGAGCGAATCTGTCGTGGCTTTGGCGCTTTCATTTTGTGCTGCAAAGCATTTGTTTTTATTATTTTTGCCATTTTAATGGCGCGGCTTTTGTGGCAATATGCGCTTGTGTGCAGTTTTCGCGGTTGCTGGTTGAGATGTATGTAGTTTTATGAAGACGCACGTAAATATAAGAAAATAATTATTTTCTTTACATGGTGTCTTCAGGAGGTTAAAGGATATATATACATAAATGCGATAGAAGTTTATATAAGAGAGAAATGGTGGATAAAGAATTTTAATAGTTTGTAAGAAATGTCATATATGAAAATGAGTAATGAGTTAGTCTTTAGAATTTTGGAAAATATGTACATATATAAGAAGCTAGAGTTGTGAAAGACTTCGTTTTCAACAATAATCCGCAAATAGCTCCATTAAAAAATATTTTTTTGGGTTAATTGGTATTTAGAGATTTAATTTTTTCTAAATCATAATCCACTCATTAGTAAAAAAAAGCGTCGATTGCTTCGGTATCTTATAAAGAACATCCTTTCGATCGAATTTCCTTCATTATGAATAATAGCTGTACTACAATAATGAGCCGACTGTAATATCCCAATGGTCAGTCGTAGCTGGTTTAACTTCCACTTAACTGATTTACTTTACAATATATAAGTTAAGCACCAGTGAAGATATCGATGCAAAACTTTGCACAAATACTGTATTTCTAGTGTAGCATGGACCATATAAAAACCACCGAAATCAGACTATAACTTTTCAAGGCCCCAGCTATCGAACATGAGGACCTCGAAGCTTGTGGATATTTTTTTATTGAAAATAGCGATAAAACTCTCAGATATTCTAAAGAAATTCAAAGGAAATGAGTTCCTTAAAACATTGCGTGTCTGTGGCGAAAATTAGCAAAATCCCAATATCGTATTTTCCCCATATACCACATATTCGGAATTTTAAACTTCCTGTGGCCTTTATGTCGTATATATCGGTTAGTATGTGAGATTTATTAGCAAAATTAAGTGAACGTAAAATGTTGGATATAATGTAGCTTGGTGGCAAAAATGGTTGAAATCGGTCCAGGAATTAACAAGTCACCATATACTAAATATATATATAATGATATTTGTTTTCTAGTGGACTTTATGCCGAATATGTGCGTCAGATTGTGTGTTCTCTAAATAAAATTAAATAATTAAATTGCGAGAGTATATAATGTTCGGTTACACCAGAATTTGACTCTACCTTACATGTTTTTTTTTTACATTATAAATTAGTGAGCGAGAATTATAAAATCATATACATAGGTCATAGGCATAAATTTTGGATAGAGAAAATATAATATTTTTGTATGATAAATTTCCTGATGCTGGATAATGTTTAATGCTGAAAACAACAAAATAACTGATATCTTCGATTTTATTTTGTATAATAATAAACATGTTTATATTTCTGGATTTTTTCTGTCTCTCTGATAAAATATTTCTCCGCCAGCTATGTCTGATATCAGGAATATATTCTCATAAAATACCTATCATCCACACAAATAGCATTATGTAACTACTTTTCTACATTTCTACAAAACCTTCCCACCAACACTACACATTGTCACCATCTCTCATAACACTAGATTTCCTCCTTCGCCTTTTGTTTCACTCCAGTTTCATTCACGACATTTTTAAGTTCATTAAAAGTTTCTTCTTGTGCATTTGACATTTAGCGCATTAATTTCTTTTGTTACTGATGACTCTATGATGACTGGCATTATTCAGCGCCACACCACCATCAACATAACATGCATATATATAATGTGAATTGTAACGGTAGCTCATATGTGCGAGTAAACGGTCGTGGGAGCCGACGTTAATGGTAGTTTTACATTTACACAAATATTTTGCTATTATGCAATATGATGAATTATGACGACGAGAATTATGCCAATATTACGTAAGAGTTATTGTTCATATTCACAGTTATTTGCGTAGCAGTTATGTAGCATCTTGGGTGGGAAAATGTTTTTTGTTATTTAGTAGTGCGATTACTCCCGGAATATTCGTGAAATATTTAGTATATAAATGCCTTTACACGTGTCATCAAAAAATGTATAGTAAATTAAGTTAAATTATATTATTTCAATAAATTAATATTATATAATATTCTTTTAAAAATTTAAAATTTTGATTAAGTTTTTATAAAGGCAAGCTAATTTAGCAGAAAAGGCGTCAGTATCATTATTTTGTCACAATTGAACAAAAAATATATTGTAATTATATGTATCTATAGATATCTTCACATGAGGGTGGTTCTGAAAAAATAAAAGAATTAAGATCTTGACTTTATATTGGCCATCTAATTCCAATAAATATAAGAAATAACCTTTTGTTAGTATCACAGGGTTCCGAAATTCTATGCCAAAACATTGTATCCCAGTATTAAGCGCTTCCCTAATATTCACACAAATTTGTATATGGAAAACAGTTTTTGTTACCAAAAACTTCTAAGCAACTTTAGCCATTTCCGTTATTCCATTCACCAAAATCGCTCCGTACATCACACTTTGCATGCATTTATTTGATTTGATTTTCTCTCGAATGGCTTTTGTTGCAAATTTCGAATTCGACTGACGCCTTTTTAGTGCATATTTTGACGCCGATGTCTAAGCAAGACAAAAGCAATGGGTGTGAACAAAATTTGAAAGAAATTCGGCATCGAAAAACAAAAAATAGTAAAATGCAAATTTTGGTGAAATTGATAGCATTCCACTAAACAGAAAAGTTGTAAGCGCCAGCAAGGCAAAGTGACGACAGCGTAAGGACCACATACCACTAGATTTCCATTAAAGTTGCCTTGCAGTTTTTATATATATATATAGTAGACATAACTGTACAAATATATATTTTCAATTTACTAAAGTTGCAATGCTGGCGCGGGCCAATAAGTGGCAATAGCGAGGAGTTTCCGCAATGTGATTTCATATTTTTGTTTGCTTTTCGTGTGATTTCACAAGGTTAACTGTTATTTTTGTGCGCATGTTTTTCTAAAAATTTTAATATATTTTTAAAATTATTGTATATATTTCATCTAATTACTCACGCAGTTTATTAATTTTTGAATTCCATAATGTTTTTCTAAAAAAATATTAAAATCGTTGAAATTTGCATAAATGCATTGGAAAATATTTTTATACCCCACATAACTAAATGTTATTATTAAAAAAATAAAATTTAGAATTTTTAGACTAACGCAATTTTTCTATCAATATTGAACACATTTGAATAAATTTCACATTTCCGGCATTGCGTTATTTTAATTTTATTAGCTTGCGGCTAATATGATTTTAATTAAATTGATACGCAGGTGAAAGTATTTGGGAATTTCACTGCAGTTGAGGCAGTCAACCGTTGACTTTACACAAATTTACTCGAAATTCCAATTACAATTTCCATTAAATATTTTTTTTCACAATTATTGAAGATATTTGTTATGAATGTGTGCTGCTAATTTTTTTATATCTCTCTAGGTAAAAATTCTTAATAGCTCTACCTTCATATACATACATATATTACATCTTATATCCCCTAACTCAGCCAGTGCTGTGTTTGCCGTAACCGCTATCGTAAGCTGATATAAAATATTCACCTGCGTCAATTTTAGCGAAAATTAAGTAGACATTTATTAGATTCTAGAGTCGTTTAATATTATACATACCCAGCCACAAATGAAACTGGTAGTGAAATTTTCAAGTATTCAAAGAAATGTAGTAGTACTCATGTTGCAATTCCGGTCTGGTAATGAGCTGGTCAAAAGAAGATACAAGTTTTCCAAACACCAATGCGTTCATTTTTGAATTAGTAATTAATTTAATTAAATTGTTATATTATTTAATTTAGTTTTTTTATAGAATTTTGCAACTAAAATTTAGTTCATTACTACTGACCTGAAATCGTCTGGTGCTTCAGAAGAGATTCATATAGTGAGCTGACCAGTTGAGCTTCTAATAGAGTTTTGGTAATGGTAAAATACAGTTCAGGAAGGTTTTTGATTGATTTGAGATAAAATTTTGAAAACAAAATCATAAAATTAGTTTTTAGTATTTATCATATAAGCATTTTTAAAATTATTTATTTATACTTATATAGAATACTTGGTCTTTGATCCATTAGGAGTTTATTGGTATCACAAACATACCTACAAACATAACCTATATAGAATACTCATAAATCGGATATTCCCTTACTTTAAAAATCAGCCATGGGTAAGAGACTATGTACTGCCTTATGAACTTATTAACATTATTAAGGTAAATTTTTTTAGCTGTAGACAGCTATCACCCAGCTAACTCCCCAAAAGTGCAAGGTTTGAAAGTACTCCATATTTAGCTACTTAAGAAAATAAAGCATCTTAAATAAATGGTTATAAGAGTGCGTGTGTGTATCGTTGTAATTTCTTAAGCCAATATATGTGTTTAAAAGAATCATCTAATTTAGTGACTATCTCTCTGCAGACAATTCCATATATTTCCACACATTTGTGGGCCAATCTGTAAACTGCACTAATTTATGTGCACCCATACAGACGTCAATATCATAAGTGTATATGGTTGGAAGAGCGCGTCTGGCATGCAAAGATAAGAGCTGATTACATATATTTGGCGCATCCATAGGATTTTCTCGCATGCAATCTTTTCGTGTAATAATTTTGTTAATTTTTATGATATTGAACTGATTTGGCATTTGGAGGTGAATATGCAAATGAATGAAGGTTTGATACTTAATTCGAAAAAAATATCATGGGCTAGTAGAGATGTTTTTAAGCTTTAATATAGACTTAAATATTATGATAATAGATTAGCATCAAAAATAGGATTATTGAATATTTCAAATTAATTAAAAACCACTCAGTATTCATTTAAATTATCTATATGCATTGCTCAGATAAGTGTAGCTGGGAACGTAGTTTGCTTAAACTACCCCAGACCTTTCAGTTCAAGTCAAGCGATGCCTAAGGTAATGGATTCTAGGGGAACAGGTCTTGGAACATTTGCAACACGGGTCGTATCACAATACCACTAAGGGGTAATGTTGACAATGGATAGACCAAAAACCAAAGAGAACTAAGATGTATCACAGGTGTGATCACGGGGCACTTACCCCTAAGAGGCCACCTACATACACTTGGTTTAGTGGAATCGGCAGAATGCATGGCTAAAGGGAACTGGATAAGCGAAAATGATAAATTATGGAAACAACTCTGTGCAATTTGTTGCGAGAGTATAAATATACGAAAGCTTACTAACCTGCATGACCTCAGTCTCAGTTATTCTAAAGGAATGATGATGACATTTTACCACAATAAACATTCATTAAAGATATTCCATTGATTTATGGAATCAAAGACGCTGAAAGTGAAGAGATGGTAACTTGAGATAAACGCTTAATATATTAAACTGTGAATTGATTGGTATTGACAGAATAAAATATCAATAAATTTTGCATGAATGCGCTTTAAACTTTATCATAAATAGTGAGTATGAAAATATATGGTATATTAAATTATGATTGCATTAAAGTGTTAGTGTATTATACGTATAATAGGGTGGGTAAAAATATAAAATTAGTAATAAAAAAGTATTATTTTATTATTTTTTTTTTGATCATAAGAAAAACCCTTATCTTATGGGTAAAACAAGGCCTATTTTCAATATTTTTTTTTTCGTATGTAAAAAATTTATTTATTTAATTTCCTGCCTTATAGCTACATATTTAAAGAATAATTTCTGAAATTTTCAAAAATAAATTAAAACTCCTTCATTGTGACGTCATTTCCGGTGACCCCTCGGAAAAAAGGTGCGCCAAACATCACTCCTTACAGGATCATCGAAAATGAAAACATAAAAATAAGTGTTTTAGGTAAGACCAGAAACTCGTGCTTGAATGAAGGAAACACAAAGAAAGTAAAAATTAGAATTTTAGCACATATTTTTCCCAAAAAAATTAAATTTTTTGTCAAATTTGCTTCACATTTTTTTTGAAAAAAAAAAATCCTTCGTTCAAGCACGAGTAAATTGTATCTAGAACACCTGTGCTAAATTTCATCAAGATCGGTTGAGTAGTTGTCGAGAACATTTGACAACCGACTTAGAAAATACGGAACCGAGAAAAACGTGTTTTGAGTAACAATAATACCTGACTTGGAGCGCACACCTTCTAATCTGCTGTATCTTCGAAACTATTATTCGGATCGATTTGAAAATTCAGGATAATATTCTTGAGATGTTGTATAAATTAACAAGGTAATAAGATTATAATCGGTTTTTTGAACCCACGAAACCCATGTAACTCCTTAATTTATGATCGTTTAACTAACTTTTTATTTTCGTACTCATTTTAAATGGTTAGGATAGTTTGAAGTTCGACAGACTATAATGGTCTCCAATGGAGATGTAGATATATATGTACATATTTCTTCTTTGCTTAAAACTAAGCACTTAAGGCACACCCTAATGCATAAATACAATCCGTGTAGCATAAATTCAATATCTTCATTATTTTCTTTGTCACCGCAAATGTGATTTTAATGGTGCACAATTCAATTTGACCGTTCTATATTCATAACCGCTGGCTTGCTTTGCCGTATCACATAAACACACACACACATGCAAACATACACATATGCGAGTATATTTGGGCAGTAAGACAAACTTGCAATCGCTGTTGCGAAATCAACCGCTAAATAACGTGCTGCGCAAGATTTTCATGGCCAGTGACCGTAAGAAACAAAAGCTTTGGTGTTTACCGCGCGGCAAAGGAGGTCATGTGTGTGTGTGTGTGACTTTATAAATTTAATTGCCGAAAAGTGCGCAGCATAAATGTTTTCAGCACGAAAACAACAACAACAAACAATAAAATGCAACAAAGCGATGTGTGTGTATGTGTGTCATTATCTACATCGGTGGCAACGCTCATAAATTGCGCAACAAAGTTGATAAGAAAGAAGAAGCAGAAGAAGAAGACGAAAATGGCGATGAAATAAAGTAAATCACAAAATGAAGTCAAGTAAAGAATTCAATTATGAGTTTTTATTTTCAACAATTTTCCCCCGTCACACGCACATACATGCACACACATACATGCACACAAGTGGCATTTCATTTATTGCATTACATCAGATAGCGGTGATATGATGCGTTATTATGACAAGTGATATGTGTGTGGAGCGACCATGAGATCGCAATTTTTACTTACTTATGTACTTCTTCCGCACATTTATGTATTTTTGTTGTACAGCAACAACAACAACAATAGTTTCAAATAATACTTACACTTGTGTATAATGACTGCTGCTCGAGCGGTCAACATTGAAGTAATGTGTGCTCATCAACTGAGCGACCGTCCGAAGCTATCATCCACTGTATGTGTCGGCGTAAAGAAGCTTCTATGGCTTACAAGCAGCTTGGCGCGCTCTTAATGGACTGCACATTTTAATGGAATTGCATTGTGGACGAATGGCAAATGAATGACTTTGATTGTCTTTTTAGCACGCAGTGACTCATATACAGCGATTTTTTGATTTTTCTGAAAGCATTGACTGTTTTTTAGTTTTGTTTTGAGACTCACATTTGAAATATTCGAAAGATGCGCTTGACTTTCTTAGTTAATTGTTTGTTCATGCGTTCATATGCAGGCATCGGCACATCATGGACTTGATTTCAATATTTTCTATGAAGTGAATTCAATGCAGGTGGCTCTATATTTCTTTTGTTGAAATTACTACAACTACTTGTGCTGTAATTGGAATCTGAGAAGGAAGGTGGTTCTGTTCTCGTAAAAACACATTCCCGGTTACTCTTGTGAGTTCGTAGAGAGATTGTTAAGATGAAATAAGAGATGGTGGAAGTACTAAACTAAGACTGAAGGCTAAGCAAAAGGGAAGTTTACTACCGAATATGAGACTTCCGGATCCTCTGAAGAGGAGATCGGATAGGTATCGTTGCCACAGGTCGGCATTCTCAAGCAAGCAGTTCACAATATAAACTTTTTCCGACTTTAATCGAAGTTTCGTGAAGCATAAAAATTAGATTAGACAAAAATACCTTCATCTCTCTGCTGGTTTCAATAATTCGACGAACTAAATAGAGTGGCCCCAAAGATATGCCAAAGATATCAACGGATCCAGAATCTCTCTGACATGGTGAGCCGTTAGCATAAGGCTGCTATGATTATTCAGTTTATATCTATGCAAGACTAGAAGATATCTCTTCCACTGGATTATTTGCTTGGTATCTACTAAAGAAATCAACTTTAGCGACTCGCAGCGCTTTGTATAACGGGAGCTCTAAGAACCACCCATACGTCAGCTTTTGAATGGGTACTTAACCTGCCGCCGAAACCTACGCGGCAAAATCGGCGGGGCGACTACTGGCGAGAGGAGAATTTACGTATAGAACTTTTGGGCATAGCTCGGTGGGTAAGGGCAGTTTGGCAAGTACCGACTACTTGACCCCACTTCTGAACTGGGAAAGAAGATTCCCTGTCAATATCTATATAGACAGTCAAGCAGCGATCAAGGCAAAAACCTCAGTTCGCATTTCGGCCAAAAGTGTTTTAGACACCAGGGTGGCAGTAGAGAGAGTTGCTAGGAGTACGTGACTACACTTCTACTGGGTGCAAATACATAAAGACATTCAAGGCAATGCATTGTGGACAAAATTGCCAAGAACAGTGTACAGCTCGTCTTTTGTGCACTTGCCTTGCATTGTCAAAGCAACATGTTCGCTACTTGGGGGACTCCCAATATGAGAATCTGGAAGAGGTATCGAAAGTGAAGCCACAAAACCTTTTAAAATTCGCGTCAAGCGCAGGCCTCGTGGACAACGTGACGGCACTCCATCTGGTATCGCAAACGACCAAAACTGGTCTATGTGTGGCTTATTGACCTACCAGTATAATCTAACCTAACCTAACCTACTAAGAAAGAGAACAACGAATGATTTTTGGATGATTCCAACCACTGCATTTAATTTCACACTGGAATTCTTGGTAAATGAAATGAGGTAACGTATAAATCAGGTGGTCAAAATTTTGTTCTGTTTTCTTGGAGTCAAGCCTTAAAAAGTATTTTTGAATATTGATCACTGTGGATTCTTGTAGCGATATCAATAACTTTTATTTTTCATTTAATTTTATTTTCATCTGGTCACTTTTCAAGAAAGAACAGATATGTATTGACAAATATCACTATTTTTGTTCCTTTCATCTAATTGTTATCGACAAGACAAATATTGATATGCGAATTTTCACTGACTACTATCGATCTAGGAGCCTCAGTTACCTATGAAAGCCTTAAATACTCCAAATTTTAAATTCCTCGTAATTGTGTTGCAGGCCTCGTCAAACGCATATTTCTCTCATATTTTTTATTTCTCTCCACAATGGGCTTCTTAAATTCAGCCTATGCAGTGCAGAAGTCCAACAAAAAGCTAAATAGGCAAGTTTATTGACAGACACACATTTGTACAAATACCGAAATCCAAATGCAAAATTCCATGATTTATGAACGCCAAAGAGCAAAGCATTTTCACAATGATATGACGAGATTTAATCAAAAGATACGGTTGCATGACTGTATGAGAGTGAGTGGACATTTTGCAATGATTCTCATGTGTGTCGGTATGTGTATGAGCTGTACTGTTATGAGTCATGTATTGGAACATATGCAATAGACCGTCTACAGCTGTGGGCTGCTTATTAGTGGCGATAAGACAATTATCAAGACATACAATTTTCAGAAAAGATTCATAAAATTGATAGAAAGTGAACAATCATTCTATCATTTTTAATATGTGATGATTTTTGAAAACCATTTAGTTCATTTTGTTGTTGTACCATAAAAACTTTAAAATATTAATACTTTTAGAATCAATTGCTTACTATTTTACTCGCTTGATGTGAAATTTTTTTTTCAAAATCCTGCGTTTCCAATAACTTGACCGCCGTTCTATCTATGCGTGTCTCTAATATAAAGCAATCATTGCTATGCCAGTCGAAACCACCTCATAAACACTCAAACATGCAGTAGGTGCAACCGACATTGCTTAACATTGCAAACGCATCAGTTGCATTTATTTCAACAACAGCCAATGTTGTTATTATTATTTGTGTTATTGTTGTTGTTGCTGCTGCTTTGGTTTTTGTATTTGCACACTGTTGATTAGTACAACTGTGCAGTGAGTGCTAGTCAGTTTTATGCTTTATGCACACGTTGACAACATTGACTAATATGAGCAACAACACATGCAACAACAACAACAAGAGTAACAACAGCAGCAATAAAACGAGTCAGCGGCACAGGGGATGTAGCAAAAGTTGCAATGCAAGCAAAAATCTGCATTTCGCATTTCGCATTGAAATTGTGATTTAGTGGCAACGCTAATATACAGATGCCGGGCGCATGCTGATATCTATATGTATGTGAGTGTGTCTGTTTGACTGGGCGTGCAAATTAACACAAGCAATTCATGCATGTATTTGCATGCACCTGCAAATAGACTGGCAACAACACACACACACATACAGCTGGGCGAATAGACGACCAAAGTGGCCGATCACTGTGTTGCAAGTACGTTGTTGCAACATTAATACTGCATATACGCTTAAATCGTGCGTGGCTGCTTGTGTGTGTGTGTGTGTGCGCGCTTTGTGCCGTTGCATAATATTCATATGATATGTTGCAAATTGAAAGTTGCAAGCTGTAGCTGCCAGTGAATACCTGAAATTTCGCAATTGCCGACATAAAAGCGCTTGCCACAGTTACAGTATCGCTTGCATACATACAGACATGCGCTAAGCTTCACGATCTGCGATAAACTCAATATCCTTTAACTCACACAAACGCACACATACCTACTCAGAGGCATGGAGATTACACGCACTGGTTAGTTGGTTATTGCATGTTGAAATCCCATTGCTTGTTTGTCTGATTGCAAAACTGTTTCAGTTCAAGTTTATAACGAGCAAATAATGTACTTACAGCTATACGAATGTCTTTAAATGGCAATTGTAAGTCAAAATTTAGGTGTTTCATTCCGAGTGACCTACAAAAGAACTTATATGGCATCAAATGCCAATTAATGTGATGGAAAAAGGGGAAGAGGAATTAAATTGGTCTCAAGAATGTTGAACTACAAAAAATGTCGAAGAAAATAGGTCACCGCTTATACAATACAGTGTTGTATGTTTTATAGAAATTGAATGATCGATAAATTTGTCATATTCTTGTCAGAATTTTGTTATAAAACAGTTCAATTATCCACCAATTTACAAACTGTTACATGTTACATGTTACATTTGTCATATTCTTGTCAATGGTTTTCGTACTCTAAATAGGAGCTACCTATTAGCCGAGATTTACGCTTTGTCAAATTTAATGACAATCATGTCCAAGCAATTAAAGCGATTGTCTTTTCATGTATGTTTACGAAAGTTCTCCACAACTGAAGCTGTCAAAATGTTGTCAGTTGTATAACTTTACATAATGTAAGTATGATTTTTAATATTGTCAAATTACTGTCAGTAAATTGGCATATTGAAAACCGTGCATATAAATGGCAAATGTAATTTGACAGATATTTAAACTTCAATGACACATGTCATTCATACTTATAGTCAGAATATTTATTATTTGTTACAGTAATCGGATTTAGTTTAAATATTCGCCGTTTCGTTCGATAATCTGTTTTCATCTAGACGCCAACTTCATAATACCCCCCTTGTAGAAGCCCCCTCATTATTTGTGAAGAACTCGGACAGCCACTTTTCACAAGTATCTTTTGAGTTCAACTTTACACCCCCAAGGGCGTTCGCCATGGACAGGAACAGGTGGTAATCACTTGCCGGTATGTCCGGGCTATATGGTGGATGCGATAAAACCTCCCATCCGAGCTCCCGTAGCTTCTGACGACTCATCAACGAAGTGTGTGGTCTGGCGTCGTCCTGGTGGAACACTACACCCTTCCTGTAAGCGTGCTTAAAGCGGTCCAGTTGTTTGCAGTAGATGGTAGAATTAAGCGTCTGGCCATATGGGAGCAGCTCATAGCCCTTCCAATCCTACCAAACACACAGCAAAACCTTCTTGGGCGTCAATCCCGGCTTGGCCACTGTTTGGGACGATTCACCGGCTTTCGATTACGACCGTTTTCCCTTGATATTGTCGTATGTGATCTATTTTTCGTCGCCAGTCACCATGCGCTTCAAAAATGGGTCGAGTTCGCTTCGTTTCAGCAGCATATCGCAGGCGTTGATTTTGTACAGAAGGTTTTTTTGAGTCATAATACTCTCTTAGCAACTTTTCTGGGAGAGTATAAAAAGGCGAATTTCCCAACCTAATATTTAAAACTTAAAGACATTTTAGATATGAAACACATCGAATTGTATCCAACCTGTAGGAATAAGGATTTCAGAGTAAGCGGAACACTTTAAGGGAACGAAAGAGAAAAGCGAAGAAGACGTTAAATCTAAATTTAATGAATGTGGACCTAAGGATCGAAGTTTTTTTAACATGATAGTTATAATATCGCGCAATTGAACCAAATGTTAATGAAAAAGATGTTCGAAAATCAGAGTCAGAGCCGTCGATATTTATTCTAAGAGATAAACAAATTGTAGAAGAAAAATGTCTATTATCTTAAGATTTCTTGCACTATATTTCAACAATTCTTGATATTGCATAAAACGTTGGACTGAGTAACTCAATTCTGTATATTCAGGAAAGCAACCAGATAAAGTACGCAACCTCTAAAGTAACAAATTTTCTATGAAATTTCCAAGTTCCCCAAACGTTTTTAGCGCAAATGAGATTAGCATGACAATATGTATACTAAGTGAAGCGCACATGTCATGGCAACGCCGTGTTCCAAACGAATTCTTAACAAAAAAAAGGAATCTCTAAAAAGAAACTGCTGTGACAAAGCCAATTGCCACATCATATCGAGTTTTGGGCGCCATTTCACACACTACATTTTGACTACATTACGCTACGAACAGACTGACTGACAGAGCCAATAATTGTGTTGACTGGAATTAGATTAAATGAACTTACGTTCGGGCTAATAGTGCGAGACAGTGCTACAGTGAGCATTGTTGAGGGAAAAAAGTGAGCGAAAAAAATCACTTTTCCAAAATTTGATTTGCATCAAGTTCTGTGGGACTTTTTCGTCGAACAATGGTTAGTTTGTATGAAGTCTCGCGCCAGCGGACTATACATGACTATCAGTGACTGTTGATTGTGTTCTTTTCAACAAAAATTCGCCACATATGGCTTATATACATACATACGTATGTATCCATATATGTATGTATATGAGCAATGATGAATGGTTTGTAGTCTCTGCGATGGTCATGGTGTAGCGATGCTTATTGAATTATTTCGCCTTGGTGAACTTTGCAAAGTCATGGAGAACTTTTTTTATCACATACCATAGATGATGTTGAATATTTTCATATTTTCTTTTTTACTTTGATGGCAATGTACTGTTATGCATGTAACACCTACGTATTTATAGAACAGTTTTGCTCTGTGGAAAATGTTGATTGAGTTGTGTAACTTAGTGCCAAATCATTCTTGCTCTCTCCTGAAATATAAATGTCCATCTTTTTTGATTACCCACACTTTCGTAATTTGTTGTTTCTGGTTTCGTGACTAATAAATAATTGAACTTCGCCCACTGGAACTTAGAACTACATATCTGTGAAAATTCTGTTGACTATAGTGAGACTAACTTTCTAAAAGTTTCATGCTTATAGTGTAAGATTCCATCATATTCTATCTTGGAAGCATTTCAATTAAACAATGAGCACGTACTGGAGGATTCCTGTTTAAATTGCAAACAGCCCATAGAAATCAGTTACAAGACCCACATTTCCGCAATCAACCAATAAATAAGTGAATAAGAAATATGAACTGAGAACTAAATCTCTTATTTTTCCAAGAAGTAGATTGAAAGTTGTTCTGGCATAGGTAATATAAGTTTAAATTTTTTTTTTAAATTGTCAAATTTTAGTTGCAATATTTTTCTTAAACTTAGAGCAAATTAAACAAGTTCAATATATTAAGTTCCTAATATGGATCTAAGTGTTTTATTGATTAATCTCTATAGGGGGATCCATTTTGAGGTTCCCCACTTTTTGTTGGCCGCTGCTACGCCTCAGATGGTCCATTCGTTGAGTCCAAATTTCAATGACTCGTTCGGGCATTTCGACTGGTAACTGGCGAATGACACGGGTGAAGTTATGCTCTAAGGACTGAATCGAGCTGGTTTTTCTACATAGACTTTAGGCTTTACATATCTCCTCAGGAAAAAGTCTAACTGTATGATAACTATAACACGATTTTGGTGTTCCCTCAATAAATCCATTGATTGATGTGATATGTGCGAAGTGGCGCCGTCTTGTTGAAACCAAATATCGCCGAAATTACAAGCTTCAATTTCACACATAAAATAGTCGGTTATCATGGCGCGGTAACGGTCGCCATTGACGGTTTCGTTCTCACCGGCATTTTGGTAGAAATATGAATCGATGATTCCACCGGGCCAAACCGTGTTTTTTTCTGGATGAAATGGCAGTTCTTGAATATCTTCAGGTTGCTCTTCGTCCCTCTAATTGGATCACCCGTTATAATAATGTAATGTAACCCATCTTGAACGAATAGCGTTTCAATAACAGATTTGTAAATTATCTTATTTTATATTACTTTTCATTTTATTATTGACGACGTCTGCTAACTCTTCCTTAACTTCAACAGATTCCAGTGTGTAAATAAAAACAAGTATTTGAGAGCTGAGATTTCTCCTGGTTCTATGTATATACTTGCCAGTAAATTTTACGTAGTTGCCTTATAGCCTTTTCACACAGGAGTTAATTGATCAATTAACCGGCCTCTGCTCGATTAAAACGCTTGTTAAGTTCGATTTACCATACAAAATAAAAATTTACATTACTTTTTAATTGAACTTTAATCGACTTGAAAATGAAATGCAACTCTGCGACAAAGACGTATGATATATTTTTCTTTGTCTGTGATTGGCTGAATTTTTTGATTAAAAAAAGCTACGGTAGATGTCGCTGTAAAAAAAATCATTCAGCTGCTGAAACTTACCAATTTCTTATAAAAAGCAAAAGCAAAAATATATAACAGCTGATCTGTTATCGAGTTGCCGACAATGTTAAAGGCAAAAAAATCATTAAAAATTTTGATTGATCAATTAGTTTGGCTGTCTAAAAACACTATTACAAACTAAAATTAAAAATAAAGTTGCATACACCTTGTTACGAAACCCATAGGAAATATCTGATTTCGTACTATAGTTTTTATTTATCGAACATGAAAGTGGCATCGTGGGTATTTTCATTAACAGTATTAAAGCCTAAAAGTTACACAATTAATAGACTAACATGCAAGCATTTCATACGCTATAAAATACTCTCTATCGCCGTTTTAATTTAGTACTCATATGAACTTCCGAACATGTCTTCAAGTTAATTTATGCCGTTCGTTTGTTGAATGGCCCGAGAAAGTTTTCGCAAATTTATGGCATTCATTCAACAACTTTTGTGCGAATTCGATTCCTAATTGACTGCCAGCACACATATACATATGCATACACATGAGCTACAGACACACTTGCACATCATACAAACACACACACTGACTATGCACCAAAGCCTGCATGTGCTCTCGATGTGTGTGCTGAACTGTAAACTGCCGGTTGAATGGCCACTAAAATGTTTGAAAAGCAAAAGTCTATTGCAAATTTTTACACAAACAATAAGAAGAAAAAAGCAATAATAACACCAATAAAATGAATTTTTGTAAAAAGTGAAATATTCAATAATTAAGGCAACAAAACTCTGAAGGACGCCTGCCATGCAGCCACTCGGTCAGCAGTATTTATTGCAACGCAATTATGCAACATTTGCACCCACGCCCACATACATAACTACATATGGCGGGTCTTGAGTGCCCAATCATGGCACAATAAACGGGTCAGTTGTTAGGGGTGAAGCAGTAGCTCACACTGCAGTGCTGATGACTGCAGCAAAGTGCAGCTGAGCGCGTTGCCACAGTTTCCTCACGCGCGTTCGGCGCAATTTGGCGTAGTTCAGTACTGAGTTGAGTTGAGTTGTGCAGCACAGTTGCGTTTGTTTGATTCACTTCGGTTTTATTAGTTGAACCGAAAATGTTTGCAAACAATCGCCGCGAATTCGCACAACTTCCTCAACAAATACACACACACACCCACACTCATCAATACACATGCGTGTGTCGAAAAAATGCTGCTCAATAAAATACAGTTGTAAGTGTAAAGGGTCGATCAATGCAACGAAATAAAATAATTTACACTCACACACATGCAACAAAAACTCCTACAGCCAAGCGCGTTTTTATAAAGTCCATCACTTTTGATGCCTGCCGGCGTACTGCGCAGCAAAAAAAAATCGACAAAAATAAAATAAAATAATAATAAAAATGCAAATCGACAACAACAACAACAACACTGTGAACTGCCGCGCTACAGGAATTGCAATGAATTGGTGCAACAATGTGTAAATTTTCCTATTTGTTTGCAATAAGCAACGGCGGCGGCGGTGGTGGGTTGTTGGCACAGTTCGCACAGTATGCTACATATGTATGTGGATATGTATGAATGTATGTGAATGTGTGTGTGTGATTGTAGCGTCCTTCGATAAGATCAACAGACCGACCAAAATAAATTGGTGCCACCAACAAACAATAAAATTTGAAGTGAAAAAATCAACTTACGCAGGAGAGAGAGAGTTAAAAAATCGTAGCAACAAAGCTACATATTTACAATATATCCGCATTCGTAAAAGTGGTCGGGTAATAGTGAATTTCGGTAATACCCTACATTTATTGCTTTTGCTAAAAATATATTTTATTTATACAACGGTTTTTATACTCTCACAAAGTTGCTAAAGAGAGTATAATAGTTTTGTTCACATAACGGTTGTTTGTAAGTCCTAAAACTAAAAGAGTTACATATAGGTTGCTTTCGAAGCAAAATCGGACCATTGCCACGCCCACAAAATGGCGAAAACCGAAAACATATAAAGTGCCATAACTAAGCCATAAATAATGCTACAAAATTGGGTTCAAGGATCGCACTAGGAAGGGGCACATTTGGATGTAAACTTTTTGTAAAAGCCATCCTCTACTAAGTTTTTTGTACATATCTCGTAAACTACTTCGACATAGCTTTTGTCAACCAAACTCTCTGGGGTCGTTTCTTTTAGCCCCTTCCGTATTCAGTCCAAGAAATCGGATTATAACCACGGGAGCTGCACTCAGATTGTTATACAAAATTTGAAATGGGCATGTATCCGTCCACATATGGGACAAAAACCATATCTCCGAAACTACTCGACCAATTTCAATGAAATTCAGATCATAATATTCTCCTGCCATTCCAATGATATGTTTTGAAAATGGGCTAAATCGATTGACAACCCCGCCTACTATCCAAATACCAGAACTTTGAAGTGGATCTGAATCGTTTACTTTACAATATAATTTTAAACTAAGCACTAGTGAAGATATCAAAACAGAACTTTGCATAAATACTGCATTTATAGTGTGGCATCGCCCTTTTAAAAATCGTCGATATCGGACCACAGTTTCCAAGACCCCATATATCGAACATGAGGACCTGAGTGCTTCTAATAATTTTTTTACCGAAAATATAGGTAAATCTCTTAGATATATCTTAAGAAATTGAGAGGGAACATTTTTCTTCTAATAATATGTCTGCGATGAATATGAGTGAATTCGAGTCATACTTCCCCTAGTTCCCATATACCTAATATTTGGGGTTTCAAACTTTCATTGGAATTTTTACCATATCAATATGTGAGATACATGAGAATTCAAAATTTAGTGAGCATATAATCTTGGATAGAATTGGAAAAAATAGTTGGGATCGGTCCAAGAATAACCCAGCCTACATATACTATATTTACTAATTTTTGTTTCTTAATAGACTTTATGCCGAATGTGTGAGTCAAAAATTAAATATATAAAATGTTCGGTCACAACCAAACTTAGCCCTTCCTTACTTGTTGTAATTATATTTGTAAGAATACCCGATATACAAATTTTTAATAAAATTGTGTTTTTATATTATTTATCCTTTCATTGTTGAAGACTTGTTTTTTTCTTTCTATACTTTCTTCAGCAATACTACAACCAAAATCACAACCTCCTTTCCATTCAAAAGTTTAATAATACTAAATATTCCTATCTATAAGTAAGGTTTAAGAATGATCAACTATTTACATTATTCATTAAGAGTGGCCAGTTTTAATGATGAACCAATAAGGCCCACCAATCAATCTGTAGCGCTCTCAATTGTGTTGTTCATACATTGTTCGGTAGTGTTCATAGCCTTTTTACTATGGGCGTACATATTTTACATACATGAAATGAAAAAAAATCGCACTCCATTATACACACATACAAGCTTAGTGCCTCTGGGTCCAAAAGTTCATACACACAAATGTGTATGTAACATATATATCCGTACATCGCACCAAAAATTGGTGGATGTGTGTGAGCACTCTTTTTATATGCTTTTAATTGCCATACAATAAAAGTTAAATGTTTTGAACGCATACAATTCGTTAGGATGTTGGTGCAGGGAAGTTGCGCTCTGTCGAGTCGAATTCGGTCGAGTCAAATTGAATCAATTCAAATATCAGCGCAATTTGGTCGACATACATACACGTATATAAAATATATTTTATGAAGAAAAAAGAGGGAATTATGTAGTTTTATTTCGTGTTTCCACAATTTCCGACGCACTGACTGGCAGTGTTGGCGGTGCTGGCATTGGCTGATATATTGAACTTATGTTTTCCTTTACCTCTACCGAAGTTCAAAATAGAGTGGTCATTGTGTATGTATAGTTTTATTTGCTTTCAACGGTAATATTAGGCCCTGTTATATTCCCCATATTTGTCTGATTCGACATGATATTAAGATCGTGTCAAACTCAAGAGCTTTAAGTTTGTCTATCAAGCTACTGAGCTATCAGTATCTCTCGTACATCTTCTTAATCGAAGAATGTAAGAAATATACTTGAGAGCAGTTGTAAAATATCAGACTTATAGTGGTACATTATAATTTTTAATTAAATAAAATTAAATATTCCAGCTGGTACTGAGAAGGTGATGAGGATGAACTTCCTCTGAGTATATCCAGGTACTGTAAATACACTGGATGATCCCTAGATCGTTATTAGGTCTCGACAAGAAATATAAAGAAATAAGAATTTTTCTCGTATGCCAATCATACACCTCTAATAAGAGGTATATATTAGGTAAGCAAATATCTCCCTTCTGCCTTTGTGTCTTTTGAATTTCGCGGCTATGTATAAAGCGCTACAGAGCTCATATCTAGCAATACTATACATCTTTGAAAGGTCTTGAGATAACCTACAAAAAACGCTATGCATATTTGCAATTCGCGCTATTCGGTTTTCCTTCGTAAAGGCAAAGAAACGTTCCATGAGATTAATGGTGTTTTGGGGTATGGTACTCCATCACTTCGAACTGGCGGTACTCCATCGAGCCAGCCGGCGGAAGACCTGTGACGACGAATAGCGATCAAATCATGGAAAACAGCGAGTTAGACCGGCATGTGACATCTCGTGACATTGCCCAGGAGTTGGGAGTTAGTCACCAAACCATTTTAAACCATCTGCAGAAGGCTGGATACACCAAAAACTTGATGTTTGGGTGCCGCATGATATGACGTAAAAAAACCTACTGGACCGAATCAACGCCTGCGATATGCTGCTGAAACGGAACGAACTTCACCCATTTTTTAAACGGATGCTGACTGGCGACGAAAAATGGATCACATACAACAATATCAAGTGGCATTGGAATGGAATCATCCACTAAGAGCTGTTCCCATATGGTCAGACGCTTAATTCCACCATCTACTACGAACAACTGGACCGCTTGAAGCAGGCAAGCGACCAGACGCGTAAAGAATTGGCCAACAGGGATGGTGTAGTGTTTCACCAGGACAACGCCAGACCACACACTTCGTTGATGACTCGTCAGAAGCTACGGGACCTCGGATGAGAGGTTTTATCGTATCCACCATATAGCTCGGACATTGCGCCAATTGATTACCACCTGGTCCTGTCTAGACGCTTGTGAAAAGTGTCTGTCCGAGTTCTTCGCAAATAAGGAGGGGTCTTCTACGAGGGGACTATTATGAAGTTGCCGTCTAGATTTAAGGAGATTATCGAACGAAGCGGCCCATATTTGAACAAAATTCGATCACTGTAACACTTTCTATAAAGCATTGAATAAATAACGAAAAGGCGGAAGGGAGATATTTGCCAACTTAATACTTCTAAGAGAAGAAGAAGAGAGGTTGTTAAATAGATTCATTGCATAGCAAATACAGTACTAATTTGGGCAACATTAGGTGACCTATGGAACTACAATCTTGCTATAACCTCCATAACAGCTAAACTACACAGGAGACAGACCTTCCCTGGGTCCGCATGATTCAGTTGTGTATTTCTTAGCACACGAAAAAAGGTAAGAAAGTTTACGTAAGCCTTGTGAAGAAAATATGCACCGCCAATTAGAGGAAACAGCAAATGTTTCCTTCATGGCAGCCGAAGCGGACGGAAGCAATTTGAAAATTGAGAAGGGTTAAAGCAAGCAATGCCGACTGGAAAGGAACAAACCAAAGGGAAATTTCTTTGAATTAGCATATGTTTGTAATCGTATATTTTTGCCGTTGCCATACATATGTGCATGTCGGCATATAAATTTCTTGGGTTTGCCAACATTTCGCAAACTTTTCATGGCAACACTAAAAATCACGCGTTGCCAAACTGTCGCACTACACATATGTAGTCGTATATCCTTCGAAATCCTTGTGCACACGCGTCTAACTTTTCGAGGCATTTCCTTTATACCGTTAAAGCACACATGCAGTCGGGCGCACACGAACACGCAAACAAACGGTAACCGCAATTTCCGCGAAAGCTGCTAATTTTAAAACGCTCGCGCTGCCACGCATATTAAAACCGTTCATGCATACCAACAACAACACGAGCACACATATGTGGAATTCGGTAGCTTTTGGATATCTGCATAAAAGCGACCAGTTAGGTGAGGTCGCTGCGCTGCAATAAAAGGTATGCAGGGGCTTATCAATGTGGACTCACTGCCTCGAAATAGTTACAGGAATGCCAGAAAGTAACTGTTCGGTTGGTAACTGTAAGCGTTGGTTCGGTAAATACCGCTATGTTCCGACTTTGTGACGAAATCGACACAGCGCGAGTTGCTACGTTGAGGGCCGAACGGCAGCCGCGCCCAAGTTTGCTTGCGCTTGCACGGAAGCGATAACAAACAGAAACGGATATGAAGCGCATTAAGTTAAAGCGAAACCGGTGCATGCAACGCGCGACAACAGCAACAAAAATGTAGCAAAAGCACACGAATGCGCTTGCTGGAACGAGTAACCGAAAACGAAGCATGCCGAAAAGGAGTAACGTACACTTAAGTATTCGTAGAAGACAGTAAGTATACGAGTTCCAGAAGGGTACAGTGGGGAGCAGCAGAACAAAACCAATTACGTTATTTTGTCATTTACAAGTCCTAAACAATCGAAAGCACGTGTCAGGACATTGGCTTATAGTCTAACCCTTTCTTCGCGCTCGTGTAAAGAAATTGCAGTGGGAAATAAATTTGAATTTGAGGGCTATGGAAACACCCTTCATGTCGTATGTTGCATGAAAATGTGCCACAAGCGTTCATATGTGTATGAATGTCTGTATGTAAGCTGCTGAATATGGCGCTGAGACAGAGTATGTAACTGGGGGAGAGGGCAACAGTCCTGTATACAAAAAAATAAATTTCTTTCTGTGTCTCATTTGTTTGTTGTAGCAACAATTTTAAAAGTAATAAATCTTCGGATTATGCGATAACAATTTTGCGAATTTTTAGGCCAGCCGGATTAATGCTAATGAATTTATTGTTTTGATGAAGATTTATCTGTTGATTTAATGTATGTTTTATTTTTCACATATGCTCAAATGTTTTTGCGATTCTACACATACTATTTATGTTATAAGCGGAAAGCGCGCAATTATACGAGCTCATGCGTAATTTACGTTTCAGTATAAAATATCAAAACAACGATTAATTCATGGCTGCTCATTTAGAAACACAGGCAGAAATTATTTTGGAGCCACAAATGTACTCTTATGTATGGTAAATTAATGCTTTAGAGCTTGTCATAGTAATCTTTATTTTTTTTTTTATTTCTGTAACAGGATTTATTCACAAAATTCATGACTTAAAAAATATAAGAGGGATTCTTATATCGTTTTTAGACAGCCAAATTAATTGATCAATCAAAATTTTGATTGAGAAACCCGTTTTTACCTTTTATACTACCGGTTACTCGATTACCGATCAGCTGTTATATATTTTTGTTTTTGCTTTTCATAAGAAGTTGATTCAGTTGATTGATATTTTTATCAATAAATTCAGCCAATCGCAGACAAAGAACGTATATTGTACGTCTTTGACGCAGAGTTGCATTTCATTTTCAAGTCGATTAAAATTCAATTAATAATTAATGTAGATTTTTACTTTGAATGATAAATCGATTTTAAAAAGTGTTTTAATCGATCAGAGGCCGGTTAATTGATCAATTAGCTCCTGTGTAAATGGGCTATTAATGACCTTCGAAATAGTTGCCATAGTACGCCTGATGCCTGGATCTTATAGATCTTATAGGATCTTATAGAATAATGAGAATTAGAAAATTTTTGTGAAAAATATTGCTGAAGATCTTATTTAAGATTTATATTACGATTTATTCTATTGACGTGAAGTTTTTTGATATCAGATATATGGATTGAGGTTTTAATTGTCTGTTTTGTTGGCACTATACTGGAAAACTGGAAAAAAACTAAATGATGATAGTCTGGATAGGGATCACACCCAAGTACAGTCTACGGGAATTTCAAGATTTTAGACGCTTCATCTAGAGATATCAAATATAGACAAAAAATCACACTTAAATGATAATATGAGGTGTCAATTCACTTCACTAACTGCTCATGAAGAAGAGTAGGAATAGCCCAGTAATAATAGCCTATAAGTGTTGAGATACCCGACTGGTGTCCCTCTTACCGCCTGCCACCTGAATCTTCTTCGAACCCAATAATTGCTATTTTCATCTTCAAATCTATCGAAACATTAATTTCCACGAACTATTGTTAAATGAAGCGAAGTATGAATAAAACCCCAAAATAAACTATTTGACTATTCCATTCTCCTAAAAGTTGAAAAATTGCCCATCAGGCATTACCGAAACTTCGTATGCACTTTTGTCTTGAATGTTTTGAGATGAAAATCTATCCATAATGTGGGGACTTTTTAAAATATAAAGTATCTAATGAGAATACAATTTTAATATCCGATAGATGGCGCTGTTGTCTGAAAATTATACATATAAGGCATATTTAATAAAGATATTTGTTTAGTGAAGCATTGAGGACTTTTATGCGAGCAATTTATTGTATACTGATTGACTTCCGCTTTCAAATGTGTATTTTTTAGAACCTGCTAGGGTCTATATTATTTAAAAAAATATTTGTGATTTTTTCTTTGGTAGCTGGACTAGCTATCAACTTTACTCGTATATAAGTGCAATTTCAGAAAGCTATAAGCAATTGCTCATCTATTCCGATAATTTGATAGCAAAACTAGGGTTATTAGCGTTTTACTTTGTTGTTATAAGCAATATTTTAAGGTTTTAATTAAAAACTACCGGGTTTGACTTTTAACTCATTCGCAATAAATTAGATGCTTTTGATTTTACAAATACGAGTATACAGGGTATAATCCAGCATGTGCTTGCGAACAGGTGCATTGAACTTTTCTTCTAATTACACTAAAATCACGCATTCCAGCAATATTTCTCAGCGCACAAGAAAACAGAAAATAGGAAAAAAGTCAAGTGGAAAGATGGAAAACAACAAGCTGCAGAAGCGGAAAGAAAAAAAAAACAAATAAGTAAAACTAAAATTATTGCCAACGCTGCAACATGTTTTCGCAATTTAGTAAAAAGCTTTCCTGCAATGAACTGCAAACATTCAATCTACGGCAAGGCTCACACCCCTCTTCCTGCCACTTGAATCCGAGCTAAGACCGGCGCTTAAGCGGGAGCTCACCGATTGAATGCGGTGTGTGGTGGCTTGGAGGTGCCCTGTCGATACGCCAGCGCCCACTAAATACCGTGCCACCGGCCGCCAACTCCAAACGTTGCGTCTCTTCACTTTGCATGCAGTGCGCATACAAGCAGGGACAATAAGTTAAAATGCAAAATATGCCGGAAATGAAATTTATGCGAATGTTTACGTGAAATGCGCACGTTTTTGGCATGTGACTCACTGCAGCGCCGAACGCACAACAACAACACAAACAAGTTGCACAAAAGTGCACAATAAGAGCAACATCGATGACAACAACAACAACAAGAGTGAACAATGCAACAACGACTGCCGCAACCATTTCTGACATTTCAGCCATTGCAGCAGCATACCGTTATTGTAATTGTTTTTTATGGCCGACAGCATGCATGGCTTGCATATGTATTTGTATGTGTGTATGGGTGTATGCATGGCATGTACCGTTACTGTTGCCTGTCGCGCCTCCCTGACATATACACGACATGATGGCACATTTGTTCTACTGGTACGCATACCTGTTCGGTCGCTATGTTGCAAGTAACCACCCGCCAGCCGAAGTGTGGATAGCGGGGTGTACACCAGGTTGGTGAAGGTGTGGATGTGGTGGTTTGTGGTTTTCGAAATTTCTGGGTGCAGTTGGACGCCGTTTTTGCATTGCATGCGTTGAAAAGTGTATTAATTATTTATATCCTGGCAGCGAACGATCCGGCGGCAACAACGCACGAATGTAGCACGAATGTAAAATTTCCAGTTACCGTTAGTTGTTTGATTTTGAGGCATGCAAGAAC
This sequence comes from Zeugodacus tau, assembly GCA_031772095.1. Taxonomy (NCBI): domain Eukaryota; kingdom Metazoa; phylum Arthropoda; class Insecta; order Diptera; family Tephritidae; genus Zeugodacus; species Zeugodacus tau. Next base: position 77,845,218 of record CM062649.1, read on the forward strand.
ATGTGCGACAGACTATTAAAACGCGTGTTGCAAAGACTCTATCAATTCAAAGTGCATTAATTAGAGCGAAAGCGGCGAGCATAGAAGTTTTAAGAATTTAAGCGTAGAGGAGTAAAGTGAGGGAAAAAAATATTTTTTTTTGTTTGGGAACCAATGGGCACTCTGGAAACCACTGAATGATTCTACTGAAGATATTTATATATTTCATGTTAGATTCAATCCTTAACTTAGAAGACGAAACATACCCCAGTACCCGGTCGAAACTCCAAAACTAATTAAGGAAATATTATATTATTTGTCGGATACAAAATAAACATTTTTATTTCCGAAAATGAGATCTATATGAACCTTAATGACGGAAAGCGGTTAAAAAATTGGCACCTATGACGGACATGGTCTGAGAAGATATTCTTCAATGAAGTTTGAAGATTTTAGTGATAAAAAAAGCAGTAAATGATATAAGAATCCGCCTAAATGTAGGCAACGTTTATCATATTTATAACTACTTTTAACACAGTTTTCGAATGAATAAGTAATTACGAAATCACGAATTGCCGGATTAATATTCATTCTTATTTTTAATAGTCACTGAATATTGTTCTTCAATTCACAAGGTCTCTGCAATTTTTAACTCCTGGCAGCTTCAATACTGGACTACTTTAGTCCTGGATATTGTGATGGTATTGAATATTGTAGACGTCGAGATGAAAAAAAGGATAATAATCAAACCTTCTTTCGATGAATTTTTGGTTTAAGAGTTCACTTTCTAAAAATTTACTTCCACCAATTGTTTGCAATGGCCCTGAGAATGCACATTGTCTCCAAAAATATGAATAGCTTTTATTGACAAAAATACTTTGATGAACACATTCGCAATAAGCGGAGGCATACTTCCGGCTATATATCCACACCCAGACACTAAAGCTTACATACAGTCTGCGAAGCAAACAATTACCGCTAATTATGCGTTATGAAATCTCAATAAAAACGAAAATAGACCAAAGCAGAGTGATGAATTTTGTCGCCAGCAGCAAAAGCATCACATTAAACAATCCTATGTAAGTACGCAGTTATGTTTATGTTATAATTATATCACACAACTTTGACCTTGAATAGCTGTACTTGACACAGTTGCTAAACTGCGACGCAGTATGCTGGCGATTAATGGAAAAATCAATGCAAAATATTTTCACTTCACTTTAACGAAATCTGTCAGAAGTTACCGGGGCGCTTTGTGCGCTTTATGATTGAAGTGTTATGTTATGAGAAATATGCAAACATAAACACACGCACATAGAGACGCAAATGAATGTGACAAATCGGGTGAGCGGAAAGTGACGTTAATTTGTATGAAGTTTGTTTGCTTGTGACGCAGCTTCTCCTGTCTAGACGGACTTATTATGTTGGTGATTGTTAAGTGAACAAGAAATATTTGTTATTATGAAATTAAGCAAAAGCACTATGTACCTATAGATATTTGAGTAAGTAATATTTGTCCAAGCTGCTTTAATGTAAGCTTTACTGGGATGAAAGCTTTAAGTGAACAGATGGAAGCTTTAAGTATTCAGATGAAAGCTCTAAGTAATTTTGTCACTTTTGACAAATCACTCACAATATTTTTGAAGTAAAACCTCTAGAGGCTCCTTAGATCGACCGCAACGAAATCGTGTTTCCAACCAAATTGCGTTACAATATTTGATTAACATTAAAAATAGTTTGTATTGTATCATCTTGGGAGCTTCAATGAAAAGCTCAAGCGTTTAGAAGTAGCTTTCACAGCTTTTAGCGGTTGAACATAGAAATAACCTTAAAGCTTTAAGAAAGTTAATTGCTTTGAAACCGTAATCTTCGTCTATAAAAATACACTAAATAAAATTTAGAAAATAAATTTCACCAAAGCCCTCAGCCTAGACACTTATTTGATACTTCTAAAAAGGATAACTTTAATTAACACTTTTGTCAATTGAGTGCTCAGAAAATTCATCGAAAAAATTAAGAAAATCTTTGTAACCGAAAATTACAGACTCATCGAACAAATTGCTAGGATTAAAAGACATGCACTTACTTTTAACCAATACTTATAAATCACAAATACATTGAAATGTGTCGGTACTTGGGAGTGTAAAACACACTATCAATTCTCAGTTAAGCATCTGGTTACAAGTACCACTGGTGAACTAATTTTTAGATGACCTTAAATGTCATGTATTTGGGGCAAATGTGTGTGATGTTGCATGGCTTTACTTGGTAAACAAAAATTTTAAAATAATTTCGAAGAAAACCTCAAGTCCATAACAAAATGCCTATGAATAGAATGCATATATACGAAGACACTTTTATATGAATACATATGTGTGTGTAGCTTGAATGAAATTTCAAGCGAAAGGCCACAACAACCGCAACATGACACTTCGAATAAAATTCAGACATGCAAATCGTAACTTTTCACTTGCTGCAGAAGTTGTTGGAGAGTGCTGGCAAGGCAATCTATATGTGAGTCCTTGTGCAACTCTTGCAAGTAAACATTTCTGAATTTTATACGAAATGGAAGTTTATTCGAAATTTCTTTATTATCAACTAGTCGAAAGTGCACCTTCCAATACACATAGAAGGTCATTGAATATAAATTTAATGCAGCTCTGCGTGTTCCATACAGTGCATTTAGATATTTGTAATGGAGACAGTTACTCATTTCATTCATTTATGTACATAGGTATCGTAAGAGCGCACCACAAAAGCCATCATTTTAATTAGTTTGATTTTTATATAAAGCTACAGGCAACGATTGAGTGCTTTAACTAATGAGAATTTGTAAATATACAAACGTGTTGCTATGGAAACGAAGTAAAAAAGATTACATCGATTTTAGAAAATTTTGAAAAGCATATTTTTTGTGTAAAAAAAATTATTTCTGGCTCAAGAAGTTAATATTTTAAGTCTAAGCTATTTATTATGCACCTATTCATATATATATGTAGTTCTAACTCATATAAGACTTAACTCGAGTTTAAAGTATTAATTTTTTTTGAACTCTCAAAACGATTCAGAAGGATTCATCTTCCAATTAACCATATCCATTGCCTATGTATGAAAACTATTTTCCTAATTACACTGGTCTACAAAATGTAACTTTTTGTGTGCCTTTCAATTGAAAACTTTATTTTTATATTGCTTTGAGGTTACTGAATAGGAAAACAAGAATATGTTTTTTGAATTAGCTCTTATTTTGGAAATATACCTAATATACAAAATTTGGCTTTTAGTAACAAGTTAAAGTACAAAACATTTTATGAAAAAAAACTATAATAATTATTTACTATCATTTTTTTCTTTTTACTTATATAAAATTGGAAATATTACAATTAAAAAAAAATAACGTATTTGATTAAGAGTTTCTCTTCTTTTTCATTTGTCTTTTGTAATCACTGTAAGGGGTATCTCTTTTCAAATTCCAGCAGTAGTCCGCTAACATTGACGCATCCCATCGGCCCTGGTATCTCTTTTCCATTGTCGAGATATCTTGGTGGAATCGTTCACCATGTTCGTCACTTACATCACCGCAGTTAGAAGGGAAAAAATCAAGATGAGAGTGAAGAAAATGAATGTTTAGCGTTTTTTGATTTTTTTTCGGATTTGAAATAGGGCATCAAGTTCTTCTGACGATATCTGTATAAACTGATCTTGACATCCGGTTGAAGCAAATTCCATTGCTTAAATCTCGATCCTACTAATTCCGCTTTATCTTTTGGCAAATTTAAATCTCGTATAAGATCGCTGAGTTCATCTTGCGAAATTCTATGAGGTTCGTCACCCGCAAATTGTGGCGATTGTGAGGTTGTAGGCTCATTGTTGTCAACTTCCATTGAATTAATCGCTTCTTCAGAATCTTGCTGGTATTCTTCGGGAGGTCGAGGAACAGGTAAATCGATTCCATGTAGTACAGGTCGCGATACAGAGGCTACGTCAGGGTATACTACGCTTCGTTTCTTTTTTCGTGATATACCGTGCTGGATGGGGGAGTCAAGCAAAAGTCATTCGCATGATTGGTTGGTTCCCTCCACATCATTGGTACACCAAAAGGCAATGAACGTTTCTTTTTGTTTAGCCACTTAATCAGATTTGTGGAGCAAGTTGTGCAACTAAAATGTGGTACCCACGATTTGTCTTGGTTTTTAATTTTAATTCCAAAATAATGGAAGTAAGCAGTTTCTAAACGTTGTGTTGAGCATCTTTGGTTAGTAAGGGTCACCTTACCACAAATGTAGCAAAAATTGTCTGCACTATTAACACATTTACGCGACATAACGAAAACTGTAGATTTTTCACTAAAAATGACCAAAAAGCGATAACAATTTCACGTTTTAACTGTTTATACAAAACACAGTCCACGTTAAACACAACAAACAAATGTGAAATAATAAAATTTCCGCGGGTAATCACTAAATATTTTGAGTTATCATCATTAATGTGATAAATCTATCGCGCTACCTTCTATTATATTTATAAGGCATAAATGCACAATAAGAGCTAATTATGAATTTTAACTTGTATATTTATGTTCAACGAGTGAAATACAATCAATATAGTATATTTTCATGTAGAAGGCAATTTTGATGTAGACCAGTGTTATATTATACTAATGTTGTGCAATAAACTCGAGTTTATTGTCAAAGGCACATAGTTTATAAAATAAATTGTTTAGTGTTTATAGGAAAACCATAGTTTTGCCAACAAAATTATTTGACTGTTTCTATTACCTAGAGCTCTGTAGCCAAAATTGCTTTCCATGATAGGCCACAAACTCGAGTTTAATATTTTATAATTATGAACAACTGTCTGTGAACGAGGTCAAAAGTGATTCCAAGGTTTTAAAAGAGTTTTGTATGACTCTAAACACTAATAAAAGTCCGTTTAAAATTATTTTCTATGAAAATTTTGTTGACCATTAAACTCAGCTTTGAGGCACAACGAACGCTGCATAAAATCTAGCTACTAACTGAAGTTTACAGCAAGTAAACAAAATTTTCTCTGAAATTTTAGTTTTTTTATTAGTCATAATTGGAACCTACTGCCTTCTGAGTAGTCGAATGTTTTATGAATTCAAAGTTTTATGAATTCAAAGAATTGCCAAATGAAATTCGCTTGAACATTTTCCTGTGCGAACGAAAAGTAAGTTCAAGCTTAATGAAAATTTTATAAATGTATTTACCAATATGGAATAGCTTCTTTCATTATAAAAAAAGATTTTTTCTTTTAAACAACAGCACAGTTGTGATATAATATATACCCGAATGTAAATATGTATGAGCCATTGACTACACACATACTCTGCTTAATTGTAACTGCATTCGAGGACTATAAATATACAATTAGTAAACGAATATACTAATGCACCTGAATAGCAGTCTCTATGAGTGTGACTCTGAATGTGTTCGGTACGCACAACCGCAGAGTAACTAAGCACTAGCCTTTAAACAAAACTAAAATGAATAGATATACTCAACTATATATTTCAGTACATATGTATTTGTATCTTTCCACCTTCTGCAGTATACTCCGTACCTCAATATATATTAATACCTACAAATGTATGTACGTCTATGCTTATAAAAATATTATTGAGACTCGCTATGCTTTTGTAGTTTTATTGTATTTGTGTATTCGAGTGCCTCCATGCAGGCTCAGCCAAGCCTAACAGGAGGGATAACCGCAGAGTACATGTTGCCTTTGATACGCATACAATCACGCATTCACATGCATACAGTTGAAAATATCCAACTATTCTTTAGCTTTATATAAATCACATATGCACCCACACATACATGTATATATATTTATTTATTTTTGCATATGTCGCCATTCTGCAAGTGAAGTATGTTGGTATAATGTTTTAAAGTTAATGGCTCTTTAAGTGCACTTCGCTTATCTCACTCTCTGTCACCAGACAGTGCTCTTGCACTGCATCTACTTGTTGTACCTATATATATATATTGTGCTCATATGTTTAAAACAGTGTCCTGTGGCTCGGGGACAAATCATAATTTAATGTGTATTTTTATATAATAAAAGTACGGAAGAGATCCAGAATTGATCTTGACATTTTTTATTACACTTTTTTTACAATTAATTACATACTTTTCCGGACAGATTTTCGATTTTCATAAGTGATATAAATCGATATTTGCGTTCTAAACTCTAAAGGCTTCAATATATCCCTGTCTGAATAGGTCTGTTTCAACCGAAATATAAACCTCATTTTTTTATAACCTATTGTTAGATGTAGAAAATACATCGATCAACAGAGCGACTCTCGAATTGTATCAAAGAAGGATTATATATGAACCTCCAGATCAGTTAAGATAAATGAGATGTCTATGCAGTGATACGAGAAAAATAAGAGAGAGAATTTTATAAAGTGAATTATGTATACAATTATATGTTTATGATGGAATATAAATCCACCTAAGGTCGCAGGAGAATAATATCAGAACATCCACCCTTCACTAAAGAAGTATTAGTTAGGTTATGCAGGGGTGAAAAAACTCGAGTCTGCTACAAAGAACGTGATTTATGTTAAGAGAGATGTGAGATATTTCTATTCTTTGTTAAGGAGTTTTGTACACCCACTGACAATTTTTTATATATTACACATACATCTACTGTATCGCTGCCGCCCCATTTTACTGGAAACAACAGGAAATACTTCAAGTTCAGTCTTAAAGTTATGCCTGTCTGAGTGAATACAAATAAACTAAATAAAATACACATTTCTATGATTGAATGTCGATGAAATGTGCAAATTTATGCAAAATGCTGACAAACTACTGCAATGCAACAACAATGCGACAAGAAAGTTGCAGCAGCCGCTTGATCAGAAGAATGTGCATGATATGTATGTATGTGGTAGATATTTAAATATTTATATTTTATTTATTTTAGCACCAGACATATCTGCTGTATATATACGTACTGCAATTGAGCTGCCATTTCGAACATACACAGGCATATTTGTGGGTATTTGTTTCGAATTGCCATGCAACTGTCCATGGCATTGGCATATTACTACGACTATATTAAATTAGTCAACGAATGAATGGCTAAATGAGTGAGTGGGTAATTGTTTTGATAAATGTCTGTGTTGACAGCAATTCTAATATATTTTAAAATGCAATCACAAATTGAATTGAGCTTAATTCTTGTAGTTGTAAAGAATAGTTGTAGTCAGAAAAGTTTTGCAATGCAGACTGCAGAGAAACTTTTAAATAAGAAATAAATAAAAAGTAAAAAAAATGAATTAAACGTTAGAAACGTCAAAAAAAAAAAGAGAAACCTTAAAAAGGCTGTTGATACATTCAGAGGCATCCGTTTATTACGTTGTTGTTGTTTTTTGCGTATTTGTGAGTCTGAAAAAAGATTCTCTTGGATTGATTTATGTATGTATCGGTTAAGGTCTAACAAGGTGATATTTTGAGCTATGTGCAAAGTTCATATAAATATTATTGATACACAGAGTGCCAATTCATAGTAAAACTACTAGGTGAGGAAAAATTTAGAGCGATATCCTCTGCTAATAGAATACTTAAAAAATGTATTTTGGATTCACTTGATGTTTTCAATTGGTGGCAACTTAGGAACAGAGTAAGGTCTAGCTAAGAAGTAATCTTGGAGAATAAAAAAGTCAATTATATTCTTTTGGGACTTTAATAAAACGAAATATTTGTGAAATTTTAACTGATCATTATGTTCTTAAGAGAATCTACCAGTGTAACCCATGAAAAGTAGGAGATATTCCTGATTTTTTTAAAGCAAGTATTCGGTCGAATCTTTTGAAGTTTTTTGGTCAAATATTTGTTTTGGCTATATTTTAAGATTTTTTTAGAAAAATATTGAAAAATAAAGGAGTTAAGGACTGTCTTCGGAGGTGTCAAAAAGTCTCCCAACTGCTATCATGAGTATCCAAAAAAAAAAAAGAAAGTATTTCCTATAAAATAAAATAAAAAAAATCAAAAATTAACAAAATGGCGTAGTTCTGAAAAAATTTGTTGATTTTTTAGGTAAAAAAATGGTATTTTTTAATGTCAAATTGACAATTTTCAACCAATCAAAGAGATCGTAGGACATTATATAGTAAATATATTCAAGAATACTTAGTTTCAAAGCGATCGGCCAATTTCTTGTTGAGTTATGATGTCAGCAATTTAGAAAAATTAAAAACTATTCAAGATACGAACATACAGCTTTCACAGGATATTTTTGAAAGTATAAACTATCGAATAAGCAAAAAGAAAAAAAATGATTTTTTGATTTGATTTTTGGTTTTTTGTCACACTGGTATAGCCCCTTAAAGTAGAAGAAAGATCTTAGTCACTAAAATAATTTCACAAGAAAGATACTAAAAATGGGAGGCGGTATAGGAGGAGATATTTTTAAACCAAAAATTTTCAGTAGGCAAGACATTCGAACCTTACTACCGCGAAGGGCTTTAATTTCTCTTTCAATATTTTGATTATCATTGAGGAAATAGTGTACACACATATACATTTGTATGTTTATGTAGCAAATATTCGGTAATGTGTTGGAAAACATTTAAATTTTATTGCATTCCACCCGGCGGCACTGAAATGAAGCGCACTCATTAGAAATATCAAATTTAATGCCTCATTGACGGAGGCAATTCATAGTGCTGCTGCCAAACGTTTTTGTACGTAAGAGGAATAGGAAGTAGAAGAATGGAAGCAATCGCTACATTTGCGGTTTTAAAAATAAACTATAAATGAAAGTACAAAAGCCAAAAATTACTCAAATATATACAGACATATATATGTACATATGTAGTGTAGATTTTTGCATTTAGTACTACGTGTGTGTCTCTGTGTGTGTGTTTGTGCCAAAACTAATTTCACGCTACAGGCCACACATAAATGTTTACGATGCCATAACTGATAGAGCAGAGACATCAATTGTCAGCAACAACAACTACAACTACATTAATGTCAAATGCCAACAAAAATGACAACTAGCTACAACAACCAAAGCTGCATACACATACCCAAACGAAATGACAGCAAAAACGACAAACTATGAATTCGATGTTGAATTCGGTGTGAGTAATACAAATGTGATAGGGAAACTGGTAAGGCAACCCAACTATCAATTTAGTGGCTTTTGGGTTGAACAGAAATAGGTTACCATTAACATTATTTAAATGGGCAAGTGAAAGGCACAGCCCCTCGAACAAGGCGGGTAGTAAAGCCAAAAATCACTAGTATCACGAGTAGAAACGAGTATTTACACGAATAAAAAACGAGCTACAAAGGAAAAAAGGTTGCTTGCACATACAAACAAACATTTGTTTGACGTTGCGCTCATATCGCATGCAAATGATTGGCGACCCATTGGCCAATGAGTGCCTTTCTCGCCTCGGTCAATTATAATATTTCTTCAGCTTGAACAACGCGTTTTGCTGCCAAATTTCTTTGACACGTGATACACACAAACACAACAACAAGAAACTCGCTTTTTTGTTGTTTATGCAAGCGCTTTGAAATATTTTGTTTGATTTTCAAAGCCTTTAAGTTGCACAAACGATTTCGGACATTGTTGTAAATAACAACAACAACACACAAACACATTACATTGTATACATTAGTTTTAATGCTCTTAATTTACCGTTTCTATGTTTGTGCAACACCTGGCAGGCCTTCTTCCACACAACTCACAAGAGGCCACCACGTCGTATACGTAACATATGACTTGGCAGATTCAATGGAAGGCAGCACCCAACAGCTGCGGCATAGTTTTGTTGCCTTTGGCTCTTTTATAATTAGTCACAACAATGATAACAAACTAGTGGTGAAAAGATGCGCTAAAAACGGTAAAAACCGTTGTTGTTGCAAAGGAACGGGGTAGGAGAGAGAAAAAGAGTTAAGTAGGCTAGCAGCCAGCTTTTCGTGTTGCCAACAATGACTCAGGTTCACGCTTTTCACATACAAAAGCTGTAGTTAGTATGTGCATGTATCTGTGTGTGTGTTTGTTTGCGTTGCAACTTATTTGTGTTCAGTGCTATTAGCAAAAGTGCTTGGCCCCCCAAACTACTTATGAGCCTAAATAATCGCACAAACTGTTCTACGTGGCAAACTTATGTACTTATTATTACCGGTAAATAGTTGGTAAAGGTGCTGCAGGCCACTAAATAACTTATTGTTGTTGTTGTTGCTTCTTTTGTTGGGACAACATTTACCAACTACACGTGTTATACCTGAGTGTACACAATTTAAATAACTATATGCCTAGCGTAACTTTGCTGGTGTCTATACACACAGATGGGTGCTTGTTCGTAAGTGGTATTGTGGCATACAGTAGGTGACAAAAGTATGTTCACATTGAGATGAGAAAAAATTTAAAAATTTTGTTACGTTTTTATTCGTCAAAAAATAATAAATATTTTCATAAATAACTCGATATTAATTATTTTAGAATCATTAGATATTACATAATTAATTAAATTATTTGCAATTTATATAAGGTGACAACTTTAGTTAGAACGATATGATATTAGAAGGGGAAAGAAGAGGCAATGGGTCAATATAGTAGGGTCAATAGTAGTAGTTGATTTAATGAAGGAGCCGCCCAAGTGGTGTAGTAATGTACAGTCAGGACCTAAGTTGAATTTCAATAAACGATCTAGGTTCACCCGTTGCTAGCTAAATGAAAGACCAGAATTTTTATTGTCATCAGTAGATAAAAGGAAAAAGTCGTTATGAGCTTACAAAATCAGTGAGTACCAATTATATGAATTTTTAGCGACTTTGGCAGTAGGATTCTAGATATTATTGCAGACTTCCTATATTCTTTATTACAGTCAAGCTGTAAGTTACGAGTGTACTTAATAATTGAAATTTTTTGATGACGAAGCAGTTTCAGCAAATAATTTTACAAAATTAGAACTCCTCACCGTTCCGTTGCTATAAATTACGATCTAAAGGCAGACTAAAATATCATATTTATTAGGTTGGCAAATATCTCCCTTCCGCTTTTTTGCTCTTCATTCAAAGCTTTATAAAAAAGGGTTACAGTGTTCGGATTTAGTTCAAATTTTTTTGTTATTAGTTTTGTTAGATAATCTGTTTCCATCTAGATGGCAGCTTTATAATACCCCCCTCGTAGAAGGCCCCCTCCTTATTGCCGAACAACTCGGACAGCCACATTTCACAAGCCTCTTTTGAGTTCAAGTTTACACCACCAAGGGCGTTCGCCATGGGCAGGAACAGGTGGTAATTACTTGGCACTATGTCCGGGCTATATGGTGGATGCGATAAAACCTTCCATCTGAGCTCCCGTAGCTTCTGACGAGTCATCAACGAAGTATGTGGTCTGACGTTGTCCTGGTGGAACACTACACTCTTCCTGTTGGCCAATTCTGGATGTTTGGTCGATTGCCTGCTTCAACCGGTCCAGTTGTTCGCAGTATATGGTAGAATTAAGCGTCTGTCCATATGAGAGCAGATCAAAGTGGACGATTCGCTTCCAATCCCACCAAATACACAGGAAATCCTTTCTGACCCGGCTTGGCGCCTGTTTGGGACTATTCACCGGTCTTCTGCCACGACCGTTTTCGCTTGATATTGACGTATGTGTTCCATTTTCCGTCACCAGTCACCATCCGCTTCAAAAACGGATCGAGTTCATTCCGTTTCAGCAGCATATCGCAAGCGTTGATTCGGTCCAGAATCAATCCAGCCTTTTTTTGTATATCCAGCCTTCTGCAGATGGTTTAAAATGGTTTGGAAACTAACTCCCATCTCCTGGCGATGTCACGAGATGCCACATGCCGGTCTAACTCGATGTTTTCCATGATTTGATCGTAATTCGTCGTCACAGCTTATTCATGGTGTCGTTTTGTAGGCTATATCAAGACCTTTCAAAGATGTGTAGTATTGCCAGATACGAGCTCTGCGGCGCTTTATACATAGCCGCGAAATTCAAAAGACCAAAAGGCGGATTTTTGACAACCTAATGTTTGGTTGATGTTTGGTTTAATTTTTACTTCAAATAGTATGACGAATATAGAAGAGTTCAAAAACTTTTCAAGTTTCTCTTTGAGTATAGCACAATTCACCTCAATCATCTTGAGTATATTTGATTTCACATCAATTTGATATTATTCGTACTTCTTCATCATCATCCTTATAATCTTCTTTAACCGTTCACAGACCGTGGAAAAGGGGACCACACAATATTCTCTTATATTTGAAAGCAGTGTGGTTTCCAATAGATAATAAAGAGCTGTGACTTGTGCGCTGAATTTCGATCTGAAGTGTTAGACAATGGAGTCGTTCCTTCGAAAAATTAAGAAAGGTGGAGATATACTTGATTGGTGGACAAACAAGCTAGGAACCAGTTATCTGTCAAGGATTTCTGGTAGTAGAAATTTTTCAAGCAAACCACACTGTTTACTATATATTAAAAATAACAACAACAACAAATAAAATTGTGTATTGATTCTACAACTTATGGAAGTAATAACGCAACCATACAATAAGGAGCTACAGGTATTGTATGAAACCCACACACACACAAATTATTTGTGTGAATAACTACTTAGCGTGCAACAAAAACTACGCAAGTAGAACAAACAAGCAGCAACCGAAAAACTTTTTAATGATGGCAACACTTGTTGTCGAAGCGCAGAAACTATAAGCGAAACAAGCCACAATGAATGCCCAAGCGAACAAGCGGAACCCACGCCCGCCTTCGCACATGAAAAAGGTGAACTCACATGTATTTACATATGTAAGTCCTCATATGAAGGAGAGGGTGTGTGCATAAACTATTGAAATGTATTGCTAAAGTTGTTTCGCGACTTGTTTTCAGCATTTGTTCTTTTTTTGTTGTATTCCAGGTGCGCCAAGGTTTTGCCGTATTTGGCTTGCCTTGCGGTTTCGCCGCGGAGCATGTTGCTCGAGCGCATACATGCATATTAACATAATTCCATACATACATGGATATGTAGTATACCTCGTAATCAGCCTTGGAATATTTCTTCGTAAAGGCAGCAATTTAAATGTAATTGGTTGCTCATGCCATTTGATAAGAATTGCGCTCAAAGCATAATTAATGCTTAAGCACTTAGGCTCTGGCAAAAGAATCCACCGATTACTTTCGTATATGTGTGTGTGTGTGTTTGCAAATGTATTTTGTGGCAAATTGCGGTTATGTAAATGCTTAATTTCAGCCAATAAGACCGAAAGCGTATTTGGAAATTGCAGGAAGTTGATTGAGAACAGAAACTTATTAACTTGTAGCTATTAAATGTTTCTATTATTTATTTAAGGGAAGTAAATGTTATTTTATTTATTTGACTAAAAATGTTTGACATGTTCAGCAATAAGTTAACCTCAATCTATTTGAGATAGAATTGCAATAGAATTTGAAAATATAAAGCGCTGAAAAGTGATTGTTCTAAATAAATTGGATGACCGTATTCCTCACAAAGCACGTAGTTGCTTCACGAACTTAATCTTTATGACTTATGGCGAGCAATTTTGTTATGAAATTGATAATAAAAAGCGAACTGATTTGCAATCCGACTTGTATAGGTACTCGGTTACCAAGCAACATTGTCGTCGGAGTGGAAGCGGATGGGTAGTCCGTGGTCCATTTGCGCTAGAGCACTGATCACCCTGCTTCGAGTGAGCTCGCCAAATGCTGGACAACCTGTACAGTAGCGATGTCTTTCTGGCCCGTGGTGCATCGAAAACGATCAGTCTTTCGGAACGAACCGAAGAACTTGTTGCTCTATATGGAATAACACTCTGTAAAACCGAGAGCTCACACAGCTATGGTAGAATATCTCAAACGATTCGATTTGAAATGAGTAACATTGTCGAGTTGTCGTATGAATTCGTTCATATAATGACCTGAGCATCATATAACTGGTAATTTCTAACAAATTTCAAACGCTCTCGCAGAAGCTTACAAGAGTGGTGTTTCTGTATGGAAAAAGTGGAAAATTTGTTTACAATATACAACTATTGCTGAAGAGAGCTGCTTCCTGAATGGTTGCAGTGAACTCAATATGGTACTAGAAATTATAGTTAGGGAAGAGGAGACCAGTCCTTCTCAGTAAGCAAAGAAGTTGATAATTTTACTCAAAAGTGTTAAATGTTTTCATTCGAATATCCTTAATTTAACATCTGGCTCAAAATAATGTAATCAAGGAAAATTTGGTCCACTCGATTACCAGATGAAGTATTTAGGATTCATCGAAAACGAACCTTTGCTCAAGTTTATTCAAATTAATGAATTTCTTCTCATGATTATTATCATACCAGGCACGCTATGAAACTCCCTCGAAATTGTTGATTTTTTCAAAAGAAATAATATAAATAAAAGAGTCATAAAATATATGCTTGGAAAACGTTAAGATTGGTAAGCAATTAACGCGGCGTCAACGAAGTAGCCATAGCTCGAAGGCGTTGCGTTGCAATATAAAACGCTTGATGTATAAATAACGGTAAGATAGGAGAAGGCAAATTTAAAGAAAACACCGAAAACCATATCAAAAGCAGAAACAGAAACAGAAGCTGAAAGGAAAGTGCAAAGGACCAAGCGCTACAACAAGGCAAATAAATGAGTTTTCTTACAACCCACACACACACAGAAATAAACACATGCGTGAGTGGAAAATGTCAGTCCTTGTATATATTTACACAACGCACACACATATGTAACGGTAAATAAGCCCTTTATGTGTTCATTGCAGCGGTCAAAGTTGCAATGAATGCGAAAGCAGCGAGATTTCGTAATGTAATTGCCACAAGCGCTGCGAAGATACAGGAGGAAAAAAAAAACATCAACAACAACAAAAACATTAAAGAAAATAATTCGTGCTCCTTCGTTCGCTTATCTCGGGTGAGTCCGCCGGTGCGTATTCCCAGTGAATGCTTACGCCTGCTGCAGTGTTATCGGATGCATTTCAACTTTGTTGTTATTGCGCAACTGCAGCAGCGGTGGTGAACGCATGGCGAAGTGCGGGGGTTTGCAGTGCAATCAACGGTCATTATATTTTTATTTTTCATTTATTTTTCTTTTTTCGCTTTTTTTCCTTATTTTTCTCTACAGCTTAATTCGTGTTTTTTGCGCTGCGGAAGTGGGAAATGCAGCAGAAATTCGGACAGCACATTTAATTGTGCGTTTATTGTGTGGCATTATCTGGTGACGGGCGGTCACACATACATACATATTTACATACTTATGACTATGGACCCACTGGGTACATATGTATATGTTGTTTGGTAAAGTTACAATGCTGAGTGTATGTATGTTTATGTAACTCAAGTATGTGGGTGTAAATAAGAAATTTTAATGGTGAATGGTGAACATTTATTTTCATTTTACAGTGGATAGGACATTATAATTATAGAGTATAATACATATATGAGCGGCAAACTCACTTACAGAGGCTTACAAATTATTAGAAAAGGACTTTGTGAACTTAATTGAAAAATTTAATAATTGAAAATCACATATACAAATTGGAGAGTCCGTTTTTCTTGTAAGAGGTAAAATACAGAATACTTTGATGGCACATTCAATGCTAAATGCCTGCATAGACGGACCCGTAGAACATTTTTTTCGTGCTTATGATGCTCAGAATCAACTCCATGGATAAGGCGAGGTAGAAGAGCACAAATAAATACACTGCACGTCATCAGGATAGCGGCCCCTCAAGCATGCTTGGTTGATACCAAATATTTTCCAAAGTATTTGGATTAGAGCCACAATTCTTCGATTCTTTATAAAATTTTAATGAATTAAAAACCAAAACCGTACAAAAATGACGAATGCGATGACGAAAATTGCGTCATCAGGATAGGATTTACTACAGGATTTGTTGCTCTAATCCAAATACTATGGAAAATATTTGGTATCAACCAAGCATGCTTGGGGGGAGGGTGTTGGGGCGCTATCCTGTGGACGCGCAGTGTATATAGCTTCGCAGTACAAACTATTTAGATACCTTTTCGAATTCAATAGCAAATAAAGTTGGATGGCATTTCGAAACCAGAAAAATCTTCCATTTTCTGTAAAATAATATTACGGCAAAATAAAAGACTCAAAACAAACCATTGACAATGATTGAAGAAAATCCGAACAATTTTTTCGAATATCAGAAGTGGATCCCATTATCTCGATAATCTGAAAGATGAGACACCAAAGACACCATTGCTCTCAAAAAGTTTACGCCTCTGGTGCAAAAATAATTCCCACCTTAATAAGTTCTTTATCGACCTTTTGGCAAAAATAAGACAAAATAGATGACAGCAAACGAAACTTAAAGAACATCACTGATTAACTATTTGAATTACAAAATTTGGCTCTATTTGACTTAAAGTCTTGAAACTTTTATGAAGCGATTGATTTGCTTGAAAATAAAAACTCAAAAGGGGTAATATTAAAGCATATAATACAGATTTGTAAATATAATTATTTTATCGCATTTTAATTAAAAACGTGTAACCAATATGTTAATGAGTTATGAATACTAACATATTTAATATATATATATATATATATATATGTGTTGGCCACGTGCTGCTGCTTAATTAAATACATATGTATATGTATATGTGTTTGAGAAATTATACCAGCGAATATCTGCGCAATCAACGCGGCATATTTCCGGTGCGAAATCATTTCGCACGCATCAACTTTGCATGTAAGCAGCGTGAAGAGCGGTCAACAATACATTACTACACATACATACACACATCCAGTTACAAACAAAAAATAAAACACACTTGAAACTGTAATCTATCTGTTTGTTCTCTCACGAAGGTCTCTGCCGCGTACAAGCATTGCCAGAAACATTGAAAGCGCTTTAATTTTGCCAAGCAGAAAGTGAAAAAAGCAATAAAAAATAATGAAAATAAAATAAAATCATATAACTGTAAAAAATGGCGCTGCTGAAAATCAATGAAATGAAAAGTTCGCACAGATAAGTGCTTACACTTAAACAAATATGCATGAGTGTATGTGTGTATTTGGTTGTTGCACGCTTATCTGTGTGTGCAAACGCAGATAATTGCACTACATTATCTGCATGCACACGTTGGCGCTTATTAATGCAGCATGCACGCCTGCACGCGCTCACACACTCTCACATATACGTGAGCACGCGCTCCGGCTTGCAACGTGGCAGCCATTTAAAATGGCCTCAAATATAAATGAGCAATTACCCATATGAATATACAAGTATGCACTCAAATGAGCGCAATTATGTGAGTAAGCAGACGAGTGTGTGCGCAGAAATGAAACAACAAAACAAAATGTTAAATATGTGCGCAAAATTTTTGTTAAAAAATCCACACTCACGTATATATACATATGTATGCGTATGAGCACTTTTGTATAGAAGGTTATGCAGGTTTGTTAAATTCAAGTGTTAAATCCATCTTTATTTACATGTTTAAACTCGCTGAGTTTACTGGTGTGCTGAATTTTTTACCCCCTCACCTTCCCCTTGACACTGTTCAAAATAAGTTCACACACACACACATAAATATATATATATGTATTTGCTTTGTTAATAAACTAACATTGGCCCGTTTAAGCTCATTGACTCAATGTCCATGGGGATCCATTACGCTGCGTACTCCCATCTGTTAACGGTAAATGAAGTGGAAGCGCTAACTACTTGTATGCATACATACATACATACATGGATAGAAATCTATATACATACATATATATAATAGTTTTGCGTTGAAATCGTTGATTCGGTCGTTGGCTCTTTAATTGCTTCACGGGCATGACCTTTGTTGGATAATTTAATGGCAGAATAGTTTATCCATTCAAACTGATTTGATGGTAATGTGCATGTGTATGGACACAAGTCCTTGCTGGTTTAAGTTTTCTATATAATTGTATATATTGAAACCAAAACGAATTGCTGTGAGGCTTTAAATTATAAGAAATGAGTCATTTATTTTCTCTTAAAGAAGTGACTTTGAAAGATTGGGGGTTACTTATAACACATAATATATACTATATGTAAAAATATATCTAATTACGTTTCAATAAAAAAAACATATATACTATACATTTATGTAGTTTGATACTTGATCCCTCTGTTTGAGATCGCAACGGATCGCACTAGAACTGCTATAAAATGGAGTTCTTTTGTGGTCGCAAAAATGGAGTAAGATGGTCATTACATGTCGACAAATGCCTAGAGTGTTTCACAAATTTCTTAGGCCGATGAAGACCTAGTTGCTTCTTCTCAGTTTTGTGAATGCCAATGAAGCAGAAAGAGCCTAGATGATTCTACCTCACCTTCCTCCAAACAGCTTGGCAAGATATTTAGTTTAACTGTATGGGAAATCGTCTAGGAAATATTTGACGATCTTCTCCTCTTATAAGAGATATTATGGAACAAATGATGGATTCTCTAAGCAGAATTATTTCTGAAGAACTGATTCATTTTATAAAAATCTTCATCTGCTTCAATCTTCTTCAGAAAACAAATATTCAACATAAAAATTCAAACTGAATTCAGATATTATTACACATGTAATAAACTTGGCTGCAGAGAACATTAAAAAGTGCTCAAATGGAGCCCACATTAGTTGAGCAGTGAACAGTAATCCCCGCTTAAGTGACCCCTTTTAACATACAAGACTTTTGAGACACTTAAGCGGGAATGGAGTCATATAAGCGGGAAACGGGGAGGCACTTATTGGATCACTGTATTCCAAGTTTTTTCATGAGTGTACTACGGTTAAACTTTTTTCTTGGTTGGCTTCTCTTTGAAAGAATCTGATCAAAGTATATCTAATTCAATCCGATTTCTGTGTGGAATCATATTTTCCAAACTGCAATGTGACTCATAAATTATCCAGGCAATTTCAGTATTTATCGCGAGAATTTTCAGATTTTTGAAATAAGAAATGTTCGTTGTGCATGTTTTCTAAAAAAAATTTTGAACTTGGCTAGTTCCAGTAATCACGAGAAATATATAAAGAGTATATCTAATAAAAGGGGAAACAATCCCCAAACCTACTCCATCAAAAGAAAAGTAATACAAAACAATGAGAGTGAAAATGAGTGAGAGCAAGCAGGAGTAAATAGTACCAAAGATCAATTATTCCGAAGTACAAAGAAAAAAAATCGATTAGAAGTTAATAAAGAGTGCAGATTAAATTAGAAATTTTGCTTCAGATATGCGTTACAACATAGAGAAGAATAAAACGAAGCACTTTATATATTACTTAAGAGGTTACGTCACCATGAAATTTCAAAAAATGGATTTTTTTGTTTTCCTTAATTTCAAAGTGTATATTCTAACGAGTATTTTGAGATATCTCCGTAAACAATGACTCAATAATTACGAAAGTTATGATCAGCGTGGTGAGAGCGCGCCAAGAACTGCTGGAAGCCTTCTTTTGCGTTTTTCTCAAAACCACATTTTTCGAGACGGTGCACACGATAACTCAAAAATTATTCAACCGATTGACTTGGATACATCTTCCTAAATAGATTTTTCACAGGGTGACGTGGGATTTTTTCGATTGAATAATTTGAAAATATTTATCCAATTTTTTATACGGTATTTTTAGACTAAAATATAAAGTCAATTTTATAAGTGGGTTAAATTTTAAAAGGAAAAAAACGGTTTCGTCAATCTGTTCAAAATGTATCACTTTTTAAGAAAAATATTGTTTTACATGTTTCAGACAAAAATTGAAATGCCAATCAAGTACACCATCAAAGAGTGCTCCGGAATTGATCCGGATTTAAAATCTCCTCCGGTAGAATGAAATCCAAAACTTAGAGAGAAGCTTCTCAAGCCATGTGACCATAATAAAGTTCTTTGTTCTAAAATAGTACAAAGGAGAGGACAAGATATTACTTGTCACGAAATAGAATCGCGTTATTCTAGAAGCATGAATATAAACCATCTTATCACATACCGATATCGTCAACAAATTGGAAATTGTATGAAATTAGCTACGCTTTGTTATTGTTAGCTATATTTTGCAACGAACCTTCGACCAGCTGTTGAATCAATAAATGTATAAGCTATATGACATTTGTAAGCGATTATGGCTTAGTAGAAGTAAAGCTAATCAATAAGATACAATAAAAAGCTAGTTTCGAATTAAGCTTCAGACAACTCGATTACCTACAAAGTGCCTTGCAATAAATCACACACAAACATACATAGAAATGTCGCATATAAAGTTGAAGAGCATTCATAATAGTAATGGCGACAACGTGCCAATTTCCAGTGCATTTGCCAGCGGAATAACAATACATCATAGACGCCGTAAGAGCAGAGCACCAAGGTAACGGCTCGTAAAAAGACGCACTTTGGTATATATGTGTGGATATAAAAATGGTGTAAGACTTTAGTGCGAATTCCCCAAAGCTCCTTCGCTTGGATTCTTTCTTGCCACACTTGCCAACGCGATGTGACCATAACTATTCGCACTCTCACACATATACATACACACCTGCACGCTGTTGGAATAATATTTATGTGCGTAATGCTGGCGCAGCGGCTTCTCGCCTTGGCTTCAGCGCCTGTAAGTATGCTACTGGCAATGTGCTCAAGGTTAGACGGCAGCTTCATTCACCTGCTGTTGTTTAAATAGGTGAAATTATGTTGTTTTATGTTGGCAAATGTGTTTTATGAGCTGCGCGGCGCGTGTGCTCGCATGCAAATATTATCATTGCTATTGTCATTGGTCGGAGTTATGGCGATGAACAGAGTTGTTTGCTTAGGATAGTTGCACTTTGCTTTTAATATTTCACTTTAATAGTTTTTTTGTTGTTGTTATTGTCATATGTTTGAGTAGCGGCTTAATGTTCTACTAACGCTTTATAATGCTATAAAACGGTTATATTTTGTAATATAAAGTGTAAACATGACGTCAATGTGAGCTGGGCGCCCGGAGACCGCCTGAAACTATGGTGAAGTATACTTTTAGGCGCCAAAGCTGTTTTAAAATTAATTCATGTTTATTTTGCGAAAAGAATAAATCTAATTAGAGAAGACACACACTGTATAGAAGTATTAATAAGCCAATTTACCACATTTGAGGAAAATAATATGTCTTCGAAGTCCATGAGACAACTTCAGCAGAACAGTAAATACTAAAATATGCCTTTCATTTACCTTCACAATAATAAGTATGAAATCTCTTTCCAAACTAAGTGCTTTCAACGAGCTATACTTCCTCTAATACCCCTACAACATCCCTACCCACGACTGCAATTATTTTCCACCAACTGTTGCTAATTCAATTCTCACAATAGCCTTTGCTAGCCTAGCTGTATAATTTATTGTTGCCTCTTGAAGAGCACTTAAGAGTGCAATCATAATTCGCACTCGCTGCCACTAATCACTGCATTACCCGTTTCGACTGGCAGCGCTACGACTATCACATTTATTTAGCAGCACTTGTCGGTGTCTTGCGACCCCTCGCAACAGCATTCTTCACCGGCTGCTTGATGGCTCAAATGCCTTTAATCGGTTCCACTCAGTTTTAGTGCTTTACTAATCTGAATATTTCAACTTTGTTGCACTTGAAAATTTACAATTCCATTGCTAAAGCGAAGGGAAGGTACAACAGAAAGTAAGGGAGAAAGAGCAGCAGAGAGAATGAGACGGCGAAAATGAAAAAGTATTAAAGTAGCTGTAAAGCAGTAGGAGTATCACTAATATTGGGTGAAGTAAGCTGCTTTGGTGGCATTGCGATTGCCAGTGGTTGTCTGCAATTGCAGCTCGCCACCTTTGTTGTTGTTGCACTCAATGCGCGCAGATTTCACGGTGAGGGTATCTAAAGTGGCATAAAATGTGGCAAGTATGATGATATTATACAAAAAGTTGCAACTGGCAAGTGGTTTAGTGTTCGTGTGTGCGCGTGTTCGCTTGCAGGATGCTGCCACTGCCACAGTCACAGCAGCAGCGCTGAGTAGTGCGCACTTGTAAGCATTTTAAGTGCCTCATAATGGTAAGAGGATTTAGTGCAGTAATTAATTGGCCAACCTTTGTCCAAATGCTTTCTATTTACTCATTTCATTGAATTTTACTTCCTTTTCTGTGACTTCCATATTCTTTTATTGGAAGTATTGCTTTGGCTTTAAAATCAAATCTTCTGGTAGTTATATGAAGATACGTATACTTCTAAGAAGAAATGAGATTATTACTCAGAAATGGTATTTTTTCATCGATCAGTATCGTTAAATAGATCTAATTGACCACTGATAGCGGTACGGCGCCATCTATTGGGTTCTATCGAAACCGTAGCGCCATCTGGAGTTTATATTATTTATAACAGCATGATGAGGAAACATATGCAAGGAGTGTTTTAGTCCAGATCTAAGAGTTTCAGAGAAAAATTATTTACATCGTACACTATAGGGACATAAAGGTGTTTTCAGGATAAATATATTAGGTCTGATTTTAAAATGGCGGTGAAACCAACGATAGTAGATGAAGCAATCTCAAATGACCGTCGTAATTTTAAAGACGAACAACAAGTGTCCTAAGGGAATTCACTCTGGTAACTGTACTTGAATTAATTTCCTAAACTCAGTTAGGGAAAAAATGGAATCTTAAGTATTTGACAATATGGCAACACCATATAGGTCTCTACTAGAGAACTAGACAAAATTTGCTTAGACCATATTAGAGCAAGAAAAGCGGAAAAAGTGAACGAATATCAGTTTGAGTAGACAGGCAATTTATGGTTAGTAGCCGGATCGTCAATACTGAGATGATTCGTTTGGTTTATAGGGTACTCTTTCTGATCGTTTTCTGATCTGATATAGTCTGGAAGGGCCAAGATCGAACTCTTAGAATACTCGAAATATTTAAACGCGATCAGACAACCTTTTGTACATTTTCTAAGGAGGCTCATCTTATCTTAAATATATTTTTTTCAACCGGTATTATTTTCTGAGCCAGACTAGTTTCAGTTAGATGAGTCTTTGGATCACATTATGGAAAATATTTGAGTACCTTGTATAATTTATTCGTCGCTATAAATTTATTATATAGCTGTTGAGATGCTCAGATGTTTTGATACCATTCAGTTTCTTTCTCAATACCATTCAGTTTCTTTATACAAATAGTTAAAAAGTTTTTTTGAATGGACTTACCGTTTACAAAATATATTTTATCAGAGTTTTGATTACACCTTAGGAGAAAAGAGAATGCAGTCTTTATTTTACATCGCATGTGGCATCCACTGCGATTTCAAGCACCGATTCAACACCTGAAAAATATCGAGAGGCAAATATTCCGATATGTTTTAGATTGATTCATATGAGTTTCTTAAAAAATCAGAACTACTGACAATTTTCTTCCTAAATTATTCGCAATAACAAAATCAAAAATAATTTAACTAACTTTTGAGCAAAACCAGCCAACAAACCCACAGAATTTGACTAAACCAATGAATTTGAGTACTTCCTTGAATACTTCCTTGCCGACGCTCGAAGTAACAACACGCAAACGTTCGTTAAACTCTTGCAATAACAACGACAACAACAACAACAAACAGCTAATCTCATTAGCTAAATTAGTAGTTAAACAAATCTACCAGACGCCGATTAAGAACTTTTCAAAAGTTTTCCGTGTTATTTATTTAAGCAAACTAATTTAAACAACTGTGTACCAGTGCGAGTGTGTGTGTGTGTGTGCATCTACCGCCACCAATAGCTGTAGCGTGTTTGAGTACTTGTTGCCGCGGAAATGCGAAAATTTAAAAGCACCTTTATGGCTCAGTAGTCACATAATGAAGCAGCTAACTCATTCCGCTTATTTGATTTAAGATGATTTTCAACAACTTACCGCACATTAAGTAAATAATATGGGAAGCGAAACTTTTAGCGATTCGCCGATTTGTGGTACCCCCTTCCGTGGTTCACTAACATTGCCGCATTGGCTGTGAGTTATACCTCGAAACAGCACAGCCACAGCGAGTGCTCTCTACGCACAACTACTAATTCAATACTAATTTGTTGCGCTGAAGTCTGCTTTTAGGCGCAGTCGCTTGACTGCAGACAAGATGGCTTGGATTTGGTTGTTAGTGTGGTAGGAAGATGATGTAAGTTGGCTTGCGAAGGTGGTGTGATTCAGCAAAAAGAAAGGGTAGGCGAGAGTAGGTGAGGGGCAGGGAAAGAGAGGAGTTGAATAGGCTTCTTGCAACAGCGAAGAAAAACAACGCATTCTAGTGTTGATTAAGAGAGAAAGAAGAAGAGGAAATAACAGCAATAATAATGCACTCACATGTAAATAGATAAACCAAAGAGAGAGTGGGTATAAATAACAGTATGTTCCTAAGTAATTAAGAAAGCATGTGTGTGAATGAACTGTTCCGCTTTGAAGCCAAAAATCTGTAGAAATGTCTATATATGCACTACATATCTACCTTTAAGTTGCCAACATTCGCACCAACAACAACAACAGCGCACAGTTTCCTATGTTCTTATACAAAGCCAAAAAGTGAGGAGGAAAAAAACGAAAATCCCGTGAAATATATGAGTTGTTCAAATAAATTGTAGCAAATTAAACTTTGTTGAGAGGCGCAAATTAAAACGTTTTGCTCGCCGAAAAGCAATCTGTAGGCAGCGTGCAACGCTTGGTTGGCTCGACTGGGCTCCGCCAACCATGCCAACGAAACAAAAAGTAACTAATTAGTTTTGCTGCGTGTGCGAAGCCGCCGTCGCTGCCGTCGACGCCTTTGCTGCCGCTATCATCGCCGAGCGGAATGCTTAATTATATCAAAACATGGTAATTATGTCAATTTGTTGATTTTTGTTTGGGAAACCCTTTTCCTGCAACTCGCCGCCTTTTTACCCACACACTCTTCTTAAGTTAACTCGCAAATCTTGAGGTGTTTTTGTATATATGCATGTGTTGAATGGTATGATTGCCGCGTGTTTGCTGTACAAATTTTAAGATTTGTTGTCAACAGTTGTTTTTTGTCATTAGATTGCGGAAGCAGAAATTAAAGAGATTTACATGGAGACATATATTGGTATGCCAATGTTAGTGTTTTCTTTGTAAGAATTCGCATGTGGCGGTTGAATGTGAACTGATTGTCAAAGGATTTAGTCGTAGACTCAAAAGAAATGCAGACAAAAGTAAGCTTAGACAAACATGTAACACATGTAACATGTAAACATAATTGCTTGAGATTCCTTGAAATATAGTTTCTTTTATAAATTCAGCAGTTTTAAATTCATTAAGAAGAAATAAAGTTTGAGATTACAACGTGGATCTTTTTCTAATACATTTCCCTATAGTTCCGAAATAGCTTAGGTTGAGGTTTAAATTGTTGGATTCGGGTCATAAAAAGGTCAAAGTCCCCACTTTACTTGCTATAAAAAAATTAAATTCGAGAGTCTGTAAATATTGTGATCTATGAACACTTATATTATTTAGGACGGAATATTTTCACTAGCCCAGGAAGATAATAGGTTTCTAACCACTTTCGATTTCGAAGGATTTCATGGATAATATAAATGTCCCAGTGAAGGTAAGCTCAAATAACTCCAGTTAAAAGACCTTTATTGAGTTAGTATAGATTTTTTAATAATTCATTTAGAGGTTCCCTTTACAAAAAAAAATCAACTTTATTTGGGAAAGTTTATTATCATTCGAAAGAACATTCCTTGGCATTTATTTTTTAAAGATTATCTCTTTCAAATGTTCGCAGCGGATGCATCTCAGACAGTCCATCTGTTGAGTTGACTCGTTCGAGCATTTCGAAATTGGATTTCGAATCGGCATAGACTTTAGACTTACATATACACACAGGAAAAAATCTAATGAAGTCATATCACACGATCTTGGTGGCCAATCGACCAGCCCAAAACGTGAAATTATCTGCTCACCGAAGTGTTCTCTAAATAAATCGTTTGATTGATGCTATGTTTGGGAAGCTTCAATTTCAGTCATCAATTAGTCGGACGGTTAACTGAATATTATCCAATAATTAATGCTGGGTCTCAAGGTGGGTGATGGTGTTGCGAATAGTATGATATTTAGTAAAGTTGTACAATTTGTAAACGTTGCTCAGGAGTAAGTCTTTCCATGATGAAGAGCGAAACAATAGTGAACAAAAATAGCATGACAGCTTGACAGCTGACAGCTAGGGTATGGTACTAAAGTCCTTGCTTTACTTTCCCTTATCAATATTAAACATTATTTCTCTGATGAGGTTAAACGAGCAGCTCATATCCGTTTTTAAATATTTTTCAATTCAGCTTGGACATTTTCTTCAGTGCCCATCACTATATATTCCGTTCTTCATTGATTAGTGGCTTTAGCTTATGCTAACTTGAACTTATCGACAGTTACTACCACTCTAGTTGAGGTAGTAATTTTGGGGTGGGTAAAAAAATAATTTTCGAAATGGAGCCTCTCCGGTATACACTTTATTCTTATCATATTTCGGTAACTTATCACAGGATTGTTTAACCGCCAGTAATTGAGGGGAGAGAGTTCTATGAACTTTAGGAATAGAATAATTGTATTTTTCAGGCCTCATTGCAAGAAGACTTCATCTTTGGAGCCTTTAATGAAAACAATATAAATACCGATTGATCTGTCTACCTATTTTTATTTAAGACCTATATTTTTTTTGTTCTAAAAAAAATTCCATCAGATGTTATGGTCCAACATGTTAAGGCTTTGAAGCGAATTCTAATCTCAGAAAGGTTACCAACTTTTGTTTCTTAGTATTGACAAATATTTTGAGACACATACAGCAAATACTCATCTCTGTCCACTTCACAAACGAGACGTAATCATTATATAATTAAGTTTGTACTAACCACTCGACTAAGCTTAGGAAAATCTAGTTTTCTTTGAATATAAGCAATTTATAATAAACAGTTTATTTTTCGAAATTGTACTTCTATGATCTCAAACTATGTCTTAACAAGCAAAAGCTTCACATTTAATCCAGTCAATTTCATCATCTAACTGAGTCCTTATTAAAAATCCAATGAGTCTGCTCGTAAGCACAAAACTTTTACTTTCTCCTATAATCCATAATCCACTTACACAAAATGCAAGTTTAACCACAACAAATATCATAACCGATAAACTACACAATACAAAACAGTGAAAGTTCGATTGTAAGCGCACCAAATTACATTAGATGTGCTTGTAGAGAGAGATATACCCGAAAGCTCAACAAGGTAACAAATTCTAACGGTGCAAACATAGAGTGTACAATTTATGCTCATGGCAAATGTTAAAGCAATCGCATTTGCAAATTTTTTAGTTAATTTAAAAACTGATTTGCAATAAAACTTTGCCACACGAAGCGTTGAAGCGGTGGTAGCCGCATCTTTGTACATACAGTTACTTTCGAAGCTTTCATTTGCGCATAAATACGTGTCGTCGAAACTTTGGCACTTAATTTCGTATAAGAGAAAATTAAATGCCAACACAAAAACAACAAATCGCCATGTTGCTGTTGGCTGCCTCAATGACTGAATGCCAACAACAATAACAACAATAGCTCGCACATCAATGTCAATTATTTGCAGTTTCCTTTTCCACATTTTCATTTTCTATGCGAAATGTTTGCATCATCAAATGGCTGACACCAAGAAAAATTGTGTACTTTAAATAAATTGCGAAAATTTTTTTACGACCAAAAGTTCGGCGATATAAAAATTGGTCGGTGCGGTGTGTGGATAGAGAGAGGGAGAAAAGCCGTGCTCGGTGCGCTGCTCACGTGGCTTTTGTTGTAGGTGGAGTGTGGATTTATTTGCCTCTAATACAATTTAATTTTGGTTTATAAGTTGATTTCTTGGCTTATAATGGTTAATTTCATTGCTTATTTGCGGTAGGCATTAACGTGTAGACATTCCTACGGACATACATATATTTATATAACAATATATGTGCCTCTACGTATATAGAATTTTATGTTGAAAGATATTGCTACTGAAATGCTATTCCTCTACAGTTTCAATCATATGTACATACACAATACATTTATTGCAAATATACTCGAGCATGTATGTTTGCCCTTCTAACTGTATAGAATCTGCGAGAAGTCTTTATATCTCTGCTTGGCTGATTGAATCTTTATACATATCCCCTACCTTTCGAAGTTAAAATTATATTTCGAGCTCATTTTGAGCTGGCAAATTTGATTTGCGCTTCTCACGCACTTCTCCGTATCACTTTTTTTGACAGAGGGGTATACACCTTCCTTAAAATTACATTAATTTTCAATACACACTAGGAGTAGAAAAAGATAAACTGCATAACTTTATATATTGTTTCCATCTTTCGTGTCCGGTATTTGGGCCTTGAAATGTTATAGTCCAAGGAAATGTGATGAACCGATTTTCGTTGTAATTGGTCAAGCGGTTTCTGAGATATGTTTTTAGATCCATTTAGATCGTATAGAAATTTAAGTGCAGCCCTTCTGTACCATCTTTACCATGAAATTTAAGTTTTCTGCTGTTAATCTTCGGGAGCTAGACGTGGTTTTACCCCGATTTGCTCTATTTTTAGACTGTAGAAAGAAGTAACTAACAAAAACGACCCTAGAGTGTTTGGTTGATACATCTTTAGTGGTTTACGAGATATCCAAAGTTGATCCAAAGCAAAAACTAAGTAGGGGCGGGACCACGCCAACTTTACAAAAAAAGAAATTGCATCCAAATGTGCCCCTTCCTAGTGCGATCCTTTGTTTTCTTGTAATTTTACTTTTATAACTTTATTTATGGCTTAGTTATGACACTTTATGTGTTTTCGGTTTTCGCCATTTTGTGGGCGTGGCAGTTGATTTCGCCCACCTTTAAAAGCTACCTTCCTATGGTGCCAATAACACGTGAACACGTTATTTCATAACACACCATGAAATAAAAGCTTTCATCATGAATGCATAAAAAATGTGAGCTTTCACCTTTTTTAAATTTCTGAATATCTCGTTAACATAATTTTAATTCTCTTGAATTGATAAGTTGTGTCAATTGTGTCATTTTCTATTGCACTATAGTATATGCAGCATCTATCTAAATGCCAAACACTACGAAATACACGAAGCTTTCATAGAGCTTAAAGCTTTCGATTTATTTTCTTTCTTAAAAAAAGACAACAACTCTCTGTACGAAGAATGTGTTGCTAAACATATTGTGTGTTAAAAAAGCGTATGAAACTTTCAAATGCCAATAGCTTTGATCCCGAGATGCGTTAGAAATTGAGAAGAGCTGCAGATCAGCAAATTTAAGCTAATTGCTTCGCAGCAGAGAGACAGTGAGTGAGTGTGCATACGCCCCGAAAAATTTCACTTCGAAATGCAGAAAAGTTACCAACTAAATCACTTAATAGATTAAGCCTACTTAAAAGATTAAAAGTCATTGGCCACATGGATTCCAGCAAGCACCCAGCTCTCTCGCCACTTATGAGTTCCGGCACTCAAAGGACAAAAACAAGCGCACACACACGCCCGGATACACTCGCAGGCTTTCGGGTATTTAGGCAGCGTAAAAAATCGAAAAGTTTTCAAACGCAAAAAAAAAAAATAAACAAAGAACGCTGAAAAAGGAAGAGCACAGGAACACTTAGGCGAGTAAGAAGCAACACAAAAAAACAGATATATGTACAATAACAACAACACAACAAACAAATTTCACATGGTAAATTGACATGGCAGTTCGACAAAACTTATGCCGCCCGAAGGGAGTGTGTCGAGTGAAGTATCGGGCATGTCTAATGTCATCAGGCAAAGCACGGAAAAAAAGAAAGAAAATTTCGCAACAAAAACAAAAGCAATCGATGGCAAAACAAAATGCGAGATAAAAGCGAATTCAGCCGGTCTTAGGCGCAGCAGCAGCGCCAGCAGCCGCCCCAGCTTAAGTCACTTAAGCGCTGATGGCTTTTGGCTGTTGATTGGTTGATGGCTCGGCATGCAACAACCGAACTCAGTCCAAGCAGTGACACACACACAAGCTAGAATTATTTTGAGGCTTTGCAAAAAAATAGAAGGTGCCAAAGCGGAAAGTTCACGGCAACAAAAACAAAAAGTCATTTCACAAAACACCAACAAAAACAGAAACAAAGCGGCAAGGTGCCTCAAGTACTTGGTCCTGCCACTGCGCTTAAGCGCGTACGTACGTTCGTATGTGCAGCGGTGGTTAGTCAAAGTTTGAAGTTCGCGGCAATATTGAACCGGTAGTGTAAGCAGATATATTGGAAAAGTTTTTTATGTATTTTTAGTGAAACGCGCTCGCGAACTTTGCGCCGCTTGGCGTGTGTGCACTCTAAGTGTTGGCGAAAAACAAATATTAAGGTGCGAAAGGAAAGTAAATAGCTTGACGGAAATGGTGAGTAGCTTAGTCGGGTTTCTGGTATTAGTTGGTTTTTGTATTGAAAGTTTTAGGTTATTTAAGCGTTGATTTTATTGCGGATGTACTGGAGCTCTTAAGGAAGTACCGTTTCTTAAAGTCGTTTTTTTTACTAATATTTTATTTTTTTTAATATTGCCACCCATTTTATTTTTTAATAAAAGCAAGCACCCTAAATAATCAGTTTTGGTATCAAAATAAATGTGATGCCACCTGTTTAATTTCATTTTGCACATAGTAAGTACCAGCAGTGTACTATTAATGATTTTTTTAGATATTTAGTTTTAATATCGAGTTTAAATAAAAAAAAAATTGAAGAGAGATGCCACCTGTTTATTTTTTTAATTTACTCAAGCTAAGTACCTATATTCATTGCAGATATTTAATAAAAAAACAGAGTTGCCACCTGTTTTCTTTTTTAATTTTTCTTCAATAAAAGAAAGCATCCTAAATAATCAGTTTTGGTATAAAAATAAATGTACATGTTTTGAATAAAAAAAGGAGAGTGATGCCACCTATTTAATTTAATTTTTCACATAGTAAGTACCTTTCTTAACAGCAGTGTTTTGCTAATGCATTAATTTTCGACATTCAGTTTTAATATCGAAATAAATGTTTACTTTGAAAATAAAAAAATAGAGATGCCACCTGGTATTTTTTTCAATTTCCTTAAAGAAAGTACCTTTCATAGAATATTCGCTTATCTTAAAAAAAATAATAAACAATTATTAATTTTACAATAAAAAATAGAGATGCCACCTGGTAATTTTTTCAATTTCATTAAAGAAAGTATCTTTCTGTTTTTTAACATGAAAATCTGAATATCGAAATTTGTATTACAAATAAAAAAATTTTAAATATAATAAATTAAAAAAAAAAAACATTGAGAGATGCCACCTGGTATTTTTTGTTTTCAATTTACTCAAACTAAGCATCTTTTAAAAGTTATGTGTTACTCAATTTGAAGTCAAATGTTTTGCTTTGAAATCAAAAATATTGCTACTTTAAATTTTAATACTTGAAATAAAACAAAGAAATAAAAGGATGCCACCTGTTTATTATTTTTTAAATATTTAATTGCAAGATATTAACTTGCTTATAAGAAAATAATTCTATCTAAATTCTAGTGAATTAAAGCACATTTAAAAATATATTTAGAGTCAAATCAAATGGCATTGCCTACTTCAAGGCGCTGCATCCACATAACAAACATTTTTTTTTAAACCAAAGCGAACAGCTGACATTCCCACAAACATTGTTGTTCATAAATATTTTATTTGTCACCTTTCATTTGCAAAATACTTTTTTTCGGTTAGTAGACCCAATTGACGCTGATGTTGGTTTGGCGACACCTACGGCGGCGCATTGCAATATTTATGGCATGCGGCCCCCACTTTAAGGCGAAGGCGTTGTGTGAAAAACTATCAAAAGCAATTCATAAACAGGATATGGAAGTGTGACGTTAAATATTTCAGCAGCCGGAGCGGCATGACGCTGCACTTGTGCTGAAGTTGGCGGCGGTGAAGCAGCACCTGAAGGCGTTGCTGACGTGTATACTCACTCACAAGGGTACATAAATATTTGTTTGTGTGTTGGTGATGTGGCGCTTCGTTGGCGATTCCGTTTTCACTTTTCTCGTGGCAATTTTTTATTTATACGCGGAATGCATTCCCAGCTGTACATATGTACAGTTATTTTCGTTTGGGCAACACTTTCAGCATTGTCGCATTTCATTTCCGTTAACTGAAGCGAGCACTGCCACTAAGTGTACTCATGCTCATGTGAGTGTGTCTATGTGTGTGTGTGGCCCTGAAAGAGTGCTGCATTTTTCATGTGAGCTCGCTCGCCTGCTTTTTCAGGTGTCGCTGATTTTATTTGGCGACCTAGAATTTTTCGTTTACGTGGCGTTGTTCGCTGAAGATGTTGCAAGTGCTTCGCGCGTATGTAGATAGCTATGTGCCGTTATTTATTCTATCTAGCGCTAGCTGTCTATTTTATTTGAGCATCGCTCGTGCTAAATGTCGTCATGCGCTTGGCTTGCTGCAACTGTTGGTATTTCAGCGAGAGGGCTTGTATGCAAATACAATATACAAGTACTCGTACATACAGTGTGCGCTAAAAGCTTGCGACACTTTCAGCGAAAGTGCACGAAATATTAGATTTACTTTATGGGAGACTTTAATAATTTTCCATTGCTGCAATTTCATTTGCTTTGCTTTCAGATTTTTATTTAATTTTATTCATATTTGTATTATATATAGCACTAGTATGAAATTGTATATTATTTTGTAAATTAGGTCATAATTTGTTTGGTTATTACTATATTAAAAAAAATAGTTTAAAGAATTTTTTGAATTAACACTTACATTTTTTATAAAATTTTCATTGGTTAACAAATCCAAAAACAATTTATTTGCAATGACTTCCACTTTGCCTTCCAGCATGACTTGAAGCGATTTGACCACTCATCGATCGCGAGACGGCGAAACGCATTTAGTGCAAGGACAAGGGCTTTCTTCAACGATTCAATATTTGGGTGTCGAGTATAACAAGGTGTACTCTGTTCAATGTTTCAACTTCTTACTCGCAAAAATAGGGCTACCATTACAGACTCGGGATTGTGGGTATTTTGAAACCTCGATATGATAGCATTAGTATTCAGTCTAACTAGGTATTATTTGAATAGAATTTCTTTCCTATAACCATTTTTTATCAAAACTATTTTGTCAATATGAAATATATGAACCAGTAATACCTTCTACTTACAAATCGGTACAGAAAGTAACTTATGTGACCACGCCTTACCTACTTGACGGAGCCCTCCTTCTTCTTCTGCTATTTTTAGCTGGCAACTTATAGGGCTGATGAATATGTTTCATTATGATCAATGTATTTTGGCGAGGGTATAATAAACTCGCTGAACAGCATTTTATGAGTTAAGTGGGTTTCAGAGGCTAAAAATTTACAATCATATATATCCTTTAAAGGGCACACCTAGTGTGAAATTTCAAAAAAATCGATTTTTTCATATTTCGGTAGATTGCACCTTCAAAAATATATTAAAATTTCAAATCTCAAATAGCTTTTGAGTTATAGCAATTTAAAGAGCAGCCGCTCGGTAACAGTGAAAACGATCATTTTATCTTTAAACGCGTTTTTCTCGAAACAGCATTTTCCGAATTTGCTGCAGTGATTACTCAAAAACAAATGATCCGATCACTATCGAATTTTTTTTTACATGTTCTATATATAGTTCTCCGTACAATGACCTATCGATTTTTGATCTGATCAAAAAATTGAATTTTGGCAGGCCAAAAACGACCAAATTTTGGGTAAAATTCGACTATTTTTTTTAAACGCCGCCATATTGTCAATTTTTGATTTTTTTTATCGTAGGCAGCAGTGAAGGACCTTTTTTTTCGCGCCGTTGGAGATCGACTATAACTTAAAAAATATTTAATTTTTTTCTTCAAAAATTTCACTGTATATTCTTGAAACATGTATAAATTAGTGCTCTTAAAATTATTCGATTAACCTGAAAACCGATTCTTCGAATATCCGGTTTGTAACCGTTTGTACGAATATTAACCGGTTAGCACTATTCGGTTAGTCGCAATGTTCCGACTACTCGAATAGACGTTCTACTGCGGTTATTCGAATAGTTATACTGTCACTATTCGAATAAATGAAAATTGTTTGCAGTCTAAAAGCCTTTGATTGATAAAGTATATTTTTTAATAAAAATTCCCAAAAATCACCCTTTTTTAGGCCATTACACTAGGTGTGCCCCTTAAACAATTCAGCATATCAAAGATACATATTTTAACAGTATTTTGTGATATATTTATTTTAAAATTCCGAAAACTCAGATGTTGGGTCCTCATCTCCCATGACGTGTCCAAAAAAAAAGGTCTTGCGGTGGACATCATAACTCATGATTGGTTCATCTAAAAACAATAAACCAAAAATATTTCGATAGTAAATGGATAAATCTAGTTAATGAACGAAGGAAAAAAGAAAATATTGAAATTTGAATTTTTGACAGAATTTTAATAAAAAACTCATATTTTTGGTCAAATTATCGCCATATATTCGATCGAAAAAATAGTTGTAATAAAGCTACAAAAAAACCTTCATTCAGTATCTAAATATTATTATTTCAAAGATTTGTGTAGAATTTAAAAAAAAACACTTCTTAACTTTTCGAGAAATCGTGTTCACCGACTTGTGGAAATGAGAATAACGCGTTTAAAGTTTTACATTCATATTGGATGGGCGGAACATCGAAAGTGTATTTCTCTTAGAATAAAGATCGAACAGCTCGCAAATCTACCAATTTTATATCTTAAGCTGTTTGTGAATTTGAGTTTATATTTCCTCTCGCTTTGAAATAGTGTACATGCTTCTGCGGCGTGCGGGGAACACATTACTTCTTAACTCCTTCTTCGACCAAAGTAGCACTTTTATTCAATTCGGTATTAACTTCCGACATTTTACTTCAATAGCTCTGCTGGAATTTTGTCACATAAACAGAAGACAATACTATCACTTACGATCGGTGCTCCGCAAATCAACTGTTTGGATAAGTATTTTATTTTATAATAAATATATTTTTAATATAAATATGCTCGAGAGGCAGAAGCTTCCCTAATCTAACATTTGATGTTGGCCTCTACTTCTTTGAATTGATAATTGAACCTCGATAATGTGTCATTTTGATAGCTCTCATCCATAACATTCGAAACTGCGTCTTCCTTATCCAACCAATTATACATATGTATATCTTCGACATCACTTAAACCGGAGCCTTGAATGTATACCAATTTTGTACAACTTTAGCAAGCGTACCCCTGCTAATACAAACTTAAGCCCACAAATTATAAAATATTCATAAATATATATGTATAGATATTAAATATGTGTATATGAATGCCATTTTAAGCCTACTCAAATTTTTTAATGTGTGTCTATTTATACATTAGCGCACATTCACTTCAGAAATTCTTATTGGATTTTTTTCATCATATTAGCATACCAAACCATTTACATACCGACATACGAGTATATGCTAGTAAACACATATTTATACATAAAATATAGCAAAATTCATGCGAAATGTTACATTAAAAATTTGGTGTATTTATACAGGCATTTTCATTTCATTTCATAAGTTTGTATGTGTATGAGGGTTAATATACCCTAGTGTGTATGTTTGCAAATATTTATGCACGTACACACATCTGTGTGTAGGCTCTCTTCGAGGATAAACAAGAATATTTACATAAATTTAAAGCTCGCTAAGTGAGGCACTCAAGCGTTGTTTGGCAAAGAGCTCAACGCTGCTGCGGTTTCGCAGCACTCAAGGAGTGAAAAAATGTTGTTGAAAAAAATTGATGCAAAAATGTATAAAAAGCATGCAACTACTACAAAATTCACAAGTGCAAACATTTCGCGAAGCATCTTGTGTTACACAAACTGAAATTAAAATTTCGAAAGATGTGGAAAATTCTTGTAAACACATGCTTAAGCGGAGGTTGTTGGATTTTCGTGAGGGCTTTAATACTTGTTTGCAAATGCATGTAATTTAAGATTTTTGAGGTAATCAATAAGTACGAGGTTCTCATATATTGCATATTTTTTAGTGAAAATCATGAAAGTGATGTAGTTCATTTTAAATGCACACCCCAATATTCAATACTCCCTTGAACTTGTTAAATTTTTTGCTTAAGAGTTTTATGTCTCTTTGACATTAATCAGTTTTAGTTTAAAGTTACTCTTTCGACGTAGTGGAAGTAGCTTACCAGCTTGCTTCAAAGTACAGCCTCTTTCAAAGAGATGAGCATTCACTCCGAAAGTAAATCATCAATAGTTCATTGAGTTCGCTGATTTTCCGACACTGAATTCACTGACTATAGTAGTCAAGGAATCCTTGATTAATTGTCAGTAGAAATAAACTACTTCTTGGCAAATCAAAATCGCTGGAAACAACGAAGGCGACGTGCTTCCAAGATTATCCCAATATTATGGACTGATACCGAGACGGGGCTCCGTTGACCTGTTTTTCCCTAGACAACTGGATCTCGCGTGAGCTCGGTGTCTATTGGTCAACCATGATCATGACCGAATCGGAACTCCGTTAACTTTTTTTTGTCTAGACAACTTGATCTCGCCTGAGCTGGAGTGAATTGGTGATACGGCCATGATATACGAGGCAACGAGATCCTTCAAAGCCGATGTGCTTCCATGATCGTCCCAATATTATGGACTGATACTGAGTCAGAGCTCCATTGACCTCTTGTGGTCTAGACAACTGGATCTCGCGTGAGCTCGGTGTGGATTGGTTAACCATGACCAGGACTTTCGCGACGACGAGATCCTCCAAAGCCAATGCCCCAATATTATGAACTGTGACCAAGTCGGAGCTCCGTTGACATTTTTTTGGTCTAGACAACTTGATCTCGCGTAAGCTGAGGTGGATTGGTCATATGGCCATGACATTCGCGACGACGAGATCCTTCTCACATAAGTCAACTGAATCACATGCACTTTATAAGATTCAATATACCATATATAGATATTAGATTATATATGGTGAATTTAAAAAGTTTGTCGGACTACATTTTTGAAAGCAGTCCTAGGAAGTCGAAGTGGATATTTTTCAACACTTCAACATCGATCATGAGAGTATTAAGAGTAGGGATGCACACGATGTATCGATGTTTTTGAAACATCGATGTTTTCGTCAAAAAGCATCGATGTCTCGAATCTAAAAACAATTTCCACGATGTTTTATGTCGATGTTTTATATAAAAATTTGACTTCACACCTTTACACTTTTTCGGGTATTAACTCGAAACCCTCTATTTGGATACGCCTTATTACATTGGGATTCGATTTTTGTAAAATACGGAGATTATGATTTTTTTATACAATTTAATTCTGGCGTAGGCTACTGCGTTAGATCAGACATTCAAATTACAGCGTTTTAAAGATGCCATTGCTAAAAGAAATATTTTTTTGTTTCATAAAAAATTCAAAGAATCGCGCTGATATAACGGAATCTTCGGATGAGTCTGAAACAGAATACTCGTTTGATATTTGGAACCAGAATAAACATTTGGTCCACCAAAAGGTGAAATGTAAGCTGTCAAATTTATCTACAATTACAGGGACGGAAGGTTGAAGAGAAAGTGTGTCTCGGCTGTTACCCCTACCAATCAGAAGCCAATAGAGTTTGGGTTGACATGAATACTGTGTTTCCGGAGTTGTATAAATAGGCTTATTAATATTTACACATTGTGCCCACTTCAGTGCCGAGTAAACGACTGTTTTCTAAACCTAGGGCAACTATCAAGCAAAAGTAAAAACGAAAAGAAATGACAGTGAAAAGACTTTCCATGTCGTTGTTTTGAAATTTTGTTATTTATTGAGAAAAAACTTTAACAGACATATAATGCTAAGTGAAATAAAATGCATCAACTTAAGACGTACTACATTTCATTTATTTATGCTATAGCTTCTGTATCCCATAGCTTTTCACACTAAATTTTAAATTAGTTCAAAAATACATCGATGTTTCGATGTATCGATGTTTTAATGGTCGATGTTTTTGATTTCGATGGGTTTTGAAGAAACATCGATACATTGAACCATCGATGTTTCATTTCACGATGTTTGCATCCCTAATTAAGAGACATACTTTGTAGTTGTGATATCACAAAGGATTCATCTCCTTAGCCACTAACAAATGAAGTGCGCGTACCAAATTAGGAAACTGAGCTTTCAGTTGTATGATAAAATTAAGTTTAAACTTATATAAAAGACAACTTTCATTTTGATAAAACATAACTCCAAAAGGACAATCCATGACGACCATAACAAGAAGCAACTCACCCCACCATACTTAGTTAAATAGTAGTCATTTCTGCTTCCTTTTATAAAATAAGAAAAAAATAACTTTCCTCATATCTATTGATACTTATTTCATGCGCCAAAGGATACACTAAAACACAACCAACTTGACGGCATGACGATAAGGCAAAGGCAAAAAGGCACAAGCGCGTAAAAAAACAAATCAGAAATTTTTAATTGGAGTAAGATATGCTGATAACAAGTGCATACTCAATAAAGCGAAATATGTACACGGGAGCGCGGAAAAAAGGAAGAGAAACTTCAGCAGCGATTCCGGGAATGCCGCTACACAAGCGACGAGCGCTTGACTTTTGCTGCGGGCAAATTTACGCCTTGCTCGAAATTCATTTATTTTTCTCGATTTTAACGCATATATAAAAAGGGGTAAGTTGTTTTCTTTTTTTTTGTAATTTCAATGTAGTTGCTAGTGTTGCCGTACGTTTCTGCTGGCGCAGCAAAAAGGCCAAAGTGAACTTTTCTAATTAGCGACGCGCGTTCGCAACGAAAATTCCAATCGACTTTTACTATAATAAGCCAATTAAATAATGCCGCAGCTTCGGCGAAAGCTTCGAACGGCTATGC
Organism: Zeugodacus tau; assembly: GCA_031772095.1. NCBI lineage: Eukaryota > Metazoa > Arthropoda > Insecta > Diptera > Tephritidae > Zeugodacus > Zeugodacus tau. The sequence goes on from CM062649.1 coordinate 77,884,104, forward strand.
GGGCACCAGTAAAGTCAGTGAGTTTGTGTGCTGAGTTTCTTTTTTCATTTCAGTTCACTCTGCAGTCGATATTCATTTCGAGCGCTGATTGAGCGCGCTGGTGCGACCTTTTTGCCAATGGAATGCCAAATTGTAGAAAAAGAAATTTAAACTGGTTATGCATTATTTCCACTTGTAACATTTCAGTGACTCGGCGCTCACTCTTTGACCCTCTCTATCTCTCTCTCTGGTGAAGCTCTACAGGCAACCGCTAATTTCTTTAGGAATTCACGCCATTGGCATTCTAAGACTTTCATTCATTTCGCACTTGCTTTTCTCCGTGCTTGTTCTTGTAATTTTTGTTGTTGTTGTTGCCAACAATTTTAAGCCACATCTGCATATTATATACGTATATATGTGCTCCGGTAGTTAGCGGATTTGTTGCCATACGCCTGTAACCCGGCCAACGGTGCGTATAAGTAACCTACCGCGGAAAGATGATAAGAAATGAAGTAATTAGGTTTACTTCCCGCTCCACTTCCGTCTAATATTTGTGTGGCAATGTGAGACGTAAATGCGCATATTTTAGCGCAAATTGAAGCAGCCATTTTTTAAGTGGCTTTTGGTGGCATATTTCATACCTAACTACATACATACATATATCTTGGATGTGTGGGTATGAGGCGGTTAAGTTGCTGGCAGTTTGTGTCAGCTTCGCTTTATAATTCAAAGTATGATTCAAATTAAATTTTCGGAATTCCGTTTTACACTTTTTAGATATTTAGATTGGCCTTTTTGTGTTTTTTACGTTTTGTTTTATCCTATCACCTCAATTCTTTATTTCCTTTGCAAGGGCAAAGCTGGAACTGGCGCACATTTTTTGGTGCTCTTGCTGGCAGCGCAGCCACGCATACAATTAAATTATGTTGCCCGCTTTGATGTTGCCTGCCTTTTTCGGCACTTTTACTATTTCCTTTTTTTATTTTTTTATTATTTTCCTATTTTTTTCTATCTGTCACAAATATATAACCAAAAGCAGCGTGGTAAGTTAGAGCAGCGCCAGCGATTTGCATACTCTCCACATTTATGTTTGCAAGCAGATTTGGCATATTCCTTTCATTACTGCGCACTTCTTGGCTAAGGTACAGCTGCTTCAGCATTGAATGGCTCTCAGTTCTTCAACTTATGCTGAAGTTTGCCATAATAAGCGTTGCATATTTGCAGGCGCAAACGCATGCTTAACTCCGTTGATGCAATTTCAATTGATTCATTCTATTCAATGATTGGCATTTCGAGTTATTGAATTTTATTTCGCTTTGCATACAAGTGCGGCTATCCATACATGGAGTGTGAGCTGATTAAAAATGTCAATGCTCCGCATTTATGCCACTTTATACCACTTGGTGCATCGTTTTAATGCACTCGTGTTTACGCATAGAAATAATTTATTGACGGAAAAGGGTATATTACGTACTTGAATGACAATAATATTGATATAAGAGAGTGGTTTAATAGGGCAACTTACATAATAGTATGGAATTTTCAATAATCAACAAAGAAGACAAAGTTTGTGCAATAATGGTTTCGAAGCATAATGTGTATATCATTAATATTATCTATTTTTTTTAATATCTAATTTTTGTATTAATTAATGCAAGGAAAATCAATCATTATATTAATGGGTTACGCCAGCCTGAACGCTTTAAAATTGGCTGGTTTTTAGGAAATATTTTGAAAGAACTATTTGAGGTGGGACTTCTTTACACTTATTGCTAATTTAATACATATCTTAAGCTTTATTATGATTAAAGAACAATGTTTTTAATTTAAAATGGCAGAGATATAAGCACTGGCGTGGATCAATCCTTTCGGATCACTCCTTGATGGTGAATATGATAGGCAATTTAATTTTTGTCTTAAACAAGTACTATTTTTCTTAAAAGTGATAAATTTTGAACAGAGTGACAAATTTTTACGCAAATGGAAGCTATTCAAAAATTGACCTTATATTTTCGACTAAAAATATCGTCAAAAAATTTGATATAATTTTTTCAAATTATTAAAAAAAAATTCCACATCACCTTGGGAAAATCTATTTAGCAAGATATATTTTAATTTTCAAGTCAATCGGTTGAATAGTTTTTGAGTTATCGTGTACACCATCTCGATTGTGGAATGGATTTGAGTAAAACGCAAAAGAAGAAGGAGCGCTGACGTCTAATGATCATAACTTTCGTAATTATTAAGACATCTTACAATACTCGATATAATATAGACTTTGAAATTAAGCAAAAAAATAGATTTTTTGAAAATTTCAGGGTGGCGTAATCCCTTTATACAAAAAAATTAACTCTGTAGAACAAGTTGATCGAAATAGACATTATGGGTAAAGCTGCCCGCATAATATGATCAATTCAACTCATGAAAAAAAAATCAAAAGCGATATCAATTTAGCAATTTTCCCCGACTTCTTCTTCATTAAACATTTCTTATAGGAGGGCCTTTACACAAATTTTTTAAATTTTTACACGGCAAGATCATTTTCAAATTCATTTCAAGAGTTTTGGCATTTCCTACTCATGAAAGGGTGAGGATAAAACTTTAGTTATACTCAGAGACTGATTAGAATTGTTTTTATATATTTATAAAGAATTTCTTGAGATGAATAAAAAACCTCATTTATCGAGAAATATTCTTGAGTCTGTCAAAAATCCGTTGAAGAGACTTTTCCTCAATCCAGACTAGTTCACCTAGAAGACTGATGGTATGAGCTACACGATGTTTCTATCTTAGTCTTACAAAAGCTGGACAGTTTATAAGAAGGTATCGACATTACTTCGTCTCAGTTTTTCCCAAATAAATGGACCTTCCATGTCAATGAAGCAAACTGGCAAGACCGGCTGGTGCTTATAGAAACTTTAAGCCAGTGGCTATTGTTGGTGGAAATGTGCCCTTTGGATGCATGCAATCGTCTCTGTGTAGTGAACGCCAAATCCTTAGTTAAATAACTAACTGTTAGTTAACTTTGATGCCTGCTAAAACCCTAATCTTCGATCGCCATGAAACACCTCGGATTTTAAAAAAAATAGGACGTCGACGAAAAAAAAATAGGACATATGTACATATATCAAGAATAGTTGGATAATAAAATGAATGAATGAATCATCGATGTCTTTAAAACTGCTTTTTGAGAAAAGATTATTAAAATTTTGAGTTTTTCAACTTTTTGAAATACATTAGCAAAACTACTATTATTATTTCTCTAGTAGCCTTTTCACACAAGAGCTAATTGGTCAATTAAACGGCCTTTGCTCGATTAAAACGCTGATTTAAATCGATTAACCATACAAAATAAAAATCTCATTATTATATATTGATTTTTAATTGAATTTTAATCGACGCAAGTCAGTGACAAACTCCGTATTTTTATTGTAATTATATATTCGTGCTTTGTCTGCGAGTTGTCACGCTACACGACAGTAGATGTCGCTGCTAAAAATAGCAATCAGCTGATAAAACTTACCAACTTCTTATGAAAAGCAAAAACAAAAATGTGTAACAGCTGATCGATTATAGAGTGGCCAGCAGTGTGAAAGGCAAAAACTGGTTTCTCAATCAAAATTTTAATTGATCAATTAATTTGGCTTTGTGAAAAGGCTTAATATAGGTTGTACCAAAATGCTTTGAGGAAGTCAAAGCCAAACTTCTCATAATACTTTAGGATGTAAGGTTTAGGCATCGAGAAATATGTACACAGCTTTTAGTTTAATATATTTGGCAAACACAAAGTGAATGGAGATGAGAATTTAAATTCACAGTCGTTTTGTGATTTTTACAATAATTTTTCAATGCTTTTCTAATATATAATATACACACACATATACATAAAAGTCTCTTAACCCTAATGACCGCCTTGTTCATAACCAAAACATTTAGAAGTGAGAGTTGTGAGTAATGCCTTCGCTTCGAGCGCCATGAAGTCTGTCACTGTGCACTTTAGATGTGGCGTCCACAACGTTTTCACCCGAACGCTTTGCACTTTTGCGCAGCTGAAATGTTGAATGCGGTTTAATTACCGTCAAAGTTGTGTTTCGTCCGTCGCGCTGCTGGCATCACTCTCGCGCATCAGTGTTGTTGTTGTTTGCGTTGTAATCAGCGACAGTCATCGCTGCGGTTGCGCCTGCAGTTAGGCTAAACAAACACATGCACACTTGCTTTTAAGCCGCACCCTGTCAAACACAACAAAACAAATATGTTCTTTTTTGCATGTGTTGTTGTTTTTCTTTTTTTATGTTTCATCTGCGGGCGTGGTGTGTTTGACCAGAAAATATTGCAAAGTATTTTATGCTGACACGCAACATTTTTCCACCGTTACTTGCCTGTGTATGCTGACCTTTTTTTGTTATGCTGCAAATCGCAATCACATGTGTATGCATGTGTGTGTGTGTTTGTTGCCATAACTCGTTATGTGCTTTGGCCAACACAAATAGGCGTAACATTTTTTCGCATTCAATTATGTGGCATTTAATTTTTTAACTTCATGAGCTGTGCGCCGTCGTTTTGTTCACTTTACACTGCATTAACGAAATTAAAAGCTTGAATGGCGCTTTTTTTCTGCTTAGTTGTTGTGTTTGCATGCCGAATTAGGTGCGCGCAATTAGTGAAATATAAAAGTAAAAGAGAATTTCACAACGCACATGCCACAGTGGGCTTGAAACCGTTATACAGTTATCAGCGAAGCGAGGTTTTTGTGTTGTCTGCATGATGGACGACATTTTGCCATGCATCATTAGCGGCGGTGCTGTCTTTGGTCGTGTGGCATGTACTTATAACGGTATAATTTGTACACGCAATTCATATTTTTAATTTCATGTGGTAATCAGATAGCGTTGAAATTATGTTTTAATTATTTTAATGCTCATCTAATTTGCTTGTGGTTGTGTATGTCATTTAGGCTGGACAATGGCAGTCAATGTGCGGAAGGTCACCAAAATAAGTGATTACTCAACAACAGGTGACACGCAGCATTAGGCAACAAGCGACAAATGAGTCAGAGTCAGTACTCATTACCCTAGTTATGTTTCGTTCCTTATAAAACTTTCCAACTCATTGCAAGATTTTGGAAAAAAACATACGAATTTTTTTCTAAAATTTTTCTAAAAAACATTTAAAAATTACAGCAACAATCAAAAAGCAATTATTGCTAAATCATTTTTAGTTTTTTCACTAATTTGTGGTAAATTCATTCCTTTATGACCTGCCATTAAAACACACTGCCAGCACCTTAACCACGTCCATTGTGAACATAATGCAGTTGCGGCGCTACAGTCACGTGCAAAATGAAGCAATGCAATCAATGTTTATTTATAAACATCCATCATCAGCGAAAATTTTGATTTCAATTCATAGTTGAGTGTTTTTATGCGGCGCAACAAATTTATTTATTGTGATTTTAATGAATGCCTGTGAGTATGAGTGTGTGTACCCTACAGTGTGTCAACAAAATTTACTTTCATTTTGCATTTGCCACTTCTTCTTGTTGTGTTTGTGCTTTTTCTCAACTCTTCAACATTTGCATAATTTTTTGTTTTTGTTTTTGTAAATGTGTTTTTGTTGTCTGTTTTTTCGCAATTTATTTAAATGCATTGCAATCGAAGCTGCCATTAAATTCAGTGATTCAATGATTCGCTGATTTACTGGTAGTTTTCCACTCGTACATACCCACAAGCACGTTTACATGGCATTACCGATTTACATATGTTTGTTTGTGGAGATGTGTGTGTTACCTGTTTATAAAGGGTGAAATTTTAAGAGTAACCAATTTATTTATAAAATCTATTTTATATTAATATCTATTTTGGAAGTGCCACTTCATAAAGACGGTATTAAAATCTGGCGACTGTAACGAAAATGTGTTACGTAACGAAATTCCGTCACATTCGCGATATTAAGAGTAGCTGATAATACAGAAGACTATCTAGATTTAAAAAAGTTGAGATAATTTCATGCAGTATTCAAGTGTTTACCAGAAAATAATAGTTAAAGTGTTGCCACGTGTTTGAAAATTGTCAGAAACACTAACCAGAAAAAAGACTACAATAAATTGCATTATTTAAATGAATAAGGTATTTTGAATTTAATTTAAAATGTCGTAGATATTTAAGGGAAGGGTTGCCACCTAAAAAAAATTATTAAATGTTATATTAGAGTATAACGCAACCCTTAAATATTACTATTTAACGGAAGAGGTTTACAGCACCCTAAATATGGAAATATTGTTATGGAGTTGCCACTTATTTTTTTATACATATTAAATTTAATGAAATGAATAAAAAAATATTTTCAAAGTAGATATTACTCTGAAGGGGTTAAAAATACTTACAGATTTTAATACTTTAAAATGGAGTAGGTGGCAACTCCATTTTTTAACAAATATTATTATATTTTTAACAAAATTAGTTAAATATGTTAATATGGGCATTAAACTTAACGGTTTTAAGATATATTTCTCTCAGCGATATTAGAAGAAAGGGTTACCAACAAAAGCAATAAAATGTATATATTATTACAGCTTTAGCAAAATCAAACACATCAAAAGTATTTTAGAAATCGAACCAATCTCATGAATCACCCTGTACAATACCGCTACCGCCATATACTACCGCTACTGATTGCATATTTTGTATGCCACACGTGCCACATGCTCGCTTGGAAAATGTCATTTTAGCTCAATCGCAGCTAATCTTTTATTCAAGCATTCACTGAAGCTAAAAAACGCTGAAAATATGTACGTACGTCTCTTCACATATATTTTATATCGAAGATTCACTGTGAGAAGGTAAAGAATGCTCGGTTGCACTGCGTCTGATAGTGTTGGTTTGTGGCGTGATTTTCTTTGACTTCTTAGCGACGTAAGTTTAATGGCATGCCAAAAAGATATTCACACACATATATACAGGTATATAAGTGTGTTTCGGGGATTTAATGTTCAACAGATTTAAAAATCTATGCAAGAGCAGGGCATGTAAGCCAAGATAGCGAAATGCAGCAACCGCTTTGCCACTTTTCGTTGCACGAATATTCGATAATGACATGTGTATTAAGACATAAGGGAGCACTGTGTATATATGTGTTTAAAGATACCTGTAGGATTATATGTACATATGCATATATTGAAGTAATACCGTGCATATACATTAGGGTGGAGCAAAGTGTTTAAAACCTGTCTTAATTTTTGCTTCTTACGGAGAGTATTCTACAAGTAAAATGCGGGTCTTTGTGAACAAATGAAAATATACTAATTTTATTAAGTTTATTAAGCTTTTTGGCTTAAATGAAGCAGTCTGTGAACAATTTACAAACCTTTAACGAATATATATGTTTTTTTGTAAATTTAAAGCTTTTTTTGTATAAAAACGGTTACAAAAATGTTATTCAAAATATTGGCCGCCGCTAGCTACAACTTTTGACCATTCTTTCTGGCAGCATGCGTATTCCGTGCAAATGACGATAATTCGTCTCAAAATTTTGGGATGCAAACAGATCCTACAAATATTTTATTGGGTTAATGTTGACACAAACGTCCAAGATCGATATAAAACGATTTAATCGACCAGTGCTTGACCCTAGAGACATCTATTGGAAAACGGCGGAAGCAAAGTTGTAGACCAATATTTTAAAGGAACATTTGGGTACACACCTTCAACGACTTACTTTGTCATACAAATATTTTCACATTTTTTTAATGGTTACCCCTAATAATCAGTAAAATCTTTTCAATCAGGCAACACTTAAGCAAAGTAACTAATCTGCGGTTATTTCCATATAAAAACCGAAGATTCGCTAAGCAGTAGGAGGCTCTTTCAGCACCTCAATTTCTTTTAAAACATTTCGCGTTAAATCTAATTTGAATTCTACTATGGAGAATATATTTTTTATTGAATACCACGGTTGTGGGATTGACTGCGATGATGCTGTTAAGGATTAGCGCGCTGTTAAGTTATTTTATTAAGATAACACAATTTGACCGACATACTAAAACTATCCGACATCCACTAAATAACGAAAATCAATATGTATAGTATATGGGAGCTGGGATAGTTCCTGAACCGATTTCACTAATCTTCACCACCAAGGTACAATGTATCCACGACTATACGCTCACTTAATTTTGCTAAGATGTCTCACATATTAACCGATATATGCGGTACAAAGCCTACCGGAAGTTTGATAATCCGAATATAAGGTATAGGAAGCTAGGGGAAGTTATGACCCGATTTTAACCATTTCTGGTACAGAGACACACTTAAAGAAGTAAATAATTTCCTCTGAATTACATTAAAATAACTGAGAGATTTACCGATACATTCATTGAAAATGTATTCTTAGGCATTGAGTTTTTCATGTTCGATATCCTGGACCTTGAAAAGTTATAGACCGATCTCGGTAATTTTGCACTAGTGATTCCTCTGCTCAAATGCAATATTTGTGAAAAGTTTTATTCTGCTCTCTTCATTGGTTCCTAATGTGCATATATATTATAAAGATAAGCAATCAGCTAGCATTCAAAATTGAGTTAAATGGGAAGTAGGCGTGGTTGTGAACCGATTTCTATATTCAGTCCGAAAATATAATATACCGAATTTCATTGAAATCCGTCGAGTAGTTTCTGAGATATAGTTTTAGACCCATAAGTGGGCGATGCCACTCCCATTTTCCGTATATCTGACTCGTTTAGTTTTAGAGTTTCCAACAACCGTTATGTGAACAAAACTATTATACTCTCTTAGCAACTTTGTTGCGAGAATATAACAAAAAGGAGAGAGTTTAAGAAACGAGTTTAAAGTGAGCCTTGAGCATTCTGAGCCTTTATAGAATTTCTTTATTACTGAGAGGAATATGATAATGATTTAGTCAGTTACTAAATTTCTGCTTTGATAAATAATTATAGATATGCATGTATTGATATATCCAGTCTGAGAATATTCCACAATTATCGAAACGAGCTCGCATATTTAATGAGACGCACATGTAATGATTTCCTTTGTCATAGCAAATGTCATCAAATAATAATTTTATTATTTCAAAATCTCTACACATACGTACCTACGAACACACCCACACACAGGTAAAACAAGAACATATGTTATTTGAAGTAATTTGTATTTGACCCGAGGCACAAAACCCGCAAAAGTAAATATAAAATCAAATTTGTCCGCATAACAATTCAATTAAGCATTCAAATGTTTTGGCGTTCAACCCTTGCTTAGCCGCAGGTCAACGACGACGCCGTGGCTGCACGATGATTGCATTCCCATGCTGAGATAATATTATTGACAAAAAAAAAAACAAATAAATAAATTTCACGCGTTCAGCGGATCGACGACCATGCAGTCGCAGCGAAATCTGAGACGATACGCAAATCGGTCCCAAATGCATAATCAAGCAGACAGGCGGACGGACGCACGGACAGACGGATGGAGTGTCGAGTGAGTGAGACGACGCATGGATGAAAGGATAAACACATACATACATATATGTGACAGTGTTGGCTAGGGAGTGTTGTGACGGGCAGACTGCCATCCGGTCGAACCTTAAATTTGATAGCTCAATCAACGCTTTGGCTATGAATTTCAAGCGATGAAGTGACTTTTACAGTAAACAGCATTGTTGTTGTTGTTTTCGTATGCACTAAATAGCTGAAAGTCGATAGACGCGTACGCGATTATTGGCCGCAATCTAAAATGTGCAAACAAATAGAGAAATACAACAACAAAAATAAAGTAAACAGGACACTCGCACATCCTCACAGTCTCTTAGCTGGGTCCTTTGGCAGCGTGTGAATTAGTGACGGCGCTGAGTTGTGTTGTGTGTGCAGTGAGCATTGCTCGAGGGTGTGTTTATATGCCGCTACAACAACAACAGCAGAAATACAATAAAAAAAACAAATAAGAGCAACAAACCTTCGTGTGCAAACACTCAGCGCAAACAGCAATAGAAAGGACACACACGATAGCTGCGTTCGGGTGAAGAGGGCACGGTAAGCGGGGGAAAAGTGCTGGATGCATTGACACCAAAGTCTAAGTAAATAAATAGCGGAGCCGTATAACAACAATAGCAACAACCAAAACAAAATCGGAACAAACTAGTTAACACGTTGCCAGGCACTCTTTAGTGTCACTCACTGTTGTTGTAATTGTTGTTGTTGCTGTCGCTGTCTATGTGCTTGCAATCGATCCCCCAATCTCTGTCACAGGCCGCATGCAAACGTCATAAATAAAACGTTTTGTAATTGGAAACCGACAACTAATTGATTTCGAAAGGGTTTCGCAGACGCTGCAACGTTGCATTTGGCGCGTCGGTGATCACCGTTAAAGCGTCGTATGCTCACATTATTGGCGCCGCCGGGTGTTTATTTGACACATGAGTTGAAGAGTCAGTGTAGGGAACTCAACAGATTTAAAATTTGTTCTAAGGTGGTAGACATATTGAAAGTTTTTGCTCAGGCGACAAAATTAGAAGAGCGTGAGATTCGGGTCGCTTTAAAGAAAACACTTTTTTACACAATATACGAAGTTCTTGTTGCGCGGTTTCTATTTTGTTCGAAGATATGCCACAAATTTTTTCCAAGGAATGATTTTCCCGATAGATTTATCTCGCTTGTTTTGCCTGATATGTATGTACTTCAGCCGTTTCAATAACATTATTGTTGATAGGTTTCCTTGGTTCCTCAACAAGCAGACAAATATGGCCCGAATAAGGACTGAACATGTCTACTATTAAAATTTAAAAGGAATGACATAAGAACTCTAGTAGGAGTGCTAAGAAGCCACCTTCTGATTGGAAGACATGCCAAAAGATTGGGGATACCTCAGAAATATTAACAATGATTACTGCATAAGCTGCCAAGAAGTGAAAGGAGAAGTGATTGTAAAGGGTGATTTTTTAAGAGCTTGATAACTTTTTAAAAAAAAAAAACGCATAAAATTTGCAAAATCTCATCGGTTCTTTATTTGAAACGTTAGATTGGTTCATGACATTTACTTTTTGAAGATAATTTCATTTAAATGTTGACCGCGGCTGCGTCTTAGGTGGTCCATTCGGAAAGTCCAATTTTGGGCAACTTTTTCGAGCATTTCGGCCGGAATAGCCCGAATTTCTTCGGAAATGTTGTCTTCCAAAGCTGGAATAGTTGCTGGCTTATTTCTGTAGACTTTAGACTTGACGTAGCCCCACAAAAAATAGTCTAAAGGCGTTAAATCGCATGATCTTGGTGGCCAACTTACGGGTCCATTTCTTGAGATGAATTGTTCTCCGAAGTTTTCCCTCAAAATGGCCATAGAATCGCGAGCTGTGTGGCATGTAGCGCCATCTTGTTGAAACCACATGTCAACCAAGTTCAGTTCTTCCATTTTTGGCAACAAAAAGTTTGTTAGCATCGAACGATAGCGATCGCCATTCACCGTAACGTTGCGTCCAACAGCATCTTTGAAAAAATACGGTCCAATGATTCCACCAGCGTACAAACCACACCAAACAGTGCATTTTTCGGGATGCATGGGCAGTTCTTGAACGGCTTCTGGTTGCTCTTCACCCCAAATGCGGCAATTTTGCTTATTTACGTAGCCATTCAACCAGAAATGAGCCTCATCGCTGAACAAAATTTGTCGCGAAACACATTTCGAACCGAACACTGATTTTGGTAATAAAATTCAATGATTTGCAAGCGTTGCTCGTTAGTAAGTCTATTCATGATGAAATGTCAAAGCATACTGAGCATCTTTCTCTTTGACACCATGTCTGAAATCCCACGTGATCTGTCAAATACTAATGCATGAAAATCCTAACCTCAAAAAAATCACCCGTTAGTACATCTTCTATGCGTTCGTTTCCTCAAGTGTGTTCTCTCAGAGCTTGTCTTTTGAATGAATTCAGTCTCAGAAGAGCTTACAAAAATTTCGATTTTGTGACTTATCCATCGCAGAGATTCATTTCTCAGCTCATTATTAATATCATAAGCTCTCTCTGTCTCCGTGCTCTCTTTCCCTCATTTTCCATAGCTATCTTTAATCCAGCGTATAGCCGGTGTACTTTTCATTAATTAGACTAACTTCTTTCGCTTTTACGAATCTTGCTTTGTATTTTCCTGAATTTGTGAACCTCAACAAGTTCCATAATGTAACCAACTATCTAATCTCTTCGAAACGCATATGAAATAAAAGCAAATTCTTGGAAAGCATAGCAAACTGCATATCGATTTTACTACTATTGAACCCTACAAATGAGATTAGATACACATTCGAGTGTAGCTCTGACTAGATACTCAGTGCTTCATTAGACATAACTGTACTGGAAATGCACACTACTTGAACTGCTTAAGTGGGATACACTTGCCCTTTTAACCGCTAACTCACCGTACGCCTGTGTAGAATTGTAAGCAAATACATGAAGTTGAGCAGAGGCAAGCATTCCATGGAACTAAAGGTAAGAAATAGGTGTTGCTTTACTCACAATGGATATTTTCAGTAAACAGTTATATGTATGTTTGTAAGATAGTCGGTGTTATGGGTACTGCAGCATGTAAACTCTTCGTAGTAATTGTATTGTTTCATTGTTGTTGTAGGCTAACATGAATTTGCGTGTATACCCTTTTACACTGGAGATTGTGCGCCTGAGATAAGGCGGCATTCTTAATTAAAGTGATTTCCGTCTTGAAATTGCTATGGATTAGATTCGGAAGCACATTACATACACGCACGGTAATATCAATGTGCTGAATAAACAAAGGTTTTATACAATTTTTTTTTGTCTTGTGTACCCTGTAGTAATTTTGAGCATTAATTAATTGTGGGCAATAGAAACTCAAGTGCAAGCTTAAGTGAGGCGAGTCTCATCACTTTCTTACGAAAATAAAATGGTTATTTGACCTCTAAATAATGAAACATAAAGTATTTTGCATAGTCAAAGACTCAGCTAGGTCCAAAATAGTTTAACTTCCCTAGTGGGAAGCATTGCCAAACAAATGTTTACTTTATCTCAGCATACTTTTATTTCTTTTTTTTTTGTTGAGGACAACGTGATACTAAAATAGAATTCACTGTGTAAAAAGGGTCAAACTTCCTTTTTCTACGGCTTCCGCCGGTGTATTAAGCTTCCTGTTGAGGAGATGTGAGAAACTCGCATGTATTACAAGATAATAAATTCTTCACTATAATCACTATAATTTATTTGAAACAGGTAGTCGGTCATTGACACGTTGTCGTGTGGCAGGAAGCAACGGAATTGAATTTGAAGAAGGGTAATTTCCATTGTTGTTTTGAATAGTGATTTTATATTGTGATTTGCAGTAAAGGTGAGATCATAGAATTTTATAATAAAAATATTTGAAAACATTTTCTTTATAGTAGAACTCGTAGCTCGTCTTGTTGGTGTCTAAAGTCTCTTATTAGAAAATGCAAACGATAATTCAAAGAAAAAGGTAAAAATTAAGTGAAAGTAGGAACTCAAATTATGAAATTGCTTGGAGAGATCGAAAGTTATGGAAATAAAGTAAGACAAATGCCGTTCCTCCTCAAAGATTTATAGTAACGGATTAACTAAAGACTGATGATGAGTTTTTCAGATCCTTTCGAGAAATGTAAAATACTACTATTTTCATTGAACTCTCCTGTCGAAAAATGTATAAGCGATGGCAACAAATTCAGCAGAAAAGAGTCTGTCCACTATGCGCTGTTTAATTATATCAATATTCTCAATATTTTTAAGAATTAATACTCATTTAAAAACCATATTAATATTTCCTTCCTCATCTCAATTGATCCATTTTAATGTAAAGTCTACCATATCCACAGATTTTCTTTAAACCCCTTACTCATATATCAAATAGCACTTCAATACTAAAAAATAAAAATTAAACGGAATGTAAAAAATTCATAAAATCTATCCCCTCTATGTTCAAAGTAAGCATCCCCCTATCATAGCAATCAAACAACTAATGACCAGCGCTGCGTATGAGTAACGTTGATTGCTTGGATTGCGTGGCGCTCAACGTCGTCGGTATTAGAGTAAACGCGCGACGCTTTGACATCAAAGTCTGCGAATATTTATCGCCACTTTATGTAGAATAAATGACTTCAAATTGCTGTTGTTGTATGTTTTATGAGCAATTGACGCGCTGCGTTAGAACAAATGGATGGAATGAAGGAGTCCAACGACAGCTTCACTTAGTCAACACTCACGCATGCCATTTACTAAGCGAAACAGGGTTGAGCCGAGTTACTTTGATTGCTTTGCAACTGAATTGGCAATTAATTTAAAAGGATGTCGTTGACGACATAAACATGAATTTGCTCTGCGCTGCTGTGCTATGCGGAAGTGAGAGTGATGTTATGTGTGTGAGTGTGCGTGTCCATTTGCAAGCTTTTTATGGCGTGGGTAAAGCGACCGCCTTTTATTCCGTGCGTTAAATGCGCGCTGAAATCGTTTACTGATTTATTCACTCACTTCTTTATTTATTTATGTATTTTTATTGTCGACTGCTTCGTGTTTAAGTTGTAGGAAAATGAAAGTGATTGACAGTTCTGCACTGAAACAATAGTTGTATAAATAAATATTATGTACAGGTAAGGAAAGGTAAATACTTGTAACGTCAAATGAAGAAAGTTTTGCCGAAACTTTTATTTGGCGAGTAGATAAATGAAATGTAATTTATTTCGCAAATTGTTGGCAGTCGCTTGGTGTATTTATTAAAGGTAAATATTTAAGTTTAATTTTTGATAAACACAAAAGGAAATTAACTTGTAATGTAACTAGGAAAAGCAGCACATGGGCTCTCTGAAATAAGTATTATAGTCAATAATTTCACGACTCGACTGAAACGTTTTTTTGGTTATTCTTTAGATTGACTAAGCCATTTAAAAATATTAGATTGAAAAAAATACCCCAATTTTATACCAATATTTAATAAAAATTGAGAAAATAGGGCTACAAATACCACATATATATGGTGAAAGCGATAACACCTCCCATTCTAGCTCCCGTAGCTTCTGACGAGTCATCAACGATGTGTGTGGTCGGGCGTTGTCCTGGTGGAACACTACACCCTTCCTGTTAGCCAATTCTGGACGGTTCTGGTCGATCGCCTGCTTCAAGCGGTCGCAGTAGATGGTAGAAATAAACGCTGGCCATTTTTGGAGCAGCTCATAGTGGACCCTCTCCAATCCCACCAAACACACAGCAAAACCTTCCTGGCCGTCAATCCCGGCTTGGCCACTGTTTGGGACGATTCACCGGCCGTGACCACGACCGTTTTCGCTTGATATTGACGTATGTGATCCAAATTTCGTCGCCAATCACCATCCGCTTCAAAAATAGGTCGAGTTCGTTCCGTTTCAGGAGCATATCGCAGGCGGTGATTCGGTCCAGAAAGTTCTTTTGCGTCAGATCATGCGGCACCCAAACATCAAGCTTTTTTGTGTATCCAGCCTTCTACAGATGTTTAAACCATCTTACCAACCTTATTTAATACAAATATTTCATGAAAATTGAGAAATTTGGGTTATAAATGCCATGTTTATTAATTTTTTTACATCAGCGCCACCTATCGGAATATACGGTAGTCTATATAGATATCTATTTCTACAGATGTTTTCCTTTAAATCTCATTTTTCAAGGTAGAAGGTTGGTTCACCTTAGAAGAGTTTACTCCAGCTTAGTGACTTAGGAAGAAATCGGGTTTCGATCACCTCGATCTTAACATATTGGCATGCTTCAGAGGCTAAGGAATGATTTATTTTATCAATCGAAATACAAGTTAATACGTATAGTTTTTTTTAATTCTAAATTCTTCTTTTTAGTATGTGATGTATGTGATGCATCTTTCAGCTTTCCAGATATCAATAGCACAAATATTTTCATACTTTTATATTTTCACCAACATTAACTTATGCATATGTCTTCACATGTGAATAAAAATACATACTTCCTTACGCCAATGCCCTTTCCGAAAAAATATATATTTGTACTCGTCCTTAGAAACAAATTTGACGAAAATGTTAAGAGCCGAACAGCAACTGGAGAGTTGAAATATGATTTATGTTCAAAACTTGGAAAAAGCGCAGCAATGTATGCCCTTGTGAATAAGGTAAACGAACAAAACCAGAAGAGATTTTGAGAAACCTAAAAGTTGACAGTAATCCCCCGCTGAATAGCAGAAACTGAGTCAAAAAATCACACAACGACAAGAAACAATGTAGTGGAGTGAGGTTGGAGTTAAAGAAGTGAGGAAAGGTAATAAAGTAGAAATCAAAATTGTATGAGTTGGCATGTATTTGGATTAAACAATTATTAAACGGTCTAGAAGAAATTTAGTTAATCCAACTCTAAATGAAATGTAACTAGTAATGGACTCATAGAAAACTTAGTATTTGAAAGCTATGGAATCTTAGCTTAACTCTCGACTCTCGGTCTTATTGACCCGAAAGGTAAAGGTTTTCCGAGTACTTTTAAGGGGAGAATATGCAATATAGTTGGACTAAATTAGCAAAAATAAAAAGTTTTGAATTCAACTTCAATATATTCACATCATATAAACACAGAATCAACGTTCACCTATTTTTACCATATTGAAGCTCCGTAAGGTAAATAACACTCGCTAATACTGCAAATATTTACGTGAACTCAATTGAACTTTACTATAACTTTAAAATATTTCAAATATTGCACATATTCAAACGCTGATTGTATTGATTTCTCTGTCAATAATTCAAGAATTTCGGAATTTAGCCACAGTTCACGCTTCCCCTCGCTTTGTTGCATCCACAGATTCCCACAATTTTTGTATGAATTTTACGAATTTGTGCAGCGCCCCACACCCCCTCCGCCGGCGAGCGCATAGCTTGTTTCTTTGAGTGAGCTAATCTGTGATTTATATTTCGCTGTCAGACAATAATTTATCACTTGAAAACATTTAAGCTGCAATCAATCACGACGACAAAAACACTGGAATAACCAGCAAATAAATATAGAGGAGAATAAATACGCAGTTGAATATGGATGTGTGTGTGCGTGTGTGTGTTTATGGTTACTCATGAAAAACTGCAAACTAAAATAACAGCGAAATGCAAGCGAAAAAAGAGGAAGAAACAAACGAAAAACTGAAGAAATTATTTGTGATAACGAGTGTGAGCGGAGGGGACGGGTCGGATGTGCCAGGGAGCTAGGGAATCAAAGTCGAGCTGGTAAAAAATTTAAACAAAATTCAACAATGATTTTTGGTGGATGTCTACTGTGTATGATATGTATTGTTGGGTAAATGTATATGTGTATGTGTGAGTAATTGTGTGTTATTTCTAAATACAGCAGCAGAGCAGAGAGTCTGCGCGACGACGTTGCACAAAAACGAAGTTCGCTTGCAGACGCGCATTTATTTAAAATGTACATATTTTAATTATATTTTATATTTTTTTGTATTTACATACATATATATTTACGAGAATGTGACAAAAAAAGCGTCGATATAAATTCACGAACGCGCTTTGTGCGGTTTTTCGTCATTTTTATTGTATTTTTTAGGATCATGGAATACACAACAAATACAAATGAAAG
This sequence comes from Zeugodacus tau, assembly GCA_031772095.1. NCBI lineage: Eukaryota > Metazoa > Arthropoda > Insecta > Diptera > Tephritidae > Zeugodacus > Zeugodacus tau. The sequence continues at coordinate 77,901,687 of CM062649.1, forward strand.
ATTCAATTACGATAACTTGTTTTTTTTTTTTAACACGAAAAATCATTAAATATGAAGAAAACAGCATTTGGCATTTGCTTAAATTTGAAAATTAAAAACTCAAAGAACATCGTGAACTTGAAATTTTCATAGCCATTATGAGTAATGAGAGTACTTAGATAAAAAACTTTGAAAAACTTAAAAAAAAATAGTTTTCGTTTATTGTGTCATGAACTCGAGTTTAAGATATTGGTTCATGTTTTTCCAGTAATTGATGTTCCATTTTCACATAAGCTTCTTGTAACTCTTTTTTTGTGGACAATTTGTATAATGATAAACTCCATGTTAAGCACAAAGATATTATGTCAAGCATTCGATTATCTCGTGTTTATCCCAGCTTATTGACATAGCGAATTTAACACTACAAAATTGACACATTTGTGTTTTGTGCTTGACATAAGCATACAGCATTTTAACATGAAATGTCCGATAAATTCGAGTTTAGATAATTTTCGAGTAACATTATTTATAATTTGCTATTCTCACTGCTAATCGATCATATAAATTGAATCGATTTAAGGTCGTGCTCGTAGATTTCGGTCTTGGAGGCAAGGAAGGTAATTTTTAATCAACTGCAAACATTCACCGAAGGTAAATACTTGAGGTTAAAATACCTTAAGTTAGTGTATGAAATGACCAGAAAATTATGAAATATATACAAAAGTCTACTCAGTAAAAACTTTATCAAACAAGTTGATCGCAATGTTGAACAAGTAAGGAAGGGCTAATTTCGGGTGTAACCGAACATTTTATACTCTCGCAATTTATTTATTTAGAAGCACCGAGGTCCTCGTGTTCGATATATGGGGCCTTAAAAACCTATGGTCCGATTTTGGCGATTTTTAGAATGGGGCTGCCACACTATAAACGTAGTATTTGTGCAAAGTTCTGCACCGATATCTTCACTAGTGCTTACTTTATATATTGTAAAATAAACGATTCAGATTGTCTTCTAAGTTCTTGTATATAGGAAGTAGGCGTGGTTGTGAAACGATTTGGCCTATTTTCACAACATATCATTGGGATGTAAGGAAACTATTACAAACCAAGTTTCATTGAAATCGGTCGAGTAGTTCCTGAGATATGGTTTTTGACCCATAAGTGGGCGACGCCACGCCCATTTTCCATTTTGTAAAAAAATCTGAGTGCAGCTTTCATCTGCCATTTCTTATGTGAAATTTAGTGTTTCTGACGTTTTTCGTTAGTGAGTTAACCCACTTTTAGTAATTTTCAACCTAACTTTTGTATGGGAGGTGGGCGTGGTTATGATCCGATTTTCTTTAATTTTTGGGCTGTATTAGGAAGTGGCTAAAAAAAACGACTGCAGAAAGTTTGGTTTATATAGCTCTATTGGTTTCCGAGATATGTACAAAAAACCTATTTGGGGGCGGGGGCACGCCCACCTCCCCAAAAAAATTACATCCACATATGCCCTTTCCTAGTGCGATCCTTCATACCAAATTTTATTTCCATAGCTTTATTTATGGCTTAGCTATGGCACTTTATGTGTTTTCGGTTTTCGCCATTTTGTGGGCGTGGTCCGATTTTGCTCATTTTCGAAAGCAACCTTCCTATGGTGCCAAGAAATAAGTGTGCCAAGTTTCATTAAGATATCTTAATTTTTACTCAAGTTACAGCTTGCACATACGGACGGACGGACGGACAGACAGACATTCGGATTTGAACTCCGCTCTTCACCCTGATCACTTTGGTATATATAACCCTATATTTAACTCGTTTAGTTTTGGGTGTTACAAACAACCGTTATGTGAGCAAAACTATAATACTCTCTTTAGCAACATTTGTTGCGAGAGTATAAAAATTATGTTCTATATGTTCAGTCATTTTTGAGACAGGGACACTTACAAGAAGATTCAAATTAAGGATAGAAACATAGCCATTTCATAATTATATGATTTTATATAATAAGTTTATTAGATCCGTAGTAATCCCTAGATCGTTTCTTGACTTTTGTATAACGAGTAGGTAGGTAGGTAAGAGTGCAGCCCAGAGATCCGGGCTCAATTAACGCTATATGCGTCATTTTGTTACACTACTGTGAGACCTTATTAATACTATTATCATGTTTCAATTCTGTCTTCGAACCATTTGTAGTTCTCAATGAAACTGCTTATTTCCGTTATACTTTTGGTGGCCACTCATTCACGATTTGATGTCTGGTCAATATCAAGTGTTCTATGTCTGGTTTGTAATAGGCCTGGACATTAGCAAAGTAAGTTAAAAACCGTTTTCTTGTTCCCTTCTAGTTTGCAGGAGCGAAATATGTAGTCATAAAATGGCCAATGACCTGTTATTGTGGCTGTAAGTCTGTATGTACTTTTCCTGGATCTACTTAATGGGTCCTTGGTTTTTATCCTATCATATCTTGGACAAATCTGCTTTGTTATTTTACATTTGTTTATAGCCTCTCTTGATATTTCCTAATGGGCATGGTATTTGTTTTGCCTCGGATTCATCTAGAGAGGCCCCTGTTTTTGCCAACTCGTTTCGTTACCAATAATGTTCCTGTGTCCTGCAGAGTTTTTCTGCTAGTGAGCTCAAAACCTTCTTGCAGTTGCTGACTACATACATAAGTAAATAGTAAGAATTTTGCCTAAACGGGGCTAGCATACAATACAGTAGAAAAGTAAGGTTATGCTCCACTGAAAATATAATTTAAAATATTCTTTTTATCGAAGTGTAATTTCAGTTAGCACTCATGTAAAGCTTTAATAATTACTTTAAAATCTTGACTCGCAAACGCACTGTGGCCAAGGACTGCAAATAAAATTTTAACTTTCAGCCACAAAAAATTAGTACATCAACTTCCAACTTTTCAAGAAGCTACTAATTTCTCTAACAAACTTCTTGCATCCGTTGACGGGAACCTGTCAGGTGTTACATAAGTCAGTGCGTAAGCGTAACTTTTGCTAAAAATAAAATAAAATATATAATGCACAAACGTATAAATATATATAAGAGATGTAGCTCCAAGCTTCAAGCGCGCAGTTGCATAACGGTAGAAGTACAAATGAGGTAGCGAAACTTAAATTCTCTTGCATTTCCTGCAATGCTTGAGCCATTGTGCGCGAAAAGTGCCGAAGAAACTTTAAAAAATATAAATTCGCAACAAAATAAAAGGCACTACTACAGAGGCGCACCTTGGTTTGGCTGAGCAGCAAAGCAGCAGAGCTTACGCATACTTCCGCTGCGCCAAGGCAAGGCATACTAGCGTCTCTTTAGCAGCCAACAACAACAATCAGCGCGCGTGTATTTGTGGGTGTGTGTGTGCTATTCGCGTAGTCAACTTCTTACGAAATAAATTGAAAACTGTTGCTGCAACAGTCGCAACGGCAACCGCAGTCGGCGCGTCCGCCTGAACGCCCGCCAGCCCGTCAGCCAACCAGCAGCAGAATAACAGGAAATTGCGGGTGCTTTACAGCCGGAAACAAGCCGTCGGACTGACTGACTGCAGCAAATGTTTCAACACTGTCGCCACCGACAACTTGAACACCAGCACCACCCCCGACGGCACCCTCTCCGACTATCTTTAGTATTCTCTTAGTATTTTTATTGTCTGTTGCCTGCTTTGGTCCGATTCAATGCAGCCGCCGCCATCGCCGTTGCTAGATTCAGCTTCTGTCAGATCTCCCAAACCCACCAAAACCCAGTACCTTCCACCATATCTACTCAGTGCGCCGGCGACGGCAGTTAGCAGCTCCATTTAAAGGCTGCTTAGCGTGTGTGGCAAACCGAGGAAGTTCACGAAAGCGCAACATACAAAGAAAACCGCTTTCAACCGCTGTTAAGTTTTCGACAAGTTGCCAGTGTGCGACTTATTATTTTGTTGCCTCAACTACGGCTGCTGTCCTTAATACCCCGCGCTTGCTCACGCTTGTGTGTGTGTGTTTATTTATGTGCGCTTTCATATGTTTGTGTTGCAGCGCTTTATTTTTGTAGTAAAGTGTAGCAAAAGTGTATAAAGTAGCAACTAAGAAGCGTTCGTTTCGGTTTTTTTTTCGTCACATACAGCTAAGGCATTGAAGTGTGGTACTTTATTTCCGCAGTTTCTTTGGAGTTCATTGAAAGAGTTGCGCACAGAAGTGGCGACAGTCGGTTTCCAAGTATTACCATGACTTTTGACAATATATGTATTTGTTTATTATATTTATATAAAATTTATAAATAAGAGGTATTTTAAGACAGAGTTATGTCAATTCAAAGCTTCCAAAAGATTTCTTATTTTATAACCTCTTCGATACGATATTCAGAAGCTCTCGATTCGTCTCAGTTTCTTTAGTAATGTCCGCCCTTGTCAAATTGAATCTCCTTAAGTCAAGCTCCTGCAGTTTTAGTTAGAAATTGTGAAATGATTGCAGATTATCCCAGATTATTTTAAATAATCGATAAGTATTGCCCATCCAGTATCCCGGATAGGAGATCTAATGAATGATTAAAGATTCTAGCCTTATTAGACCACATCTAGTTTGAAATTGTCATACCCTTCTCTCTTTGATTTACCGTAGTTCAAGATTGTTTCCGAATTTTATAGGTACTAATTGGATACACTTAAGTTGTTTGATAGCCAAATTTTTTATACACTCGCAAAGTTGAGATTACTATAATTCTGTTCACATAACGGTTGTATGTAACACCCAAAACTAAACGAGTTAGATATAGGGTTGTGTATACCAAAGTGATCAGGGTGAAGAGGGGAGTTCAAATTCGGATGTCTGCCTGTCCGTCTGTGCAAATTGTAAATTGATTAAAAATTGAAATGTCTTGATGACTTGGTACACGTGTTTCTAAGCACCATAAAAAGGTTGCTTTAGAAGATCGGTCCACTGAAAGTAAAATTTGGTACAAAGGATCGCACTAGGCAGGGATATATTTTATGTAATTTTTTTGGGGCGTGACCACGTCCCTACTAAGTTTTTTGTACATATCTCGTTAACTACTAAAACGAGAGCAACGAAACTCTCTAGAATCGTTTTACCTTATACAATCCAAAAATGGATGAAATCGTATTATAACCAAGTCTACCTCCCATGCAAAGGTTATGTTGAAAACTACTAAAATGATTTAATTCAGTAAGGAAAAACACCAAAAATATTGCATTTAATTATTCACTCAAATTGTTATACAAAATTTTAAATGGGTGTGGCTCCGCCCACTTATGGGTCCAAAACATATCTCAAAAACTACTCGATCAATTTCAATGAAATTTGGTTCATAATATCTTCCTGGCTTCCCAATGATATGTTGTGAAAATAGGCCAAATCGCTTCACAACCACGCCTACTTCCTATATACCAGAACTTTGAAGTCGATCTGAACCGTTTACTTTACAATATATAAAGAAAGCACTAGTGAAGATATCGGAACAGAACTTAGCACGAACACTGCATTTACAGTATAGCATGGCCCTTTTAAAAATCGCCGAAATTGGACTATCCGCTTTCAAGGCCCCATATATCGAGCTGGAACACTTCAGTGCACCTATTTTTATACTCTCGCAACAAAAGTTGCTAAAGAGAGTATTATAGTTTTGTTCACATAACGGTTGTTTGTAAGTCCTAAAACTAAACGAGTTAGTTATAGGGTTATATGTACCAAAGTGATCAGGGTGACGAGTAAAGTTCAAATCCGGAAGTCTGTCTGTCCGTCCGTCTGTCCGTCCGTGCAAGCTGTAACTTGAGTAAAAATTGAGATATCTTAATGAAACTTGGAACACGTATTCCTTGGCACCATAAGAAGGTTAAGTTAGAATATGGGCGGAATCGGACGGGCGGAATCACTGCCACGCCCACAAAATGGCGATAACCAAAAACACACAAAGAGCTATAACTAAGCCATAAATAAAGTTATGAACATAAAATTTGGAACATAGGATCACATTAGAGAGGGGCACATTTGAATGTAATTTTTTTGGAAAAGTGGGCCCCCAAATTGGTTTTTTGTATATATCTTGCAAACCAATAAAGCTATATAAACCAAACTTTCTGCAGTCGTTTCTTTTAGCCGTTTCCTTATACAGTCCAAAAAAGAGAGAAATCGGATAATAACCACGCCCACCTCCCATACAAAGGTTAGGTTGAAAATTACTAAAAGTTCGTTAACTCACTAACGAGAAACGTCAGAAACACCAAATTTTACATAAGAAATGGCAGAAGGAAGCTGCACTGAGATTTTTTTACAAAATGGAAAATGGGCGTGGCGTCGCCCACTTATGGGTCAAAAACCATATCTCAAGAACTACTCTACCGATTTCAATGAAATTCGGTATATAACACGTTCTTGGCACCCTGATGACACAGGTGAATATGGGCCCATATAACTCAATTTTGAATCCTTCTGATTCTTTCACTTTATAATGTATACATAAGGAGCCGACAAAGATAGCGAAATAAAAGTTTACACAAATACTGTAATTGTCAAAATCGGACCATGACTTTTCAAGGCCCCTGATATAAAACATGAAGAACTCAGTGCCTAAGGTAAATTTTTCACCGAAAATATAGGTAAATATCTAAATAAATTGCGAGAGAATAAAATGTTCGGTTGCACCCGAACTTAGCCTTTCCATACTTGTTTTTTACCTAAAATATAGATAAGTCTTCTCTCAGATATTTTGAAGAAATTTAGAGAGAACATTTTTCTTTTAATAATATGTCTCTGTGCCAAAAAGAAAGACTCTTTTTTGGAAACTAGCGAGTACATTACAACTTGACATCTGAAAGCATGCTGCTACCGATCTAGAAAGCTTCAACAAATGAACTTTTTCGATTTTAAGAGACCTATGATAATACTCCTCCGAATACTCCTTGTGAGGATACATATAAGAAATTACATGTAAGAAAACTTCATATTAGGTCGTTCTTTCATCGCTTGGTCTTTTACTTTTTTACTCTCTAAATCGAGCTATGTAGACTTGACTTGGTAGGTTTGTTTACCTCCAAAATAAGTAAGAAGAAGAACGTACGTTAAGACGACTCATTGCCTCAAACCGTTAGGTGTCATTAATAGCAATTAATAAGCAGCAATTGAAACAAAATGTTTTCCCTTCATGCTGTGCGTGAGAAAAATAATTTGTAACCAGCTCCTGCTGTGTAATAAAGCTAACTGAGCTTTTTGAGGTGATTACATATCTACATATACAGGTACGTATATGAAGGTACAGTAGAACTCCAATTATCCGAACTCCGACTATCCGAATCGCTGATTTTCCGAATCACAAAAAATTGTCCAAAAAAAGTCTAATTGCGCTATTATTCTTCCCCCGCGAAGCCAGTGTTTGCGCGTCAAGTCTTGACTTGACTTGTCTTAACTTGCCGTTGTGCCTACACTGACTTCCCCCCGCGAAGTGAAGCATTTGCCGGCCTCGAGACTGTTTTGAAGTGGATGGAGCGTCAGCCCGAGTGTGACCACTTGCAACTGCTCACCGTCAAGCGAATGCGTACCTGGCTGCCCGAAAACGGTTGAAGACCGCAAAACAGACTTACATTGACGGAGATGTTTAAAAAACAATGATTTTTATTTCTAAACTTGTTCATAAGTACATTTTATTTATATTTAAAACATGTGAAAATTTCATGTTTCTTTCATTTAATTCAATAAAAAAAGTAGTGTAATATCAAAACGTAGTTTTTATTCTCTCCAATGGCAATTAAAAAAAAAATCCGATTATCCGAATATTTGATTATCCGAATGGGTCCCGGTCCCCATTAATTCGGATAATTGGAGTTCTACTGTACTTATTAATATGCTTAAATGAAGTCACAATTTATTTTAAAACACATAAGAGGCATCAAGGAGGTTCTCAGCGAAAATTAGTGGAAGAGACTTGGCGTGCGGTCATTGCTCTCATATAATTTTTTTCATAAAATGATGGGCTCTAATGGCAACAGAAAAATTATAAAAATGTAAAAAAAAATTTTGAAAAAAATGTCATGATATTTTTTTTATTGCAAAAATAAGTTAATATAGGAATAAAAGCGCACATGAGCGCATATATGCACTAGTAAAAAAAATTAATATCATAAAATGCTTTTCATGACACTTGAAAATAAAATGAGATTTTGGAATGTGAAACTAAGTAACTAGTAATTAGTATAATTATGAAACTCCACATAATTGTGTTTATGAATGAGTGAGTCATCAGACCTGCAGCTGCATGCTTTAAATGCGTTAAAGGCATGATTCTATGGTTATGTATAATAAACAAAAATAAAAATAAAATAAAGAAAATTATATTAGAAAACTGCAAAAAATGTTGCATGCCGCACCCTAATTTTTACACTTCCAAAAACAAATGAAAATAATTTAATATTTTAGCACGCGAATTTGCGTTTGAACTCATTACATGCTGCGATGACACTCCCTGCTAAATAAAGTAAGGAGGAATATATGAATGTGTTTGTAGGCTTACATAAAGCACTTCTTCTTCTGGCTTCGACTTTTCAACTGCTACTTTTCATACTTAGTTGGTAATTTTTTGGCAATTTCACAAATGCTGCCTCACACACACATGCACATGATTTAATGGCGTAGCGGAGCAAACATTCAAGGCTAAGAGCTGAAGGTTCGCCCGAGCCACATTCGGCAATGACAAATTATGTTGAATTTATGGTGCATGCCACACAAGCCAAAGTTGGCAACTCGAAAACAATTAGTGCAAACGGAAATGTTGCAGCAACACACACACTCTCACAATCATACATACAGGAGCGCAGACTTATGAATTGGGTGTGTAAGAGTTATGTATGTGGCATACCACATAATCACACACACACACGAACACATGCACGACGCCTTGCGCTAACATTTACTTAACTAGCTGCGACTCAAACTTGCGACCGCCACAGCAGTATTGCCAAACCCTTTTTCTCATAACGCGCCATTGTGTGGCAAGCTTGTGTGGCTGTGAGTGTGCGTAGCAATGTATGTGCTCGGCGAAACACGCTAATTAAGGAAACAATTATAATTCTCCTACGGAAAATCACTGCACACAAACAAAAGCAAACACACTTGTTGGCGCCAGCTAACTCGACAACAACAACAACCACAGCTAATCTTAACGTGTTAGTTCTTCTCTTCTGCTATTTTTCTCTATATTCCTTGGTAGTGAGCTTCAGCTGCAATGTTGTACGTGGCGTTGAAGTTTTGGTTTTCGCAATTATTTCCGATCGTTGGTGGTGGCTTCGGTGTGTTCGTATCTCTATGCTGATGAAAGAAATCACGAGGAAATAATCGTGTGGCAGCAATTAAACTTTGATCTGTTCGCAAATGCAATCGACAGCGATTTTTTTCTGCTTCACTTAATCTTTTTCTTGACTTTTTCAGCGAAAGGAAAGCAAGTGTGTAGGTATAGTTAATTGGAGAAGAATTTATTCAGAAGAATTAACTTCGTGTTGTTTCTTTGTGACCTCACTTCTAATGACAGTGGGACAAACCGAGGAAATTTCTGAAAAAATAATATTTGAATTTTTCAATACAATAAAAAAGCTAAAAAGGGTTGCCATCTACTTTCAACTAAGCAGATTAAAAAATTAAATTTGTAATGAAACCCGAAATATGGAACTCCTAAGCAAATAGTTTAAAAGTTAATATTTTTTTAAGCTGTCAGAAAGGACATGGAGTTGCCACCTGCATTTAAATAATTTATGTTTGCCAATGTATCATTTATTAAAATTCTTCTGCAATGTGTATGGCTACAATGATCTTGAAGGAAAAGTTTTTATGAATATAGTAGTACCTGTTGGTCATATTCTGCGAATAATTGGAGTAACGGATAGCAATCCATTAAATTTCGAGGAAGCACATCACCTTTTTATTCGAAAGCCGAACAAAAATGGAATTGGTAGGTTAGGTTAGGTTAGAGTGACTGATCTCCTGTGCCTCAAGTGATCTCACTAGAAAAATTGGCCAGTCCTATAAGAAGTCGCAAACTCCTCAAAATGGATGCCCAAGACACTCAAGTAATGACAAAGCACTTTGGGCCTTTCACGAATTTGTGCAAATGGAATTGGTAGGTTAGGTTAAGTTAGAGTGACTGATCTCCTGTATCTCAAGAGATCTCACTAGGAAAATTAGCCTGTCCTTAATGATGTCGCAAACTCCTCAAAATGTATGCCCCAGACACTCAAGTAACGAAAAAGCGAAGCTTTCACGAATTTGTGCAGGCAACTAATTTGTAGTCGGGATGCTTTAGCTGGTTCTTCGAAGTTTGTCCTTCCAAGATATTTCCGCCGCAGTCTAATCTATGCCTCGATATCTCAATATCTCCTTCTTCCATGCAACTTTGGCAATTTGCATCCGTTAGGATATTTAGGCTCACGGCATGTAACCCCATCGGGCAGTGGCCAGACCTTACTAAGAGCAAACAGCTCTGTGGATCTCCTGCGATCCACCATAAGCCAGAATGATCGCACAGGTACGGATTGATGTCCAACGCCATGTTCATGTAACGACCATCGATCCAAAGCGGAGAGGCATGTGGATAGAGCGGCACCAACTTGTTCCCACTCTGATCAGATTGCAACTAGGGTGCCCTTACGTGCGAGCTCATCGGCTTTGCGGTTTCCAGCGATACCGCTAAGGCCTGGGGCCCAAACGAGTATTATATTACAGTAGCTGGATGCTACTGAGAGAGAGGCTAACCACTCCTTGACTATGGTAGGTCACTAGTGGGTTACATATTCAGAACAATTTTAATCGAATTATAGAGTTTGAGTAGTTACTACAACAAAAACAAGGACGATCCCTCATTAGAATAAAATACCTATATATCAACAAAGTAAGGATAGTCCAATGGTTAAACCGATTCCTTTTTTTGCTTACACCAACACATAGTAAAAAGTACACTGTTTCGAAAAAAATACTTTCCACCGTAGCTTCCTCATAAATTGGAAATTAGCACACCCACACACACATACTCTTATTGCCGAAGAAACTTCTTCGCACACGCGTACAACGCTGAGGCAAGTCAGGTGCAAGCGGCAACGTGCCGACATTGCATTTGCAACATGGAAATTAACGTTTCGCTTTACGCAAAGGAGAAGAAGAAGGGAAGCAGCAGGAGCAAAAGCGAAGTAGCATACGTAGGCGAAAAATGTTTGACAAGAAAATTAACAAACTTTCATTTCAACTACCGACTGCAATGACGCGCCGCATTAACTAACTAACGCAAGCGCTTGCAAACAAACGAATGAAGGAACAAGCAGCAATATGCAACTTGTGGCAAGTGGTAATCAACGTAAATACTTTTGCCGATGGAGCGCCACTGAGCCGGTTAAGGAGAGGCGGCGGTGAAACTTTCCTCAACTAAGCCGTAGATTCAAATCGACTTTTGAATGTGGTGCGTAAAGAATATATATTTAATTTAATGTTGTTGTTATTGTTGTTGTTATTGTTACAATGCAACCTTGCAGCACTGCAGTAATTCATACGAGTTGCGGTTGGGGCATGCAAACAAGTTTGCAGGTAAGCAATGCAACTAATGGTGGAGGAGGGGTCCTAGTTGAAGGAGCGTTGTAAAATGGGGTTCTCATACAGTTATATAGATGGAGTGGGTGAACGTGTAAGACAGTTAGACTGACAAGCGCATAAAGATAGTTGGAAAGCAAACGTCAACTGCAAAACTCTCGTATCTGCGCAAAGTTTCCGCCTAATTCTGCAAAGCGTCTTGTCTGTCTGTCAGCGTATTTTCTGCCATGTCTTCAGCGAAGATGCGTTGCGGCAGCGTTTACTTACCGGTTTACTCGGGCAGTTCATGCGAGTGTATTTTGCTATTTGCACAAACATATATAGATTTCTACACCTTTGGAGCGCAAATAAACAGAAGCTTTCGGTTGTATATAGTAATATACAGTGGTGGCTATATTATTGAGGGTGTTTTTAAATTTTTTAATTGATGAAAATACACCCAGCATTTTAAAAAAAAATTTCGACCGAATTTCAAAGTGGTAAGCAAATGTCGACCATATATGCAACCCTGGCATCAGCTCAGAGAAGTATTAGCCGTTCTTCTCGCGGATTAGATGGACTTTTGTAGTACAAGCATTATGGAACTTGAAAAATATAATCCTAAATCACATAAGAGTTCTAGTCAACTTCTGCGACGAAAAAAAAATATTGTTTATGGCGTCTGACAAAGTTCTGGAAGAGAAGTTCCGTTTTTGTTGCTGTTTTAAGCATTGGAAGGATAAGTTTTTGTCGTCAAGTATTGCATCCACAGATTCTGATTTTAGTCTTCAAATAGTATTTAAGAATCTCATACAAAAACGAAAAGTAGGTACGCTGGGAATCCTATGAGAAGAGAGTTTGACTCTCCACAATGGGTATTGTTCAGTATTGTTTATTATTTATCATGGAAATACTAACTCTTGAACAACGTTTACCAATTGTTCAACTTTATTACGAAAATTCACGTTTAGTAAAGGATGTGTTTCGCGCACTTCGCTCAACTTATGGTCCACATAATGGGCCTACTAAGCGTACCATTCGCAACACCATCGCCCATTTTGAGACCCAACATGCATTATTGAATAATATTCGGCCGAGTAGAGCACGTCCAGCACGCAGTGAAGAAAATATAGCAGCCGCAGCTGAGAGGGTACACGTAGACCGTGGAGAGACAATTCGGCGCTGTTCGCAGCAATTCGGACCAACGTATAAAACGACTTGGCGCATTTTACGTCGAGACCTTAATTTGAAGGCGTACAAAATACAGATTTTGCCACAACTGAAACTGTTCGATCTTAGCAAGCGACAACGCGTTGGTCTATGGGCTCATGAAAAGTTCCGAGAAGATCCGACGTTTTTGAGCCAAATTCTGTTCAGAGATGAGGCCTATTTTTTTCATTTCATTCCGAAAAAACAACGATTTGGTGTAGCTTGTGGTCCGGTGGAATTATCAGTCTATTCTTCTTCTTGATTGGCGTAGACACCGCTTACGCGGTTATAGCCGAGTCCAAAACAGCGCGCCACGTATCCCGCCTTCTGGCAGTTTGGCGCCAATTCGTTATTCCAAGCGAAGCCAGGTCCCTCTCCACCTGGTCCTTCCATCGGAGTGGAGGTCTCCCTCTTCCTCTGCTTCCACCAGCGGGTTCTGCATCGAATACTTTCAGAGCTGGAGCACTTTTATCCATTCGAACAACATGACCTAGCCAGCGTAGCCGCTGTTTTTTTATTCGCTGGACTATGTCTATGTCGTCGAATAACACATACAGCTCATCGTCTGCGGTATTCGCCGTTGCCAATTCTTAAGGGACCATAAATCTTCCGCAAAACCTTTCTCTCGAAAACTCCTAGTGCCGTCTCATCGGATGTTGACATCGTCCACGCTTCTGCACCGTAAAGTAGGACGGGAATGATGAGAGACTTGTAGAGTTTGGTTTTTGTTCGTCGAGAGAGGACTTTACTTTTCAATTGCCTACTTAGTCCATAGTAGCACCTGTTGGCAAGAGTGATTCTGCGTTGGATTTCCAGGCTGACATTGTTATTGGTGTTAATGCTGGTTCCCAGGTAGACGAAATTATCTACAACTTCAAAGTTATGACTGTCGACAGTGACGTGGGAGCCAAGACGCGAATGCGCTGACTGTTTGTTTGACGACAGGAGATATTTCGTCTTGTCCTCGTTCACCACCAGACCCATACGCTTCGCTTCCTTATCCAGTCTGGAGAAAGCAGAACTAACGGCGCTGGTGTTGTTTCCGATGATATCGATATCATCGGCGTACGCCAGTAGCTGTACACTCTTATAGAAGATTGTACCTTCTCGATTTAGCTCTGCAGCTCGTATTATTTTCTCCAGCATCAGGTTAAAGAAATCACACGAGAGTGAGTCGCCTTGTCTGAAACCTCGTCTGGTATCGAACGGCTCGGAGAGGTCCTTCCCGATCCTGACGGAGCTTTTGGTGTTGCTCAACGTCAGCTTACACAGCCGTATTAGTTTTGCGGGGATACCAAATTCAGACATCGCGGCATAAAGGCAGCTCCTTTTCGTGCTGTCGAAAGCAGCTTTAAAGTCGACAAAGAGATGGTGTGTGTCGATCCTATTTTCACGGGTCTTCTCCAAAATTTGGCGCATGGTGAATTTCTGGTCTGTTGTTGATTTTCCAGGTCTAAAGCCACACTGATAAGGTCCAATCAGTTTGTTGACGGTGGGCTTTAGTCTTTCACACAATACACTCGACAGAACCTTATACGCGATGTTGAGGAGGCTTATCCCACGGTAATTGGCGCTAATTGTGGGGTCTCCCTTTTTGTGTATAGGGCAGAGTACACTGAGATTCCAATCGTCAGGCATGCTTTCTTCCGACCATATTCTGCAAAGAAGCTGATGCAAGCACCTTATCAGCTCTTCGCCGCCGCATTTGAATAGCTCGGCCGGTAATCCGTCGGCCCCCGCCGCTCAAATAATAAAATAATTGCCAAAGAATGTTCTTTCGAAAATTTGAATTTTCTGTTTTTTTTTCTTTAAAAAAAGTAGGGAACATCGAATTGGATCACGCTTTATTAGAAAAAGACATGGAGTCTTTGATCTGTTTTATAATTAAGAAGGAAGTTAGATCTCTACAAGTGATAATAAAGCTTGAGACAGACTCTCAATAGTTAGTATGTTTCTTCTGCTAGTCCTTAGCAATCTGTTTTTTTTTATTGGTTATATGTATATGTATTTAAGAGATATGAAGCGATATATCTAAATGGTACTAAATGATTCGGAGGTACCAGAGATATTTGTATGCTGTAAGGACTGTCCCTACTGCTAACAACTATTTCGGTAATAACTTACAACAACAACAATTAATATAATTTCTTCTTAAAAATAATTTTTCGGAGAATACCAAGATCAATGCGACCTTATCATATTTCGATGCTGTCAAACCTTTCCAGTCGTCGACGTCTGTCTTACACAGAAAATCCAATAAGAGTACAGCATTCGTAACGAAATATTGCGGTTTATGTATGATATACACACACTAAACATATGAGTCTGTAAGGGTGTGTAAGCACCTAAGACTCACACGGCAATTGCATTGGCAGTCGGTAAATTCGTTGGTAACACTGCTTCCGCACAGTTTATCAGCGCTCCGGTTGCCTGCACTGTTGCATCACAAGTTCTTCGCGGTTGCACAGCGCTCGGTTTGCCGAAACACAAAATTCGGCGGAAGCTTCGCGGCTGTCTTTTACGCGCTTATGTCAGCGCCTCCGCCACTTTTATCTGTCAGCATTATTGTTTTGAAAACGGTGTATATTTTACGCATTGTTCTTCTTGTTGTAAGGAAAATCACGCCACGGCGGGAATATTAGTTTCCGCTTCTAAAGCGCTGCGAGGTGTTTTAGATGTGGGAGAGAGAGTCTGAGTGTGTGAGTGAGTTAGTTCACTCGCGCAAACTTTGTAAATTTTGTAACAGCTTTGCGGTTTTCTGCTGATTTGTTTATATTTGGGAAGCGAGCATTTCGAATGGAATTGAAAATGTCTATCAACGCATTTATTTGGCGGATTTAGCGGTTGTTATTGTAATTGAGTGGGCTTAAGTTGCTTTCGCACATACTTTGATGCTTCAACGTTAGTTGAGGCAGTATTGAGTGCTCTCGGTTTCAGCTCGATTGATTTGAACAAACACAAACGGAAAGTTTTGGATGGGATGTAATGAGTGGATAGTTGTATGTTAAGGGAATTGGAATGATATTAGAAACCTTTAGAGCGAAAATCAAGCCTTAAAGCTTCGACACGTGACAAAAAGAGACATACATAATTTCTTCAATGTCATGTATATGTAAGCCAAGGTCCATTTGAATAACTTCCTCCAAGGAACCCCGTGAATATCATTTATCATCTGAGACACTAATCTTACAGAGATTAATTGCGCAGAATAATGTGTATAAGAATATCTCTACACACATACGTCTGGGTTTAAATTTAAGATAACTTCCGTAATTGAAATACAAGCAAGCAAAGGCAATGAAAGCTGCAAATAAAATAAATTAAAACTAACAACAATTAAAACAAGCACTTGAGCGTGTGCAAAACACAAACACCCACACCAATAAAACAACAAATCCAACAACAACTATTGCAAAATTGATCCCAAAAGTAAATGCTGTACAACGTTGTTAGCCAACAACTGGCAATCAAGCTATGTTCCACCCATGGGGCGGTGAACGACAACCACCGCCGTCGGGGAGGACAACCGAACCGAACTGCCAATGAAGCAGGTAAATCAAGTTACAAATTCAATTATACCGTCAGTGTTGAGCAATGCAAAAGCCAACACAAAAACAAAATCCAACAATAACAAAAAATACAAAAATAAAAAAGAAAGAAACAGAAAAATTGAGAAAACTCCGGAAGACTGTTGTTGAGAAAATAAAAAAAAAAACAAATTTCAGAAAACACTGCAAATATGTGAAGTGAGTCACAATGGGATAGTGAATTAAGTATAAAATTGCAACTAACAATATCCGTAGGAAGATAAATTCAAAAGCAATAAGTAAGTGGAAAACTGATATGCAAAGACGTAGCAGTAAAATTGTAAGAAAATGGAGTCTCTTATTACTGAAGAGCAAGCAACATTGTTTGCTAATAACTAATAACAAGGTACAATATACCTTCAGCCAATTCCGATTGTGTGTGTTTTGTATGTGTGTAAGCTATTTTGCATGGAGATTTGATGGCAGGAAGAGTTATTGAATTCAAAGCTATCAGTTATTGTATCAGTTGTTGTAGAAAAGGAAGATTGATATTACTTAAAGAGATGAAATATCGTTTAAGATTAAAATTTTGCAAGTACTTTAAAGCATTTTTATACTCTCGCAACCTGTTGCACAGAGTATCATAGTTTTGTTCACATAACGGTTGTTTGTGTCACCAAGAAATAAATCCGGATGTCTGTCCGTCCGTCCGTCCGTGCAAGCTGTAACTTGAGTAAAAATTGAGATATCTTAATGAAACTTGGAACACATGTTCCATTTTTGGAAAATGGGCGTGGCGTCGCCCACTTATGGGTCAAAAACCATATCTCAGGAACTACTCGACCGATTTCAATGAAACTTGGTTTGTAATAGTTTCCTTACCTCCCAATAATATGTTGTGAAAATTGGCCAAATCGCTTCACAACCACGCCTACTTCCTATATACCAGAACTTTGAAGACGATCTGAATCATTTACTTTACAATATATAAAGTAAGCACTAGTGA
This sequence comes from Zeugodacus tau, assembly GCA_031772095.1. NCBI lineage: Eukaryota > Metazoa > Arthropoda > Insecta > Diptera > Tephritidae > Zeugodacus > Zeugodacus tau. The sequence goes on from CM062649.1 coordinate 77,918,930, forward strand.
AGATATCGGTGCAAAACTTTGCACAAATACTGTATTTATAGTGTGGCAGCCCATTTCTAAAAATCGCCGAAATCGGACCATAGGTTTTCAAGGCCCCATATATCGAACATGAGGACCTCGGTGCTTCTAACCTAATATTAGGGTTTCCAACTTTCAATGGACTTTATACAATATATATGACGAATATGTAGGTCAAATTGTGTATTATATAATATTTATTAAGTTAAATAAATAAATTGCGAGAGTATAAAATGTTCGGTTACACCCGAACTTAGCCTTTCCTTACTTGTTTTCTTATAACAGTTTCTCTCTGTACCTGAAATGGTAAAAATCGGGTCATAACTTCCCCCAGATCCCATATACCTAATTATAAGTAATATTAAATTAAGTGAGCGTATAGTCTTCGATACATTGTGTCTTGGTGGTGACAACGAGTGAAATCGGTTTAGGAATTACCTCAGTCCCCATATACTATTTATCATGATTTTCGTTATTCTATTGAACTTTATACCAAATATATGGGTCGACTTGTGTTATCTTTATAAAATTATATCAATAAATTGCGAGAGTATAAAATGTTCGGTTACACCCGAACATAGCCCTTCCTTACTTGTTTAATATGAAAAGGAAGGTTTTAATTGTGGTTTATAAAACTTGAATCAATTAATCCTTAATTATATTCCAATTAATTAAATACTCAATTGATATTTTTTGATCAATTGTTAGATATTCTTCAATGAAAAGAAATGCTAAATGCTAATTTATAATTTCAATTAATTATTCAATTAGTTGATTGTGAATCAATTTAAATTATCCAAAATAAAATACATTTATCCGTAATTGTAACTTTATTTTTATACTCTCGCAACAAAAGTTGCTATGATAGTATTATAGTTTTGTTCACATAACGGTTGTTTGTAAGTCATAAAACTAAACGAGTTAGATATAGGGTTATATATATCAAAATGATCAGGATGACTAGACGAGTGTAAATCCGTCCGTCCGTCTGTCCGTGCAACGGATAACTTGAGTAAAAATTGAGATATCTTAACGAAACTTGGAACACGTATTCCTTGGCACCCTGAAGAGGTTGCTTTCGAAAATGGGCAAAATCGGACCATTGCCACGCCCAAAAACCTATAAAGTGTCATAACTAAGCCATAAATAATGTTATGAAAATAAAATTTGCAACATAGGATCGCATTAGGGAGGGGCACATTCGGATGTAATTTTTTTGGAAAAGTGGTCGTGACCCCGCCCACAAATAGGTTTTTTGTATATAACTCGCAAACCAATAAATCTATATAAACCAAACTTTCTGCAGTCGGATAATAAATCGGATAATAACCACGCCCACCTCCCATACAAAGGTTAGGTTGAAAATTACTAAAAGTGGGTTAACTCACTAACGAAAAACGTCAGAAACACTAAATTTTACAGAAGAAATAGCAGAAGGAAGCTGCACTCAGATTTTTTTACAAAATGAAAAATGGGCGTGTCATCGCCTACTTATGGGTCAAAACCTATATTTCAGGAACTACTCGACAGATTTCATAATACCTTCTTGTATTTTCGGTACATAATACCTTCTTGACACCCTGATGACACATGTGAAAAATGGATGAAATCGGTTCATAACCACGACAACTTCCCATTTAACTCAATTGTGAATTCCATCTGATTCCTTCACTTTATAATGTAAACATAAGGAACCAATGAAGATAGCAGAATAAAACTTTACACAAATAGTGCATATCATCTCTGGCTTCACTTGAGAAAAAATTGTCATAAACGGACAATAACTTTTGAAGGCCCCTGTTATCGAACATGTTGAAATCCGCGCTTAAGGGTAAATTTTAACCGAAAATATCTCTCTGATAATTTAATGTAATTCAGAGGAAATTGTTTTCTTCTAAGTGTGTATGTTATGTAAATAAAATTTGTATGTTATGTAAATAAAATTTATTCAATAAATTGCGAGAGTATGAAATGTTTTGTTGCACCCGAACTTAGCCTTTCCTTACTTGTTTAATTATGAATCAATTAATTAATTTTCATTCTGTGTGTTTATTAAGCACACAACTCAATTAGTTAATTGTGACTCAATTTAAATATTTCATCTTGTGTGACAATGAATACAATTTTGGAAAACTACACTTGATTGTAAAATAATTAAAAAACTATCTTTCTGCTTGTTTAATTACAAATTATTGACTAATTTTAACCCAATTTGCCAAATTGTTATAAAATTAGATGAAAATTATGATTAATTTGCGCTGAATTTGATTTCTTTGAAATACCTTGGGTAACAAATAACAAAATTTCAGAAAGTTAACTTAATTGAAACTCAATTAGTTAATTTTTAGTTAATTAATAGTCTTCAAAATGAGATACAATAAGTGGCAATTAATAAATTTTAGAAAGTTCACTAGTTGGAACTCTATTAGTGAATTGTGAGTCAATTAAGAGTTTGTCAATTACTAATCCAAAATTTTTACGAATTGAGTATGACATAATTGAAACTCAATTAGTCACTTAATAAGCATTAACAGAAATTACTAATCTAAACTAAATGCATCTTTGTACTCGGGAATATTGTTTTAAGCTTTGCCCAAGTACTAGAAACTTGGCCTTGGCATGTCTGCTTTCCATTTACTGTTTATTTAACACAACCTACGCAAGCTCAAGCAATGCAATCAGTCTATGCTACACTCAACTATAAGGTAGGCACTGAAATTCCACTCCCAATTTCAAATGTGGCGCGTGTTTCGTCAAAAAAAATAAAAAAATGAAAAACCAAACAATAATTCGAAAATGAGACAAACAAAAGAGTTGCACAGCAAAAAGTTAATCTCACGACTTGACAAAAATCTGCCATCTTCATTATTATAATTATTATGACACAGCTGCCCCCGTGTCGACGACAGTTCATTTATGGTTCCCCTCTGTCAACCGATGCGCAGCATGCGGCCAACTCGACTCGACTTGTGTGTCATTTGGCTGCTCATTTTTAATTTTCACGTTGACATCACGTACGCTTAATTAAAAATGTGTGTGCTCGTTGGCCATTTCCGGTGACCATGCCGCATGCGACCGCACCTCAACTACTGACAGGCAGCAGCAGCAGCAGCCCGGAGCATTTGGCATTTGCCATTCAATGTTCGTGACTTATGTAGTTCATCAGCCATATAGCCATTAGGAGTGCCTGAGTTTGCCGAGCAAGAAATGGAAGAAACAGTTACGCGCAATTCATGCCCGGCCGTTGTTGCTGCTGCTACTGTTGTTGGCGCTGCAACGCCTTTTGCACGTGTCATGGCACACAATGCGGCGGCAACACGCGCACCAAAATGAACATTTGCAACAATCATCACTTTCAACGGCGGCTCAACGCATACGGGAGCACATACGCGCACTTCTTTCCATGAGTCCATATGTGTGTGTGTGGCAGCTTGCAACGCCCACATGCCTCAACGCTTGTCATGTGCGGCATCAAACAAAAGCCTTCATATGTCTGTGTGTCAGCTCAAAGACATACATACAAACATCGTTCTAGAGATGTAACGGAAGTTAATTTACACTCACGTTTCATTAACTTTTTGCTTTGGCAAAGTTGTTGTTGTTGTTGGCTTCACATATAAATACTGTTTCGAAACTTTTCTGAATAAATATATACATATATATAAATATGTATATATGTATGTTTTTGTTGGTTTCAGTCAGTCATATTATCTACTTCCCATTAATTATAGTTTTTGATCTCTATGCCACTTTTATCCTTTATTTGTTTTTGCACTTTTTTCGCTTCAAACTTGACTCATAATTTCAGCTGAAGAATAATGACTAACGAATAGCTGCAATCGCCATATGGTTAGCTGGTCAACACACACACATACATATACACTAAGCAACATGGCAAGAAATTTTATATTCCCTCACCTATTGTTGTTGTTGTTTCAGCAACTGTCCATTGTTGTCACGTTCGCCATTTGTTTACGCTGCACTGACTTTCGTGTGCTCTTATGTGTACATATCGGTGTTAGTGTGTGTGTGTGTATGTGTTGTCTCATTCCAGCGTAGCATACTTTTGCGCGTTCGCAGTAATTTTCACCTTGCTTACTTTTGCTGGTTTGCTAACGGTCAGGTGCGCTTATGAGTTTTGGCTTCAACATGACTACATACACACACATACTTAAGCACATATGTTGGCTGGCAGCTTTCGCTATGCGCCTGTGTAAGCATGCATGTGCACTTGCGGTATTCGACTTTTGTTTTATGCTGTCGGTCAGTTTTAGTTTCAAACTTCGCAGAACTGTAAACAGCCGCTTTCGCTCCAACGGACTTTTACCAGCGCTTGCTACGTGGCTGGTGGAGGCAGCTGTTGTTGTTGTTGCTGTCCTTGGCGTCATTTTTCATTTTTGCACTCGGGCATATGCATTGTTATGCAGTTGTGTCTGTTGTCGTTTAGTAGAGAAATCTGCTGGCTGCACTATGCAGCATTATGCAATCATTTTGAGGCCTTTTCATTGGAATAAATTTTTAGTTGATTTCCTAAAGTAGCTTTAGTAAGATACACAATTGTAATTAGTAAGGTTATGTAGAAAGAAATACATTTCTTAAACTCCTTTGGATTAGCTAGAGCTTGTTAAAGTCGTAGGTATATATTCTATGGACCTTGTTAAGAACCTTTCTTACTGCCACTTTTGGGGGAATAAAGATAAAAAAGACATAAAGCTTTAAATTAAAAGCTCAAAGAAAGAAATGGGGTTCCCCCCTGGAAAATGATGTTCAAGGTACAATACTGAAAGTAAAGCCACAGATGATATGCAGTATTTGCGTAAAGTTTTATTCCGCTATCTTCATCGGTTCCTTATGCATACATTATAAAGTGAAGGAATCAGTTGAAATTCAAAATTGAGTTGTATGACAAGTAGTCGTTATTGTGAATCGATTACGCCCATTTTACATCCGTGTTATCAGGATGCCAAGGAAGTATTATGTACCGAATTTCATTGAAATCGGTCGAGTAGTTTCTGAGATATGGTTTTTGACCCATAAGTGGGCGATGCCACGCCCATTTTCAATTGTTTCAATCTGAGTGCCATTTCTTCTGTAAAATTTAGTATTTCTTACATTTTCCGTTTCATTATTTCTGACATCGAGTTAACGCACTTTTAGTAATTTTCAACCTAATCTTTGTATGGGAGGTGGGTGTGGCTATTATCCCATTATATCAATTCTTATGGTGTGTAATGGGGTACGTAAGAGAAATGGCTGGAAAAAGTTTGGTTTATATAGCTTCATTGGTTTGCGAGATATATACAAGAAAACCTATTTGGGGGCGGGGCCACGTTCGCTTCTCCAAAAAAATTACATCCAAGTATGCTTCTTCCTCGTGTGATTCTTTTTTTACCAAATTTATACACTTTATAGGTTTTCGGTTTTCGCCATTTTGTGGGCGTGGCAATGGTCGTATTTCGCCCATTTTCAATTCCAACCTCTTCACGGTCCCAAGGAACGTGTGTACCAATTCAAAGTATCTTAATTTTTACTCAAGTCATTCGTTGCATGGACAGACGGATGGACGGACAAACAGACATCTTGAATTTAATTCGTCTCGTCATCCTGATGATTTTAATATACATAACCCTATATCTAACTCTGTGTGTGTGTGTCACAAACAACCGTATACTAAACTATAATACTCTCTTAGCAACTTTTGTTGCGAGAGTATAAAAATAATATACTAGAAATATAATTTATGGTGATACATCACTTCTTCTTTGAAGTTCTGCTAAATAAATAGAAGAGCTGATTTTAAGAAAGATATATTCTGCACATCAGTAGCAGTATTATTCTCTTAAAAACCCATATACAATGTACTTGATCTGTAATAAAGAAGCTTAAATCATTGGTAGTTTATTCATATTTGTCCAGGTACTGCGTTATCTGGCGATTGAGGTTGTCTCCAATAGCCTTATAAACGCTGATCGGAATTTTGTCCTCCTCTTTGTCTTTATTCTAAGCAAAATACGATTCCAGAAATCACATATTTGCGTTCATTCTACGACAAAGGCTATTTGTGTGTATTCTTTTACTTTGCTCATTTTGTGTGTGCTGCTAAAGTTGACTGCTGACAGTTACCGTTACACCGGATGTCACGTGCAGAACATTTTATGCTGTGCTACATTTGGGTATTTTTTTCAATTTTTGCCTACCAACTCACACGAGCTGCGCACTTTCTCAGCCGCATATGCTTCTCTATACTCAGTTTGTATGTGTATGTGTGTGAGCGCCTATCTGCAGGCAGGCTGTCTACCGTAATTACAACAACCGTGTAGGATAAATTAGTTGAACTGCTTTTTGGGCGCTCGCAGCGCTTTTACCTCTCCACCTTACCAGCCTCTCCTTCGCACCTACCGCAAATCAGCCCGAGTCCACGACTATGCTTGTGTGTTTGGCGCTTTTATGCTGCGAGCGCTTCAAACTTTTTGTTCAGCTATTAGTTAGGACAGCAGGATCCCATCCATAGATATGCCCACCACTGCGGCTCTCTTATTTTACGGAATTTTCCGCTTATTTGTGTTTTGTTGTTGCACTTTTTTGATACACAACTTTTTCTTCTTCATTTCACATTTTGCTTTCTTTCTTTTTTCGCCTTTCGGTCTCATGTGATTTTGCGCTTTTGTTGCGGCATATTTTCGTTGTTTCTTTGTTGTTGTATTATTAATACTCATGCCTTCAGATTTTTTTGCGCTGTGACGTCATGCGTTCATTATGTTTGCTTTGTTTGACTGTACGGTTGTTGTTGGAATTTCAGTTTGTTTTCTAACTGGTTTGTTGATTTTGTTGCTCCCCTTAATTGTTGTTATTGTTTAGTGCATAATCTGCTTGTGACCCTGCAAATAACACTACGTTCTGAAGCAATCTGAGATATTTCTTGTTTAGTCTAACTACCCCATGTGTCTGGATATTTTTTAAGAGCTTATCGGATGATGGTGACTTTCCATTTGAATGATTTTTTTTTGTTATTAAGTTTTTGGACGAAGTCATACAATTTTGTACAATAAAAATTAAGCAATAATATTAGGAGTTTGCGAAAGAGTTTCTCCGAACCGATTATACATTATATCGACCAACATACATTATATCCAAGATTATATGCTCACTTAATTTGGCTCTGATATTTCACATATTAACCGATTAATAAGCTCCTCTAGCTCCCATATACCTAATTATAGGGTTTTCAAAAATACGATGGCCTTAGTATATGGGAGCTAGGGGAAGTTATGACCTGATAATAACCATGTTTGGTACAGAGACACACTATTAGAAGAAAAAGATTCCCTCTGAATTAAATTAAGATATATGAGAGATTTACCGATAGTATCGGTGAAAAATTATTGTGTTCTTCATATTCGAGATCCATGGCATTGAAAAGTTATAGTCCGATTTCGACATGTTATATTACAGTATATGTGCAAAATTTTATTCCGCTCTCTTCATTGGTTCCTTATGTATATATTATAATGAAGGAATGAAGTGAAGGAATGAGATTGAATTCAAAATTGAGTTACGTGGGAAGTAGTCGTGGTTGTGAACCGATTTTATCAATTTTTCACACCTCTCATCAGGATGTTCAGAAAATATTATATACCGGATTTCATTGAAATCGGTCGAGTAGTTCCTGAGATATGGTTTTTGACCCATAAGTGGGCGATGCCACGCCCATTTTCAATTTTATACAAAGATCCGAGTGCGTCTTCCCCCGCCATTTCTTCTGTAAAATTTGGTGTTACTGACGTTTTTCTTTAGTGAGTTAACGCAGTTTTAGTAATTTTCAACATAACCTTTGTATAGGATGTGGGCGTAGTTATTATCCAAGTTCAACTATGTTCATGGTATATGGTGGGGTACATAAGGGAACCGACCTCAGAACGGTTGGTTTATATAGCTTTATTGGTTTGCGAGATATATATAAAAAACCTATTGGGAGTGGGGCTACTTTTCTACTCGTCTCGTCATTCTGATCATTTTGAGATATATAAACCTATATCTAACTCGTTTAGTTTTATGACTTACAAACAACCGTTATGTGAACAAAACTATAATAATCTCTGTAGCAACTTTGTTGCGAGAGTATAAAAATATAGAAAAATCAATTGTATCAGTATTTTGTTAAACAAAAAAACGTTATTCAGATTCAAAACATTTGAAAATCTTTTGAAATTTTGAATAATTTCTGAACGTCAGATGTCAAAATGACGATGGGTCATCAAGATAATCAAATTTCATTGCCTCTGACTTCTCTAAGTAAGTTTATAGGTATATGAAAAGAAAACTTAAAAAAAATACTCGGACCTCTGACTGTACTCGGGATACAAGAAAATTCATTGGTTTGACCAATAAAGGCTGCAACTTGGCTGATGTGGTATTCAAAAAATTTTCAATTTATAGTCAATGTTCGCATAACGAGATAAAAGCTGAGCAAACCCTGTGATTCTTAAATAATATGTTAAGGCAATAACTTCAGTCTTATCGCTAACATAACTATTTAGTAAAACTGCAAAAATATAGAAAACAAGAATTTTAAGAATATAGTATTATTACTTGTTACTTAAAAATGGTCCATTTAAGGTATAAAAATAAAAAAAATTATTGAAAGCCAAGGAATAAAAAATGTCACATAGAAAACTTCAGTTTAGGTTTAGTGTTCAACTACTTCCGCATAAAAACAACAATAACAATACATATTTAAAATGAATAGCAAAGTAAGCTTCATAAACATTACCCATTCGGTGAGTCGTTAAAAGGCAGGCAGTGGCTTAGAATTCTCAAAAATAAAGGCAGAATCAGCAACAGTGAGGAAAACAGGCAAACAAAAACCAAAAAAGCCAAATAGTAAGTGCTTTAGAGATATCAAAAAAGTCAACTAGAAACCTACTTCCGTAGGAGGTGAGTAAAAAGTCATTACATAAACAGAAAGACAATGCATTTTGGGATTCTTATAACCTAAAAATGTTACTACGTAGCAAAGAAAAATTTAGTAAATATAAACAAAAGTAAAAAAGGGTAAATGCATGAGCTTTACAACCATTATAAAGGTGAAAAATGTAACAAAAGGGAAAAAGGGTTATGCACACGTAATGTGGCACAGTTTTGGGTAAACAATTCATGTACTCTAACATAAAGGAATAGACACTCATTAATAGAGTCAAAATGTGTGGTGAATAACCTTTAGCAACACTCATATTTTAAAAACTGTTATACCACTCAAAATCAAGAGCGAAAAACGCTGTAAATGAGTGAAAGAGAACGGAAGTAGCAAACTGAGTTTGTGCCATGGATGCTGCACGACGCAGCGTATGAGTAACATTTTCCAATAAATTGAGCGCTTTTTGTTTGCAAAAGAGAAAGAGAGCGACAATACTGACCTAACACACATTCACTACGCGAGCGCACAACGACGAAACATATCAAGGGTTCGCTGGTGCTTTGCAATTTTCGTTGTAAGTTCGAAAAGTGTTTTGCTATGTCAAAATATTCGAATTTTCCCCACGAAATGCAGCACTGTGTCGCGCTGAGCGTGTGCTGGCATGCATTTCGTAAGCAACAAAAACAATAGCAATTAAGCCGTTTAATGTTCATGCGCTCGACTTTACTGTCGTTGCGATATGCTACGTCAGTAGATACGTTTTGTTTGGCTTGTCGAGCGGCGGTTGATTTTGCGGCATTGCAACGCGTTGCAACAATGACGTGCGTATGCCATAAATGCAATTTTGACGTGTAAATTTACGCGCGTGTAGCAAGCATATTGATATGATGCAGTTGTGAAATAAATGAAAAAATTTGGTTAAAGATGCTAAGACGAGCAAAATGATTGGAAATTAAGTTGAAATTTGAATAGTTTGAAATTAAAAAAATTTATTGAAATAAAATTTATTGAAAAAATTAAATGACAAATGTTAAACATTGCTTGAAGAGCAAACAATAAAAATATTTTTTTAAACTCTTTGGAGAAACATTGTGAACAGACTACCTCCAGACCTCGCGTGTGCATGTTTTGATGAGAAAAATATAATTTTTGGTGATAGAAATGTATATCAAACTCAGCACAAGGTAAGCCGGATTGATAATTAGAATTTCTAAAACAAAAAAAAATTTAACAACACTTCAAAATACCTTATATATGCCGTTCTATATTTTTCAAAAAATATTTAAATTTCCACATGTATTTTTGCTGCGTACAGTAACCTATTTTTTAGCAAAGTTTTAGCATATGTATGGCATGCGAAACGAAAAAGCGCATGAAAGCCTATCACAAACAAATGCAGAAAATTAGAACAAAGGCAAATAGTGAAGAACAAGTATCGCGTTACTTAAACTTGCATTTCATTATCAGCTCGCGTGCTAGTTTATACGATTCTTACTCCTTGCTTCACTCTCATTCCAACTTAAAGCAGTGAAACTACTATCATTCTACTCCCTGCTCTGCCTGAAATCTATATCTCACTCCACATTTCGACTAGAAATGCGTAAATTACCGTAGCAAAAGTCAAAGTAAAGCAAGCTCAGTTGTTGTAGTAGTGGCAATGCCGCATCTATTGGACCTTCAGGTTATGATTTCACTACCAAACACAACGCTGCATACCAGCAGCTGCTTATTATGCATTTGACTTTGCGCGCCTTCTTCGCCAGCATCATCAGCAGTGCAGTTACACACACACACACATATGTCATTTTGCGATAGTCCGCAATGCAGATGGCTTGAAATTCATACTCGTCTGCATGTATAAATCAACGTTTACAAAATTATAGCTATGAACTTACCAGCGCACACACACATACACACTTGCACGTCGTACTTCTATGGCGAAATTCATGTGCACTGTCGCTGTGCTACGTGCTTCATTTACATGATACTTCCACATTTAACTGGCGTAATTGCTGCTTTTTTCTCGCCACTTTTGACTACTTTGTCGGTTTTTTTGCTTTCATTTTTGTCAGTTGCAATATTGCTGACACACATTTTTGCTGCAATTAGAAAGGAGAGGGCAAAAAAATAAATAAAAGTTATAATTTGTAAGCAACAAATAGTTTTTAATATATAGACGCGCGTATTTTATGCTATATAAAAATCATAAAAAAATTTATATGCATGAAAAATGCTCATTTTCATTATATATGTACCTATTTTCGTAATAAAACCCGCATCTGCATACAATTCATAGAATATCCCGAAATTTCTCAATGGTTCTACACTGCGTATGAGTAACTCGCAACATTTGCTGCAGCTGTATTATGTCTCACATGAGCTTCTGTGTGCATATTCATATTTATTTATATATTTTATGCTATATGTGCACTCATAGAGCATTCGCATGCTGTCATACGCTAATGAGCAGCGTATGTCAACGAACTGGAATTCAGTGAACTTGGCTTTGTTGTTTTTCTGTGTCAAAGCATTTGCTGTGAAAATAAAAATAAAAGTTAATAACAGAACTGGAGTGTATAAAAATAACTTTAAAATAATATATGCGCATTTCATTTTCCATTTACAGCGACCCAAAAACGCGTATTTTAAAAAAATCAGTCACAGCTTAGCAGCATTTTAGGCGCAGTTGCTGATTTTAGTATGAAGCAATGTATTACGACTGTTTTAAATAAATAAAACGTTATTATACTTGTAGAATCATTGCGTGAACATTTATTTCAATAATAATGTACGTTAGTACATGGCACAGAAGAGCTACACTCAAATTTTTTATACAAAATTTGAAATGTACGTGGCTCCCAACAAAAAACCATATATCAGAAACTACACGACCATTTTCATCGAAATTCGGTTCGAACCATTTTCTTATCATTCTCATAGCATAGTTCGAAAATGGGCAAAATCGATTTAATTCAATTCAATTGAAGTCCATCTAAATCGTTCAATTAGCAATCTATAAATGAGGCACCAGTGTGAAGATATCGGAATAAAACTTTGCACAAATATTGCGTTTCTAGTGTAGACGGGTGCTAGTCTTAAAATCACTGAAATCGGTCTTTAACCTTGCAAGGCCCCAGATGCCGAACATGTGCACCTCAGTGCTCGAGACAAATTTTTTATCGAAAATATTGGTAAATCTCACAGATATTCAAAAGAAATTCAGCGAATATGTTTTCCTTATCATAGTGTGGCTTTTTGCCAAAATTGGGCTAAATCGGGTCAAATATTCCTGTAGCCTCCGTATACCTAATATGCGGATTTTCAAAAATACGGTGTGAGATACCTTAGCAAAATTAAGTGAACGTTAAATCGTGGTTATGATGTACGTGGGTGGTGAAAATTAATAAAAACGCTCTAGGAATTACCCCAGCCCTATATACTATATATAATGATTCTCGTTATTCTAGTAGACTTCATTCCTAATATATGGGTCGAATTGTGTGTTATTTTAATAAAACTAAATCAATAAATTGTGAGAGCATAAAATTTTCGGTTTCACCTGAAATTAGCCCTTCCTGACTTGTTTTTAATTTATTTGATAGGTAGAAAGAGAGATGCAATATATTTAAAAGCGGAATTTGAAACTGATAATATCAAAAAATTTCGTTATTGGAATTTTTATATTTCTTGATCCCGAAAATTTCGGGATTGCATACTAAAAATATATTGGAATACTCAATTTCGAAGTTGTAAGATGATGGAAACAGAAATAAAAAATTTCAAAATTTTTAAATTAAAAAAAAATTCGGGTTTGGAAATTGAATTTGAATTTTCACTTTAATAATTTCATTTGATTCTCGACTGCAATATAAAGCCATGGCGTAATTAAAATCATGTTACCAATCTGAGGCTGCCTAAAAATTTGGTCACCACTTTAGCAGCTGAAGAAATATAGTGAAGGCAATTTTAAAGTCTTTTGTATACATTATTTAAAACAAAAAAAAAAGTTTTCATATATGCTAATTAGCATGGTATTAATACCAAATAGCAAAGTTAAACTGAACCGAGAAGATAGAAAAATACTGCTCACAATCACATGGGTATACACGTCCACCTGAGCAGTGAGTATGAGCTATTTCATTCCACAGAAATCTGTGCTTAAAAAGTTTTTGTTTTTAGCTGTGAAACAGCAGTGAAACAAATTCAATTTCCTAAAGATTTATTTCGAAAACTCACAAGGATTAAAATGACAAGTCCTATTTGTTGCTGCTTTGTTTTTGTTGTTTGCTGTGAAAGAAAATGAGTCAAAGCGGAAAATAGGAGTATACAAACAAATTTTTAGGGGACTACAGCAGGCAGCATAAGAAGCTGCTGAACTGCTGAAGTTGACTACGAGCTGATGGCGCCTAAGACAGCCAATCAGACAGACAGACAGAGAGACAGACGGGCGAGCAGCAGGTGACTGGATGCAATATCCTGCACACTGTCGGCCGACAACGAACGAAGAAAAAACGCAAGAAAAACACTTGGAATTGAAATGAAATTCAATACACTAGAAAGCGTACAAAGTGAAAATAAAGAAATTAGGTGAGGTAATTTCGTACGAAACACGCGCCAAGCAATTTGAGTAAGAACAATTTTTAAATTGAGATAGACGCGCGCTAATAAATTAAAGCTTTCACGGTGCTGGCGAAAAAAACTTTCCAAACGACAAATTGTTAAAGCGTTATATATCATAGAAGTATGCGGATCTGTATCTTCGGAGCGGTGAGTGTGTAGGCATTCGGAATTTTCGCTCACACTCACGCGAAACACAAACGCGCTTAAGTGGCGAAATTTTTCCACGCCAATCTTGTCGAGGAGGGGTGGGTAAGGCGAGCGGCGGCGCGCATATGCGTTTAGCTTAAGTGCCATTTGTAACTGTTTTTGGCAGAAATTTCCGTTAAAACACCTTTATCACAATTTGCCACAAACGTCAGTGCCGAGTGTGTAGGTCTGCCTCTCAGTTGCCACGTATTCGAAGGCAAAGATGCTTGGTCGGGTGTACAGAGTACAGTGAAGATCCCAAAAATAGTAACACTTCAATATTATTTTAAATTTAAAAATTTATTTTATTTCGTTTTATTTCGTTTTATTTTATTTTATTTTATTTTATTTTATTTTATTTTATTTTATTTTATTTTATTTTATTTTATTTTATTTTATTTTATTTTATTTTATTTTAGTTTATTTTATTATATTTGATTTTATTTTATTATTTTATTTTATTTTATATTAGTTTATTCTATTATATTTGATTTTACTTTATTTTATTTTATTATTTTATTTTAGTTTATTTATATTTTATTTTATTTTATTTTATTTTATTTTATTTTATTTTATTTTATTTTATTTGTTTTGTTTTATTTTATTTTATTTTATTTCATTTTATTGTATTGTATTGTATTGTATGTTATTTTATTTTATTTTATATTATTTTTCCAATGTGCAACCATTTTGTTGAGCTACTGTGTATCCACATAGGTATGTGAAAATGTTTAACCACAAATGATAGGTATTGTATCACAATAACTTTCACCGCATTTGCCGTTATACAGCAGCTACTAGCGGAAAAATATTATTTCTTACATCTTGTAATAAGCCACTGCAATAAGCACTCACATCTGAGCGCTCCACTTGTATTTATGTGCATATTATGAGTATAAAGCAGATTTGCTCGTATTAGTATGTATACAGTATATCCATGTTATATATATTTAAGAAGACGCGAATTTCTTAGAATAAGGTTCATGCAATATTTTTTTTTGGGTCTTTGCTCTAGCTGTGTCTCTCACCTGCTGGCAGTGGCAAGTGGATTTCTTAAACAACATCGGGCATACAGAGCATGTAGGGTTGCACACATATGAAAGTACATATAGTACTACTGGAATAGCTGAGTTTTTATGTCTGTAAAGAAGTAGTTTTGGTTTAGCTGGTAGAAATATTTTTCACAGCAGGTTAGCATCTTGACACTACCTTGCTGACTATAACATGCTAAAGCTGCTCAGGAGTTACATAGTTTGGCATGGCAATAAGCATTTAAATGTAGTATACTAAAGTTGAAAGTTGTTTTTTTCCAAGAATATGTTTTCTTCAAAATTATTATTCCATCTTTGAATACATATCTGGAGCAATACTTTTTTGACGATCCTATTCTACTGTTGTTTAAATTTAGATAATTTTCATAGAGTTCTTTCCTTTCAAATATAGTAATTGTGACTTCGTCTTTGAGGCCAAAACTGGTTTAGCCGAACTGAAAAGTAATTTCTCCATCTTATTATATCTTAGCTCAGATATTCACTTACATAAAATTTAAACATGGATAATATATAGAGAAAGCTTGAGAAAACATTCCAAAGGCTTTAACTTTTTATGGAAATTATAAGGCTATAAAAAAGAAGTAACAGTACAGTTCGAATTATAGTTATTTTTCTGATTACAAGCAATGTTAGCTCTTCTAAGTTTTTCAAAAACCCAAAAAACAACCCATAATTTAAATTTGCCACTTGCGTATCATCGCAGTTTTACCGAAACTCTGTCCAAGCAATAAATTCCTGGAAATTACACACAAAACAACGCTTTGTATACCGAGGAACATAAATCCCGAAATTGTATGCGCTTCTGGCTAATATTGACACGTCAACGCAGTTTGTTAGTGAACCGCTGCTTTTTTTTGGCTCCAGCTACGCTTGCTTCCCTTGCAGGCGCTTTTAGCTGCCAAAGATGAAAGTCAAAGCCAATACAAGGTAAAGCCAATCACATTTCCCATAAGCCAGTTAAAGGCAACGTTCGTGTCGTCAGTCAATGTTTGTCAACGCGACAGGCAGCAGCTGGAAGCCGCCAATGTTGCTGGTAAACAACTGACAGCAAACAGACGAATACCCAGACACACAGAAACACAGCCATACCACTACAAGCGACGGTGCATAGATGAGGCTACAGATATGGCGACAATATTTGTTATTTGAAATTTGAAACCATAAAGCAGTTATGAAGAGAGGAGGGGAGCGGGTTTTGTCGCTATTGCTACACCGAGAGTGATTGAAAGACGCAGTGAATGAGACTTGACGAAAAGACGCGCTTTAGTGGCCCATTTGAGACGCGCGCCAGGCAGTGAACGTGCCGAGTTGGCAATTTTAGTGCACCGCTCACACGCAAACACACTCGCATTGCCTGTCAATGATGGAATGCAAAAATGTCGCCATATTTCAACAACTTTCTTTCCCTTCTGCGCTTTAATAAACATATACATATTTTTACCTCAAGCGCCGGCGGCAACAGCGGCGTCTCACATTCGCGCACACGGCGTCGACGAGACGACGACTTGTCGGTGAGCATACGCTCCAGCATACCAACAATATGCACCTGTTTTTATTACAGTTATTTCATCAGCCTATTTTTCGCACAATGATTTTTCGCCACCCTCCACTCTTGGTCGCTGCCATCACGCCTAAGGACGCATCGTCGTTGCCGTCTTTGTTTTGTGCCTTTTGTTTGCCTTCACTTTGCATATTTCGATATTTGTTTGCTTGCGGCTTTTACCGTTGTTTTCTGGCCAAGGCAGCGCTGTTCATCTCTTTGTGCATTGTGTTGTTGTGGCTGCTGTGCGGAAATCAAAAATCGCATTTTTTGATGGATTGCCTAGACTTGTTTTCGCACTCATACTTGCATTCGCATAATGGTATCGTAAATTTTTGTTGGCGGGGGGAGGTGGGTGCACAAGGCTTTTGTTTCGCTTATTTTTCATGCATTTTACGGACTTTGTTCCAATAATTCTATTTTTAGCGTCATTTGTTGTCGGTTCCCGAGAAGGTCATTCGAGCATTGATTAGGTATTTTTGGGTCTTTATTTGGGACACCTTTGTTGTATTTCAATAATTGAATTTATTTAGGAAATTATAAATACATATTTGCGTCACGTCGCGGCTCACGCATTCTCAGAATTTTTTGAAGGTGAAAAAATAGCGAAAAAAATATATTTGAAATATTAATTAATGAAAGTATGAAAAATAGCTCCAAATATAAGTGAAAGTCTTCGAGTTAAATATCCCTACTCTCTTAGCATTACAATTTCCTGAACAAACACGTTTACTTTCAACAATTTTAAAGTGAAAATTCCTCATAAAATTATTGTATCATGTCTCTCACCTGCACTATGTGCTCTCAAGGCCAAATACTTTCCAATTAAATTGTTCATACCGTCGCATATATAAACTTGTACATATAAGAGTATTTAGCCATAAGCCTTCTGCACGTAAATATGCAGCAACACAAATTCTACGTAAGTGCAAGTTTACTTGCTGTCTTCCTGTGAAATAATTTCCACTTTAATTTTAGCGCACGTATTAACTTTTTAAATTAAAAACTTTGTCACTTACGTTTATCCTTGATTTCACCTGGAAAGTTGTGCTAGAGCAATGTGAACTGAAAGCGGCAACTTAACGAAGATGCAACATACGAATACGAGTATAATACCTGTAGTATAAATATTGCTATATGTACATACCTATTCCATAAAACTTTAGTACGGTCATTAATAATTGTTGTCGCTGCCTTCGAAGTTGTAGTCACATGTGAAACCATATTTACTGTGGAGTTATCGATAACACTTTGCTTTTATAATGGAAAAGTATAGAAGGCAAACGAAATTTGCATTTAAGCATTCTTAAAATCTATAACTTCAAGATCACCAAATCAAAATGAAGTTTATAACTGTCACAAAACAACTCAAAAATTTAAACTATAGATGCCGCTGTATATAGATATTTCTAAGTACTTTTCTTGCCTTGCTGGATTTGATTTACATTTGTAAAATCTCTTTAATGTATTTATAAAATTAGTTTATAGGTAGCACAGAGATGTCATAATTAAACTGCTTTGTTTGATTGAGTTGTAAAATTATAAAATGACTGATGGAAATGTATTAAGTGTCTAAAAATCTGACAAATTTTTTATACCAACTATGATAAATAAACCGACTTAGTTGAGTTGAAACTAAAACAACTCAACTTTATTTACGAAACAACTCAACATTACGAATTACTACTAGTTTTATTTAAAGTTGAATTGATAAAAATTGAAATTTAACAGATAAAATGAAAATGCATACCAAAGCAAAAATATGAAAAGGACTTAATGATCAATTCATGCTCTTTGCACTTTCGAGAACCAAGTATGAAAATTGTGTAGTGACAACTGACTAATAACGGGTGATTTTTTTGAGGTTAGGATTTTCATGCATTAGTATTTGACAGATCACGTGGGATTTCAGACATGGTGTCAAAGAGAAAGATGCTCAGTATGCTTTGACATTTCATCATGAATAGACTTACTAACGAGCAACGCTTGCAAATCATTGAATTTTATTACCAAAATCAGTGTTCGGTTCGAAAATTTTTTATCGGAAAATTTTGTTCAGCGATGAGGCTCATTTCTGTTTGAATGGCTACGTAAATAAGCAAAATTGCCGCATTTGGGGTGAAGAGCAACCAGAAGCCGTTCAAGAACTGCCCATGCATCCCGAAAAATGCACTGTTTGGTGTGGTTTGTACGCTGGTGGAACATTGGACCGTATTTTTTCAAAGATGCTGTTGGACGCAACGTTACTGTGAACGGCGATCGCTATCGTTCGATGCTAACAAAACTTTTTTGTTGCCAAAAAATGGAAGAACTGAACTTGGTTGACATGTGGTTTCAACAAGATGGCGCTACATGCCACACAGCTCACGATTCTATGGCCATTTTGAGGGAAAACTTCGGAGAACAATTCATCTCAAGAAATGGACCCGTAAGTTGGCCACCAAGATCATGCGATTTAACGCCTTTAGACTATTTTTGTGGGGCTACGTCAAGTCTAAAGTCTACAAGAAATAATAGCCAACAACTATTCCAGCTTTGGAAGACAACATTTCCGAAAGAAATTCGAAGAGCTATTCCGGCGAAAATGCTCGAAAAAGTTGCCCAAAAATTGGACTTTCCAGAATGGACCACCTAAGACGCAGCCGCGGTCAACATTTAAATGAAATTATCTTCAAAAAGTAAATGTCATGAACCAATCTAACGTTTCAAATAAAGAACCGATGAGATTTTTACAAATTTTATGCAAAAGTTATCAAGCTCTTAAAAAATCACCCTTTATTGTATGCTGCAATATGTAGCTTTCATAAAGAATACGTTGTAATTAAGGGAAGGGGCTTCCTTAACAGCTATGGATATTGTTGGTGGCTCCAGTGGAAAAAAAATATGATTTTCGTTGCATTTTTGCGGTATTTTTGACAGGTTAAGTTGTAATCGATAATACATTGAAAAAAATAGAATATATTTGTATACCCTGAACAGGGTATATTAAGTTTGTCACGAAGTTTGTAACACGCAGAAGGAAGCGTCGGAGGCCCTATAAAGTATATATATACATGATCAGTATTTTGAACTGAGTCGATTTAGCTATGTCCGTCTGTCTATCCGTCCGTCTGTCTGTCTGTATATATACGAACTAGTCCTTCAGTTTTTAAGATATCGTTGAAATTTTGCAGATGTTCTTTTCTCTTCAAGAAGCTGCTCATTTGTCGGAACTGCTGATATCGGACCACTATATCATATAGCTGCCATACAAACTGAACGATCAGAATCAAGGGCTTGTATGGAAAACTTCCGCATTTTACTACATATCTTCACGAAATTTGGTGTGAGTTATTGTTCATAGATAGAACAATTCATAGAAATAATTTAATCTCCGAAAAAATTGTTCAGATCGGTTCACTATAGCATATAGCTGCCATACAAACTGAACGATCGGAATCAATGACTTGTATGGAAAACTTTTACTTTTTCTTACGTCTTTAGATTTGCTTAAGTAACTATGTGTACTAAAAGAAATGCACCTGTGAAGGGTATATTAGCTTCGGTACAGCAGAAGTTAACGTTTTTTCTTGTTTTATTACAATTTTTCGTTATGGAAAATATTGAATACATACCTTTATATAACTCTGCATGAAAACATAACTTTAGGTATGTGTGTGACTCAATTTCGTGTTACTTCTACTATAAAATTTTGGAAATCTATACAATTTTGTTTGTGTGTTCTAACAATAACAAATTATGTACATATATGTCAGTCGGTAAAATAATTTCTTAATCACTGCAAGTTAACAAATTTCGCCGTAGGAAGCGGTGATTCATCAAAGCAAGAAATAAAGAAACGGTAGAGTATGTAAGTGAGATTAAAGATTGATGTACGTGTCGTATGAGTAATTTCAGCTGAGTACTCAAATTCATTTTACAGCACATAAATTAGGTAATTGTTTTTTGCACAGAGTGATAAGCGAATGACTAAAGGATTAACTAGGGATATTAAAGTACTACTTCAGTGGAGGTGAGTGGGTTTTTAGTAGCGAAATTGGTGCAATTGAGCTAAAGAAGTTTGACTAGGATTGACTTGCAATTGGCTTGATTTTCGAGTTTTATATTTGAAATTTTATATGACTGAAGTTTACTTAATTAGATTATTTACCTCGAGTGAATAGTACTGAATAATTTTGGAGATCTACGATATTTCAACCTGGCTAGTTTGGCTTTAAAAAAATATTGGATGTTTACATTATTCTTCTCATATTTGAAATTTAAAAAACCAACGATAACAAACCGATTAAATTTTTAAACCATTACCCTTTCACACAACCTTATACGCTCTATGCGTATATGTAACAACATCATTCACCCCACACACGGTAGTTACCAGAGGCGTTGACAGCCCAGAGCCATCGCTCACTCGCCGACCACAGTCCCCTCACATGCTCACAGCATATATTCCTAGAATGTGCTTCAGTCACCTCAAGCAATTCAAGCGAAAAAATGGCAATGAATACATTTTCATTTATATTACAAAATATTGCGTTTTCCCTTAATTTGAATGCGTATTTTACTTGACAAGAGGAGCACAACGTAGCTAAGGGGGACTACAGAGAGAGAGGAGGAATAAGCGCAATTGGTACACTGCGAACTCACTGTTATAGCTATAAATCTGCATATACATTTGTATATATATATATGTGAGAGTGTATGAGCAATCATTCAGCAATTTACATACACATATGTACAGACCTGTATATGAGTGAGCGTAAAAAATTGATGTAGCATGTGAAATTGTTATGCACTCCTCCAAAGAAGACATATACACAAACATAGATATATCAGCTCTGGCAGTTGGTTGAGTGTTGGACAGTCGCTTGAAATAGCAGTCCAGCAAGGATCTACAGCTTGGCATATTGAGGGGGCAGTAAAATTGGCGCATCACCGTTGCACGCACACACACACACACATATAGAGACAAGTAACGGTAAATCGCAACGACACGGAGCTATTTGGAGTCGTGGTGCTTCAGCGACCTTGTTGCCACTTACTTATGCGCACTCAACCACACACACATACACATGCAAGCATGTATCCATAGGGTAGCATGGGTTTCGGCTACTTTCAGCATGGCATCGGTGGCGCCACCAGCACCCGCAACACTTATTGCTGCTGCCACACACGCTGCTGCTTGCTTGAATGCCATAGAAGGTGTCTGTGTGTTTGTGTGGTGTTTTATTGGAATTATTGCTGGTGTGGCTGTCTGTATTCAGTGTCGGGAATGTGTGAAAAATTATGTACAAAATAAATGCGCACGAATGAAAAATTTATAAAATATTTAAATAAACACTTCATAAGATATTTGCCCTGGTAAATGGTGAGAGGGGAGTGAAGAGCATGACAAACAAAGATAAAAATAGCAAAAATACATTTTTCACAAACAGAGACACGCACAAAAGAGAGAATGTGGCCGCAAGTGTTGCCAAATATGCGGAGGGAAGCTGTGAAGTTAGGAGAAAGGGGAGCGAGTAAAGTCGACAAGCAGATAAGGTAAGGGTCGATCAAATTGCACTGTGGCCTCATGTGCGTCCATTGGTGAGATTCACTTCAAATTGTTTTGCACTTGAAAAAGTGTTACATGAACCCATTTTTTGATTGTGTGTGGTTATGCTGCCATATTTCATAAAATGGAGTAATTGGTATGTGGAAGAAATGGGAATGAATTCTATTGCTGTACATTGAAATGGCAAAGGCAAGAGTCTAAAATTTAAAAAGCTCGAAAAAATATAAAAAATATGAAAATCGAAACTTTAAGCGTTTGTTATAAATATTGAAAATAAATATGGAATGTAGGAGTGTGAAAACTACAAAAAAAAACTTTGCTAAGTATGAATTTCAAATACTCTTATTTTGATTTTATTTTGATATAATTTTTTTGGGAAAGTGGGCGTGACCCTGCTCCCTGATAAGTTTCTTATATATATCTCGTAAACTACTTAAACTATATCAACCAAACTCATTTTCTTCAGGCATTTCCTTATACAGTCCAAAATTGGAGGAAATCTAGCTATACTCTAAATGGTATACAACATTTTAAATAGGCGTGGTTCCGAACCTCAGAACTTTGAATAAATTTTTTACGGAAAATATTTCTCAGATATTTTGATGAAATTCAGAGGGAATATTTTTCTTCTAATAATATGCCTCCTTGCCAAAAATGGGTGAAATCGTCTCATAACTTCACCCTGCTCCCATATTCCTAATATTAGGGTTTCCAACTTTCAATGGACTTTATACCATTATGCGGAATATGTGAGTAAAATTGTGTGTTATATTAATAAAATTGAATAAATAAATCGCGAGAGTATAAAATGTTCGGTTACACCCGAAATGAACCCTTCCTTACATGTTTTATTATTAATTTAAAAAATTCATGAAGCTTCGGTATAATATCTCCCTTATGGTCTCTTACGGCTTATAGAGTGGATAGTAGAGGGTTTTATCATTATTAATATTATCAAGATTTCCTAATTAAAATATAAAGATGATCCTCTTGCCATAAACTTTTCTTCAAATATCTATTATTTTTTTTATTTTTTCTGAACATAAGTGGTGAGTCGAACCTAATGTGTGTTAAAATTAAAAAAAAGCAAAATGCCTTTAACAGAACAGAACATCAGTGTTGACTTCATTATTTCCAAATTGTATGCACTTTGGCGTAGAAAAGTTCAGTTGCCGCATAAATTCTTAAACGCCGACCAACACCATTGTTGCAGCCACTTATTATGAAGCGAGAAGATATGAGTGTTTTTGTTGTTGTCGTTGTTTTATCTCATCATTAACTGCTTGCCACAGTCATAACTTTTGCCACTCACATTTGTCGCCCAGACACCGGAGGCTTTTGTTGAGCTTATCGACTCGCTGGCAACACAGACATCTACATACATAGCGTCTACATAAGGAGGCTGGGTAGACCCACTACTACTCATGAGCGTGTGAGATTTAAGTCTCTCTCTCATATATGGCATTTATATATGTAAATGCAAGTGTTAGGCGGCTTCTTATATGTACATGCATACCTTAAAGTCTCCTAGGTAATCCATGGTGGATTAGTAAAGTGCATACATTCACTGGCTTGTAAAAGTGGAATATGCATATGCAGACATAGAGATATACCTGTATACAAATGAAAGTTTATATGTATATTTGTGTGCTTTTATATACTTTTTTATCTACAAACTCATATGTGCCTTACCTACTCACTTCAGCAACATCAGATTAAAAATACAGACTCATAAATGTAACTGCGCGCTTGGAAGTCTTTGCTCTCTGCTGCGCTTAGTTGCCATGTCCGTGGGCGTTTGCATAAAAAAACCTCACATCTTTTGTAGTCTTTCAAAATCATCTTTTTCTCAGCGCACAAGTGCACATAAATTACAGACATTTACGGCGTTGAAAGGATTAAAGTGTGTAAATTTCTTATTCTAACAGATGGCAATATATTTTAAATATATCTTACGCTTTTTCAAACACTTTCATTTTTGCCATTTGTGCTTGGTGTGGTAGAGAATATGTGTGTGACTCTTGAGTCTAAGATCGATAAAAGCACATATATGTAGAAGTGAGTACGTGTCTTGTAATATAACGATTCAAGCATTTAGGTACTGATAAATTTTCTTTAGTCTACTCCTTATGAAATATAATTTTATCAAAACTCTTCTGAATAAATTCTATTGAACTCTACCCTGTAATTGTATATAAATATAGATATCTCGTGGATATTTAAATATGATATTCTTTAGATATTTTTAAATCAACTGAAAACATCAAACATAAATAAATAATATAAATTTAGCTAATAATCCTCGATTTTCTTTAAAAAAAAATCTTAGAAAGCACATACAATCACACATACACACACACCTCTATTTCTAAATATTTCCCATCAAATCACTTCAATAGTCCCCACCTAATTTCCCCGCAAATACAAAATCTGCGCAAACGCCAATGCCCTTATTAGCCTGGCAAAGCTTTTGTCCCATAGCCCTCCCGCTTCGAGAGCTGCTCTCCAGCGTCGCGTATTCAAAACTGACACGCTATCATAATTATCATTATCAACGCTGAACGTTGTACGCCAACGACAACATCATCGACTATCACACAATAGCAATAACAACAACAACAACAACAGCAGCAAACATACAATTATCGAAGTGGCACTTGCCGCTAACTGTATACAGTAGTAGTAGATAATAGTATGGTGCTTGAATGCGTGGGCGTCACTGCCAGCTGGCAGTTAGCAATTGTGTGTCTCTGTGTGTATGTAAGTTGAGTATCAGAGGGGTGTAAACGCGGTTGCAATGAACGCCCGGCGATGTTTGCAAACGCCAAGCAATGACACAAATAAAATGCGAACACAGGAAAAGTAGGTACCGATAGGCAGGACAACAACAACAATAGATAGAGAGGTGGTACTACAGTAAATTGTAGGGACTAACCGGATGTTTGACACATGCACGTGTATGCTGATTTGCATGTAGGGCGATTTTAGAAAAAGAAATTAGAATTTTGAGCAGGGGATGCTTTTAAAATAGGTTTTGTAATGAAGATAGTGGGAAAGATCTGTAATACATTACTAATTAAAATGTATAGGATTTTTTGTTCTTGCAAATACTGGTACATTCGGTGGTTTCTATATATAAGCAAACATTTAAGAAGTTATACGGTGGATTCCATTAATCACAGACCACAGACTATACACAAAAATACATATAATTTGAAAGTGGAGATATACAAGGTGAGTTTAATGCCCTTAATAAATCCAACACAATTCTTGTTTTATAATGGAGTTCTGGTGGGTTTCTTTACTGAATTAAAGCATTTTTAGTACTTTTCAACATAACTTTCGTATTGAAGGTAGGCGTGGTTATAATCCGATTTCCTCCATTTTTGAACAGTAAAAAGAAATGCCTGAAAAAAATGACTTCTGAGAGTTTGGTTGATATAGCTTTAATAGTTTACAAGATATGTACAGAAAACCAAGTAGGAGGCGAGGCCACGCCCACTTCCCCGAAATTACAAAACCAAAAATTACAACCAAATATGCCCCTTCAAAGTGTGATCCTTCATACAAGATTTTATTTCCATAGCTTTATTTGTGGCTTAGGTATGACACTTTATGTGTGTTTCGGTTATTGCCACTTTGTGGCCGTGGCAGTGGTCCGATTATCTCAATCCGATATCTCAATTTTTACTCAAGTTACAGCTTGCACGGACGGACAGAAGGACGGACGGACAGACAGACATCCGGATTTGAACTTTCCTCGTCACCCTGATCTCTTTGGTATATATAACCTGATATATAACTCGTTTAGTTTTATGACTTACAAACAGCCGTTATGTGAACAAAACTATTATACTCTGCCTTTTAATCCATGGTAAAATAAAATATTTTTGGAAATATATTTTCGAACATTCTTAAGGGGTTATATACAGTTAGACGGCCGAAAAAAAGTGAATTTTCCAGAATTTTTTCTGAGAAAACTTTTTAATTTATTGATCCAAAAATTTATACAAATATTATGGTATCTTTTAACTGTGTTTTAAGACTTAGTACTAGTAAAAATATTTATTTGAAAAAGAGCTACAGCTGATCTCCAGGAGCTCCTCTTAAAAAAGACGTTTTGCGGTGACCACTATATCTCGGAACTGGATCATTTGAAATTAAAAAACCAAACAGATTTCGTTAAAATAATGTTAAATCTAGTAATTAATCGAAGGAATAAGCAAAATACATTTTTTTGACAAAATGGAGGTTTCTCAAAAAAAAAAAAAAATAGATTCTTCACCGAAATTTCGGCCTTAAATTGTTTATAAAAAAAAAATATTTATCGGAGAGAAAAAATCTTCGATTAATTACTAAAAAATATATTTAAGAAGGTCGTGTTAAAATTTGAGACTAATCGGTCTAGCCGTTTTCGAGTAATGTTGGTCACCGACTTTGAAAACACCATTTTGAGAAAAACGCGTTTAAAGTTTCGACCTTGTACTTCCAAGCACTCTGAAACGCCCTTTCAAATTTGCTTGTAACTTTGAAAATATTCACCGGAACGATATGAAATTTTCTGTGTGTATTCTTAAATATATGTACATTAAGAAAATGAAATTAAAAACAAATCGATTTTTGGAAAATTCTAACTGTATATAACCCCTTAATGCTTCCTTTGAAAAAATATTTGTAGATCCCGGTAATGTGGTCAGTTCTATGGCAAGAAAGTCGAGTAATTTTTCAAAATAAGTCACAAAGTAGTTTCCCTATCTCCTAAATACTATACAACTATTAATTTTGAGCAATAATCTCTCTCAAAATGCTTCAGTCAGTTCGACAAATGAACTTCATGAAAGCGATCTCTGAGGGTCTCGTACACAAAAAAACGACAAATAGTTTTCTTAGATGAAGGTTTCTAATCACAAATTTTTTTAACGATATTCAATGTTATCATACCGACATAACAGATGGCGCTCCCGGTAAGAATTAAGCATTAAATGAAAATTTAGAAGTAGTACGCTTCAAATATCGATGAGCTGATGAATTACTTCGTTAATAAACGTAAGGTTGTCTTACAACTTAACCCTTCCACATCTGCTAGTTTTTAGATATATGAAAGCACTAAGAAAGACTTCCTGACTTCAGCTTTTTCTTTATGATACAAAAGAATTTCTTTATTACTTTTTCGTTACATTTACTGTTTTATTTTACTTCCCCTCTTTCATTATTCCTCATAATATTTCAAATACTAATTTTAGTCCGTTTATTAAGAACAACCCTAGTATTTGGAAAGCAACATATGCACGTGTTAAATAAAAATACCGGTATAAGGGTCTCCCCACTAGGAAAATAGCACAAAACAGCAGCAAACATGTAAACCTCACGCAAGAGAGCTTCGCGGAAACAGACAATCACAAACGCTTACGCCTACAAATACGAAGAGTCTTACATGCATACCACATTCATATGTGGGTAGCAAACACGTGATATTAAAATCTTTGCTTTAATGTGAGAAAACGCGGAAGTTGCGGAACAGTAAGAAACTCAAGCATATATATATATGTATGTTATATGTATTCAACTTTGACGCCTACACAACAGATGAAGTTTGATGTTTCCGCTACACAGTGTGCCTTAAATGTACGCGCACAAATGTATGCTTCACATATTTATAATATTGCTTGTGTGATTTGTAAACGCCAATTATAAACAACATTAGATATTCGCTTCATTTTGGTATTTTAGTATGTATGTCCATGTGTTTGAATGCCCCATCAATGGCATTTGTTCGGAAACGCAAAATTTTTACGATGATTTGTGGGGCGGCATGAGCGTAAACACCCACAAAGCGTGCGACAAAGCGCAGCGGCAAGCGGTTGTACAACATAACGGAACTTTGCATCAAAATCAACCGAGTGTATTAACACAATTCCCATTGTCTTTGCTTGTTTGGCCAACTTTTTAACCACGCTCTCCGCCACCATCCGCCGCGCTCCATGCCATCCAACATAAACAATCGCGTGTTTTTGCGTTTTGCGGTAAACACCAGCCTACGCCACCGCCATGGCACGGCGTCACTCTTCGTTCGCGCGCTCATTCATTCGTTTACCAGCCAATCAGCCGGCATCCGCATCCGCAACAAGCAGCGGCAGCGCCACCGCAGTCATCATTTCCAAAGATTTTTCAGTTCGTTTTGCGGTTTTTGTGGCTTTTGTTGCATTGTTGTTGTTGTTTGTGTGCTGTTGTTTAATTTTCTGTTTTGTTTTGTTGTCCTTGTTGTGGAACAAAAGTAAGGACGCCGCCGCCTGCACACACGCGCTATCGCACTCATCATTATGAGACGCACACACTCCCACACCCAGACATACAATGTATGAGCATGATTTGTAAAATTTCATTTGGTAACGCTGTAAATACATTGTTGTTGTTGTTGCTGCTCATTGGAAACTTGATTTTGTTTGCTTCATAAAAAATATTTTATAGTTCTTAATGCGTGCTTTGGGGGAGCGAAAATTCCATCGTTGCTGGTTTTTTATGCCTGGCAGTTACTTAAACTAATTAAATGCTCCATTGATTTGTGCGGGTGTGCATGTGAATGAATGTGTTTCTGAAGGTTAAAATGCTGTGTGTTATTTAAAAGTATGGCTACACATTTTCATATTATATAGCAAGTTATTGCTTCTCCTTTAAAATTTTACTAAAAATATTATTTATTCACTGTTTTTGAAACCTAAAGCCTCTGTGATTTTTTCCAAAAATTTGGTTTTTATTAAAATTCTTACTATTTGACATTTTATCTTTAGGTCAGACAAATTATGATATTTTTCAAAAATTGTTGAGATCTATCTGAGTGTTAAAGACTAAATTTTATTTTTTCCAGACCATTTTTATGCCATATATGGACCACTTCTCTCGAAGAAGTTATTCTTTTTAAAAATATGCCAAATTTAGCATTGAACTATATTTCTTCTTTGATTATTAGATTTCGTAAGAACTGTCTAACATCGCCTCACTTAAACCATGCCTCATACTTTTCGACCAAATTCATTAATATGATTTTAACTTTCTATGGAGATGACTTAAAGAGAAAATTTGTGCCGAGAACCTATTTCTTCATTGAAATATTTCCAAATTCTTAAAAGAACTTTAAGGAATTTTATACTAAGGCGGTGATCTTTTAATGCTTCTGAAAGATACCCTTATTGATAAAAAATAAATCTTAATCCAAATACTGCTGTCTAAGGTTAAGCACTTCATTGTTAAACTTCTTCATAACCTTAAACACTTTGTCTTAACGTTGAACCTATAATATATAATGGTGTGTTCTGAAATTTGCGAGATCCGGAACCCCGCACGGAATGTCATTTCCAAATTGTCTAAGCAATTGTCTTCCGAAAGTCACTTCAAATAAGTTGTCTATCGTCTAATGTGATGTTCACTTGATTTGTTGTTGATCATTGATCATTACGACTTCGAGATTATTTTGTATTCTAAATCCGATTTCGCATTATTATTTCGAAAAACTAATATGTCATGACTTTGGGCTTGTAGTCATCTCAGAACTTTGCTTAAAATGTAAGTACCTTCTTTCTATAGTTTGAGAGAAGCTCCAACTTTGGAGAGTTTTATGCCTTTCTCTGTATACTTTATATTTCGGTGATCCCGTTTTAGGCATTTAATAGTACATTGCCACCGATTTTAATAGTAACAGATTGCTCTTCTGAATGTTTTTATAATATATGAGTGGCCTCTATATAATTCAGGCAAAAGTCTGTAAACGAAACTTTATCTTAATTGAGATTTATTACAGATTTTACGTTCAGAAAAATAGTTTCCAATAATGCAGAATCGACGGCGATTTGGGTATTATTAACCCATGTAGATTATTATCTTAAGGTTCGTTAAGTTAATTTAAATCCAACCGAGAGCCTGTTTACGACTAAGCGATCTGCAAGACTGGGTTACCTTATAGTTAATGTATATGGCATTGAGAATCTAGTTATAAATATGTAAGTATGTTGAAAAGCAATGAGATTTGTAAGTAAAAAAAATCTGGGAGTTTAAATGGTAAACAAAAACTTCGAAACAAAGCTTGTGGGAAGAACGAAGTTGCTATATTCCAGATATACTCTCTGAACACAGCCAGAATTGAAGAAGAAATCAAAGGCAATACAAGAAAATGTTTTCGTTTTCGTTAACCTATGTAATTGAATGACACTTTGGAACGTTTCATGATTTGATTGCACTGAAAACTTTATTTAATAGATTTCAAAGAAAAAAATGTGTGAATGGGAGCTACAGAATTAAAAAGGAACCAATTTTATTATTATATATCAAATTAAATAAAAGTTTGCATAAGCATAAACGAATTTTCGCCAGTAAAAACCATTAATGTGAGCTAAAAGTCAAATTTGACAACCATTTTATGATGAAAACTGAAAAAATTCATACTTTTTAAGTACAGTTATAATAAGTACACAAATAAATAATCGATACAGACGCGCATATAAATAAATTGCAAACGCAAATTGCTGTTGAAAAATTGAGTAAACGATAAAAAATATTATTAATATTGTTTTCAGCATAAATAAGAAGAAAACCCATCACCGTCGACGGTCATAGAATATGAATTTTAATCGACCATAACATTATGGAAACTAAAAAAAATATTATACTTTATCAATATTGTTAAAAAATATAAAAAAAGCGTTGCGAAATCATTAAAATGTATTTAAAGCGCTGTGGAAAAAACAGAAAAAAGCTAAATTGTTGTTGTAGCATCCGGCGCGTTGACAGAGTCAAATGATTTTGATGCGCGACAATAACAACAATAAACTCGGAGGCAGCGCTATCAATGCGAGCGCGTTAGTTTACTGAAATGATCTGAACCGACACTCCCCTGCCACCTAACCGCCCACGCAACCCACACAACGTTTATTGTCTACCGCCGCTACTAAATATCGCCATTGTATAACGGTACCATATATCTTTGCATGCCGCTATTGTTATTGCTGCCGCGACATGGTCATTATGGGTATTGGTTCTGCGACTATTGTTTGTGGGTTTTGTTGCTTTTGACATGGACTATTACTTGTACAACGCTTCCGATTTATTTATTTATTCTGGTTGCTATCGATGTTCTATGGCTTCACGCATATAGAAGGGCCATTGTTGCAGCGCTTCGTGGTGCAAATTCTCCGCTGTTGGCGACCATGACACAATTTGATGTTTTAACCTTCTGCCATTATCTCAGCGCTACTGTAGTTTTAGCTTTTGTTACTTCTATTACGGCAGTTAAAACAATCGTTTGCTGGTACAAAGTTGTGTGTATTTCAACGTGTCCCCGCGCTTTGGCGGTATTGTATACAGTTCTGCTCGATTTTAGAATGTCATTGGCGCACAGTGTGACTATGTCGGTAAAATTTGTTAAACAAAAATTGTTTAATGAATAAAATTGTGTGAATATATATAATTCGTCTCGTATATTCGCCATAAAGTCCAACAGAATGGCGAAGATCATTATATATATTATATGAGAGCTGAGGTAATTTCACCAAGCCACATTATATCCATAACAATACGCTCACTTACTTTAACTAAAATATCGCACATATTGACAGATATATGCGGTATAAAGCCCACCGGATGTTTGAAAATCCTATTATTAGGTATATGAGAGCTAGGGGAAGTTAAGACCCGATTTCACCCATTTTTGGTACAGAAGAAAAATATGTAAAAAAATGTATTAGAAGAATAATATTTACTCTGAATAACATTAAAGAGAGAGAATGAATAACATCTGAGAGATTTGCAGATATTGTCTGTAAAAAATATCTTTAGGCACTGAGTTGTTCTTGTCCGATATCTTGCGCCTTGAAAATGTATGATCAGATTTAAATTAGTGATCAAATCATCTCAAATAGATTCTGTCAAATAAGTACCCGGAAATTCTGATTTTAAATTTTCCCGCTTAGAATATTTCAAAAAAAAAAAAATTCTCAGGTTGGGACAACTGTCAGCCACTATTCTGTCAATTTTTATTGCTATGTGTCATTTAGTTTGTGTGCGTTGCGAATTTTACTATGGATCAATTTGAAATGAGAATTTCCGAGTACTTATTTGACAGAATATACAATATTTGTGCAACGTTCTGAAATCTTTACTGGTGCTTAACTTATATATTGTAAATTGAACGAAACACCTATTTGGTGTGGTTATTAACCGATATCGCTAATTTTTTCATGTGAACTATCTAGATGCCAAAAAAAATTGATCGAATTTCATTGAAATCTGTCTAGTATTTCGTAAGACCACACCATTTTCATGTTCCACCAATTTTAGTTTACATAGCTTATTTAGTTTTGGAAACATATACAAAGGACCCACTTGGGCTTTTGAAAAAAAATTACATGCACATAAGTCACTCCCAATTGCAATACTCTGTTCATTAATTAAAATAAAATTGATCCACAAAGTTACACTCCAAGCATTTAAAATAGTTAACTTCTCCAGTGATACTTACTCATCATACAAGAAAATTGTATTCTTTCTTTGTTTTGCTTGAAAAGAAAATCAAAGAATTCTCGAAAATTTTCTAAAAATCAGAAAATTTTGATTTACACCATTTAGATACCACTAGCGTTCAGTATTTTAATTGCTTTCTAATTTCCAAATTTTTCTTAAAAAATTTCCATTTTTTATTACTTCTGACACACTGTTCCGTGCAGTTACCACAACAGTATCAATCACGCATTGAAAACAATCAATTGTAGCAATGAAATTACAGCAACTATGATAAAACACACACATATTAAACAAATTGTTGTATGTATGTTTGAAAGAGCGAGGTTATACTCAAATATACAGTGGAACTTCCATACCTCGAACTTCAATAACTCGTATATCTCCATAACTTTTTGAATCTTTTGATCTTTTGATCTAACGAACTTTTGAATTGGCATTAGCGTTTAGAAATCAAATTTCATACAAATTTCCTTCTATAAATTGAACTTTTCGACCAGGGCATAATATAAAACTTTAAATTTACTAACGAGGCAGAATCGCAGAGAGACTCTCTATATCGTATGGAGGCGAACAAAAAATATGATATTACACTTATGGATTGCATAAATCATATAACAAAGGCATGGGATACAGACGACAAGAGCCAAACAATAGTAAACTGCAACAATCAAAATTACAGAATTTATATTTTAAGGTTATATACATAAAACTTTATGCGAATTAAAAAAAAATTAAACTGTGTAAAAATCTACAATTTACAGCTTTGTGAGAAATTACATGTTTTAATGAAAATTCTATAACTCGAAGTCTCTCTAACTCGAAGTTTTATTGTGGATTATGGTGATTCGAGTTAGGGAAGTTTCACTGTATTTGTATGTATTTTCAAGCACAAATATCAAACAAACTAATGGCAAAAACCCGATGACTTTTTAGTGTTGCTGCTGTCAACTGGATGTAAACTAGAAAGTATTTTACATTTTATACGGTTGTTTCAGCGCTTTCCTTGCGCTCTTTTGCGAGCGCGTTGTTGCATAGCAATCCTGTTGAATTGCTCGAGTTAATGATATCGCTTTCTATTGGGCATCATGAATGCTGCGATAGTTAACATTACACACACACACACTCTCAAACACACAAACAAAATATACATGTGTACGCGATATTTAGCATTCAACTCTAATAAGCGGCGCGCTGCTGGCGAATCGCTCTATTTTCCAATTCATTCATTCCGCACCCTCGCCGGCTTGCGTGTGTGTGTGTGTTTATTTTTGAAACTTTGAAACTTTTTCGATAAAAATGTAAATTTATTGTACTTGGTAAACAAAATATGCTCGTAGAAAGAAAGTGAACAAGGCGTACGCAACCCCAACACGCATACGCAGCGGCACACTTCTTGGAAGCAAGTTGTATGTGTGTGCGTAAGCGTCTGTTTGTTGTTGCATATTAGTGTACTTATGTCACTGTTATGTTGCTTCCGCTGCCACGCATCATTAAAAAGAATGAATTTTCCAAGAAATAAACAAGTGGAAAGCGTCAAAGGATTGAAACCACCCAGCATTGGGTCACATGACGACCCACTGTGTATTATTATGTAACTAACTCACTCACCCTAACCGTTTCTTATATTTTTCAAACTCTCGCCCCTCATATTGCTTTCGTCTACTATTTTCTTGAGTTTTCGAATTTCCACTTTCTTTCCCTGCTGCGGGGTCACCAAGCATCTTATAGCACATATAAAGCATCTTCTTGTGTTTACAAACTTCTTCACCCCGAATTCATGTCTTTTGCCTTATAATTGCAATATTTGTTGTTTGCGATTT
The DNA here is from genome assembly GCA_031772095.1 of Zeugodacus tau. Lineage (NCBI taxonomy): Eukaryota > Metazoa > Arthropoda > Insecta > Diptera > Tephritidae > Zeugodacus > Zeugodacus tau. Next base: position 77,953,140 of record CM062649.1, read on the forward strand.
TTAGTATTCAGCTGCCATAAAATATTGCTCGCAAACTCTATAATGACTTTTGGGTAACGCATTTTTGCAATCATAGTTGGCCAACTAATGTGCTTTTGAGCTGGTGAAAGCGCGTAGAGTAGAGCTTCGCTATGGAAGTTCTTTTGCTCAGTAGTTTATCTGACTTTTTTGTGCGAAATTCTCTTGGTAATCATGCAAATACTATTTTTAGCAATATGCTAAGTTTTCTAGTGACACATTTGTACTTCGAATGTGAATTTAGATCATTTCATATTATAGGGCTTACGTTTTAGAAGTGTTGTAATTAATAACGCTACAGCTGTCATGTCAGCTGTCACAGTAAATACATGTGTGTGACAGTTATGCTCAGTATACGTAGCTTTACCCTGGAAGTGCTCAAAACTTATTGAAATTAAATTGAGGATATGCATTTCTTGATTATCAGGTAGATATATGAGCCGAATTTTGTTGTATTTTTAGTATTTAGTATGCGGATAATCAAGGAGAGACTCTTTAGGGTCCTCAGTACCCATATGAATTTTGTATTATTTGTATGCAAGCACAATATTGGTCAATATTTCTTTAAAACAGAAGATATAAGGAATTATTGCATTTCAGAAATATCAGTCGTCACCATTTTGTCTTCCATAATAATATCAAAGGTCTGAACGCTAAGCAGTAAGTTGAGGCTGAAGAAAATGTGATCGATAAAAACTCTATAAAAAATTCTTTATTTTTTCTGTTTTTTATTAGAATTAAAAATTCCACACCTCTAGAAGAAATATTCATTTTATAATAATACAAGACTCTTTATAGTTTTCAGACATTTGTTGTCCAAAAGTATTCAAAATCTTAGATGGGTCTACATCAGACATGGTGGAGAGGTAAGGGGCAAGTGATAACACCTCACAGTGCTTACATGTATTTAGTTCCAATTCTAACTTATTTATACACAAAAAAGAAATAAAGATCTAAATATTATTGACAAACCTCAAAAAAAAAGAAGGATAACAAACAAACCTCTATCATATCACTAGCTTTCCCTAGCCTAGGTCTTGACATAACCTACAAAACAACGCTCCGCAAGATTAGGTTGGATGTTGCGTTCAAGAGATATAGACGTGTAAACATGGAGTTCACTAACGACGAAATTCGAGTTATTTTAAAGTTCGCCTTCGTTAAAGGCAAATCCGCTAGAGTATCGTTCCGTGAGGTTAATGGTGTTTTGGTGAAGTACTCTATCACTTCGAACTGCGGTGAAATGGTTTCGACGATTCAGTATGTATGTGATTGGCGTTGCAACCGTTTAGCCGGTTATAGCCGAATCGACGATAGTGCGCCATCTCTCTCTCTCCTTCGCAGTTCGGCGCCAGTTGGAGATCCCAAGTGTAACCAGGTCGCTCTCCACCTGGTCCCTCCAACGGAGTGGAGGCCTTCCCCTTCCTCGGCTTCCTCCGGCGGGTACTGCATCGAACACTTTCAGGGCTGGAGTGTTTTCGTCCATTCGGACAACATGACCTAGCCAGCGTAGCCGCTGTCTTTTTATTCGCTGAACTATGTCAATGTCGTCGTATAACTCGTACAGCTCATCGTTCCATCGTCTGCGGTATTCGCCGTTGCCAATGTTCTTAGGACCATAAATCTTGCGCAAAATTTTCCTCTCGAAAACTCCTAGTGTCGTCTCATCTGATGTTGACATCGTCCAAGCTTCTGCACCGTAGATCAGGACGGGGATGATAAGCGACTTGTAGAGCTTGATTTTGGTTCGTCGAGAGAGGACTTTACTGTTCAATTGCCTACTCAGTCCAAAGTAGCACCTGTTGGCAAGAGTTATTCTGCGCTGGATTTCGAGGCTGACATTGTTCGTGTTGTTGATGCTGGTTCCCAGGTAAACGAAATTATCTACGACCTCGAAGTTATGACTGTCAACAGTGACGTGGGAGCCAAGACGCGAATGCGCCGACTGTTTGCTTGATGACAGGAGATATTTCGTCTTGTCCTCATTCACCTCCAGACCCATTCGCTTCGCCTCCTTATCCATGCGGGAAAAAGCAGAACAAACGGCGCGGTTGTTGCTTCCGATGATATCAATATCATCGGCGTACGCCAGGAGCTGTACACTCTTGTAAAAGATGGTACCCTCTCTGTTTAGCTTTGCAGCTCTTATAATTTCGACGATTCAGAGCGGGTGAAAATCCATGGTGTCGGACCAGCTGACGGAAGACCTGTGTCGACGAATACCGAACAAATCATGGAAAACATCGAGTTAGACCGACATGTGGCATCTCGTGACATCGCCTAGGAGATGGGAGTTGGTCACCAAACCATTTTAAACCAACAGCAGAAGGTTGGATACACAAAAAAAGCTTGATGTTTGGGTGCCGCACAATTTGACGCAATAAAACCTTCTGACCGAATTAACGCTTACGATAATGGAACGAACTCGACCCATTTTTGAAGCGGATGGTGACTGGCGGCGAAAAATGGATCACATACGATAATATCAAGCGAAAGGCCGGTGAATCGTCTCAAACAGTGGCCAAGCAGGGACGGCCAGGAAGGTTTTGCTGTGTGTTTGGTTGGATTGGAAGGGAATCATCCACTATGAGCTGCTCCCATATGGCCAGACGCTTAATTCTACTATCTACTGAACAACTGGTCCGCTAGAAGCAGGCGATCGACCAGAAGCGTCCAGATAATATATAAATAAATGTATCTATTTATTTTTTTCGAAGCTCAATTATCAAAAACAACGCTCTCACGATGAGATAGGATCAAGGCTGAGATATAGTGGTTTAGTTAAATGAGTTTGAACATTGAATCAAAATTGAAATTCGAAACTCTCACCTGTGTTTTCGAAATAAAATGACAACCAATCAGCGGGAAACCATAGTGAAATTAAATTTTAATGCCACTCATATGAAATGAGCATTCACTCACTTTAATACATTTCAAATGGAAGCCATTGCCAGCCATTTAATAATGACAACATAATCGCCCCATCACATAGATAAATAACGTTTATGGCACTTCGGTTAATAATGTTATTAATTTATATATGCATGAGTATGTAAAAAAACGCTTAAATCGCTGTAACTCAATTCCCGAAAGGCTTCAGGAAAAAGATTGGTTTGTGGTAGCATTTTTAATAATAACAATTTCCAATAATAACGTGTGTAATCACAGAGCATTTGCATAATAAAGCTATGTAATGGAAACTGACACACAAACACACTTAAAGGCACTTGAGCTATATGAGAATATAGATGTGTATGTATGTGTATGTGCAATGGCTTAACAATAATCACATCATTTGTTGCCACAATCAACAACGCATTAACCCTTAATGGCGCAAATAAATAACGCAATTGTCGCACATTAAACAAACAAAAACAAAAACGCAGCGAAATCAAAGCGTATAACGGGTCAAGCAGGTTGTAGAATGCGCTTGTGGTGGCATACATAACGGTATTTCACAAATAAACAAACAACAAAGAATTACTAACACAAATATGTTGTTGCTTTTGTTGTTGTTTTAAAAAGCACTGCTATTTCACTTTACAACAGGCTACAAACATAACCAATGCATATCTCACATACGCATAGATTTCATTGAGTTCCCCGAAGGCTAGGCAACCGAAGGCTAGCAAAAGCTGCTTTGTCTGAAACATTCCGACATTTTCTTATTTTTTTTTGGTTAAATTCGATTTTTATGTTAAAATTATGCGTTACACAAAATGCCTACCAAATATTGGCGCATGTGTTACAAACGCATTAGCCGCCCGCTAGCTGAAGTCTAGATTGTAGGAAAAAAGAAACTTTGGTGGAGATATGTATGTTTGTATATATATGTGGTTACGTATGTAAGGGTTGAGGTGTGCGCCAACTAAATCCTTCAAGGCTATTGAAAATAAAACCCAAACCGGGCCTTTGAGACAACTGAAGATTGTACGCTTCACAGTTGGACGGAGATGGTTAATATTTAATTTTTTTTTTTCAAAAATCGTTTTTAATATTTTTAAAGAGATACAGGAAAATTTTATAAGAAAATCTCTGTGCGCCTTTTCTTCAAAATTTCGGTAAAATATTAAAAAAAAAACATAGAAATTTATCATCCATCATTTTAAATCCAACGCAGAAACACTCTAGCTAACAGGTGCTACTTTGGACTGAGTAGGCAATTCGAAAGTAAATTCCTCTCTCGACGATCAAAAACCTAACTATACAAGTCCTCATCATTCCCGTTTCACTTTATGGTGCAGAAGCGTGGACAATGTCAACATCCGATGAGACGGCACTAGGAGTTTTCGAGAGAAAGGTTTTGGGGAAGATTTATGGTCCCTTAAACATTGGCAACGGCGAATACCGCAGACGATGGAACGATGAGCTGTATGTGTTATTCGACGACATAGGCATAGTTCAGCGAATAAAAAGAGAGCGACTACGCTGGCTAGGTCATGTTGTTCGAATGGACGAAAATGCTCCAGCTCTGAAAGTGTTCGATGCAGTATCCGCTGGTGGAAGCCGAGGAAGACCTCCACTCCGTTGGAGCGACATGGTTGAGAAGGACCTGACTTCACTTCGTATTACCAATGGGCGCCAAACTGCCAAAAGGCGAGATGCGGGGCGCGCTGTTGTAGACTGGACTATAACTGCATAAGCGGTGTCTACGCCAGTCAAGAAGAAGAAGAAGAATCTTTATTATAGACCTCGAAGTTTAAAAGTCAAAAAAATGTGTTTAAAATTTTATTTTATTTATTTCTCGAGCAAAATCGACTATGTTTTTAGTTTCAAGAAAAACGAAAAACTAAATATTTGCTCTATGGCTCTATTGTCTATCTAACTAAGTACTATAAAAATAAAAGGGGGTATGTATTAGCTGGTTAACTATAGGCTATCATCATTGTTAGTCTTTCGGCCTAAAAATATTATTCTTCAATATTAATCATGGAACAAAATTTAAATTTTGTTCTATTTTACATGCAAAGTTTTGACAAGTACTTAAAGAATAAAGGACATTAAGATTTTTCCAACTTGAAAATTAACGCTAAATCTGATTATTTCAATTTTCAGTAATAAATATATTTAAGGAAATAATTTTCTAGTCCCAAGTAGCTCAAACCATACAAACTTACAAAATTTCTAACTTCGAATCCATCACATTATTTTTTGCCAACATTTGTTTGATCTCATACCACTGTGCACCGCCAAACTACATACATGAAGGGTGAAGCCAAGAAACCTCATACAAGCAATAGCCCAACTGATTGACCTTAGCGTGTACGCAGGGTCAATCCAATCACACCCAGAACCCACAGCAGAAAAAACAAGCACACACACTCACACACATACATATGAACATGTGAGACTCTCTCATTCCCAGCACGTAGCCAAGTATGCGACGCACAAAAAAGAAACTGCAAAGAATATGCTCGCCAATGGGCTATTTCATATCAATGAAGGTTAATAGAAATTGTTTGCAAGAAATTTGTTATCAAAGCATTTCAAAGGATTACCAAAAACAACAAAACAAATGTAAATATATGTGCGATATTACAAATAAATATAGGCGCACGCACTCACAAAAGTATATATATGTATGAGGACCTCTATTCGGTATGCTTTTATGAGCCAAAAGTAGCATTCTTTTAAGCCGCATTATAGCAAATAGTAAGCTTCATATCTGTGCTTTCTTATGAGTATGTATTTACTATATATGGACATGCAATATGTTTAATTATGCGTGTGCATCTGTGTGCCTCACCGCATCTTACTCTTCATATAAATTCGGCATGCCGGACACGACAACTACGTGTAGCGAACGGCTGGACCACAACTACTGAGCCTATACTATTCTATATTATCCATATATAGCTGTTATATGTGTTAGTGTGTGTTTGTAACTGTATTTATTTTTTCTCTCCACTTACTTTATTATCCTTTAATACACGCATATTGCCACCTGTCCATACTCCATTGTTTATAAATAATTGTTGAAAGAGTGCAGAGTATTTGATTATTGGCATTTCTGGGAAAACATTTGTGCATGGAATTTTTCTGTTTCAAAATGTTTAGACAAAGCTGGAATTGCTAAAAATATGTTACAATGGACCTTTATTTGTGGTATGTAGCGTCTTAATAGCATTTAGGGTACAGTTTGCTTTTTTCTTTCTATGAATGGTAGACTAGCGAAAGGAAGTATAAACATATGCATGCTTGAACATATTGAAGAAAAAAATTTGTGGGCAAATATAAATAGCATATAATATCTTAGATTAAATATTAAAATGTATGATATGTAACCTTCAACCCCTTGTTTTAATCAGTCTCCTAATCGATAATACAATATTTAGCTACAGAAAGAACTCACTTGGAATAATAAGGTTGTTGAAGACTCTACACAATACAATAAATTAATAACATAATGATAGGAAATTGTGAGAACTTAACTGTCATAGAAAAACTGTACCAAAAAACCTCGAAGCTTTTAACTTTTCAGTGATTACTTCTTAATTATACTCAAGTATTGATACTTGAGTATAAAAATAGGATTATAGCGCGTTTCTCTTTCACTATTCGAATGCGGTGTTTACAATATTAACAATTTTTTTTAAACATTATTTTTTTATACACTATATTTTCGTCTAAATAATGGAATATATCGACTTCGTTCCAAGAACAGAAAGGAATGTAAGCTTAGATAGCTTTTACATGCAGCCGAAATTTCAATGCGAAAGCTCCAGCAGAAAAGCTTAATAAAGTTAATACAAATCTTCTACAAATTAAACTGTGAAAGCTGTACAGTATGACTTGAAGCTTTTATGCTTACTCAAATTTTAACCAAAAGTACTTATTTCATACATATGCAATACGAGATAAGAATATATATGTGTTAGGAAAAGTCATTTAAACTAATACATTATTCTTTAGCAAAATCTCAACATTCAGGATAGCTCAGTTTACTTTAAATCATATAAACCTGCAAAAGTAAACTGTGAAAGCTTCTAAACAAGGCATGAGCTATCATGCTTAGTCAAATTGTATACAAAAACTCCAAATCCAGATAACTATAATACGAAATGAACACTAATGGGGCACTTAAGCTTTTTCGTTAATTTTCAATAATCTGAATAGGTCTGTTTATATAAATTCTAAAATTATTCGAAATCGGTATAAATATTTCGTGAAAAACCATATAAGTGAAAATCATAAAAGTGTTATTCGATATTGGATAATTGGAAAATGTAAAGGATAATTAGGAATGAAGAAAAATAAACAAAAAATCAAAGAAGAGCTTGCAGAAGTTTAGAAAATTATGATGGTTGATCAAATGAAAGTAAAATTCGAGATTTCTTAAAAGCTTATTGATAATGAGTGAGCTATTGAAAATCATATTTAAAATTAGATCAGTTTGAGGTAAGAATTTATATCGAACATTTTTTTTATAAGTTCACCAAAAAGGTTTACATAACTGTATCTATTTCTAAAAAACAACAAAAAAAATTATGTTTGGCAATAAATAGCTAGTAAATGTTTAAAATTCTATTGGTTTGCTTTAATTTAGCATAAATTGTAGCTTTTGTAATTTTTGTTGTTGTTTTCTCAGCAATTTCTTACTCTATAATGTGCATAAGTAATGCATGCACCACATTAAAAAATTTGGGTTGATCTTAAATCTATTTCGCACCCAACAACAATTCGTGTGAGTTCGAGCTGCGAACTTTTTATGGCTTGTTCTACACATATTCCGCTTTTTAATGTGGCTATTAAATAGCGGGCGCTCACACGTTAAGCACATAAATTACGTGTTAATATTTAGCTGGTGTGCCGAAGGAATAAATACTGTAAATACATATGTATATGTGAGAGTAAATATGTATGTGTGTATGTATATATGAGTATAAGTATGTTTGCGTGTGGCAGCAGTATCGGCTTTTCGCACATTCTTCATCTGGTTTTTCGGGCGATTTATTTGTTTTACGATTCTCTCTCTTTTTATACGCTTTCGGTTTGCTCGGTTATTAACCCGAAAATTGGTTATTTATACTTTAAATCTGATCAAATTAACTTTTGTTTATTGAAATTTATGTGGCTGTTAAGTTAAGTTGCAGTGTTTGAGGGTTGGCTTGAGATGGTTATAAGGAGGGGGTATGAAGAAAAGGAGTATGGGTTGTTGTAGATGTGGTTTTATATAGAGAGGCCGGAAGGAAAAATTGATAACAATTCAGTGATTAAGAAACTAAGTAATTCAATATTTATTTTTGTTATTATATTAATAAATGAGTTGCCACTTCTCTCAAGCGTAATTGATCAAGTTATTTAATTATAATAAATACTCGAGTTCGTTATTTACTTCCACAAATAGCCTTCACTCTTACTCACTGAGTCAAAAGTAAATAAAATCAAAGTTTCAATTAATATTAATCGCGGCTTTCATTACAACTATAAACATACACACACACATATACATTCATATATTTCCACCGTTATGAAGGAATAAGCCTGCATTCTTCATACGATTTCATTGTAATTCTTCTATTTTTCGTTGCATCCTCATCGCCTTGCATTAATTGCATATCTGCTGTAATGAACCGCCACGGCGTATGAGTAATATATTTAATGTAGCGGGAGGTCGCAAGCGCTGCTGCGAATTATGAATATTTTCATGTGTGTTTATATAACAATTTAATATTATATATTGGCATTTCCTTTTAATGTAAATCGCAATTCCGTGGAAATTGCAGCATTTCTTTGCCATTGCACAGCGCACTGGCTTATAGCCGTTGTAATTCTCTGTGCAATTCACTTCATTTATTCGGAATTAATATAGTAAAGAAGTAGAGATATAGCCGTCGGACAGGCCACCACACAATAATTTATGTTATTAACAATTGAATTGTTCGAGTGGCGAAGTGCATAACCGCAATTACAGCGAGTGCAGTGGGTGCATACTTATCGCGGGTGATGTTGCTGTTTGATTAATCATATTTTGCATGAAATACTTTTGCGGTTTTATTCTTGATGAAGAGTGAGTTCAATGAACTAAATTGTTGTTGTTGGATTCTGCTTTTATTACAAGAAACTTCATATGTTTGAAAAATACCGTTATGAGAGCGCATAGTGATGTAATTAGTGACAAATAGAGATTATTCTAATTGATTCCAATGAAGAGTGCTCAATTGCTTCCCTAAGCTTCTCAAGATTGAAAGTCTGTACCACTAATTCTGTGTGTAAATTCCTAGGCTAATATGAGAGTGGCTATTTGGCTACATTAGAGGTTATTTCACATGAAGATCCATAAGGAGAGAGGTAGGGAAATATTATTATCTCGATTTTTTACCAAATTTTCAGAAACTGAAGAGGAACTTCCTGATTCGTTTTTATGTAGTGGGTCCCAAAACCCTACACACAAACGCAAACCTCCAAACGGCTGTTACCCAGAGGATACTTGGTCTGAAGCCGGAAGTCGTGAGCTGCTTGAACCATAAGGAGAAGATTGCTTCTGGTCACTCCCAAGTGAATGGCAATCAAAAACTTTCCCCACTTGCGTGAACTTCTACACATCTCCTTTATATAAAATAGCCTAAGTGGACTTAAGTTGAAGAAGAAAATTTTGGTATTTTATTCGAGTTTATTCGAGACTCGAAGTTGTATTATGTCTGAAAGAAAGGCTAGGCATCGAAAATTGCAAATTACTATTGAAAAAAGATTTAAGATGTGCCAAAATTTCTATCTGAAGTAAAAATATAAAATTTTGCTTAAGTCGACTTAAGGGGTTAGGGGTAGTCAGAGACACGAAAAAATTAGAATTTTCAGTAATTTTTTTGCTATTAAATCATGTTATTTTACAAAAGTAATAATATGGCATTATTACACAATGTTTGGACTTGAAGTCACGAAAATTTGAAAAAAGAAATTATTCTTATCAAAGTTATAGCTGTTTGGGTTGACCCAGTTCCAAAAAAGGTCCTTCCGGTGAAATTGGAAATTCATCTAAAATCAATCGGATAAAAAAAATGTGTTTTATAAATAGATAATCCTGGGCCTGATAGAAGCTTTTTCCATTTTTTTTTCAAAAATTAACAAAATGGCGGCCTCAGGACATTTTTTTCTAGATTTTCGTGAAAAAAATTTTGAAAAACAAAAAACTTCGATCAGGCCCAAGATTATTAAGTATTATAAAAGCTGTATAAATTTCATTAAAATCTACTGAGCGGTTTTCGAGTTACAGTTGTCACCAGTTCAAAAAACATAGTTTTGAGAAAAACGCATTTAAAGTTTCACCCGAGCGTTTTGGAGTGCCCGAGCGCTCTTTGTTATTTGTCGAATAACACAAAAAGCTATTACCGCATCAAGTTCAAATTTTCAGAGAATACTTTAAAGATATTACACTTAACGAAATATTGCAAAAAACAAAAAAATGGTCCTACTACTACCTGGTATTACCATAAGCGATATGGTCTAATATATGTACACCGAGTATATGAACTGAGAGAAGCTGTTTAGAAAACCAAGTATTTTCTTCACTTTAATACGCACTCTATTCTACATACACCATGTATATATATAGAATATATGAATACGTGAACCCTTGCTCGCATTTATGGACCCGGCTATATTGCATAAAGTAACACCATAATGAAATCACGCACACACATGTATTGCTATTTGAATGGCAGCGCACATTCGGCTACGTCTCATTAAATACGGAAATTGAGTCAACAAAGCGAAACGAAAGCCAAAACTCGGGCAAACACAAGGCTCTCCCCAAACCGCTTGCGTCAGGCATGAGCCGAACCGTGGTGGCTTATACCACATTGTTTGTTGGCTGTTTGTGCGGAAAGGTCGAACGACAAATAGGCAATGGCTGAAATGACAATAGTTGCGGCAATGAAATTGCCGACACACTAACACACACAAACAAAGAGAGAGATACACACATGTAAATATGTGTGAGGAGCTATATTGATAGGTAAATATGCTACAAATAGTCGAAGGCAACAACAAAAATATTTTGTATATGAGTGTCTATGCTGAAAGCATGCCAAGAGCAAAGTTAACGTGAAATCAGTGTATAAAATGCCAACAACAACAACAAAAACAATGAACAAAGTATACTTACACAGATACTTTAGCCTTTCATGAGCACGGAATTATATTTGCAAAACAAAATTGAACCCATAATTGAACCGAAAACACAGGAAGTCAAGGCATGTTGCGCCTGACGGTCACACAAGCATAGAGGCACACATACATATACATTTTCAAATACTTGAAAGCACGCTCTCACACATATGCTAGCGCTGGACATCGCATAAAGGCCAGAACATAAGTGCATTAAGCAAATAAAAAAGCTTAGTCTGGTCGACTACCGAGTTGGAGAATACTGTGCCCTGAGTCCAAAACCAAATAATGCCACGAATAAATGGGGAGAACGCATATTTTGCGGCTTAGAGTGGGACTAAGTTGAAGATAAGTGTGTGTGTAGTGAATGTTAATGCGGCACTCAAACCAAGAAGGCATACAAGAATGTAAATATATATGTGTCTCGAAGTATATATATACCGTAATAAGCAAAAACATGCTGTTTGTTGGTCAAGCGGAAAAAGGAAATAGAAATTATAGGCGAACACACTCACCTAGAAGCTTCAATGCATACAACATATCCGTGGCACAAAAGGGGTTTTCAAGTTGTTCACCAGCGAAGCATGAAAAGGCGAGCATGCCTAAAGCGGAGACAATAAGTTTGTATATAAAAAGGAAAGCAAGTAGAATTTGCTGTCTCCTGCCTAGTTTATACACACACATATATATATATATATTGACATGTAAATAGTTATTGGCATGGTGTGCAACAACCACAAGAAATAGCCAGTAAATAAGCAATGAAGTGTGTAAGCCATATATTTAATGATGCACTTGTACATACATATGTACTTTGTTAATGGTGTTATAGACTGCACATACTTCCTTTAAATGCAATTACCAGATAAAATGAAATTTATTCACTCACATGACAAGTAATCACAGGCGTGAAAAGAAGTGCACTCGTCTATGCCGCTTTTTTGTGCTTCCTCTTCTTCTTTTATTTTTAAGTTTGCTAGAGAGGCCTACATATTGTTTAATAAATAGTGTTGATTGGAGTATATAACTTGACATTTGTATATTAGCCGCTTTTATGCTCTTTATTCAATGCTTTATAAATAGTGTTACAGTGTTCGGATTTAGTTCAAATATGCGCCGTTTCGTTCGATAATTTGTTTTCATCTAGACGGCAACTTCATAATACCCCCCGTAGAAGCCCCTTCCTTATTTGCGGAGAATTCAGACAGCCATTTTTCACAAGCCTCTTTTGAGTTCAACTTTACACCACCAATGGCGTTCGCCATGGACAGGAACATGTGGTAATCACTTGGCACTATGTCCGGGCCATATGGTGGATGCGATAAAACCTCGCATCCGAGCTCCCGTAGCTTCTGACGAGTTATCAACGAAGTGTGTGGTCTGGCGATGTCCTGGTGGAACACCATACCCTTACTGTTGGCCAATTCTGGACGCTTCTTGTCGATCTCCTGCTTCAAGTGGTCTAGTTGTTCGCAGTAGATGGTAGAATTAGACGTCTGGCCAAATGGGAGCAGCCAAACAAACACCAAACACATAGGAAACCTTCCTGGTCGTCAATCCCGTCTTCGCCACTGTTTGGGACGATTCACCGGACTGCGACCACGACCGTTTTCGCTTGATATTGTCGTATGTGATTCATTTTTCGTCGCCAGTCACCATCAGCAGCATATTGCAGGCGTTGATTCGGTCCAGAAGGTCCAACCCAAACATCATTTTTTTTTGTGTATCCAGCCTTCTGCAGATGGTTTAACATGGTTTGGTAACTAACTTCCATCTCCTGGACGATGTCACGAGCTGCCACATGCCGGTCTAACTCGATGTTTTCCATGATTTGATCGGTATTCGTCGCAACAGGTCTTCCGCCGGCTGGCATATCGATGGTGTCGTTTTCACCAGCTATGAATCGTCGAAACCATTCCTCCGCAGTTCGAAGTGATAGAGTACCATCCCACAAAACACCATAAATCTCATGGAGCGAATTTCGGCGTTAGTGAACTCATTGTTTACACATCTATAACTGTTGAACGCAATATCCAAAATAATCATGCATAGCGTCGTTTTGTAGGTTATGTCAAAGCCTTTCAAATATGCCAAGTATTGCCACATACGAGCTCTGTAGCGCTTATATATTTGCCAACCTAATTTTAATTTTAACTCATATATAGGGAGAAGGCAGATATGCACTTTGAAGTTTTCCCGAACCGACCGTATGTATGTGTATGTATGTATGTATGTGATTGGCGTTGCAACCGTTTAGCCGGTTATAGCCGAATCGACGATAGTGCGCCATCTCTCTCTCTCCTTCGCAGTTCGGCGCCAGTTGGAGATCCCAAGTGTAACCAGGTCGCTCTCCACCTGGTCCCTCCAACGGAGTGGAGGCCTTCCCCTTCCTTGGCTTCCTCCGGCGGGTACTGCATCGAACACTTTCAGGGCTGGAGTGTTTTCGTCCATTCGGACAACATGACCTAGCCAGCGTAGCCGCTGTCTTTTTATTCGCTGAACTATGTCAATGTCGTCGTATAACTCGTACAGCTCATCGTTCCATCGTCTGCGGTATTCGCCGTTGCCAATGTTCTTAGGACCATAAATCTTGCGCAAAATTTTCCTCTCGAAAACTCCTAGTGTCGTCTCATCTGATGTTGACATCGTCCAAGCTTCTGCACCGTAGATCAGGACGGGGATGATAAGCGACTTGTAGAGCTTGATTTTGGTTCGTCGAGAGAGGACTTTACTGTTCAATTGCCTACTCAGTCCAAAGTAGCACCTGTTGGCAAGAGTTATTCTGCGCTGGATTTCGAGGCTGAAATTGTTCGTGTTGTTGATGCTGGTTCCCAGGTAAACGAAATTATCTACGACCTCGAAGTTATGACTGTCAACAGTGACGTGGGAGCCAAGACGCGAATGCGCCGACTGTTTGCTTGATGACAGGAGATATTTCGTCTTGTCCTCATTCACCTCCAGACCCATTCGCTTCGCCTCCTTATCCATGCGGGAAAAAGCAGAACAAACGGAGATTTGGCGCATGGTGAATATCTGGTCAGTTGTTGATTTTCCAGGTCTAAAGCCACACTGATAAGGTCCAATCAGTTTGTTGACGGTGGGCTTTAGTCTTTCACACAGTAGGCTCGATAGAACCTTGTATGCGATATTTAGGAGGCTGATCCCACGGTAATTGGCGCAGATTGTGGGATCTCCCTTTTTATGGATTGGGCAGAGCACACTGAGATTCCAATCGTCAGGCATGCTTTCTTCCGACCATATTTTGCAAAGAAGCTGATGCATGCACCTTATCAGTTCTTCGCCGCCGTATTTGAATAGTCCTGCCGGTAATCTATCGGCCCCCGCTGCTTTGTTGTTCTTCAAGCGGGTAATTGCTATTCGAATTTCTTCATGGTCGGGTAATGGAACATCTGTTCCATCGTCATCGATTGGGGGATCGGGTTCGCCTTCTCCTGGTGTTGTACTCTCACTGCCATTCAGCAGGTCGGAGAAGTGTTCCCTCCATAATCCCAGTATGCCCTGGACATCGGTTACCAGATTACCACCTTGGTCTCTACATGAGGATGCTCCGGTCTTGAAACCTTCGTTAAGTCGCTTCATTTTTTCATAAAATTTTCGAGCATTCCCTCTGTCTGCCAGCTTCTCAAGCTCTTCGTACTCACGCATTTCGGCCTCTTTCTTTTTTTGTCTGCTTTCCTCTTCAGCTCTCGGTATCTATCCCATCCCGCACGTGGTTTGGTCGTTTGCAACGTTACGAGGTAGGCAGTCTGTTTTCTCTCCGCTGCGAGACGGCACTCCTCATCGTACCAGCTTGTTTTTTGTCGTTGCCGAAAACCAATTGTTTCGGCTGCAGCGGTACGCAGTGAGTTTGAGATGCCGTTCCACAGTTCCCTTATACCGAGATGCTGATGAGTGCTCTCAGAGAGCAGGAGTGCAAGTCGAGTAGAGTATTTCGTGGCTGTCTGTTGCGATTGCAGCTTTTCGACGTCGAACCTTCCTTGTGTTTGTTGACGGGCGTTCTTTGCTGCACAGAGGCGGGTGCGTATTTTAGCTGCGACCAGATAATGGTCCGAGTCTATATTTGGTCCTCGGAGCGTACGCACGTCTAAAACACAGGAGACATGTCTTCCGTCTATCACAACGTGATCGATTTGGTTCCGCGTGTTTCGATCAGGAGACAGCCAAGTAGCTTGATGTATTTTCTTATGCTGGAATCTGGTACTACAGACGACCATATTTCGGGCCCCAGCGAAGTCGATCAGCCTCAGGCCGTTTGGCGATGTTTCGTCATGGAGGCTGAATTTTCCGACTGTTGTGCCAAAGACACCTTCTTTACCCACCCTGGCGTTAAAATCGCCAAGCACGACTTGTACATCGTGGCGGGGGCAGCGCTCATAGGTGCGTTCTAGGCGCTCATAGAAAGCATCTTTGGTCACATCGTCCTTCTCTTCCGTTGGGGCGTGGGCGCAAATCAGCGATATGTTGAAGAACCTCGCTTTGATGCGGATTGTGGCAAGACGTTCATCCACCGGGGTGAATGCCAGGACTCTGCGACGGAGTCTCTCTCCCACCACGAATCCCACACCAAATTTGCGCTCCTTTATATGGCCGCTGTAGTAGATGTCACAAGGACCCACCTTCTTCCGTCCTTGTCCCGTCCATCGCACTTCTTGGATGGCGGTGATGTCAGCCTTGAGTCGTATGAGGACATCAACCAGCTGGGCAGAGGCACCTTCCCAATTAAGGGTCCGGACATTCCAGGTGTATGCCCTTATATCATTATCCTTAAAACGTTTGCAGGGGTCGTCATCAAAAGGGGGGTGTCTCATCCGAGGCTTTCGTAGATTTTTCATTGGGGAGTGTTTTTATGTGGTGGGTCCCAAACCCAACGCACAACCGCATAAGCGGGCTTCGCCTTCTCACTTTAGCTCGCCTTCAAACGGATGTCTGTTGGCTACCCAGAGGATACTTGGTCTAAAACCGGAAGTCGTGAGCTGCTTGGACCATGTGGAGAAGAATCGTTTCTGGCCACTCCCAAGTGAATGACAATCAAAAACTTTCCTCACTTGCGTGAACTTCTACACATGGTCCCATCCTCCGTATATATGTATATATTCAGTTTCCCGAAAAGTTCTCCAGTTTCTCACTAAACTCAAAGTGTTGATCAATTTTGACTTATTACCTTCTATCGGAAAATTACAATAACTGGAATCAACTTGAAAGACTGGCTCGGTCCTATCGGTTTGATGGCCGTCTATTTTCTTGTTAGACATTTTCTTGCCGCTACACCTGAACTTACAGGATGTACGTGATTATTGCTTTTTAAGCATTTCAATGTCGTTAACGATGTGATTTTATCTGACAATTTTACCAAATTCAGCTTTTTTGAAACTGAGGACAATGTATTTCGAAGGATAAAATTATTTCTACAAATATCTCGGCTTGAAATATGATGGGAAAGCTTCTTATTGGCAGTTTGCTCTAGGTTCCACTAACGCAGCTTCAATGCCTTCCGCCCTTTTTAAACGACGTCATAACTATAAAGTACCATACCTAGAACATCTTAGTAGTTTAGCAGCTTACTATCCTCACCAAATTCTTCTTCGTCAGCCACTGTTGATACGTCTAGTTTGACGAATTTGATGGGTTGTATACAAAATCCAACGGTTCGGTCGTCAAAGATAGTGAATCAATGAAGTCAGCCAAACTCTGGCGATGATTGCTTCAAGTTCGAAGTGTGATTGGATAAGACCGAAAGCAAAACCCAGTATAGACCGGGCAGTACAAAACTCAATACTGAAATTAAGAAAGAACATTTTTGTTGTTTTAAGGGAATTTGTACAAGATATATCTTCAGAAAGTGCGAAAAACTTGAAATGCTTTCTCACTTGCGCGTCAATTAACCGAAGGTTTTTGGATTCAAAGCCCGCCAAAGACCTAAACTAATTGAATACTTTCTTTATTATGCTCGCACTTCTAAAGTGGGTTCATGACTTCCAGATAATTTCTACAAATAATTTGAATTTAAATAATGTCTACTACATAATTACAGTTATATTGTGGACATAACCTGCGCAAATGTGCAATGATTAATGCATTTGTTTAACTGCTTTTGGTTCAGTGGAAATGCATTTGTGCACAACGGATTTCGGCGAAATCGTGAAATTTACCCGAAGCTATGCAAATTCAGATTTAGACACACGCACACTGGCAAACAAATACCAACACAAATAACGCTGAGGATATTGCAAAACCGTTCAAGCTAACGGTGTTTAAGGCCTCATGGCGATAACAACAACAGCGCTGCGGTGCTATCAACTCAAAAGCCAATTTGCTTACACCACAAACAATAACAAACACACATAACAGAGGGTTAAATAAATACAAACATATGTTTGTTGTATGCTTGTGTGTGTCTCGTATTTAAGCGGATGTTTAAGATCAACACGGCTAATAGCGGAAGTCTTGATTATATGACCTTTGCTCTTGCTCCTTAATTACGCGCAGACATACAGACATACATATAGATATATATGTGCAATTTCAACTCGTCTCTCTGCCCGCCCACTCGCTGCGACATTATCTTTTGACTGCACGAGTAACGGTTCTGCTCGTAGCATTCGTTGTTTATTGTTTGTGTGCCGTATTATTGTTGTATTTTGCATTGTTGTCGCCGTAATTACCATTCAGCTGAAAACGCTGTTTGAAGGCAGCCACCCAGCTTTGCGTATACGTATGCTCTCAAATCCCCCAATTTGCCTCTGTGGTCTTAGCAGGCGGCTGGCGGCTGATAAGGCGAGGTGTAGCCCGAAATTCAA
This sequence comes from Zeugodacus tau, assembly GCA_031772095.1. Lineage (NCBI taxonomy): Eukaryota > Metazoa > Arthropoda > Insecta > Diptera > Tephritidae > Zeugodacus > Zeugodacus tau. Next base: position 77,971,082 of record CM062649.1, read on the forward strand.
TTGAGCTAATTACCTAATTGGCCTCCCAACGCTCGGTGGCATCTTTAGGGACATATGTTATTTGTTTATACACATGTACTTTGGTATGTGTATATGATTGTTGCTATAATTATAGTAAACTAAATTGCAATCGTAGACAATGGTAAGTGGCGGTGCATGAACACACTCAACCGATTTATTTGCTACAAAGCTTGGTATATATTTGAATATAAGTAAGTATGTACAACTTAATCACTGTAATGCAGATTTTTAAAGCGGTTACAAATTTCCAAACAGGCTTTAAGAATTACAGCATAATTTTATATAGTCAGAGCCATAGCCAACTGGTCTTGGTTCGAAATCGTAATCAGAGGATCTAAAATGATAGAACAGGCTTCATTCTTTGAGGTTTTTTATCTCTAGCTGAAATACAGTAATTCAACAAAACATCCAACCTATGTTGTATAACAGCTTTACAGCAAAATTAAGATCTTTCAAAGAAACCTGAAGCTGATGGTTAGCCTTTGAATATCAAACTACGGCTGGTGGAATCGGTATTAGAAACTTTAGTCTGCAAAATGTACCAAAACAGCTAAGCAACACTGAGATCAGACATAAATTTATTAAAAGGTGAAAATAATACGAAAGCCTTATCTAAAAATACTTCATAGCAACTTTAAAGCACATAATCGATGTCTATAGATGTCTCATGGCAGCTTTTGAACTTTTAGTGATAAAAGCTTCAGAGCTTTCGCCAAAAAATGAAATCTTATTAGTACAACTTTATGACCCATAATCAAGAAAATTATTCACCTATTGATCATGCTATTCGAAAGGCAATCTAATGCGTTACCTATAGCTTCATGAAAGCTTCGGAGCTTTCACACATCAAAGCTTCAGAAATCCGCTATTTAAATATTTTAAGATTGTATTAAATATGCAAAATATTCAGAACATTTTATATAAATTTTTCCTTAAAAAATATACGTTTTGAAAAAGCACTGTTGAACTAAAATCTTTCCAGTTCATATATTTAAGTATATTTTCCCAGATCATTAACAACAAGCCAGCCTTGCAGATCCCCTTTTTTGTCAGAATTTACGAGTATGTTAAAAGTATAAAATTAACTTAAAGGCAACACTCAATAATTCAGCAAGGAATTTCTAGAATTTGCAAATTGTTCTCGTCCAGACATTGCCAACAACGAGTAGCGTGCGTGATTGCAGAGGACAAAGATATCTCGCAGGCTCTCTTGTCGTTTTCTCGCTCCAAAGCTCGCTACTGGGGAAAAATGCTCTTCTGCAAAAAAAATTCTCAATTTTCGATTGAATAAGGAATTTAATTTATATATACTATGTATGCGAGTGTATTAAACACATTGTTCATGAAAAAAGTAGCTATGAAAAAAAAGTACATTTGAATATTTCTTCATATGTCCTAATATAAGGAACGTGAGAGAGTTCTCTGAAAAATATATAGGATATATTCTTAAAAGTACATTGCTTTTAGATCATTAAATTTTTTTTAAATACTCATACAGTCTGTCAATTAAAGTCAAGAAAAGCTGAATTCTATTTGGTTCCAATGTGAATTACATAATTACCCAAAATATTTGGTTAAAACGAGAATAGTCGAGATAGATAGGTGAGACTGGTAGGCGGAACTTCGATGAGGGACCTGAGTAACATTTCCAAACCCATCCCATATTTTTAACTTCCCATAAACTTTAGAAGTTTTTAAGTGATCTTCAAGAATTTCGTTCCACAAAAATCGAATTTATATATCCGAATTCCAATATACTACATATTATGCTTGAAAATACCTTAGAAAGTTAATTTCAATACGGCGGTTCTAACTTTAGTTCACTAGATAATCTTATCATCCTTTCGCGAATATATTTTAGTGTATGAACACACTCCGAACAGATCATGGATGTTTATAAGAAGCTTCTTGAATTCAAAAATACCATACCAAAATTACAATTATATACCAATTTATTTGATTTTGGAGTTCATCTTGGGCATAATTTGAACCGAGTGTTAATTAGAGACCACATTTCTAAGATCAAATTTTCACACCATTTCATTACCAATCATAGCTCTAATCTAATGTTTCATTAGAATACATTTCATTTTATTCCATTCAGTGCGTACCATTTCATTACCATTCCCCTATCCGCTGTGACCTCACCTGCTAACAGAAGTGTTAGAGATAACACCTTTAACGCTGCACACCCCAAACAAAAGCTTTTCTAAATTCTATGGCGTCTCACACCGCCGCTATTTCGCAGTATATGTCTGTACCCACGTTGTTGTTGTTGCTAATGGTGCTTTTGTTGGTTTTTGCAACGCACATAGCAGGCGGAGAGTGTTAAAAGCTTTTAGTGAAATTAGTTTCAACTTTCTGACCACGTTTCGTTTTTGATCGTTGGCTTGGTCAGTGTTGCGTTGCGACAGCCACAGCAGTCACACCAACAACAACAACAGCACCAACAGCAGTCGATACAGCTGGCCCCCAACTGCAAAAAGCAACAAACAACTGTGAGTATCTAAACTTTAACATCAACACCAACTCTACGAAAGCAATTCAAATATCAGCAGCAACAACCAGAGCAACAACGGTGTATAAGCGCAAAAGTAACGGTGCCTACGAAGTCCGCTAAAGCTAGCATGTGGTTTGACCGTAGCTTCCACATGCGCCGCGACCACAGCGTTTAGTTTAATTGCCAAAAATTAAGTGATGCATGGAAATTTTTAAAACTGCCTCGCCGAACTGCCTCGCCACAAGTGCAGAGCGGAGCAGCGACTCCACGCCAAAAACTAAACAAAACGAAACGAAACGAAGCGTAGTGCTCTAAATATTTTGGCCTTTGCGAAAAATCATTTCTTCCATGTTCCCCCTCCTCACGGGGCTGTGTGGTGGCGGAAGTGCACGCCGGTCGTTGGTTTGGACAAATGTTGATTAGAAATTAATGAAAATGTTGTTGTGCTTCACGAAGCTTGACAACACGCGCTCCAAATGCTGTGCTATCTCTACATTTCTGCACAATAATTTAATATACTCGCGCCACACTTGCCTAACTACCGTTATGCGTTTTTAATACAAAAAATATAAAATTTTCTTTCATTTCGCGCTTTTCACGGCCGCACGCACAGTCGGACAGACAATTAGTTATGCTGAGCGGTGCTCGAAGCTAAAGCAGTGTGGCTGCGTTTAAGGATGTGAAAGGTCAAATGGACAGCAACATAATTCATAATAATGCAAATATTAATTTTGGGGCGAACTTTAATTCGGTAATTGTTGAAATCACAAATTGTGGTAGGTGCTGAGGCTGAGGGGTGATTAAAGCTATAATTTGGTGTTTTAAATAAGAAAATATAATTTTAATTTGTATAGTTTATCAAGTTTACAGTAAATAAATCTCAATCATCTGTGGAAGAGCACTAGTAAAGCTTCTCAAAGTAGTTTTGAGAGTTTAAATCAGATTAGAATAAACCTGTGACTTTTTTGTTAAGTTTAAATTTAGGATGAAATCTCAGAAAATATAAAGATCATCTATAAAAAAGCATCCGTAATGTATTTAGCATTGCTGTATCTATAAGAACAGGCAGTATTCTGAATAAGCGTTTTATTTCTGCTCAAAATAATTCTCAAGCCCAACGTAGCGAACCAATAATACCGAAAATTTGAATTATTTTCTGATATGATCGACTGACGAAACTTTGTTGTAGTTTTCAAAAATATTTTCAGACATTTAGGTCTGTAGCGCTATGTCTTATGGACTTATTCATCAACTGTTCTGATCTTCTGATTGTATCAACAACCTGTTGCTGGAAGGGAAAAAACGAAGACCACTTCTACCAATGAACATTGATTCTGAAATTTTAAAAGGTTTTGAAACCTTTCCTCAAGCTATAAATTAACATCAACAGATATCTAAGACACAATTTCGAACCGCTGCTGCGTACTAAGATACATTTTCTTTATAAGTCCGTGCAGTTCCATGGTGCTGAAAAAAGATCCCAGAATAATCGTGCGATTTAGTTCACGAGGAAAACTCTGCTGAAGACGGTTTCTTCAAGACAACCATCCATAATTCTGGAAATTCTGGAAATTATGGTATATATTCGTTTTAAGTCTTGGTCTACTTCGTGTTACGTGTAAGAATCCGAAGACTTCATTGTAGAAGATCACGCCATGGATTGAACTGATCCAGACAGCTCTAAAGCATTGCCTGTTAGTAAAACAATTAGAGCTTTGATATTTCGAACTAGCGGCTCGAAAAAAATAATTTTTGTTTTTCGTGGACTAAATCGGAATTACTTATTCTTATATCTCTCATAGGAAGCCAATATTGAGCATTTCATTGGAAAAGGAAATCATAAGTAAAAATATAATAATAAAACGCATATTTGATACCGGGAACCGAAGCAATACTTTCCGTCCTAAAAGAAGAATACTCATCATAAAATTGGCTAGTTATTGCAAAATAAAAATTATACAAAAATCAACTGAAGCAAATATAATTTTCAATTATGCAATTATTGCAAATAAAGCATTCCTGGAACAGAGTAACGGCATTACTTCTTTTACTATATCTCGAAATTAAACACTTCGCAGTAAATTTGCGCTCAATAAAAACTATTAGCCAGACAATTATGCAGAACAAAGCCGCATAAATGCTACTTTGAACTTTCACTAACACATATAGTTACACATACAGACATACAGTCAAGCACATAAAAATATTAACCACTTGTTGGCGCATTAGCGCTGGGCCCTTCGCGGATATGATTTCTAAATTGCCTGCAACGCGCCGCAATCAAGTCAAATGTTGCACAGCAAATTAATTAAGAATTAAGAATGACATTGTCAATGTCTGTCAGCGTGAAATGCTAACGAAAATATACACATGCAGCCACACATATGGTATGTGTTGGTGCGTGTGTTAGTGCTTGTATACAAGTGTGTAGTCTGTCTGTCTGTTCGACAGCTTGTTTGGCATGTTGCTAAACAAGACGATCGCATTGTTCGCAAACTAATACACAAGACAGCTTTTCAGCGAACAATATGTATGTACTAGTGTGCATACGAATGAGAGGTAATGCTTTCATGGCATCCCTGTAGGAAAAATTGGCGGGTAAAGAAATTGTTTATTGTTATTTGGGCAACCGGCCCTTGTAAACTCTATATAAGTTAGATATATATTGTTGTACAAAAGATAGAGAGAGAGTGAGAGAGATTACTCGTAAGATAATCAAATAGTCATCTTCGGTTTGTCATGATCTGAGTGGAGATCCTAGTGCTTCGACTGAAACTGATTAATGGATGAGAACAATCAGCTGACCGATATAAATTTCATTATTTTAAGCCGTATTTCTGATAAAACCTATATTATATTCTGAAGGTTTTATCAGGAACACACTTTTTAAATCTTAATCGGAGCTCAGCTCGGCTCTTTATGGATAATAGCTACGAAGACAACGATATTTATTATACTCGTATTACTGTAGGCTTTACTAGACTTCCAGTGATCAAGTTGGTAATCTTGTAACATTTTATATAACAACTACAATAATTTCTAATCAAATCTACTTTAAAACCTTACAGAAACATCTACAATCGAGGTTTGAGAGTGCATTTCTAGCAGCAAAATCAGTTCCCTCTACTTTCTCATTTTCCCTACAGGGTTCCATTAGCGTAGAAACAATTGTCTGCTGCACTTTCCGCTTAAAACAACAACAAAAGCAGCAACATTTTGCGGGAAGCTAATTGAAAACACACAAATCGGCAGCGGTTTGAGTGACAGTGAAGTCGGCGGTTGAGCGAAGAAACGCAGGAAAATGGCAAAAAAAAGGATATTCAATTAAAATGCAATGCAAAAAAGTGAAAGCAAATTAAAACGCTTTTAATGTGAACGTCAGCCGCAAAGCAGACAGACGAAGGCAATTGAAGCACAACCGCAGCACTCACGCACGCGCAGAGCCAAACAACACAATGCCTCAGCAATTCTGTGTATTAAAAGGCAAAATTATGAATAAAATGTCTTTCATGCGCTTACTCCAACTCGCATAACAACATCTAGACTCGCTTTCATATTTTAAATATGTGCTCTAAATACACTAAAAATCAGATGGATGGAAGGAGAAAGACTGTGAGTCCGTGGATGACAGTAGGAGAAGGGCAGTGAAGCGACAAATCTAGTGCTTGTAAACAATTATGCACATATACTCGTGTGTGTCCACATTTATTTAAACCACTTTAATTGCAAGCCCTGCCAGACAGATAAGCAGCAGCCACAGCGGCAGCAGCGTGAAGGCAACCATGCAGCCAAAGAAACCAAAGAACAAATAAACAGACAGTGTCATTGTTGTGATGTGGCATTGTCAGGGCGACATGTGGTTGAGTTTGTGGCGGCATACACGCTCGACTGTCGCAGATGCACGCCATCGGGCACTGGTCGCTGTTTAAAGGCAGTGTAGCCCTTTGTGTTCCAAAGTGGAGAAGATTTCTTATATTAAATAGTTAAACTCAAATTAAATTCTAACTTTAAGAAATTTCGAGCCAGAAAAGGTTGATCTATAAACTGATCAGAAGCTCGAACTAGACTAACTATTATTGGCATACTTGCTTTACAGTCTGTTTAGAAGCATAAATAAGAGGTTCGTCTAAATTGATTCTCGAAATATTAAAGTAACATCCACATAACTAATTATAAAACCGAAAACTTCGGAACCTTAAACGTATATCCACACGTATCAGCCAAGCTGCATGACCCAAATACTAAAATTAGAGTAAATATTGATAAAACAGAGGAATACGAAATTATATTAGCTGAATAAAGCTTTAATACGAACTCAGATATATGTTAATTAATAATACATATATAACATATCAGCACCCGATCTGAATTCTGATCAAGGGATGAGCCAATGTTTCACAAGTCAACCAATTCAGGAAATAAGTATTGAGGAATTTTACAGACATCATACTGTGCTTCAAGAAGTTTTGCTAGTAACCGCACTTTACACAAAATTTATAACCATAGTATCTCACTCTTTCTCACAAGTTTTCTTAGCTATATATTATTGCACAAGCATAGAGCTACCGTATTGGATTGCCTTGGAACAAGCAGACGTTTTTGAAATATCAGTCTCTTTACTTGACAGTCTCTTTAATTGACGTTCGAAGCTAATATTAAATGTTACCCAGATCTCGAATGAAATATATTTTGACAGTATATTTAGTAATATTAAAACTATATAGTAATATAGTCCGTTGATTTATTCGTAGTCAATTCAAAGGAAACTTCAAAATATTGTACCATTAAGATTACTAGGATAAAGTCTGCGAGGAAAATAGGATATCTTTGCAAAAAATTGTGGATCATAACCTCGCCTAGATTGACCAAAATTCATGAGAAATCCGATGTGGGGTGTTCTTCATCAAAATCATTTCGAGAATTCTGTTAAGGTTGAGAAGTTTTCCAAACATAACTTCAAAATATTTCCAAAGGTAGGGAACAATTATTTCATGACTTTTGATTAGACTAGTAGGATCGCCCGAAGATGGAAAAAGCTTCATCACTTCAATCAAGTGAATAATAAAGAATGAGGTAAGAGGGTTAGATTGGATAGTTAGAGGAACGTTTAGCCATACCACACAAAATACAGATATTCATATTGCTTTGATAACTAGTGACTGACTAACTGGATATCTTAATAGTTTAGTTGATCTCTTATAAGATCGCTGGTTGGTTCGGAACAATGTTCGATTACATATTTCACTATAATTTCAGATAATATACTAGATCCTCCGTCATGAAATCACTTTTATACAATGGCAATGGTATTAAGTTGAAGTTATAGGATTACTGAAGCATTTTAATACCATCTAGTACTTGTTTATCAGTTACTGAGAAATAGAATTGAACATATCACAATACTTCTTAAAGCTATCGATGAACAAAAACCAACATTGCTATGACAATTAACCAATATTTTTTTTTACTTTAAATCGGTTAGAGTAGCTTCTGACCATGTCCAGCAACTCTGAAAAACACTGCACTGCTTCCCAAGCGAACCAATAACTTAGAAGATTCTTAGAATCTCAAAAATTCGCACTTAACAACACGCCATTGTTGAACACAATCACTTCCTTTGCTTTCAAATTCACTGACAATTCGAGAATAAAATGCATGGTTTTAATTTCAATTAAATTTCTTAGCAACACTGGCATATATTGGCAATTATGTGCTGAAATGTTTTAATTTTTCACATTTTTATTGCTGCGTGACAGCAGCAATTGTCAGCGCGCTTAGTTTTCAAGTGCTACACATGTACTCAAACACTCCTCTACATATGTACATATATACATATATATACATACATATATGAAGTAAGAAAAGGAAAAATTGATTGCCTATCATGGTGTTTAGGGAAAGTCCCCGAAGAGCCATTTGGCGAATTTGGTTCATTGCCAGCATTGTTTGTCGACTTGATGATGGCATTTATGCGTTTGCCTGAGGGCCGTCGAGTAAGTGCTGCTCACCTGCACATATGTCTATGCATGTATGTATGTATGTATATGAGTGTGCGTGGTATTCAACGCCCGCCCCTCCCTTGGGTCACTTTGGCCTTCACATTCACACTCGCGCTGATGGCTGGAGTCTCAAGAGATTAAATAGCTACACGTGTCTAAGCGTCAGCTAAACAGCGACAAACACACTCACGCATATATACATACATATATATACATGTATGTACAATTTAATGCGTTAATCACCGAACATATGCAATGCGATTCGGAGACAAATACTCGCACAAATCAGAATCAAATATGTTTGTATGTATGTATATATGTATATATGTATGTGTGTGTGCGCACATCTGCAGCGTCAGCATATGCATGTTTCGGTGTTATTAGTTGCCACCGCCGCCGCAGTGTATGCCGGATATTTTGACGTGGCGTGAACATTATTGGTGGCAAGCGACACCTTTTTGCATGTCACAATCATTTTGCCATCGTCACCAGCAACATTCTGTGGCACATAGCAATTCTTATACGGAGCGAATGTATGAATGTACATATGTATGTTCGAGCAAGCAGTTGTACACATTTATTTAATTGCATTTACATCAACTGGTACTCGCATTGCTGCTTGGTTTGGAGTCTTGTGCCATCTCCGCTCTGCCACTCCCGCTGCTGTTGCTGAAATGTGCTTGTTGGTGGCATGAGTAGGTAATTAAATTGTTGTCTGGCGCATGTCGCATGCCACATACATATGTGAGTATCGTCAGCGTTATGCCACATATGAAAATATTTCTACTTGCATATTGTTGGTGTACATGTGTGTGCGTTCTTCGGTGGACTTGAGATTGTTTTCGTTCGCTGCCTTGATTTTCCACGGATTGCTTGTCGTCTATGCGTTGATTGAAAAGCTAAGTTGTAAATGTACTATATTTGGTTGAAAATTGAAATTGTTAGGGTTGGGTTTAAATTAAAATTTCGGAAGCATGTTCTTACAAATTGTGTAATAAAATAGTTCAAACCCTTGTCTACATTCCCTTTAAAGTTTTCGTAATAGCCTCGATGTAGTTAAAATCCATACTTTTCCATAAATCGCAAACATTCTCTTTAGATCTGGGGAAGAACAAAGTCGGATAAAACCCGAACCCCAACCCAAGCAAGTTTGCTATGGGGACATTATTGTGTGTTGTTTTTGTGGAACATATTTTCTTTCTACTGCCAATGGGACCGGTTTTAAATTTGATTTTATAGTCAAGGTTATAAACCAAGAACTGCCACGTATACACGAAGATCGTGGAAAGTAGATTCGGCGCCGACGCCTGGAACGATTGGCGCATTTTACGTCGAGATCTTAAATTGAAAGCGTATAAAATACAGCATGTGTAAGAGCTGAAGCCACTCGATCATCCCAAGCGACCTTCGCTCTATGGGCTCTTGAAATGTTCCAAGAAGATCTGACGAGACAAATTCGGTTGAGGCCGATTTCTGGCTAAATGAGTATATAAACAAGCAAATTACCGCATTTGGGACGAAGAGCAATCTGAAGAGATTCAAGAGCAGCCATTTCATCCAGAAAAACAATGGTTTGATGTGGTTTGTGAGCCAGTGGAAACATCGGTTCATATTTAATCAAAAATGATGCCGATGAGAACGTAACTGTCAGTGGCGACCGTTATCGCACCATGATAACCGACTATTTAATGATTGAAATTGAAGCTCGTGACATTTGGTTTCCCACCTATCGCATCAATCAAAGAATTTATTTAGAGAACACTTCGGTGAGCAAATAATCTCACGATTTGGGCCGGTCGATTAGCAACCAAGACTTGTACTATATCAAAATACTGGAAATACCCAGTCTGAAGACTACCCAAATTTAATTTTCAAAAAGTTCCCTCAATTACTATCTGCTCCAGTTTAAGCAACCTGTGATTCCATTCTGTGCGAATTCTCTTGCTTCTAAAAGATCGGAATCGATTACACAGTCATACAAAAAAATGTTTGACATGACCTGTGGGCCTTACTATGTGTGCCTTATGGTTTTGGGGTCGTTGAATCCGAATCCGAGGTTCATTTAACCTCCTCAGAACTGGGTTTTGAGACAACTCCAGAGAACCAATATGGCGGACAGCGTTTTTAAAACTTCTCGGAATCGCTTGAAACTCGCTACTCGATGGTTTTCAGGATCGCTGACTAGGAATCTCATATCGGTTTTTCAAAATTCAAAATGGTGGATCCACCCTTTTTTTAATTTATCGGAATCGCTTGGAACTCGTTACTAAGGGGTTCTCGGGGTCGCCGATTACGAATTTGATGTTACTTTTCAAAATTTCAAAATTATGTACATATATGATATTATATTTTGAAAGTGTACTTTATGAAACAACTACAACACAAAATATTCTCACCCGTACAGTTCCCTGAATTCATATTTTGCTTGTCAGCTAATTACCGCCACACACACCACCCGGCAATTTGATGCAGCAACATTCCGCACTAATGTTGCCAGTCACACTCCGTCGGAAGCAGGGCATTCGCACGCCCAATGCGACACCAGCAACACTTCAACACACACACATACCTATATACTTATGTTTACACCAACTTGTGAAGGGGAAAAGTGTCCGCACTGAGGTGTATAATATATACTCGTACTTATGTTCATGAGTGTGTAAGTGTTTTGTGCGGTGACACTTTGAATTGTGGTGTGACTGACTAGCGCGCTGCAGGCCGCGCAGCACGTGGTAATGCTCGCAACATATGTTGTTGCTATTTTTATATTGCATAATGCGTGCGTACTTAATATGCCTGCTAGAACATATGTTTGTATGAGTGAAGTATGCTTATAAGAACGAGTGTAAGTCATATGTATAATAAATGTGTCGTGTGTCGGCAAGTTGCAAACAGTTGAAGTGCATGCCACATAGTATGTAGTGCAACAAACGAAGGGTGCAATATGTATTTGTGGGTGTCTGGCTGCCTATAGGGTGATCGGTTGGGTGTTTTTGCGCTCGAATGTCAAAAATAGTCACAATTCTGATTTGCGCTCACTGCAATGAAGCTGTATCCAACAATACCCAGCACAAATGAATACATCTTCTCACTCAGCGTTCTGTGCGTTCAGATCATAATTCATGCATTTATTGGAGATGCAGTTTTAATTGCCGACAAGCCTTCCCGCATGATGCCATTATTTGCATATCTGCTTTGCTTACAGAACATTTTCGGCCAGCTGTCTCTTGCTTGCTACTTTAAGTCCAACCAAGCAATTCGTGCTGCGTTGAGGCACACTGTGGAGCGTAACTCCTAAATGTCAAGTGAAGAATGACTGATTTGGCGAGTAACGAGCGTTGGAGTGCCATTATATGCTAAGTGTGACATTAAGTAAGAAAGTAAAAAAAGAGATATAACTCACACGGATAATGAAGTAATGAAGTGCTAGAATATGTAAAAAGGAGAAAACAAAGCTTCGGCATATAGTTTTAAAAATTAAAGTTAAAATGGTAGAACAGATTCATAAGTGCAAATAGCTTTCGAACTTATATCAGCTGAAAAGCCTAGGAAAAGTTGCATACAAGATTGGTATCCATTGTGCAAAACAGTACAAAATTGGAAAAATATTAACAGCCATATTCTGTGCACTTTACAAATTCAACAAATTTCTAATTTGTAAAAAATCGAAATTTATTAAGCATTTCGTATTCTGTGTCTAAAATAAAAAGCTCTTTTCTTTATAAGTTGTTAAGAAGTAAAATGCTCTTGACAAATAAAATATCTCGCTGTGGATAGTTGTGAAAGAGAATTTGTTGCAATGGAGATATTTTACTTTTGTCGTTAATTTTATACAAAGAGGAAAAATATGAACATGTGGATGGCTCGCGTTACTGAGCCGTTTTTATAATATATTAAGAAGTTTATTTTTCCGTTTTTTGTATAAAAAATGAGGATAATGAGGGTAACATTGAAATTGTTTTCTATATATTGCATGCGATTACAGCTTAGCAAATTTTTGCCAACAAAGAACAAAGTTTAGATTTCGTAGTCCCCAAGGAACTTTTCTGAAGCTAAACATAACAACCAACTAAATCAAAATTGCATTCCAAACAGTTTTAAATATATTATAAAGGACATATGTATATGTATTATATTATGAAGTATTCTACGGCTTTGCGGGGGAGCAAAAGACTATGGAGGATCTGGGATGGAAAAGTGAATATATAGGCTCTGCCATTTGATTATCAATCAACTTTATTTACGCGCGGCACTCCCTGTTTGGTTAGGTATAACCCTGTCATCTATATAGAGTAAATGGAGTTGTGAAACCAAACCAAATACTTTTCATCAGGTCTGAAAGGCTTCAGTCGATATCTCGATATCAGAATCGGATAGATAGGCTGTTAACTCTTTGGTCAATCATAAACCAAACTTATCAACGAAGCCACACTGAAGAAGGCTCGGTTAAAACAAACACTCATCCAAATAACGGCCTTTTGCATGAAAAATAGTGCCAGCTTCGGAGCATGGAATATTTGCGCACCCTAAGAAAAGTCTAGACCAAAAGCAATGGATTTATTGTGAAATTTAAGTTAAATTATTAACTATTTTGCAACAAATATTGAAATGTATTTGAAAACTTACGTTAAAAAATAATTCAAATCAATTTTTCAATTCAATTCGAATATAATTGGACAGAATCAGCTGTTTCTGTTTACATTATTTTGTTTCCCACACGTGTGGGGAAAAGCTATGCGTACCTAAGCTTTTTATTTTATCAAAATTGTCACAGAATACCAAAAAGTTCTTACTTGATAAAAATCTGAAAAAATTTTAAACTTTTTTTGTTATTTTGTCAAGTGTACTGAATAGGGCTGTAAGTATATGGAGTACCCATTGTTCCTTTATACTACACTAGCAGACCTCTCCGGCTTCGCACGGTTTAAACAAACATTTCAGAAAAGTAAAATAAGGAAAATTCGAACATGAAATTATATATTACTTGCAATGAGCTAAAACTTGATTACGACCTCTAGTCTTTGGTGTCCGATGTCTTTCTCTGATTATGAAGAAGTTGTGAACGCTCAGAGTTCGACGCACTAGTTTGAGCTTGTATATTTCCAATATTTTGTTCTTCAAGCCACTGCACACGCTCCGTACTCTCAAGCGCGTTCTTGGGAGGTTTTGAAATTTTGTTTAGCAAGTAGCTGCGAGCGCTCGACCCTATGGCACGCGATTGCGATGCGAAGAGAATGACTTGTAAGACGATTTTCAGTTTCAGGTTAAGATTCTCCATCACGGAGTCTTTTTGATACCCTCACCTGGGAACTATTTCTAGGAAGTTGAGATTTTAGCAATAAATATAACCTGTGTTACTCGGAGTGAATGTTGCTTTCCAATGGTGAAAGAATTTTTGAAATCGACACAATGGTTTTTGAGTTTATTCATTAGAAACATACATATAAATCTTTCCTCTTTATAATATTAGTATAGAAGTATAGATTATATAATTTCCATTATTCAGGACTTCTAAATTTAATCTAATACTATATCTCTCCCTCATCATGAGTGCGCTCTGTATATAATGTAGAAAAGTTATATTTTTTTCGAAATCAAAAATCGCTTAAAGACTGTATGCGATGACTGATCTTCTCTGATTGCGAATGTTGTGTATGAGTTACGACGTCTGGTTTTGAGGAGCTTCGCGTAGAATTTCCAAAATTGACTCTCACTGAAGATATCGTGACTAAAATCCACTACCTTGTATTGGAGGTTCGCTGATTGAAAGATTTACGAGATAGTTAACCCTTTCATGCCCAATATTACCTATAGGTAACATTGTACTTAGCGGCTTCTAATTCTCGTTATTTAAATATTTTTGACCACCGTTTTTTTCAATTGTGCAAGCTTACATTTACTTTTTCTGATATGAGCTGTGAACGTGTTCATTCAGTAAGAGTTCTTCCCAGAGAAAAAAGCTTAGCTCCGCTCATTTTAATTCGGGCATGAGATAAGATCATAAGATACTCAAACGAACGCGTGGGTTATATCTTGAATGGAAATTTAAGGCATGAGAACGCAATCCACGCAATGAACTTGGTCGGAAAAAGGCGAAGACAGCGATGGCCACGGTTTTCTAGAATTCCCAATTTATGAGCTATATTGATTTCTTGATGGAATGCAAACGGTTACAAGATTCGACGCCGGATTACAAATAGAACGGTCCAATTTGACCATCCAAGGTGAAAAAAAGCGCTCTTCGATCGTGAACACTTGGAGGTCATCTTCTGTTCGTATTGATTTTCCTTCTAGTTAAATGTATATATCTGGCCTTCAAATTAAGAAATCATCGCGCTGGTGACACAAAATTTAATCGAAATTCTAAATATGTCCACAAACAACTTTGATCTTCAGTTGTATGTACTCGATAAAAAGTTATGGCTAACATATAAAATTAAATATTATTATTATATAAAATTTTAAATGAGATCAAAGCGTCAGAGTTAACTCCGGACGACCGACTTGGCGTGCACCAATGCATCACACGCATTGCTCCTCCTTGCAACAAGCTGCTTTCCATGCAATTAAATTCCAATACACACACACACACAAATCTATATATACAGCGCACATAACGGTATTTATGAGCGCACCAAATATGCCAAGAAATATGCTTAAAACTGCAACTGATTGCGAACGCGTGTTGCATGCCCCATGTAGCGGAAAAGTAGCATGAAAGCAGAAATTATACAAAAATTACGTGTGGCAGCCATAAAGTACAGCAAATGGCACATAAAAGCCACGACATATTGCTCCATTTGGGGCGACTGCCAACCGATTGAGAATGCAGAGTTGGCGACTAACGTTGCAAATTAAGAAATCCAAAAGGCTATATAGCAGAGGCTAAATATGTATATGTATGTGTGTGTGACACAGTTTTCCCGGCAGTCGCATTTTCCGCTCTTGCTTAGGCCTTGAAAATCAGCGCGTTATGCTAATTTGCATTTATCTTCTAGTCATTGTGGCAGGCATTGAGTTGTTCTGATGCAAAAAGTTGCAAAACGCATTTAATTGTCTGCGCTAACGACATCAAAGTTGCCCAGAGAAGTTGGTGCAAGAGACATTTTGCTTATTTAGTTGTATACAGGGTTCTTCGAAAGATATTGGAGTGCTATCATTGGTATGCTTTGGTCGTGATGGTCTTGCAACATCAGTCTAATACTATTATATAGCAGAATTTTGATTGACATCTTCTTTAAATAGTAGATACTAATATCTCGAGAAAATACTAGAAAAATACCGACTCTTCCTTATTGAACCACCCTATACCACATACCACAATAGCTTATATACTCCACTGGCAATCAGCGCACAATTCTCTACATTGTCTTCCTTGCTGCCAAAATCTGACAATGTTGACATCGTGATAATGTTAAACGCAAATGTCACAATATGCCCGAAAGCGATCACACAAATCCGTTGCCAGGACGAATGCTTAACCCTGCAAAGCTTCGACTTCAGCAAGGATTTCCTTACAATTCAAGGTTACATACATATCTACATTCGTACTTATATATGTATTTACATAATAAGTGCATATCTAATAAATTTAGGAGAAGTGTGTGTGCGTCTTCTCCGAAAATGCCTTATGACAGCTCAGAGCATGTGGTGGCATCAACAGCTACAGTTTCATCGTCTAATCTGCGCATCATCCATTCTATTGATGGCTAAATGCAGGAAGCGTTGCTATGACTTAAAGCCACGCTGAGGAGATTTATACATATATTCATGCTTACATATGAAAATATGTAGACTTTGAGATAATATACAGATACTATATCCTATCACTTACTGGCTCATTTGAAGAACAGAACGAGGGAAACTACGAATGTTGAGTGGCGTTAAGCTTGCATATAAGCATGACTGAGATATATTTGTATGTATATATTCGTGATTGTGGTTGTTCCGTTGTATAATTTGCTTAAGTTTAGATTGAACAATGGTAGAAAGGGTGCTACATTGTATTTCGGTAATCATATCAACACTTGTAGTAGCAATGATCTAACAACTTAAAGCAAAGCAGTTCTCTTGGGTCATTTCATGAGTTGCGTTGTAAAGCTGTAGTCAGAGATATAGTTAAATTTTGGCATCCCAATCAAGAAACTGTTGAGCAACGTATTTAGGTAGAAGACATCTAATAGTTTTGTCATCTGGATGAGGAATATGGGGAACATATAGAGAATAGAGTAGAAGAACAAGTGTTGTATTAAGGGGCTATACACCTGTGTGACATTTTCAAAAAATCGATTATTTATTTTAGGCTTATGTCAGCAGTTAGGGAACTTTGTTTTTTGGTACCTCCCAAGAAAGTACATAACTCCGTTATTTTTCAATATTTTTGTAAAAAAAAATATCGCTCATTTACTTGAATAGTGTCACAACTAAAAAAGTCCATTTTTCAGGAGAGCGATTTAAAGTTTTCAGTTGTCTCTTATTTAGCAAATATAGAAAAATGCTATCAGTTTATTGACAAATCTAGTGGCCTGTAATATACATATTAAATACAATGTTGAGCATAAATGGACCAAATAGAGTGTACTAATGCTTTTTCTTAGGCATAAACGAGAAACATTTTAAATTATGTCGTTATTTGTGAAAAATATAAATCAATTTCGCCGCCATAAGTCAAATGTGTCGTTTTTGCTGAAAAAAGCGATATGAAAAATTTAATGAAAATTTCACCAATATCGTTGTAATACAAAATGTGTCGTTCTTTCTGAAAAGAACCTTCACCTTCACCTTTTCACAATATGAGTTGTAACACAAAATATGTCATTATTTCGTAAAAAAAATATTACTAATTTTGGCACAACTGAGATGTGTCTTTATTGTGGTTAAAAACTAATGCAACATAACAAGTTTAATAACGGCACATTCTTATTTCACGGTTTATTTTCCTACGCATCGGAATGAAATTTTTATACAATAGGGACGATGAAATTGCGCACATTTCGTGTTTTTTGAGTTATGACACTATTCAAGTAAATGAGCGATATGTCCAAAAAAATTTCGAAACATTCCATTGAGTACTTTCTTTAAAAAAAAATTCACGAAAATCGCTTAATTTTTCATGTGTTACACTGGTATAGCCCCTTAACTAAAGATCAAGATCAGTGAATCTGTTTCTATGTTTAAAAAACTTCCCTAGTGGTTGTCTGTCGACGCACCTCGGCCTTTGGGAGGCCCATTGTCATACCACCAGGACTGGGATCCCCTTACACTATTAAGCTCTCTTTGAACCACCCTGTGGTGCTTATAAAATGAAATAATTCGCATAATTTGATATGTACAACTTCGCCCACATCATCGAGGAAAGTCCGTCCAATAGTTGCGATTCTTTTCCTATACAGAGCCTTACATCCGCATAGTTTATACTTCTACCACTTATTTACAGCTTCTGCAGTGATCAATTAATGGTATCCCCAGTATGCTGGCGTGTCTCCCAATCAGACAGTGACCTGTTAACACTGCTCCTAGGATTCATATGTCACTCCTTTTAAATTTCAATAGGCGGCATGTGCGGCTTTTATTCCACTGAGGCCATGTTTGTCTGCTTATTGAGCAGAATGTTAATTGTTTGCATTGAGATTCAGCTGTATCTACAGCATATTTGTCGAATAAATATCTGTATTAGCATCCCACTGTAAGTTGGTGCCAAGTCTGGCTAGTTCAACGTCATCACAGTTTCCAGTAATATCACTATGTTCTGAAACCTATTGCAGGTGTATCGTGAAATATATCGTTCTCACGACTGTGTAATCAAAGTCTAATGTTGATATAGTAGTCTAATAGGCAATGAGCAAAGGTTACAAAGATTCACAACCAATATATTAATAGAAGCCAAGATGACGATTATGTGGATCGGTGATAGAAGTTAGAAGGGTTGAAGGATCATATCTATATAATTTCTTTATTATTCTACAGAAAAACCTTTGCTGAAGGAGGAACGACTTAAATGAGTGGTAAATACATTTGGCTGCCTAAAACTCTTTTAGAATTTGTTAGGAATTTGTTTGTCCATACAGATGTATTAGCTACGACGACTTACGATAAGGTGTCTATAACCTGATCTTTCCAGTCAAGTTCAACAACAAAAAACTCACGTTAATTGTTTTTGTACTAAAACAGAAATATTTAAAATAACAATAAAAAAGTTGAATGCTATTTTTTCGGCATTAAATTACCGAAGCTTCATATCTCATATTCTATTCATTCCCCTTACATAGATTACATAAATAACAAACAGCTGCCCATGAAATTATTATAAATTTATGACAACACAAGGCCAAAAAGCATTTTTCATATTTTTCGAGTATTTCATATTTATTCCTGGCCTTTAGACAAATCAAAACTTTTAGTGCTTTTAATGGCTAATAAAAAATGCATAAAAACGCATTTGCATTTAAGCCTTTAAGTAACTGAAATAAAGATAAATACTTTATGGCGACAGAGCCAAAAAATAAAAAAACAACAACAAGTGTATATACATATTTGTTTGTGTGTCTGTTTGTGTATGCCTGATTTTTGAAAGCTTCCAATTCGTTACGCTTATTTGTCCAACTCTTGTCACGGCCAATTGATTAGCGAGCGCACAGCCCTTTCTCTCTGCAACACTGCTGTCTGCAACGTTTGTTAGCGTTGTGACATGTTCACGTGTCGCTCGTAATTAAAAATGCCACAAAGTATCTAAATATTTATTCTGAGTGGCATACGTGGCAACATCCAGACACACACACACATGCATGCTCGCATGTAAATCGGTGTTGCTGCAGTTGTTGTTGGCTTGACATGAGCTGTCATAACACTCATACCTTATGGTGACGCCAACGACACCGTCGCCGCCACCACCTTTACAGTTACACTCGCCCAGTTGCAGTCGCAGTCGCAGCCTTCGTCTGTCGCACAGCCTTCGTGATGTCACTCAGTCACTCGGTGTGGCGCATCATTCATATTCATTGGCTATGCGTCGCATTTAAATTTGTGTGTGCAACCGAGCGTGCAGTAACCCCGTCCGTCAATGTTTTTATGCCGTCAACCGCACTCGCACTAGCGCCCCCGCCGCACACATTCCTCTCTTTCTCTCTCACTCACACTCCCAGTCTCTCTGCTGTGCAGTCGTTGCACTCGTTTAGTTATTCATTTAATGTTTGTTTTTATTGTTTTTTGTTAGTGTAGTAAGGTAGTTTTATTTCGGTTTGGCATTTATTATTCTGTACCGTGTTGTTGTTGTTCCAATTGCTAGTGCATTTCATATGCTTTGTTTCGTCACACAACGATTTGCCGTCGTTTGTCATATTTTCACGTTTGTTTATTGATTGAAGGCGGTTTGTTTATATAGTGTATGCATATGATTGTTTATTTGAGTGTGCGAGTGTGTATGTTAGTGACAACCCTGCACACGAGCTCAGTGACCTCGGCGTGTTGACCTGCCACAAGTGATCAGTTTTGCGCGCTTCCTTTTTTCATAAATCAATGTGAATTGCAGTCTATTACTACCCATACTTGTGCATGTGTTTTTATGTGTCTCTTCGCATGTAACGGTTTATTTGTTTACGCTCTTCCGCCGATTTCTGCTGCTCACTACCCCAATGTTCGACCACAAAAATGTAAATTTATCGCCAAGCATCTGCAAACATTTGTTGGCTGTTGTTTATGTGGTTGTTGTTGTTGTAATTTTTGGCTTTTGTATGTGTATTTTTCTGTTGTTCGCGTAGTGTAAACAAGTGCCAGGCCAATTAGCCAATTTTTATAGCAAATTCGCACTACTGACTTTTATTCGAGTTTTTGGAATTTTTTTCCTATAAAATTTTGAAGATTTATGGCTTGCGAGATAGATTTGTTTAGATTTAGTAAGAATTAAAATTCTTTTTAAAATGATTGTACTCAATATACAAACAGTTTAGTTCCAAAAACTCTTCATGATTAATTTTTCAAAATTTTCGAATCATTAAAAAATCAAAAATTGCATTATAAGAGAACAATCCTATTTACATTCACAATCCGTATATAATAACTGATTACAGATTGATATTTTGAGTTCAACTTTATACCACCAAGGGCGAACGCCATGGACAGGTGGTAATCAACAGGTCATATGTCCGGGCTATATGGTGGATGCGATAAAACCTTCCATCCGAGCTCCCGTAGTTTCTGACGAGTCATCAACGAAGTGTGTGGTCTGGCGTTGTACAGGTGGAACACTACACCCTTCCTGTTGGCCAATTCTGGACGCTTTTGGTCGATCGCCTGCTTCAAGCGGTCCAGTTGTTCGCAGTAGATGGTATAATGGCCGCGGCTGGCCATATGGGATCAGCTCATAGTGGATGATTCCCTTCCAATCCCACCAAACGCACAGCAAAACCTTCCTGGTCGTCAATCCGGGCTTGGCCACTGTTTGGGACGATTCACCGGCCTTCGACCACGACCGTTTTCGCTTGATATCATCGTATGTGATCCATTTTTCGTCGCCAGTCACCATCCGCTTCACAAATGGCTCGAGTTCTTTCCGTTTCAGCAGCATACCGTAGGCGTTGATTCGGTCCAGAAGGTTTGTTTGCGTCAAATCATGCGGCACACAAACATCAAGCTTTTTTGTGTATCCAGCCTTCTGCAGATGGTTTAAAATGGTTTGGTGACTAACTCCCATCTCCTGGGCGATGTGACGAGATGCCACATGCCGGTCTAACTCGATGTTTTCCATGATTTGATCGGTATTCGTCGTCACAGGTCTTCCGCCGGCTGGCTTATCCATGGAATCGTCTGAATCGTCGAAACCATTCCTCCGCAGTTCGAAGTGATCGAGTACCATCCCCCAAAACAGCATTCATCTCACGGAACTTTTCTAGCGGATTTACTTGAAACTTTTAGATTAGTTTGTCTTTTCGAAGATGTATTTCTCATGTGAAGAATTTATTTTGTCTAAAGTAGAGTTGAAATACTGCTAAAAACATTACTTTACACGGTCTTAAATTTCATTTCAGATAGAATCGGATATGAGTTAATAGATGAATTTTGTCTTTAATGATAAATTGCTAGCCAGTTGATTGAAACCCTCATAAGTTACATATTAGTTCGAATTTTTCCAAAGTAAAGTTGAACTAGAGCCCCCACTTCACGGTTTCTCAACTCTCAGGCGCTCGAGCTTTGTTCACAACTAATTAGAACCGGAAGAACACCTGACTAATTAATTTAGCTTAATTGGAACCTCATTTAGAAAACGTTAAAAGATTACAAAATCTGGCTGGCAGCACTAAATACCGACAAATAATACTTTTGTCAATCCATTTTTAAATGACAAATAATAATGAAGAATTGATTACACTGCAATGCCTGAATGATCAGCCACAATAGCCTCAGCTTTAGCCACGTTAGGTGACATAAATTCCGGCAACACGTGAACTGGCCATAAATTATGCGGAGCGTCCCCCACAAAGTGCCGCCTGAACGCTCATCACAGACACAATTGGCTTCATAACTGACAAGTAGCTCACACTAAAAAGCGCCACAATAGTGTTTAGTTAAGCGTTTATGTGGCCAAATGGAGGTGTGCTCATCTAATAATAATAAACACACACGACAATATACATATGTACATACACACGTTGATATTGGTTGGCTGTGGCAAGTATGAACCTGCGGTTGCATCCCATTGCCGCACCGCACTTAATCTCAGCAATTGTTGGGCTGTTGATTTATAGGTGTTGCCCTGGAAATTTATCGCAAGTCGGCGACGCGCGCCGCCACCAGCTGCCATTTAATCCGCTAACGGTGTCCACTTTGAAGGCGAATGAGTTCGGTGTACGAGTGTGTGAATTACACGCTCTCATTCTGACTTTAGTCGGAGCTGACATACATTCGTATTTATATATTATATATACGTCATGTGGCGTATATATGTAACCACACCAACTTGCGACACTTAACCACAGTCCACCTTAATGGCCGCTAATTCGCTTTAATAGATTTATGTTTCGCACTTCACCTCCAAATCAATGGCCACTCAAAGGCGACAGATTATAGCGCAGTGTGTGAGAGAGAAGTTAATGGGCGTGTCGAGAGTGGTTTAGAAGAGGGCGGTGAATTTAACGATACATCGAACATTGATGAGTTTTGGAAAAGCGGTTGTAATTTAAAGCTTGAGTTCATGTTAATTTTGAAGGAGAACGTCACCAACCTCAGTTGGGCCACTACGATGAGCTTAGATTCCCAGAAATACCTACAAGTAAGAACTACAATCCTAAATTTTCGTTGATTTGAGAAGAACCTGATCTCCGAGGGACTTCTAGATAATTTTGGATAAGCTTGCGGTACAAAGGAGTAAATCCGGAATACCAGGTCCAGGCTCTGGTATCGTTGTTATTTGAACCAAGATAGGTTACCATAAATTGTCTTCAAATTAGTTTCTATGACTATCTTTATGACTATCGGGAGGCGGAAATTCATTTGAGAACCACTTTCTTCTTCATGAAAGGCTAAAAAGTCGAGTCCTGGGAAGTTTTCTATATAGTTCGGAGAGATATTTATCAATAACGACGGAACTTGTTATGCTCTTTAACGCAGCTGTATTCTTGTCGTGGATAAGGCAGACCAGTTTAATCGAAGTCGAGTCGTCAAAATGTTCTTTAAGGTCCACAAATATATAGAGAACGACGTTCCAAATATGAAATATAACTGAATAATCATAATATGGGGGATCATGCCTGATCTCATTGTTCGAAATTAGTCGCTTCGAAGATTGATCCAATATCGAGTCCCACATCTGTACCACCAATTCAGCGAATACTTTCGAACATTTTTTAATCGATCGGTTCTGTGCAATATATACCTATATATCTTCTACCACATCATACTTCTACTCATTCCTCGTTCCAGCACAACGCTCCTAGACGAGTTTGACACTTTTCATTTTCGCTTAAATTTCACTTATGTCTTAATTTGTCCCATTTTCAATTGCCAGTCAACGCACTCACGTATCTACATTCATACTCACCTAAGTATAAATATCTATACACCTAAACATAAAAATTCTTTCAATATTATTTTGTTATTTTGTTTCTAATTTGTAGCGCAATTTTTATCGCATAAATCACTTGACGTGAATTCTTGGCAACTTTACACATGACAACGCACACGAACACACACACACCGACCCACTTGAGAGCGATTTTTTACCCCAAAACATAAAACAACAAATAAATATTCACACACCGCCCATCTAACAAATTTCACATTGTTTTTCGAGAGCTGGAACAAAACTTTTTCCAATTTCTTGAGTTTTCTCACGATTTTTTTGACAATTTTCCGTCTTATTTATAATTTATTGACGTTTTGCCGATGCGTCGCTTTCGTGTTGTGCTGCTTATTTTTAGCTCGTGTCTATATTTTTTTCCACATTTCCCTGTTTTCCGAGTTTTTTCGGCTTTTGGCTGGAGAATTATGTGGCAGGAAAATATCTTAATGGTTTTTAATTAAAAACATCATAACTTTATTGTCAAGACAATTTTGTGCGTTTAACGGTATTTATATGTGTACCTATACATACATACATATGAGTTCAGGTTTAAAACAAATTGCTGAGGCTATTGGAGAGTGTATGTCTGCCATTTAGTATATAGGGGGGCCTTAATTAAAATAGGTTGTAGTACTGATGTAAAAACTTCTTTCGAAGGCATTGTCTCGACCGTATGTAAAAGCGATTTGTTTTAATTAAAGGTTCTGAGAAAGTATACCAGAAGTTTTCCAAGAAATTTAAGATTGTTTCGCAGTAATTAAAAACTCGTTGTGAATGATTTTCTTTAATTAAAAAAAAACATAAATACTTTTGAAAATACAATGCAAGCCTGAGAAAATACTTTTCTATCAATAATCTAGAAAAATAACCCACATTTTTCTTGGTTTGATGGTATTTGGCTTCACTAATATAATACTCATGCGGTTCTTAAAACTGAAAATCTCTTGATAAAAACAATGAAGCTATAAGTTCTGAGAATAAAAGTATTCAGAGTTGAAATAAGATCATGATGGTCATAACTGGATACGATATATCTCCCAAGAAATCAAATGAAATTAGGTTTGCTTATTTCTTGGAACACAACGAATCAACTGAAATATTTCGTGATCAATGGAGTAGTCAGTATGAACTCCATCGGGTGGAAAACATCTAAGGTTATAGTTATTCTTTATTTCTTTCGCGGTCTTCATTAAATTGTCAAATAGTTTCTATATTTTTGTACAAAGTTTGAAGAAATCGTGTAAGTCCTGAGCCATGTTTGGAGTTTTTATTATTTACTTCCTATTTGAAAATCATCGCATGATTTTTAGAAATCTTTACAGTCGTGAGATTGAAATCAACACAACTTGAATCCAAGGGAGTCCCTTTTTATATCTATGAATCACGCTGAGGTATATCAAAGAGATCCCATACTCCTAAAAAGTTCGCAAGCCTATATAATAATATCATCAGCGATTTACACAATTTTTAAGCCAAGTTACATTCCGGATTCTCCTAAGAGTATTGCGTATTTGAAGAATGTATACAAATTATGGCAATTTTTTCAACAAACAAAAACCACTGCCTACATTTAGGAGGATATAGAATAAATAGTGGTAAATCAGCATTTTTTCCTGAAAATGTTTATGGAAATTGGGTTTCTCTGTCAAATATTCAAAATAAGCCTCTTCTTCGACAATCCCTCTGTCGATTTGTAATCATGCTCTTGAATTCAAAATTTTGCAAGACGCTAAATTCGTAGAATATAGGCACAGATTCCAATCAAACCCAATTTGTGGATTATTTCGGTATTCTTCTCCGAAAAAATCCTCTCTTTAACGACTAAGGCGTTCATACTCTTCATAAAACTGGCAACCCTGTTTACTACTGTGGTTACAAATGCCTTCAAATGATTCCTTTAAATTAAAATTAATCCTTCAAATCTGATAATGACCGAGTACAAAAATGTTTCCCTTTGTAAATTTATCGATAATCCTTTCTTCTTTCTTCCTTTCAATAAAACTCGACAAACAACCCAATTTGCTGCTTCCAATTGTTCTTGAAACATGTCTATTAACGTATATTAAACCCGAATCAGTGCACACATTTAAACATTTCCACTAAATGTGTGCGACCAGACAATACCATTAACATTTGTTCCTCTGATTGTTGTTGTTGTTGTGTCATACACCATTTGGCCACATGTGTTGCGAGTATTGTCTGAGATTCGCTTTGTTGCTAAATACTAACGGCAGACATACTCTGGCTCAGGCCTAGCCGTTGCGGCGCATGTTTGCATGTGGTTTTACGGCCAACGATTGCCCACTCCAAATGCACCCACATCCACATACACATACATATTCTCCAACATAAAGAGATATTTATGCGCTTGTAAACATTCAAATGCACACACACACACTTGATGTCTGCTAGCCTCCGCACACAGCGTTAACCCCATGTTGCTGCCCCCTGCTCCACTCTTCCGCCATTCACAGAGCATCCACTTCAATTTGATTGCCTTTTGTTTACTCTTAAATCGTCGGCTTGTTTATTTGCTTATATGATATTTCCTCATTTTTTCCACAACATTCACATAAGCGAGCAGCTTGCAACAGGCTGCAGCAATTGTGCTCGCAATGTGGCAAGTAGGCAACGAAAGGAAAAATGATGCATCATTAATGTTTTCATACTTTGATTGCTCTTCAATGAGCAGGAAATGCAGTGGGTGTGTTGGATGCGAATCGAGAAAAAGGGTGCTATGCATTTGAGTGGTTGCTTATTTGCTGTTGTTGTTGTTATTTTTGCATGTAGAATACGTACTTGCTGTATTACCTTTCAATCAATTGATAATGTTTTTGTTGTTTACTTATTTGCCTCATGCAATTATTTAATGAGTTCGAAGGAAGTGCATTGAAAAGGATTACAAGCTGCACTCCAGGATGTTAAGTGCTCTCTCGCTCTGTCTCTTTGTTGGGGGAGTGCGGATATAAGAGTATAAGTATTAGTATGCATTTGTAGTGAATTTTAATTTTATTAGAGGATATCTATTATAATTTCTGTTTTTATTCAATTTTGTATTAGCTCTCTGCACTCATCAAATAGTTGTGCTTAGGGGATATAAGAACCTTTGATAATGTAAAGGATAGAAATAAGAAACTGCCTTAAAGTTGGCGGCGGTTTTTTATTAAGATTCCTACCTCGAATTCAAAATGTCATATTTGGAGAAAAGCCAAAGTATTGGCAGATAGGAATACTTGATTGCATAGATGAAGGAATAATGTCTTCGAATCTATAGATCCGAGAATATCGAACATAACCTACTCTAATCACAGAACAATATAATTAAAGATTTTTTTTAATTCTGAGGATGGAAGTGACACTCTAAAGATTCAAAGGCATCAATATCGATCTCCTGTGATGGTTTCACTTGGCTATAGCAGCTCATAATATATCACCCCCAGCTGGTCCTACCAAATACAGAGCATGCCGTGAATGTTCGGTTTTGCCGTCGACGTGGAGGCATGTCCAGGCTTTCCCCATGACTTTCTTCGCTTAAGATTATCGTAGTGGTCCCATTTTTCGTCGCCAGATGCGATTAAAAAATCCCTTTCGTTTGTGCCTTTGAAGCAGCTGTTCACATGCAAAGAAGTGCCAATCTACATCTCTTGGTTTCAAGTCGTAAGGAACCCAGTTTCCTTGTTTCTGAATCAGATGCCGGTCTTCGACATCATAATCACCATTCTTAAAACTTTGAAACCATTCGCGACATGTTTTTTCACTTAGGACAGCCTCACCGTACGTATCCGAAAGCATTCGATGAGCCTCATCCGCACTTCTCTTGGAATTAAAAAAAGGAAAATTTCCGTAAATGGCGACAATTCGGCTCAAAAAGTGACATTTTCAGTTGAGAATAAGTTTGGGATGCAAACAGATCGCTACAAATATTGTGTTGGGTTAATGTTGACACAAATGTCCAAGATCGATATAAAACGATTTAATCGACCAGTGCTTGAACCTAGAGACATCTAGTGGAAATTGGATTGCGTGGCGTTTGCTAGAAGAAGAAATAAGGTACTCGAGACTCCTTAAATCTGAGAAGATTCTCAGGTATAATTTAAGAACGTTTTAAACACCTTGAGGTGGAACTTACAACAAATCAAAGAGATCGTAGGTCATTGTATAGCAAATATATTCAATGAATATCTCACTTTTTATAACTATCTGTCTTTAGTATCTGAGACTGTAGTCAAATGATCTATATATTCTTTAGGCTAATTGGATTTTGATTAACCATCTTGAGAAGGAGTTTCTTGTTGATAATTACCTTCCGAAAATATAGAGTTCAAATCCGGTTTATATACTACCAACAATGCTATCTCAACATAATCGAAAATAGGATTTCTAGGAACCTTTTATAAGACAATGTGCAGTCTGAAACATACTACTGTTTTCGTATATGTTGGTGGACATACAGTTCTTAGTTTCCTTTGATCTCACAGGATATTTTTGAAATTATAAACTATCGAATAAGCAAAAATAAAAAAAATCGATTTTTTGAAAATTTCACACTGGTGTAGACCCTTAAACATTTCTCCGTCGAAGTACTCGGAAGAACTTTATTATAGTCATTTGCTAGGGCTGAAAAATTTGTTATAAGCTTATAAATCGGCTCTAAAGACGGAGAACTACAATCAAATATAACTTCTGAGACTTTATTATATGAAAATTGTATGCACAAACCTCCAGATACTATACTTTATACTTTCTTCATCTGATAGATTTCCTCGAAAAAGTAGTTATGGCACAAAAAATTGCTGTAAAGTATCAAACTAAACAAATATTTTCTCAAAACTCAAAGATTTTCTGCTTCAAACCCAATAAATGCCACTCAAAGACAATAACAATAAACAAAGTGGCTCCCAATTGATGACACAAAACTAAATTATAGCGCGTGTAGGCATTTACATCCACAAGCTATTTATTGCTATGACTCATATTTATGACAACTAATAATAATAATAATTTTTATGCTCCATCAGGTGAACACAACGCACGTGGTCAGGAATGTCACAAAAGTCTGATAGCACAATAAGCATGAAGATACTATCAATAGATGCTAGTCAAAAGGTTCAATCAAACGAGAGAAATTAAATTCGCACGTGTAAACGCCAATTTTCTAAAAACAACAAACAACTACAACAACAAAGGAGCGAAAAGCAATGAGCTAGCAAAACATATACTTGCCACACAGACAACGCCAACAAACATAAAAACAAAATCATCAACGAAAAGTGAAAGCAAATGTCAGCAACAACAACTACAAAAGACAACAACACACTTGCGTGAAAAAGGAAATTAGCTCAACAACAGAAATTACCACGCTGGAAGTTTGGGCACACAGCACACAGCTACACCGAACACTTCCAGCGCAACATGAATTGTTGCTTGGCAACATGTTGCTAAGCGCTTACAGCAACCAAACAGCAACGACGACGGCGTCGTGCTAAGCGAAGTGGAAGTCGCAAGCAACAGACAGGAAAACCAACAAACGAAGCGACGTACGCGTGAGGGTGTGTGTGAGTGCGACGACTCATGTATGTGTGTGTGCGTCTGTAGGCAGCGAAGTGACAACATTTTGAGGGCGCGACAAGCAACAGCCACAGACTCAAAGTAGCTGGTGGTGTTGGAGCGCAGCTGACTGGATGTGCGTGGAGCTGGCTGGCTGGCTGACTAGCGGTAAAGTGGCGTTCGTGCTTGCTCGTGCGGTTAGTCGTATGCTTGACGGTTCCGGAGCGGGTTTGTGTTAACGGAAGAGCGCAAAGTACAACAATTTCGTGCGGCGAACAAAAGTGGTATTTATGAAAAAAACGCGAAAGATTGTCGTGTCGGTTAAGTACAGAGTGAACAAAGTGTTTAGAAATTTTTATGAAGTATAAACTAACGGTACTTGAAGTTTTAAATGATTGCAAGGGTGAATATAAACATTTTTTAGTAAAAAAGAAAACGAAAAAGTGTTTGAAAAATATAAAAAATTTCGAAAAATTATAATAAAAATTAACAAAAAAGAAAACAACAACAAAAATCATTCGCATAATAATTCTGAGTGCAACAGTACAACAATTATTACTTATTAAACTTGCAACACGCGCTAAAAATATTTCCAGCACTCATATATGCATATAACGGGTGTGCAGAGCGAAACGAAAAATAAAAAAAATCAGAAAACTGAAGAAAAAAGTTTCAAATCAAATTGTGAAAAGTGACAAAGTGTCAACGCCGCTGGTGACACTTAGTCTGTCGAGCGCGAATACGCACAGGCACATACAGACGCAGTCATTAACAATTTCACACAGCCTGACATTGCCAGCATTGTGGTTGCGGCAACTTTTACAACGCTCGACTATCTCTCTCGGTGTGTCCGTCTGTCTGACGCACAGTCTGTCTGCTTGCCCGTGTTCTTCGCACTTAATTAATGTCAAGTGGGCATCACTTGCATTATGCAATTTAAGGCGACAACTCGTTTCGCGTACGCAAACTGCAACAAAATTAACAGCAACAACAACATAAACGAGAACAACAACAACGCGAGCAATTATAGCGGCGAAGGCAGCCACGCAAGCAACATCACCGGCAGCAGCAACAACAAAGCTGTCACAAAGTGTCGTGATTTCGCGTTGATCTATGCACAGTTACGTGCAAAGCAACAACAACAACAAAACAAACAACTCCGCACATCGCAGAAAATGCGAATTACAACAAATACAGCAAATACGGAAGTAAAGTGCATTTGCGCGTCACCACGTTGCAACAACTACAACAAAAACAATAACAACAGTTGCAACAACAGTCAACATTACAACTCACAAAGTGACGCATACAACAGCAGCAGCAGCAGCATCACAGCCACGACAATAGTTTGCAACATGGCAGCTGCCACAATCCCAACAACGGCAATGACTGATGACAGTGGGTGTTGTTGCAAGTGCACAAGCGGCAGTAACAGCGGCAATATGCAGCGTTGTGGCAAAGATGTTGATTACATTGCCGCTGCGGCGGTGGCATGCTCCGAACGACCAACGCCAACACAATGTTGCAAGCAGCAAGACAGCAAGCAAGCGAGCCTTAGCGCGTACAATAAGAACAATCAGCACACATGTGCAGTCAACTGTAAAAACAATTTTGTGGCAAGTGAAAGTGCGAAGAAAGATTGCAAACATTCCGCAGTGATTAGAAGCAGTGGCAGCAGTGAAAATTTACTGGCAACAGCCACAGCATCAGCGGCAGCAGTAGCTGAAATTAAAACTAAAACAACAACAGCGGCAACAAAAACAACCAGCATGCGCACCGCATTCGACATTGGCAACTGGAAGAGCATATGCGCTATGATGTTGTTGTTGTTCTGCTTTACATGGCATGGTGAGTGGCAATTGTTGAATTCCTTTTAGATCACTTTGTATGTGTGATATGTATGTATGACATCAATTTACCAAATAGAAGCAGAAGCGCATTGATTTAATAAGTTAAAATATATTAAAAAAACCTCCTGAAACAAATGTGGTGAATTTCATTAAATCTATGGTGAAATAATCTACAATTCTCAACTGTGTAATAAAAACCTGTTTTATCAGCATTATGTAGCTCAAAATTTGAATAACTGACCTTGATGTCTTCGATATATAAATAATGGAGAGAATCTGAGTATAGGTTTCATTCGTCAAGAGGACCTACTAGTATATAGTTCTATATTTCGCTCATTGTAACACTTTTGTGATTGTACAATTTAACCTAAAATGATTATTTAGGTTGGTCTCCAAAAATAGCAGACTGAAGAGGTCATAACTCGCATCCTCAGTTTAAAGACTATGCATGTAGGATAAAACCACTTTTTGTCCACACAGGTCTGTTCAAAGTTCCAACCAATAATAAATATTGACGAAGTGAAGACAGTTCAATCACGTTGGGTTCTGATCATGAATAAGTTGTATTGCTCGAGGAAAACAGTAGATTAATACTTGAGCTCTTAAGCCCTATTAGTTTTCACTCAATTGTCTTTCTTCATCTTATTGATCATCGTTTGAGAACCTATCACCTCATTCCATCAGCACGAGGTTTCTCTAAGATACCAAAATGTGATATGAACCTTTCCGTGTTCGCTGTCGATAATGTAATAAAATTACTTCAAGTTTCAAGTAAAAGCCTATCAAAAAGGAACAAGGTCATTATCTGATATTTTTTTAATCTTCAAATCATTATACATACCTACCTTAGTCTTTGTTCGATATTTTCTTGATATTCTCATAGACTGTAACTTTCACTTAAAATATTTTGTTTCAACAGAGAAATCAATTAAAAGACTAGAGCTTTCACTAGACACTTGAAAAGCTCAAGCATTCAACCAAGATGCTTTAAAGCTCTCATATTGAATTTGGAGAAAAAATCTTAAGCAATGGAAAATAAAAGTAAAATCTTACCAGAAATAAACTTTTTTCACAGATTAAGCCTCTGAAGCTTTCACAAAAATTAAGGTTTATTTTTTATTAATATTTCTGGAATAATTCTAATTTTTCTTATTTTAGTAATTAATTATCAAATCCTAGGAAAAATTGTATATATCTCTTTTCAAACAATTTTTAAAATTATCCAGGTTAATGAAATGTTCATACAAAACTAACAACAAGTATGAAGCATCTTCTTAAATCTTCTTTATAAATAAGCCAGTTTAAAAACAAAGCTTTCATTAATCAACAAAGCTTAAAAGCTCCAGTTTAAAAAAGTAAACCAAATAGCTTTAAAGCTTCAATTGTGAAAGCACCTCTGCTAACAGAATGATCAAAATTCAAGTTCTGTATACAGAAGCTGAAGTGACTTGACCTCTCACCATGGAAATCTTTTCAATTTAACGAATTAAACAAATCTACATGTCCCCTTTACCGCTTAACCCAGCTATGTATCTTCACTGCAAAAACACCACAAAAACAAGTCTAGAAAGACTTATAGCCAAAGAGCAGAAACTAAATAGCTCTCAATCAAACGTTTTGCTGCAGTGTCACAAACAACTTAGACAGCGGCAACAACAACTACAGCAACAAAAATGACAAGCAATCTACACTACACTACACTTTCAATTGAAATGGAAAAATGCACACGAGACTGGATTTGCGAGCACTTACATATATGTGAGTGTATGTGTTGGTGTTTTTAAGGAAATAAGAGGAAACGATGCAATGTGGCGCCACACGACGACGATCAAAACGCCAAAAGCGAAGCGGATGGTAGCCGCAACAAAAAGCAGTCGGAAAGCATGAAACAAATCAAACGTGCAAATGCCAAAGCAGTCAGGGGAAGGCAAAGCAGAAGACTATAAACTAGTAGTGGAGCGCAAGAAAAAACCACTAGCAACAACAACAGTCATGTTTAGATACAAAAAAGCAAACCGGCAACCAGCAATTGAATGAGACACAGCGTCGTCGCCGCCGGTGCCGCCGCTGCTGGCGGCAGTAAAACAGCGTACGGCAACCACCAAGTGCCACGCCCACTCTCACCACTAATGAATAACGAGAGCGCCGG
Source organism: Zeugodacus tau (assembly GCA_031772095.1). Lineage (NCBI taxonomy): Eukaryota > Metazoa > Arthropoda > Insecta > Diptera > Tephritidae > Zeugodacus > Zeugodacus tau. The sequence goes on from CM062649.1 coordinate 78,004,200, forward strand.
TTGGGATAGATGGTGCCACCAAATGCAATGAAAAAACGGTAAAAGAAACAAGTAACGGTAGAAAATTTGAAAGCGAAAAAGAAAGAACCCGTACGAGGGGTGCAGACGAAACGCTTAACCGTGTGTTTAAGCCAAATTGTGAGATAAACCGGCGCTGAGCACAGACACACACATGCAAAAGCTGGCCAGACAGACAGCAAGCACATACCGTTAGACTGCATGCCAGATCGCACAGATACGACACAGCAACAACGACACCCACATATGAGTCCATACGGTGTTGCATAGAATCTACTTTAGACCGATACAATATAGCTGAATGCTTGCTTAGTTGGACACTCGGCATTCGAAGGCACATACATGTCGATGAGTATGAGCAATGTCGGAGGTCACTAAGCTGAGGCTGCTGAGTGAATGCGGAAACTGCTGCTTTATTGCGTCGGCATTCAAGATGGATTTCTTTGCATTCTTCGCGTTTTCCATCCTGTGATTTGGTTTGGAATTTTTTCTGCTTATTGTTGTTGCTTCACTAGTGATATTGCACGCTAGTGGAAAAAATGCAACTGTGTGTGCAGGAAAATAAAGTGCCGCGCAATCAATGAAGATTGTAACTGGCAAAAATGCGCAAATGAATGAGCGAATTCGAGTGTATGAATGAGTGGATGAATAAATGAAAAAGTAGTTTTGCGTTGGGGATAGTGGAGGTTGGAAGGCAAGTTAGTGAAAGCTCTGTGAATTTAACTTTCATTGGACGAATATGAGCTTTTATGAAAGCTTACTCTCAATTTTGAAGTCAACTTTAAGTAAACTCGACTAAACCCTTTCACTTTGATTTTCGAATTCTCGAAATCTGATTTGACTCATTGTCCAAAGTATATCTATAATAATTATTCATTCAATATAGAATTTTGTCTCAAACCGTACATATACTTATCTATCTTGCAGTAAGCTTTCCGATAGTATACAGATATGTTATTATTATTTTTTCTTAAAATATCAAAGTATCTCCCACAACAATCAAATGTGTTTAATAGTTTGGAATGAGTCTTAGCTGAAGACCTATATCCGTCAATATATATTAGTTTTAGTTATAAATCAACTCAAGCGCCATCTAGCGGAACTTTTGTTGAAATTACAGTTCCTTTTCAGGATCAATATACATTTCAAATGTCAATCGAATAAGACCATACGTACTACTTTGGATCCACCACATTTATTGGGAGGTGAAATGGCTTCCAAATGTTGTCGACCCCGTCTTAATAAATTAACAAAAATATCCGTCAATACATGAGAAATCCAAATGAAATTCAGTTTGGATGTTTTTTCGGCTACCAATTCTTCCAAATTTTCTACGAGATTCTTTGGCCTTTCCCGGGATTCCAAGAATTTCTCCAGTTTATGATCAATAAATAACTTTTTTAACTCGTCTGGGTATACTTATAAAACGATTTATTTCAATAAAATGGATCCAGATTCTTTCCTTATTGAGAAAGTTGCTTTAGTTTTTATAAGAACGGTCTCTTAACATTCAAAGCATACCTTTATCTTTAAGTATAACTTGCAACAACCCATAAACTACTACTTAACAAAAAAGCTAGAGAAGCAGACACAAAAGAAATGAGATCTATCGTGAAATAGAAACAAGTTAAAACTATGTACCATTTCTCATGAAAGCAAAAAGGCGAAAGCCAATTAGAATAGGCAAGCAAATTGACTTCGGTATTTCGCTATGCAACATCAACAGTTATTCTTGGTCTAATAAGCGATGGTTTTGCCTTTTCTTTTCATCAGAAACGCAAAATACACGTTTAAACAAACATATATGTATATACAGTGACAAGTGAGATTGCCAGTGCTGAGACGGCAGCTTTCATTGCAATCGGCAGGTGCAGACGTCGGCCGAAAATTTATTGCACAATTTCTACGAAAAACGAGTATTTGATAAAAGTAGCTAGGAAGCGGGGAGCGAAGAACGCAATATAACGCTCTTAAGAACACAGCATCCACTGCAGTTTGTATTTAATAAACTGCGACGTGGCCACGAGAAAAGCAAGCGCTTCAGTGGCTAAACAAATACGTCCACATTGAAAGCGATATTTTGTGTGACAAAAAGCAAAAAGGAAAATAAAAATAAGCGAAAAGAGTTCTCCGGCACACCGTTTAGCAAGAAATGCAATAATTCGTAGCATACAAATAGGCGGCTGAGCAAAAGTTGCAAGCAAGCAATTTTCACAACGTTTCCTCGAAAGTCTAAATAATAACTGGGAATAATTTTGGTTGCAGTAAGAAAAACGTTGCAGGCGACAAAAAAGTTGATGTGTCAGCGCCGAAATCCAACGGCACTCGCTTTGGCGCAAATTACTTGCAGCAAAGTCAAGATGTAGTAATCAGTGGCGAAAATGTTTTTTCACTCGCAATTTAAGATTGCATTTCGCTATTTTACCATTACACAAATATATGTGCTTTATATAAAATTTGAAATGAAAACAGTAAAAGAGTCGCTGCCGCATAACCGCCAGTTATTTAAGTTTTTTCATCAAACTCGCTACATTTTGCTGCTTATCTCAGCTCGACGTAATGCCACAAGCCTTGCAAGCAAGCGCCTCGCTCCTCGAAATTCTACAAATGCGACCTCAGCCTCAACACGAAGACCACAGCCAACTGTGATTACATTTCTTTTCTTATGAGAAAATTCACAAACACACACATGCACACTCATTTTGTTTGAAATTGCTGTTGCAAGTTGCAATTGTGCAGACAGCGGCAGCAATCAGACAGCGTTGTAGCGAGTTGCTCGCATATGTGCTAAGAAATAAATTGACTTTTCCTTGCTCAGTGTCTTAGCGACTGTGTTGCGATGCTCGTGTGTGGATTAGTCTTTCTCTTTTAGTATTTTATTTTCTTTCTACATGTGAGGGTAAATAAAAAAAATTTTGACGTAACTTTATATTTCCCGAAAAATTGCTTGGATATATTGAAAATTTTAAATTAAATAAATATCTTGAATTTTGTGGAAGTCTTTTTGGACAAAATTGAAACCAACTTTAATTATACATTTTTTACTTTTGATAAACTACAGTGGAACTCCCAAAACTTGAACTTCTATAACTCGAATTTCTCCATAACTCGAACTCTTGAATTGGCAATAGAAGTCAAATGTCGTGAAAAGGTTAACAAAAACTTAATATTGCACTTATGGATTGCATAACAAGGACATAGGATATAGACATTCAGAGCCAAAAATAGCAAACTGAACTTATTATCTTATACAGAATACATACTTTAACAAATTTATATAAATCTTTATGCCAAGAAAATAAATAAAACTGGGTATTATTCTATATTTTACAGCTTTTTGAAATTTTGTATGTTTTAATGAAAAGTCTATGACTAGAAGTTTTTTTTTGTGGATAATGGTGATTTGAATTAGAGAAGTTGCACTGTATATTACAGCTGATCTTTAAGTTCATAAAAGGATTATATATGTGTAACCGAGTGATTAAAAAAAACAAGAATCAACTCAAACAAAATACCCCTGAAAATATCTCACGACACTTCAAATATTTTCTTTTCTCATCCGTGTATAGTATTGATTTGGATTTACACCGATATCATTGCAAGGTACTTCGATATCCCGGAATACTCAGAAACTTCTTGATGTACTCTTGAGAATTTTTATGCTGGATCCCTTTCTATTTTATATATATAAAGATAATGTCTTTTAAATAACGACATGTTTAGTAATTAAATTGAATTGAATTCGGACACAGAAGTTTTAACATTTTTCAAAAAATAAAAAAAAAACAATGAAAGGATTATGAAATGTATGGATCAGTTGAGTATAACTTTTCAGCATTTTCAAGAATTGTTTAAGCTTTTTTTTTAATATTTTCGATTAGAAATAGCATGACCTTAATTTTTATAAATTTCGTTTAATCGAACCATCCTGGAACTATTCTATGCTTAATTGATAAAAAGTTTTAGTTAAAAATGATATTGCAATATACATATATATTGAGTGATATTATCAATACCTCTATATGATGGACTAAACTAATGATTTAGTAGTATGTAGCGGCTTTGTTATAGAGAATAATGTAGTATATGATAAGTACTCACCGGCGAATACATTTTATTTAATTGCAATCCATTTTGTATGCTCGTAATTGGTAGTTGTTACCTTTTTTCATATCACAGGAAATAGGTAATACTGAAGATTACAAGTAGAAGCTTTGCGTTAACTACAAAATTGCTTATTATTTCAGCAACATTCCACACACATTATTTTAAACACAAAGGAGTTGAATTGTATTAACAAAAACTCAACGACTACAACTACCCGACGGCCAGTTAAATAATCATCTGTCATAATGCAGAGTTACGATTTCCAGTTCTACAAAGAAAGTACCAAATAATATTAATTAGAAAAATATATATATGAACTATATTCAAACAATAATTCATATGTTTATAAAATTAATTTTAATGGATTTATATTACAGAAAATATTAATTCATTAACTTTAAGGCTAACCAACTTAAAATAAATTAATTTCGGAAGATTTTCCTAATTAAATTATTTATTTTCATCCCAAAAGTATGCTTTATATTATAATGATTAAATATTGTCTACATTTTGGCGTACACATAGCTTAATATTATTATAGAGGTAAAGCTTGGGCGATGGAAACTGAATAAAGAAATTAAAAAATCGTTCCGAATTCATTTTAGTTGTTAATTCATTACACAATTTCACTTGATACACCTATATAATTCTCTATATAGAAATCCTCTGATACAGGAATATGAATTACAAACAATATTTGAAACGTAAAAATTATAAAGCTATATAGGCATACTTATTTCGCTGGCTTTGCATTCATTCATTCAAACTCCGACAATTTCCCTTTAATTCAAGTAATTAAAATTTTCTATTAATCTGAAATCACCTATGCCATTAAAGCGCTAATTAAGTAGCAGAAAAGCAGTTTCTACGCACTAGAAATAACTTTCGAAAACATTTAAGCAGCTTTAATCTGTTGCCAAGCGACGCACAGCCGCCTTAACTATAAATAATATCTACCAAATAGTAGACAATAAACAATAACAATAACAACAACAATACATACAACACCCTTAATTGTCTACAATTTGACACAATTTCAGTCTCTGAAACATCAAAGAAACGGAAAATTTTCAAAAGATTTACTACAAACATCTTAAACACGAATCATTTAAGCAGGTGACTAGGCTTGAAACAACAACAGCAGCAAAAATCTGGTAAGCAGCTGGTGTGGCACAGCAACCGGAAGTAATATTAATTGAGCAGAGAATGATAAAATTAATCAGCTGAAATACCGCCGTTAGAGCTTTGCTTTCATACTCCATTTGTTTATCGCAGAGTGTGTCAATGTTTACTTGCGACTAATTGCCGTAAGCTGCACCACAGCGCAGATTTGCAGCGCCAACAATGTCACCCTTTATAAACAATGTTATGTAATACAAAAGTGTGTGTTTGCATGTGTGTGGGTTGGGAGAATTAAGACTTTATAAGCGCGCTATTTGCTGTGAATTAAAGCTCATTCGGTTGCTTTGTCTCCACTAAATGCCTTCATGTGTGTGTGAGTGTGCCACAAATTTCATTTTAATGGCAATCGTCTGCTTCATTGACGACGACAATTCACTTTTCAACCCTCTCTAACCACCATCAGGCAGCTGTAATAGCATAGTGGCACACCCTCTCACGTCACATTGTGTATCAATTCACACCCACGCACCAGTGCCCACAACCTCCACCATCATCCGATACACCGACTCACACACACAGCCGAGTGTTGCAGTTAGTCATAGCGGAATTGATACATTCATTGCCATCGAGCGTATAATTAAAATTGAATTGCTTTTGCTGCTTGGCAAACGCACGAAATTTTGTGCTTGTTTGTTGCAGCATTTTAGGCGTTTTTGGTTTGAGCGCCCAACAGACACACACAACAAGAGCAACAACTATAAAGTGCCGGCAAGTGGGTGTGTTGTTTGAGGCGTTGCTCATCAAATTGCTGACAATTTCGAAAAATTGGTGGTTGTTTTAGTGCCTCTGCGTGATTGTAGGGGCGTTTGAGTGTGTGGGTGTGTTGGCGTGCTTAGTGTGCGTGTTTGCATTCGCTTGCGTGCATTATGATTTTTAATTAATAATAAATATTTGCATATCTCAAAAACAAAATGTTTAACGAACCGTCATTGCCGGCGTCGGTGAAACATTTTTCGCTTTCCCCACTTTTTGTTATTTTTTCAAATATTTTGTTGTTGTTTTGTGTGTACTTTCGGCACGTAACAATGCCAATTTTTGTTACATAATCCACCATAAATGAGGTAAATATTTTCGTTGTGCGCGCATTTGCTGCGAGCAAATATTTTAAAGTTTCTGTTAAAGTTTACAATGCCTTTGTAGGTGATGGAAATTTTGTGTGTTTTGCTACTTTTTTGCAGCAGCGGGAGTATGTGTGTGTAAAACTTTTGGAACTTTGACGTTTAAATGTGGGGTCTTTATGTTTAAGGCGTTCGCTGTCATTTATAATTTGAAACATCAAATCCTTTTCGTTATTATGAAAGCTCATTATTACTTACTTATTATTAATACAATGTTAAAAGTCTCATAATTTTAAGTACAATTTCAACCAAAAGAAATAGATGGCATAAATAGTTCAAATTAGTTTTCCTCGAATCGATGCGTTCGAATTTTTTTTTTTCAAATATTAAGGGAATATATTTTTTATATGCCAACTCAGCTTTAAAAACAGTTAAGTATGCTTAAAAGGTTTGTTGAAAGGTTTATTATGAAATTTGTATACCTCAGAAGTTCATATAAATAAACTTTCATAGTGAAAGCTTTCACTAATGAGTTTGAAACAGGTTTTTTTGGTGACAGTTCAAACTAATAAGTTTTAAACGAGCTTTCATAGTGAAAGCTCTTAAAATTTACTTTCTACTAAAGCGCTTGCATAGCGAAACTCTTCACCAATTTGTTGGAAGTGAAAATCTTTCCTATTGAAAGCTAGCAAGAATCAGTTGATATACAAAAACTTTGCTAGTGAATGTTCATACTAATTGGTTTTCAGAAAATTCCAGTTTAAATATGTTAAGTTTTTACAAAACGAATTTGATTTGGAAACACTTCTACTTACGCATTGGAGATAGAAATTCAAACTAATGATAGTAAACGAAAGCCATTTTCAAACTCATTAGTAAATTCTTTAACCTCAGAATTTAATAAAGAAACCCTCTAATAGTGAATGTTCATACTATAGAGTTTTAAAGGCACTATCATAATGAAAGCTCTCACTAATGACTTTGAAAGGCGCTATGAATACTTACATTATCGAATTTGTACTATAGAGCTTTCATAGTGAAAGCCCCACCAATTAGTTATAAGTAGGAAGCATGGATTTTGAACGTTCAAACTAATCCGTACAGGATGAGAAACTTTGATAATGAAAGTTCATACTAATAGGTTTTCAGGAACTTTCGATTTAAATGTGCAACGCTTTTGAATATGATATGTATTCGTGTTAGAAACATTTCTGTACGCGAATTGAGAGATAGAGTTCTAAACTTCTACGAAAGATGACAAAATGGTAATACATACGAGCTTTTAGGGTTCCTTTTTTAATTATTTCGTAAAAACTATGATCAGAGTTGATGAAAGAATACATCATAGATCTCGCCAGATCATATTAGAAAATATATAAATTGAAAGTATATAGAAATTAGCTCACTTAGCTCTGACTCATGGAGAATTATTATAATAGCCTCTCTACCAAACAATTTAAGCAAATATTCCACTTAATTTTAGAGCAAACGAGAATTTTGGCAACAACAAATGCTGATATATTCTACTGCAATATAAATTCACTCACTAAATGTATTCGCTTTGCAAATATACAGTTGCGAGTCAATTAAATGCGTTGAATTATTAACTAAGTAGCATTAAAATTGCGCATGAATCCATACAACTATTATTAACTGCAAATATTGGCAAGTCAAATACGCACACAAGTCGATATACTCATGTGTGTGAGTGTGTGTTAATTGCATGCGCTCGCTTCTTTTGTCATAATGCACATGCTAAATATTGCATATTTGCCTAATTAAACTCATAAATGTTTTGTTAACTTGCACACATCATGTCGAGCGCCTAAATGTATGCAATGCCACAATAATTTTTGTGACACATTTCAAATAACAAAACGTCCGGCATACACTGAAAACTAATTACCGCTATGTATGTGTGTGTGCAAATGGTTGTGTGGCTGCCACAAAAATTGTGGCAAACGAACAAACAAAGCGTCATGCCACACACACACACATACACACAGCGGTTATAATGAAATTCGGTTATTTCACTTATCTGTCCGAATTTGTCAGGCTGGACAAAACGCGCGGATAACTAACTAAGCAAATAAGCGAAAATATGGCGCCACGCGCGCACAAATCTGTGTGGGCATTACAAGTGTGTAGGTGTGTGTTGTTGTATGCAAATTCCGTTATATTTTTGTTTATTAGATTCCATGTGGCAGCATGTAATAAAGCCATGTCCAGCGCTACATTGGCATTATTTGACGATAACAAGCAAATATTTTGTGTACGCATGCAACACACACCAGCAGCAACAATAGCAACAACAACTCGGCAGGTATGTCAGTCTAATGTAGAATACCTGAATTATTGCAGCTAACTTGCGCATTACAATAGCAACAACAAGCAAACATCACGTAATAACCACGTGTGTGCAGAATTACATGAATGCACACGGATTATAAATGTTGCCCATGTGTGTGTGTGTGTGTGAGTGCATACGCAAGTCATATCCTTCAAATAAAAATAGCGCAAATTTATGCATTTTCCAGCGTAATTTATGCAAATATTCTATTTAAAATAGAAAATAAATAAACAAGCACACACACACATTTATTATCATATAATATATTTACTTTACTGGAGGATGGAGTCATATGTAGAAGTTCACGCAAGTGAGGAAAGTTTCTGATTGTCATTCACTTGGGAGTGGCCAGGAACGATTCTTTTACATGTGGCTCAAGCAGCTCACGACTTCCGGTCTTAGACCAAGTATCCTCTGGGTAGCCAACAGACATCCGTCTGGAGGCGAGCTAAAGTGAGAAGGCGAAACCCGCTTATGCGGTTGTGTGTAGGGTTTGGGACCCACCACATAAAAACACCCCCCAATGAAAACGACGAAACAGCCTCGGATGAGAGACCCCAATTTTGATGACGACCACTGCAAACGTTTAAAGGACTACGATTTAAGGGCATGCACCTGGAATGTCCGGACCCTTAATTGGGAAGGTGCCTCTGCCCAGCTGGTTGATGTCCTCGTAAGAGTAAAGGCTGACATCACCGCAATCCAAGAAATGCGATGGACGGGACAAGGACGGAAGAAGGTGGGTCCTTGTGACATCTACTACAGCGGCCATATAAAGGAGCGCAAATTCGGTGTGGGATTCGTGGTGGGAGAGAGACTCCGTCGTCGAGTCCTGGCATTCACTCCGGTGGATGAACGTCTAGCCACAATCCGCATCAAAGCGAGGTTCTTCAACATATCGCTGATTTGCGCCCACGCCCCGACGGAAGAGAAGGACGAAGTGATCAAAGATACCTTCTATGAGCGCCTAGAACGTACCTATGAGCGCTGCCCCCGCCACGATGTAAAAATCGTGCTTGGCGATTTCAACGCTAGGGTGGGTAAAGAAGGTGTCTTTGGCACAACAGTCGGAAAATTCAGCCTCCATGACGAAACATCACCAAACGGTCTGAGGCTGATCGACTTCGCCGGGGCCCGAAATATGGTCGTCTGTAGTACTAGATTCCAGCATAAGAAAATCCATCAAGCTACTTGGCTGTCCCCGGATCGAATCACTCGCAACCAGATCGATCATGTTGTGATAGATGGACGACATGTCTCCAGTGTCCTTGATGTGCGTACGCTTCGTGGTCCCAACATCGACTCGGACCACTATCTTGTAGCAGCTAAGATACGCACCCGCCTCTGTGTAGAAAAAGCGCACACGTCAACAAACACAAGGAAGGTTCGACATCGAGAAGCTGCAATCACAACCGACAGCCGAACGATTTTCTACTCGACTTGCACTCCTGCTCTCTGAGAGCACTCATCAGCATCTCGGTATAAGGGAGCTGTGGGACGGCATATCAAACTCCTTACGTACAGCTGCAACCGAAACCATTGGTTTTCGGAAAATCCAAAAAAACAGCTGGTATGACGAGGAGTGTCGTCTCGCAGTGGAGAGAAAACAGACTGCCTACCTCGCAATGTTGCGATCGACCGCAACACGGGCGGGATGGGAAAGATACCGAGAGCTGAAGAGGGAAGCGAGACGCATTTGCAGACAAAAAAGAAAGAGGCCGAAATGCGTGAGTATGAAGAGCTTGACAAGCTGGCCGACAGGGGTAATGCTCGAAAATTTTACGAAAAGACCCGGCGACTAACTGAAGGTTTCAAGACCGGAGCGCATTCCTGTAGGACCCCCAGAGGTGATCTAGTTATTGATGACCAGAGTATACTGAGTTTGTGGAGGGAACACTTCTCCAGCCTGCTGAATGGCAGTGAAAGTACAACACCAGGAGATGGCGAACCCGATTCCCCAATCGACGACGATGGAGCAGATGTTCCATTGCCCGACTGTGAAGAAATTCGAATAGCAATTACCCGCTTGAAGAACAATAAGGCGGCGGGTGCCGATGGATTACCGGCCGAGCTATTCAAATACGGCGGCGAAGAGCTGATAAGGTGCTTGCATCAGCTTCTTTGCAGAATATGGTCGGAAGAAAGCATGCCTGACGATTGGAATCTCAGTGTACTCTGCCCAATACACAAAAAAGAGGGAGACCCCACAATTTGCGCCAATTACCGTGGGATAAGCCTCCTCAACATCGCGTATAAGGTTCTGTCGAGCGTATTGTGTGAAAGACTAAAGCCCACCGTCAACAAACTGATTGGACCTTATCAGTGTGGCTTTAGACCTGGAAAATCAACAACAGACCAGATATTCACCATGCGCCAAATTTTGGAGAAGACCCGTGAAAAAAGGATCGACACACACCATCTATTTGTCGACTTTAAAGCTGCTTTCGACAGCACGAAAAGGAGCTGCCTTTATGCCGCGATGTCTGAATTTGGTATCCCCGCAAAACTAATACGGCTGTGTAAGCTGACGTTGAGTAACACCAAAAGCTCCGTCAGGATCGGGAAGGACCTCTCCGAGCCGTTCGATACCAGACGAGGTTTCAGACAAGGTGACTCACTCTCGTGTGATTTCTTTAACCTGATGCTGGAGAAAATAATACGAGCTGCAGAGCTAAATCGAGAAGGTACAATCTTTTATAAGAGTGTACAGTTACTGGCGTACGCCGATGATATCGATATCATCGGAAACAACACCCGCGCCGTTAGTTCTGCTTTCTCCAGACTGGATAAGGAAGCGAAGCGTATGGGTCTGGTGGTGAACGAGGACAAGACGAAATATCTCCTGTCATCAAACAAACAGTCAGCGCATTCGCGTCTTGGCTCCCACGTCACTGTTGACAGTCATAACTTTGAAGTTGTAGATAATTTCGTCTACCTGGGAACCAGCATTAACACCAATAACAATGTCAGCCTGGAAATCCAACGCAGAATCACTCTTGCCAACAGGTGCTACTATGGACTAAGTAGGCAATTGAAAAGTAAAGTCCTCTCTCGACGAACAAAAAACCAAACTCTACAAGTCTCTCATCATTCCCGTCCTACTTTACGGTGCAGAAGCGTGGACGATGTCAACATCCGATGAGACGGCACTAGGAGTTTTCGAGAGAAAGGTTTTGCGGAAGATTTATGGTCCCTTAAGAATTGGCAACGGCGAATACCGCAGACGATGGAACGATGAGCTGTATGTGTTATTCGACGACATAGACATAGTCCAGCGAATAAAAAAACAGCGGCTACGCTGGCTAGGTCATGTTGTCCGAATGGATGAAAGTGCTCCAGCTCTGAAAGTATTCGATGCAGTACCCGCTGGTGGAAGCAGAGGAAGAGGGAGACCTCCACTCCGATGGAAGGACCAGGTGGAGAGGGACCTGGCTTCGCTTGGAATAACCAATTGGCGCCAAACTGCCAGAAGGAGGGATGCGTGGCGCGCTGTTTTGGACTCGGCTATAACCGCGTAAGCGGTGTCTACGCCAGTCAAGAAGAAGAAGAATATATTTACTTATTTATAATGCTACCTATGGGTTGGTGAGGCATACTGATGAATCGCTTAATTTCATAGGAAAATTTAAACGGCAAACACAATTGCTGTCAGCTGTGGTTTTAAAAGTGTGGACTCGCTAAAAAGCTGAGTGGCATTGTCGCGCTCTGTGCGGTAGTTGCAGTTTGCAGCTTGTTATAGCTTTATGGTACCTGAGACCTGATTTTTTCATAGTCAGTCGAAGCACAAGTCCATATTGGAATCTGATCCAATCCACAATCTGAGCTGTTGAGATTAACTAAGTACAGTTCTTAAAGGCAAAGTTAGTCCTCTAAACGAAAACGGCTATTCTAGAGTAGAACTTATTAGATATGCTGAAAGATGGATAGAGTATCAAAAATCCAGCGGCATTTAAACTACAATAATTCCATCACAGCAACAGTTGTCAGACTAATCTAACCTATCTTTAGAAATCATTTTCCTAAAGGTCAGCCATTTATGCACATAACCCAAAGATATTTTGTTGGATTCCTTATAAAGGAAGTTTTCAGGGTCTCTCACTGGACCTGCTCGTCCGCTGAATAACAATCTGAATAGATGTTTATTTGGTATATGTCATCGTAACACCTCTTGTTATTTACATAACCTAAAGGACCCCTTAGTTTTGCCTAAAAATATTGGTCCGGTTCGACAAAGATGTATCGGAAGGCATCAATGAACTTAGTTGAAGAACTCACACTAATACCTCTGCTTGATAGACTACCTTAATAGAAGTTTGATTTCCCGACATTTCTTGGATTTTCAAAATAATTCATTTTATATGCTTTTCTATATGCATTTCTATGTTTCTTCTAGTAGAAATATTCTTCTGGCCTATCCTAAAACATTTTTTCCTCAATGATAGTTTATGAGATACTAAAGCTTGTCGCTATATTCTATAACCTCCATTGGGAATTGATTCCCAAAGACCGGATTCCGTGGAAATCAGTTACAGAACTTCCCGACTAAGTGAAGATCATAACCATAATCTTGATTTTTGCTCTATAGCTCCATGTTCGAAAACAACAAATAGTTAAAATATACACACACAAGGGTTAATCAATTCATATAATATGTACATAACAGTATTTTGCCATATCTGCATATTTTCCGCAGAATTGAAATGTGCTTTGGGAGCATATTTTGCAGTTCATTTACGTTTCATTTGCAGTCGTTGTTGCTTTTTTGCTATTTGTGGCTTAAAAATTACATTTACATTTCATGAAATTTTAATGTATTCACTTATAAATTCGTTTATTCGCAGCAATCTCACCTACACACACACACACACCCACATTTTTAAACATGCATTCTGCACTCACTCAATCACTCTCGCATATAAACATACAAATATGTATGTATGTATGTATATGTGAGTTTGTGTGTATTGAATGCAATATTAAATAAAATGTGGTTGCCATATTGAATGCTGCGGAAAGCCTGTCTGCTGTCAGCGTAATTGAGCGCACGCGTGTATTTGTTGTAGTCACGAGCTCAGTGAGCGGCAGCACATAGCGAAACAATGTGAAATTAAACCACCAAAGCTCATTTGCATTATTTCAGCTAAAAACAAGTGCTTGCAGTGCTTACACTTGTTTATTCACTGTTATAACGTTTCATATTTTGTATATTGTTAATTATTCTGTTCGTTCGTTTTTGTATTTGGAAATTTTATCATTTTTGTTGTAAATATTTTGTGACTTTTTTCTTGTTTAAGTATTAGTGATATATAGAATAAATAGTATAAGAAATAAGAATAGTGATCGAATCATTGTAATCAGAATTTAAGGAGTGTTAATAATGTAATCCGAGGCTACTAAAATTGAGCTGATTCAACATAATACTCAGGATAGTTTTCCTATTTTAGACTATTTCGCTTAGATTTCCTTTTCCTTTATCAAGCGTTGACCTCGAAACTGACTGGTTCAAATATTTAACAATATGGGTTAACAAAACCCAATTGGTATAAATAATTAATAAGTAATTGAAAATAAATATGTTCGGTTTATAAGAGGTGTCCCCTATCTTAAACTAATAGTACTATTTATATCCTTAGATCTTTTAGAAGGGCCATGCCTTCCGTAACAGTTCCTACTGATAATGTTTCAAATTTCTATCTGAATGAAATAAGATGGATTAATAAGACCACTATCATTTTCGCAGTCAAAATATATTAAGTAAATACATTAATTCTTGATCCTTACAAATCTTCATGGGTAATATTGTGGGAATACGATCTTACTGGGACATTCTCCTGTTCTGCAATACATTTCAGTTTCAGTAGTTATTTACATTATAAGGTATTATCTTAAATATTTTTGGAGTTCTTTCGAGTGGACTGTTTTCTATATCTCTAGCAAATAGCGGTGTAGTTTAAGCTTTCACCATCATCTGAAGTACGGTTTAGGAATATTTTATTTTAGCCTTGTAATTGAATCTCCTCTGAAAAGAATTTTTGTCTCAATAGTATTTCAATTGGAAGAATTAAGCAATGTAGTATTACTCAAAATTAAGGCTTTATGTCAGTGACCTTTCTGATTATTTTTATACACTCACCGCAAAGTTCACAACCACGTCCATATTCCATATACCAGAACTTTGAAGTCGATCTGAATCGTTTACTTTACAATATATAAAGTAAGCACTGGTAAAAATAGCGGAACAGAACTTTACATAAATACTGCATTTATAGTGTGGCATCGCTCTTCTAAAAATCGCCGAAATCGGACCATACGTTTTCAAGGCCCTATGTGTCGAACATGAGGACCCTAGTGCTTCTAACAAATTTTTTATCGAAAATATAGGTACGTCTCTCTATTTTAAAGAAATTCAGAGGAAATATGTTTCTTCTAATAATATGTCTCCGTGCCAAAAATGCGTGAAATCGGGTCATAACTTCACCAAACACCCATATACCTAATATTAGGATTTCCAACTTTCAATGGACTTTATACCATATATATAACGAATATGTGGGTCAAATTGTGTGTTATATTAAAAAAAATAAATCAATAAATTGCGAGAGTATAAAATGTTCGTTTACAACCGAACTTAGTCCTTCCTTACTTCTTTATGGTAAAATTGTTTTATTTTACTGATTTTCGCTTGCTCCAAATATCACTTAATGTGAATTAGAACTCAATTAAGTGTATTTGTTTCTCGACTATATTCAGAAAAAACTTTATAATATCGAAATATTTTATAATTCACTTAGATGGGACGTTCAGCGACTAAAATGCATTATATTCTAATATATATATATGGTTAAAACACAATAGAAGTTGAAAGTCAATGCGGTGACCGAATTACTAGTATTTTTTAGCTGAAATCAAAATGTTCAAGAATATCAAGTATCCGACTGCTATGCCTCTAATAGTAACACCCTTTAATCGTTACTGATAAAATTGCTTTCAAAATTACGATGTACTTATAAAACTAGTCTCGGAGTAGATTCCTTATAAAAGCAATGCTTTAACTCTATTAAAAACACTGTTTATTTAGTATTTGATCTTTAAAGACAAAATAGTAGCCAAAATCAATTAAATACGCAAACAATCAGGCACATGGTTGCCTCCACTCACGTACAAGGCTATACGAAATACATATAAGAACATATACCTATATATGGATATCCATAAATAAAGCTTTGCATTTGTTATCACCTCTCCGCCGCTGGTTAACGCACGCAGAATTTCCCACATTATTTGCATTAAGCTTTTTGCGTGCCTTATAAGCATAATTCGCATGATTTTATTATTTATGTAAATACTTATAGCCGCACACACGCACTGGCCGTCACATACATACAAACACAGATATGGATATATGTGCGTATTTTTATTAACAGTACAATACAACGGTTTATAAATCGTCCACTCATCGATAATGGATTTAAATGATTGAGTGTGGCTGTTTGTCTGTGTGTTTGCGAGTGTGTGTGTATGAGTCTTTGTGGTTGCATGCAACAGCTTTGTATACTTAATTTATATTTCAGCCTCAAACTTTTAGTCTCGGCACCCACACAACTACTCTGGGTGGAGTTTCGGTTTTATCCAACTACATATTAAATAAGTGTAATTGATATTGGATCGGAAGAGGATCATAAGCTGGTCGCCAGCCACTTTGTTTGTTTATTTATTTATTTACACATTCATACTTAAAGTAAACACACACCCACACACTTACAAACAATGGAGGAAAGTAAATATATTAAATATATGGACCTGCTGATGTATTGGGTACTTATGTGAGAGTAGAGAGATAATCATATACATACATACAAAAGTAGTTATAAATATAGTTAAAGCTCTTGAGAATAATAAGCTATACCTTCTGAAGTGTGGAGATTGAGGGAAAGCTAAGTAATCTTGCTTTGTCTTCTACCATATAAACAGACCTCTCACCTAAAAACATTTACCATTAGAAAAAAATGTGTCTGAGCACAAAAATTTGGGTGTGAGCCTTCTATTGAGGGTGCAAGTTTGGCGAGGCTAAATAAACTAAATATTTCTATAAGAAAACACATACACACACTTCTACAAAGAAAACACAAAGACACTCTGCTGTTTATTTATGAATAAAAAAATTATGCATATTTAGCTGTGCGTGTTGACCGAAAACTGTTTACTTAAGCTCAACTAACACACCCCCACACTACTGCGCACTACCCACAACTAACTGTTTATGTATATCTGTGACCGCCAGCCAAGTTTTTATATGTGTGTCTGCGTGCAACATTGCGCCTTTGCAAATAAAATGAACTTTATCTCTCGCACAAACCAAACAGACAGCATATAATATTTCATAATTTATCATTTTTTCGTTGCTACGTGAGTGTGTTGCAGGAAAAAAGTGGCAAAAGAAAGCCAAAAAAATGAAATTAAAATAAACACTGAAGTCAAACAAACTCACACACACACATACATATACATGCAGTTAATGGCAATAATAATAATGAAATTATAATGAAATATTCAATAAAGTCGCTTTAATAGCTTTTGCATGTAAATGTGGCAACATTCGAAAGGATAAATAATGAAATTAAGCGCAAAAACATCGCACTTTAAGTGAAGTTAAATAGTTTATATTGTACTATGTAAAATGAATGACGGTGTAATGTTTACTAAGTAGATGCATGATTTATGTAAAGTCGTTATGTAAACAGTTAAACTTCCAACACCACAAATATACATATATACAAGTATAGTAACAATAAAAAGCTATTAATATGCAGTGAAATAAAGTGAATTATTTTACAAAACTCTTTTATGAAGAAGGTTGGCGTATTTATATTGAAATTGCAGAAAATATGCAAATACTATTAACTAGTCCCAAACCAGTTTCAAAGTAACTAGTCTATTTTTTTTTTTTGTTTTTTTAATAACATGTCAAAAATTTACATAGAAAAGGTAATTGCTTAGCCTCTGCACTTCTGCTTCATTACGAAATATTATTTCCAAAAACAAACCATACGGATTCAGTGAACTTCTTTCGTGAAATTTTGGCTAAAATCAATGAATTATTGAAGAAAGTCACTGACAATTACATCTTTGCTACGTTGTGGGGCTTCTCTGGTTTCATGCAGCACTTTAAAGGTTATAAGTTCAAACCAGAGCGGTCTTCTTCCCAAATAATGTGGAACTGATCCAGAACTAGTTACGAATTAGTTCCACTTAAGTCTGAAAATAATATTTTCTTTTGAATAAAAAAAGAATCTTCGCCAAAAAAATTTAAAGTTTAGCTGTTTTAATTGGAGGAGCTTTTCACTTACTCAGTGCCTCTGCTAACACCTTGAACTTATGTTCAATTCAAAAGACTATTTTCTGATATCATTCTATATTTGTTTCCAGTCTGAAATGATGAACGTTACTTCCAGCTTTTGTCTTGCAAAAGAACTCAACGGAAAAGTTCTTAAAATGAGGCTTTACGAAGCTAAAAGCTTAAAAAAGGAAAAACAAGATGTATAAATATTTAATTAATATTAAAATATATTCTAAAAATAATTTATAGTATGAATAATAGCTGCAATTATTCAATTATGCAAGCCATATCAGCCAGTCAGATGCGCACAATCCAAATGTTCAGTATACGACATGGTGTACCTTAAAAGCTCGCAAAATATGCCATCGCTGGCAATGAGGCTGCAATAAACTGAATCAAGCGAGGAATATTTCTCGCTGCAAGCACTATAAGTATATGTATGAACGTATGTATATGTCTATATGCATTCTAGCAACATCGATGGCACGGCAAAGCGCAAGCACGCCAACAATTTGCTAAGTGCAAGAACTGCGGCAAAGTCAAAATATTAAATAAAATAAGAAAATGAAAAACTGCAAAAGCACAAAAGAAGGAACTCTCTCAGCACTAATTTGCATAATTAGTTATGCAGGCTGCAGTGCAGTAGAATGCAAAGCACACAGACACACACCAAGCGGCAGTACAAAAGCTAAATAATAAATACAATAACAATAACAATGGACGAGTGCAAAATTATTTGCATAAAATAACAAAAAGCAATGAAGGAAATTCTGTTTTTGTGTGTGGGTGTGTGTGCCTTTGTTAATGAAAATAGAATGAACGTTGGGTTAATATGCAAAGAGGCGAAATTGCGCGTCATGAGATCGAGAGAGCGCAGAAAAATAAAAACTGAGAAAGGCTTTGGGTTGCTGGAAGGGAACAATGAAATTACACTCAAGAAATGTAGCGGAAGTTCCTGGTACCTCCTACTTTCCTTTGAATTGATTATTTAGAAGAAGAACATTATTTAAAGTTGTAAAAAAAAAACCAATAAAATAAAATAAAATAAATAAAATAAAATAAAATAAAATAAAATAAAATAAAATAAAATAAAATTAAATAAAATTAAATAAAATAAATAAAATAAAATAAAATAAAATAAAATAAAATAAAATAAAATAAAATAAAATAAAATAAAATAAAATAAAATAAAATAAATAAAATAAAATAAATAAATAAAATAAAATATAATATAATATAATAAAATAAAATAAAATAAAATAAAATAAAATAAAATAAAATAAAATAAAATAAAATAAAATAAAATAAAATAAAATAAAAATAAAATAAAATAAAATAAAATAAAATAAAATAAAATAAAATAAAATAAAATAAAATAAAATAAAATAAAATAAAATAAAATAAAATAAAATAAAATAAAATAAAATAAAATAAAATAAAATAAAATAAAATAAAATAAAATAAAATAAAATAAAATAAAATAAAATAAAATAAAATAAAATAAAATAAAATAAAATAAAATAAAATAAAATAATATAATATAATATAAAATAAAATAAAATAAAATAAAATAAAATAAAATAAAAATAAAATAAAATAAAATAAAATAAAATAAAATAAAATAAAATAAAATAAAATAAAATAAAATAAAATAAAATGAAATGAAATGAAATGAAATGAAATGAAATGAAATGAAATGAAATGAAATGAAATGAAATGAAATTAAATGAAATGAAATGAAATAAAATGAAATAAAATAAAATAAAATGAAATAAAATTATATAAAATAATAAAAATAAAATAAAATAAAATAAAATAAAATAAAATAAAATAAAAAAAACCAGAGACTCCATAGAAAATCAAACCAAATGAAACAGTTGATATTTTCGAAAAATAAAAATGACCGATTTCTTTAAATAACAGTCTTCTCTTACATTTACTTACTCACATTTCCTACCATATCCCTTTAGTAGAAAATAAATATGTGCACGAAACAACAAAAAAAAGTGTTTTTTAAATATTCGCAAATGTTAACTGCTCTGGTTTTAATTAGTTCACGTCTTTGATCGTGCGCTGTTTGTGTAATCCTATTTTCAAAGCTCTTATTTGTTCTTAACATTATATTTTCATTTCTTATGCCTTATTTTCATTATCTATTGTATAATTTTTTAATTTAAATATTATTTTATTCTAAATATTTCGATTAAATTTTTAAAGCCTCTAAAACTATGCTTCTGTCTTCACTTTAAACATATCTAAATTACTATCTCCCTTACTTTTTATATTCAATTAAATCACAATCAAAAATCAATAACAAATTTAAAATTTATTTCAAGCAAGTGCGACCTCCTTTCTTTCTCTTCTTCCTTCTTTGCCCTTCAATTATAAACACATAATAGCCTAGTGCAAAGTGTCTATCGCACACAAGTTGGCCATTTTAAAATGTAAAACCATTTTCATTCTCCACAGTTATTCTAGCTAAACACTCTTTGTTTACTTGAATCGCAATTGAATTAAATTTAATTTTCATTTTATTTGCCGGCAGCCAGCAAGGCAGGCAGGCTAGTAGCTTCAATATGAGAATTATTATTTTTTTTTTTTCAATTTTACTTTCTGCACTCCAGCTCATTTGCTGCCCATTCACTATGCACAAGCAGAGTGTTTGAGTGCGCAGACACTCGCTCGCACACTCAGTCCTCGAACGGCGCCTACGTCCTCGGTAATGTCCTCGCCTATTATGCCAACCAACCAGCCAGTCACTGCTAGTAGTGATGCTTGCAACTATTACTTGATGACTTCAGTTAAAAACCACTTGTCTCCTCTATTCATGTGTCCGTCCAATTTGTTCGTCCGTCCGCCCGCTATGTCTAGCAATATTTACGAACAAATGCATGAAGATTTCGGCCTTCGCCTTCACCACGCTCTTGACCGCTCTTCGCTTATAGACTGATACTGAAATGTATGTGTATGTGTGTGTGTCTGTGTGCTTTATGTGTCGAAGTGCCGTTATACAAGCACTGGCTCATATAAATACTAGGCATTTACATACATTTTGAGCATATATACGTATTTGCATGTGGCAGCCAGATAGCAGCAGTGGCAGCATCGCTCAGCACCAGTGGCGTGTTTAAACATTTTGCGGTCCCATTCAATATCAGTCGCAATGGCATAGTAAAAACTTTTCGCCAGCCACTTTTATATTTAAATTTCGGCAGTCTCTCAATTACAGTTAATTCTTTTTTTTGTTCACTTATTTGCTTTGCTTTATTCTACACCATTGCGCTTGTTTTGATTTGGTAAGCTTCAACTTGTCTACCATTTGGCAGAGTGTTGTAGTGTGAATGTGTGTGTGTTTGATAATGGCAACACAATGCCTTGTTGTTGTGCGGTTGTTGTTAAATTTTCGTTGTTCTGGCTCTTCATATTTTTGTTATCTCCAGCTTTATTTTAGTTTTGATAAAAATACACTCCTGTCTGCCGAAAGATATATGCTAATATACCCAGTAACATTGTGGCATTTTGCGGTAATTTTCCGAGCAATTGTTTTGTACGTAATTTTATGTTGAATGAAAATAATAATTTGAAAACTTTTCATTTACCGTTGTTGTTGTTGCCAGAATTTTGCACATATAAATACGAGAGGAGAGAGTAATTAGTTAAATTTACATAGAAATGTTATTTTAATAGCAGAATTACCACTCTGATCCATGGCTGTTGTTGGTCAGTTTGGCTATTTTGTATTGTCGAAACTCTGAATGTATGAAAATATGTGAAAATATTCACATTCGGAACATAGCAAATTTCTGAGAAGTAATTATTATTAACTATTTGATCGCGTGTTGCGGTCAGAGACATGGAAAATGGTTTAAATATATGAAATAGTTATTTTAAATAATTATTTTGGGAATTTTGCCTGTTTATTAGAAGCTAATGACGCAAGTTAGTGTGGCTGTGAACATATTTAAAAAAAATATTAAGGAGTCACATGGGTTTCATGGCCTCAAAACTTTTCAAAAAAATAATGTTTCCAAAATTTAGGGCATGGGTAATATCTGGTCAATTGTTGATTTTCCAGGTCTAAAGCTACACTGATAAGGCCCAATCAGTTCGTTGACTGTGAGTTTTAGTTTTTCATACAATATGCTCGACAGGACCTTATATCAGATATTGAGGAGACTTATCCCACGGTATTTGGCGCAGATTGTGGGCTCTCACATTTTATGGGATTCTAGTATATTGTCCTCAAATTTCAAATCAATCCGAGTAATAATTTTAGACATACAGTCTGAAGAAGTTGCGCGCTTAAGGTTACGTGGGCTTGTCACTCAAAAATTAAATGTGTCTTTCTCAAAACTTTGTTTTCTAATTTGGTAGTCCAGATTTCTCGAGAACTATTCCACCAATCTTAATGAAATTATAGACCGTTCTTTGAGATATAATTTTGATGACACAGACAAGTGATTTTTTAATTACAACAAGTAAAAAAAAACATTTAGATTCTTTAAGATGACAAAAATTTGAAAAAAAAGAATTATTAAACAAAAAATTGAAAATGGGTCATCTCTCTCTCTCTCTTTTTCTCTCTCCACTATGCTAATCCATAATATTTCTATACAAAACAATTTTTTTATTCTTTCGAAGTTAAAATAATTTTAAATCTTCACCTTAGAAGTAGAAATATTCAAAATGCAATCTTCTCTTTTCTAAAAAAACAAATTTCAATCTTTTAAAATTCCCCACACACCATAGTTTCAATTTTAAAGCGCAGCAAACATATTATATTCTCAAGCTAATGTCATCAATCATCTGCAATAAATAACCGATCAGCACAAAAACAATAACAACTACAAAAAAAACAGCATTGACACAGTTAGGAAGGAGCTAACACAACGATTATACACTTTTCATAAACAATTTAACAAATTGCCATTAAATTTCGAGTTAAGTGCTCGGAAATGTGGAGAGTAGAAGGGGAGACGCTTGGCATAGAAGTTATATATGTATGTATTTGTATGTGCGTGTGTTTGGTACTCAACATAGCGTTGATGATGACGATGATTATGGCAAAGCTGCTATCAATGGCATGCAGCCAACAACAACAACAACAATATGCTAAATGTGAATTTTCTAATATGGAAAGCAAGCAGGCGAAGCGAGTAATGCTCGCTTATAACAGAGAGTGCGTATGCGTGTGTATGTGTGAGCTTATGGAGAATCTATGAAATATTTATGTTATAAAATGTGCACGCAGCAGAAAGCGAAATCTCGGAAATACATGCGTTCAAATACATATATACATATATATATGTGTATATAGAAATGCAAGCACTTCAACCAAATTTCCTTAAAGCGTACTTACATACATTCGTACTTATGTACAACCACTTATTTGCCTTACATTGTTTCGTACGGCAGCGACAGCTGTCAACAGCCGCGTGTCCGTCGCTAAAATTACTTTCGTGCGTCTCTCGAGCTGGACAAAACGACAAAAGAGAATATGAATTTGGAAAATCTGAGAAATCTAAAAAATAGAGCATAAAATATTGACAGCTGCCGCAGAGTGACTCATAACAAGTACACCGACTGCTTAGAAATTGTAGTTACAAATCAAACGAAGAAGTAAAGAAGCCAACAAGAACTTGATACTTGATTGAACTGATACTTCGTACTCAAGTACGAGTAAATTTCTGATTATCGATTTATGGTTTAAGCTTGACACTTTATCAATCTATCTATTCTAATATATGTGGCATACGCCTCTTCTTTGTTCCGGACCTCAAAACTATTCAATCTAATATTTTTAAAGTTTGACACTGTAATTAACAATCAGCAAGGGATGTTCATTAATACCTCCGGTATATGAGTCTAAATGGGTTTCCTGAAGGCCTAAAATCACCACTTTGCGATAAAGCTAAGAAAAAGGTATGAAATATTGATATCCAGTTGAGGAAGTGTTCCATGAAATGTAACCTCATATATTTTTTTAACAGAAAATGAATTTTATTATCTCGATAAACATAAAAATATATAAGATATTATCTTCCTAATTCACAAATTTTGTTTTTTGTCTTCTAAAATAGACACAGTTGTCACTGAAGCATAATTGCATTTTTTTATTGAGAATACTGTTGGAATACATACATAACTCTACTAATGGAGAAAGAGGCTTATATATGTTTATGAGAGTATGCTCATAATATCTACCGGGATGAAGTATAAACTTAAAACAATTTATTGAGACATTACTTCACGCTTCAGAATATAACTTGAGCTCAAATTTCAGTTCACACAGATTTTGTCATACATATACTTATAAATACAACATTATACTTATATATATATACACTCATTGATTCCTCACACACAGATGAGTATTGAAGCCCTGGTTTACCAATCATTTGTCCAATGTTAAACTTTGGTGAATTGCATGAGAACATGCGGAGTCATATTAGAAAGCAACACAACCAGTAAACCAAATAAGCAAATAGTGTAACAAATGTATTCACAGATAGAAACATTTCCGTTAACACAATACCATTTGTACTATGAATAAATTTTAGAATAGTCTGGAGACACTTAAGGCTCTTGATTATTTGATATGTTTATCTGAACAGTTTGGTCTTTCATTGGGGAAGTTTTTATGTGGTGGGTCCCAAAACCTACACACAACCGCAGAAGCGGACTTTACCTTCTCACTTTAGCTCGCTTCCAAACGGATGTCCTTTGGCTACCCAGAGGATAATTGGTCTAAAACAAGAAGTCGTGAGCTGCTTTAGCCATAAACAAAAGAATCGTTCCTGGCCACTCCCAATTGAATGGCAGTCAGAAGTTTTCTCCACTTGCGTGAACTTCTATAATACATATGACCCAATGTCTCTTGATGGGGCGATGGAAATATGAGCTGTACGACTTATACGACGACATAGACATAGTTCAGCGAATAAAAAGACAGCGGCTAGAGTGGCTGGGTCATGTTATTCGAATGGACGAAAACATTCCAGCTCTGAAAGTGTTCGATGCAGTACCCGATGGAAGAAGCCACGGAAGATGACGACCTCCACTATGATGGAAACACCAAGTGGAAAGTGACCTGGCTTCACTTGGAATCTCCAAATGTCAAAACAAAGTGCAAAACGGACAGATGAATGGCGCGCTCCGGTGGATATAGCTATAATCGCCTAAGCGGTTGACTCTCATTTTCATTCAAATAATTTCAAAAAAATTTAAGTTTTCGTAGTTTTTTTTGTATAATTTAACATAACCTCACTTACGACAGATTTTCATACAAATTGTTTTCTTCAAGTCAACCTTTCAATATAACCTCACAACTTCCCCATCTAATCTTCAACCAACATCTCCAATAAATTGTTTACTGGCATCACTGCATAAGAGGCTTGTACTTAATATCGCCGAGCTACCAAGTGTGTGTCCTTCACATGTCCCGACAGCTGTTGTAGCAACACGGCATTGCAGTAATGCCATTGCAACTATTTTCGCCGCATATTTGTGTTTGTATGCGTGTGGCATCGTGCGTTACAATACGCAGAGTTATTGCAAATTGTCATAATATTTGATGCATGAAATATTGAATTCTGCTGTCGATAAATGCCGTGACGTCGGCAGCGCTGCATTGGCACAGCTGCAGTCCAACTAAATTCCGCACTGCTTTTTTAACTTTTGTTACTTTATAGCAGAAGCGCTCGCTCTCACTCTTTCACTACGCTCCACCTCTCCCTCGTGTACTCGAAAATTGGTTCGAAGGAAGTGTAATTTTGTCGAACATAATTTCCGCCCCTCACCGTCGCTACTACCGACAATGCACTTAAGTTCATATTCTCTATGCCATCCAATTCGTTGTCGAATTGGAGCGACGCACACTAACAAACAAACAAAGAAAGAAACAAGTGGATGAGTGTGTGAAATGTAGTGAATTGTTAAAAGTAACAGACAAAGTCGCCGAGAAGTACGGAAGTGAGTGTGTGACAAAACAGGCAGTGCGGTGAGCGGTTGTCTGAGCGAGCGTGTGCATCATGTGTGTGTATTTGAAGTAATAGAGTTGCATTTGGGAGAAAAATTATTTTGCTTTATGACAAATTTCGCCATAAGTTGGTATTTGAAGCAGTTGACACACACACACACACACATCTACTTTCTGACACACATGTGATCATACTTTTCTCTCTTTGCACTTTGAACGACATGTGCACCCTAACTTCTTTGGCTTGCTATAATTTCATTGTTCTCCTCTCCTCTCGCACGCTTTCTTCGCCCTGCTGTACTATGACAGTTCATAATGCAGATTGCGTACAAATGATTTATTGAAAAGTTGAGAGTGTAAAAATGCATGTAATGGCAGGAAACTTTTTAGCCAAATCGATTCGGTGGCAACTAAATGCACTTTCAGCTGTGTGTGTAGTACTCACGACGCTCCAGCCCAAACACATACTCGTCTTGACTTCGCCTAGCGGCCCGAAAGTTTATTTTATGTCTACTTTAGTTGTGGCTCTCTGCTTGGTGCTTTTCGGAAATGCATTGCTCTATCAACAAATGATGCATTGAAGTTTTCTCTGTCGCTATTTACTGCTTCTTTTGCTGCTTTTGGAGTGCATTAGAAAAGTTTTTGAAGTATTTACTGCAATTTTCGCTCGAAAAAAACTGGCGTCAATATATTTTGACAGTTCAGAGGAGAAGTTAATACGGATTTTTTCGGCGAAGAAGGTGCTTTGGTAGCGTTGTTGCAAAGCTTTTGATATGTTTCCGTGAAAAATGATGGTTTACAGTACAAATATATATTACATACCTTACTATTGGTCATGATTTAGTCATAAGAAGTTACAGATTGTAATTTACGGTTGCTTATGTGCTATAGAATTGGCTTTAGATGTAGATTTATTTTTAGACTTATCTTTATCGCTATCATTATCAATATCTATATATATTTCTATCTCTATTTGAGAGAGCTCTATCTAGATGTCAATCTCAATCTTAAACTCAATCTCAATCGCGATTTCAATCTCAATCTCAACCTCAACCTCTCTATCTCTATTTTTATTTCTATCTCAATTTCGATCTCAATCTCAATCTCAATCTCTATCTCTATCTCTATCTCTATCTCTATCTCTATCTCTATCTCTATCTCTATCTCTATCTCTATCTCTATCTCTATCTCTATCTCTATCTCTATCTCTATCTCTATCTCTATCTCTATCTCTATCTCTATCTCTATCTCTATCTCTATCTCTATCTCTATCTCTATCTCTATCTCTATCTCTATCTCTATCTCTATCTCTATCTCTATCTCTATCTCTATCTCTATCTCTATCTCTATCTCTATCTCTATCTCTATCTCTATCTCTATCTCTATACATATGTCTATCTTTCACTTCCTTCTACATATCCTCACTCCAACTCTCTTCTCAAAATAGGTAAAGTTCATCTTAAAGGTTTAAAAAATTAAATTTCCTTCCCTTAACACCTTAAGCACAAACACCTTTTATAACCAATAAAAAAATGTAAATTAAATATATTTGAGCTAACAAGTTTATTGTTCTGTTCTCAGCATGCGTCTTAAGAACAATAAAGCTGAACAGAAAAATAATAATAAAAGAAAAAGAACACACAAAAGTACACAGCATGAAAATCAACATTTGTTTTGAAGATTTAACAGAAATAACACTTTTCAATTGTTGCACATCAAAGTATTTGAATTTGAGCACTCAGCACATATCCAAATACAACACGCTTATGCTGGTTATAAAGCCTTCTTCCAGCACATAAGTCTACCCCCGCCCATCGTCATTAAGCCGCCCCTTTGGCGCATTTGATGTACTTCTTCGCTGATAAGTGAAATGATTGAGCAAATTGCATGAGAAACCCTTTACTTTACGCGCACTTGTCTTGATTGTGAATTCGTATGGAATTTCCGAAGACCCTGTAGGAAATGTTTCAATACTAAACCACAGGTTAGTTGGGAACTAGTATTGTGAACCATTCGTAGTAGTCTACTAGCTTCTTTGGATACTAAATATTTGCTTTAGAAGCTGGTATTCCTCCAAAGCTTTTAGGAGATCACTCTACTTCCAAGCCAGTAGATTTCTTACGCGTGCCATTTGACGTACTTAACTCAACTGGTGCTACTGAAATCGGCTGGTAACAATAAAAGGATTGTAAACGGCGAAATGGAGCGAAATAAAAGCGCAACAAACGCGCTTATACACATATACACACACACACAAATACACACAAAGCAGTGACAGAAAATAATAATAGAGTGATACGAAATGTGAAATGCGAAAAGGAAATTGCATATTCGCCTTGACAGGATATCATAAATCCGTTGATAGGCATACACTAACACACACACTCTCACACGGGCATTATATAAGTGATTGTATGTACATATATATGATTGTATATATCCGAGTGCTAAAGCAGGAATAAGTTTTAAGCCGTTGCCACGCGTTTTCCTTGTTGTGCTTAAAAGCCGACATACACATAAATACCAAAATACAAATGAGCGTGCGTTGAATTTAAAATCAGTATGAGTTTCTGTGAAATAAGAGTAGCTTTTTACGATAGGGTTGCCAGGTTGTTGAAAGAGAGAAAAATTTAGGTTTATTTAATTGAGAGAATTAAAGACTTTTTAAAAAATAAAATAAAATGATAATTGAAATTTCAAGAGTGTTATGCTTGTATCACTACCACAAAAAGAATCACTTAGAATTTCTTCCTTAAATTACATGATTTCAAGTAGAGTGAAATTTTATTGAAAACTAGGTCAAGCAAATAGGTCACGCATCAACCAAAATATATTTAGAAGTTAAGTCATTTCTATAAGAATGTACTTCTGATCTATAGTATACTTTATAAATTCATTGTAAGCTTATTTTTCTCTAAGTTTTCTGAATATTAAGATATAACTAACATTTGAAAAAAAAAAAAAATTATCTCGATGAATTGAATTGTTTATAATTTTTTTTTGTATTCTATATGGTCTGTGCAATATGGAGAGCAATAAAAATGTTGCTAGAAGAATTTTCATAAATTTATATTATAATTTAAAATATACTCCTAAATGTAGGCAACATTTTTATATTCCAGATATTAAATAATATAGAATACAATTAGGAGCAGTAATAAAAATTATTATTTTTTATTGAAAGCTATTTTTATATCGTAGTGACGACTGTAATGAGCACTAAGGACATGTAAAAACTAAAAAAAAATATTTCTTCCGCTTAAAAAAATTATAATATTTTTATTTCAATATAAAAATAATAAATTTATATGAATTTCTTCAATCGGTAGTGGAAGAATAATAAAATATTAAAAAAATATTTGATTGAATTTATTAAATTTAAAAATTATTATTATATTATTATTATTTAAATACAATTTTTTTTATATAAATTATATAAAGTATTAGAATAAATTCAATTCATTTTTTTTATTAAATTTTTTTCTAAAAAATTCATATTTTTCGTTAGCAAAAATAAATTTTTACTCGCACTAAGAATCACATATTTAATTAAATCCCCACATGTTATCCACCCTAACAACTATAACCTACAAAATCACAACACCCACACACATAAACCCTCTCAGGTGATTTCACTTAAATGAATTTTCCGTCGTTCACTTTATTGGCTTAAATTGACTCCAGCTCCAGTTGGGCACACACTGCTCTTAGTTTGTTTACGATACTCGAATGTGCTTGAAATGGAAAATAAATATTATATATTTAAAGGAAAAAAGGGCAACCAAGCGGTTAACAACAACAACAACAGCAACCGCGCAGCCGACATAAATGTCAACGACAGCACTTATTTGCGATTTTCACCATACAAAAAATGCATGAAAGCGCTTACAGCCTTTCATTTTTTGAGGCTGAAACCAACAACCAAGACAGCGCAGCATAGCAGAGTAGAGCACAGCACTCATGCTCATTCACGCACAACGCAGCCACTAAAGAGCACGCGTATTCAGGCTTCAATACACTTTCATACATATATAAAAGTGTGGCGCAATCAATACATGGCTGCTGTTGTATCAGCAATCAATACCCCTTAACTCAGGCTTCACGCTCGCTGGCGTTGCTCAATAGAGCTCTGTACGTCATCAAAGCCTGCGTGTGCTATTTTTTTAACAGTCAACCGGATATTACATATACTACGCAGTCATCAACGCGCCGCCACTCATTCACAGCCTGTTTGCTGTCTGCTTGAGCCGCACTTTAAGTCAGTCAGCCAGTCAGTCGGTTTACCTGACTGGCGCGCGCTGAGGGTGTGCCTGAGACCCCTTCGTGCGCCGGCTTCGCCTGTCTGCGGTTCCTTATGGCCTGTCTTTGACACATTCTCGTTAATGTTGACGTTGATGTGGATGGTGAATTTTGATGGCGCTGAAGTTCACACACATACCCCCCTTACACACCCGCACACACAGAACCAGTACAAATGCGTGCCTTCATGAGTGTATTGTCTTTCAACTTCTGATAGCTGATGGCTGATAGCAGCTAGGTCGCCGCCCACACACTCAGTCACGCTAAGCTCTTATATCTCCCCCTCTATACTATATAAAAACTGGCGCTCATGTATGTGTGCCGCCATATCCTTTTGAGGTTAATGCTCTTATCACGATTACCAACGTGTGTATATAAAAACAAAGCGTTTTGGGTGAAAACAAAAGTAAAAACTCGTTGAACAGGCTTACGACGTGAAAGCGCCAACAACAAAAAAGTCTATATAGTTATATAGCGAAAGCACAACAAAAAGCAACGAAATAAAAACGCGCAGTAGACAAAGTGGAAAGAAAGAAAAAATCGCATAAATGAGTGTTCATTTAGTGCCGACAGCCGACCGGCAGCAACGTAAAATGCGTAAAATCTATTCGGCAAACGTTTGGTCGTAAGACTTAAAAGCTCCGGCTGGCAAATATAAATGAGAAATCGCTTTCAAATATACATACCAAGCGGCATCGCACTGCTTGGGCGGCAATAAAGTTTTATTAAGTGTAACAAATTTTTAGTTTCAAGCGAGATTATTTCCTCAAACTCAGGAAATTCGGTATTTCAAAGGGGTAAGAGCTTTTGCTATAAATAGGCCAAATAGGCGAAGTGGTATAAAACCGGAAAGCTGGTATAAAAATTTAGTAGTTTTACCTGGCTAATTTAAAGTTGAAACACACAAATTTCTAAATATTCTAAATATAGAAGAAAGTAGTTTTTGGTGGATGTATTTAAGGCTTTGCGTGTATTTTATGAACCATGAAAGCAAACTAAACTTAAATTTTACGATGCAAATACCATAAAATTAAGATTGCGCCCAAATGTAGGCCATATTTCATATATAGCTAATATTTAGGGTAGCATACATTTCGGGACATTTAAAGAGAGTATTCTTTTACGTATTTATTCTTATATATTCTCACCACATCCTTAAAATTTTTTAAAATTTCGATTGCTCACAATAATTAATTTAGCAAAAATTTTTAAATTGTTTGTCTTAAAATTAGACATTTTTGCAAAAGTCTACATTTAGGGTGTATTTAAAAAGAAATAAGTTATTATCCATGCTTTTTCTATCAATTTTAATATTTTATTAAATTTAAGGGGGTCAACCAATGTGACGGCCTGTTTAAAGAGATTTTTTAGATTTTTTTCTACGAAGAGCAAATAAATAGATGGAGCCTTAAGTTTGTTATCATTTATTAACATGTATTTCGACAGTATAAATAAAAATGTCCAGCTAAAAATATTGTGTAGAACAGTTCTGAACATCTCTGTCTCGAAAAAATTACTCACACTTCCTTCACGATTCCGGCTGATTGGCTTATCGGAAACGAAAGTTAGCGGTGCTTTAATCTGTAAACTTTAATGCATGGAACACACTACGATCAAGTGAATGTGCCAAAAATTGGACTTCTGCTATAAAAAACGTTTTTGGAATTTTTAATAATAGTATAGCGTTGCATTCGTTAACATGTGCTGAATGTACCCTACAAATTTAAAGTCATCCGGTCAAGCCGCTTTTGAGATACGTGGAGGAAAGTTTGAAAAACCCAGTTTTAAGAAAAACAAGGTCAAAGTTTCCAGCAACCAACTGAGCGCTTCGAATAGCTCCTTCTTCTAACTACTGTATCTTTAAAACGACTTCTCTGGTCATGTTTAGTGAGCAGTTTATGATATAAAAAATAATGTTTTTTTTTTTGAGCCCATCACATTGTATGATCCACTTAATGACAAATTATTTAAAGTAGCAAGTCTTATTTCTTTATTAAGATAAAATCCAACGTCTCACTGCTAAAATTTTTGTTGCGCATAATTGTAGGTCTCTTCTTCGTTATGGAATTAGTTTTCGCATTTTTATCAACATTTGAACGTAAATAAGTTTTCTGATTTTCTAGTACTAAACCTACTTTAAGATAAAATAAAACTCATCTCCTATTAATAGAAAGTCATACCTTTCATAGGAAGGGTCTTCTCACACTTGATCTCTAAAAGTCTTACTACCATTTTCTCCATCTAGATTTCTATGTCCAGTAATTTATTATATCAGCATATCTGCCTTAATTTAGTTATGGAATTTAGGTGTGTAGGTCTCATTTCAACAATTTATTTTATAAAATTTTCAACATTTTCCTTTCATTCACATTTTTATAAATTTGTGAAAGCAAAATAGGGCTCTTCAGTCTTCGAAATTCCTAAAAAATAACTACATTTTCACACAACAAGTACGCCACAAAATTTTAAGGAGGAAATACGCTATTGACAAGCTATTTGTCATTTACCACACATATACCGGCAGCCGCACAAGCCATTAGACAACACGGAAAACACAAATGAATGAATGAATGTACGAGCACTTACGCCAATATAAGCACAGAATTGCTGGCAAACCAGCAACAGAATTTTTAGAAATCATATAAATATATAGAACAATATATGTGTGTGTGTTTGTGTCACGATAAAATTGTTGTGCAGTCGAGGCTTAAAGTTCGTTTTAGTTTCGTTTGCTGATTTTGTTGTGCGACTGACAAAGCCAAGAGCAAAAGCAAAATGATTTCGAAAAAAGTCATGGCGGCAACGGAACAGGCGATTTAAAATTTCACCAATATTTCCATTTTTATTTTTTTTTTGCATTTTACTTTGCGCTGAACAACACAACAACACAGGCTGCTATGGATACAGTGGGAGCAAAGTGACGCTAAGCACAACAAACGACCTTTAGGCAAATGCGAACTCGTCGAACCACTGCCATATACCCACCCACATCCACAGAGGCACACACAGAAATTGGCTGAAAATCAGGGACCGGAAAACTTTCAAAATGGTGTGACATTTTAGTTTTAATTGATTTATGTGTTTCGTTTTAAAATACATACGTACACACAGAGAGGAAGCAGCGCTGGCGGCCGGTCAGCAGCTGAATTCCAATAGTGATAAAATATAATAGAAAAAGTATGTGTGGGCGAAAAATAGAAGCGAGGGAAATTTATAAAAAGTCAAAAAATACTAGGTTAGTGGCAATGTGTTTTTGGCGCTTTTTGGCGGCTCCGGCAATCTCGACACTTTGCCTGCATTGGCTTAAAGCAAAAGTGATGGCTGATCGATGGCTGTGTGGCACACATATATATTTCTATACAGAAGTGTGTATGAGTACAACATTTTTATTTGCAACACTACATTGCAAAAAGTGTACGCGTATAACCGAATTTGATATCCGGTGGGCGTTCAAATAAATCTCGAAATTGCGTTTGGCATGCGAGCTAACTTTTAGCTTAATACCGTTGGATTTTCAATTTAATTTTTATTTTTTCGCATTTTTATTTACGCGTTTGCATCGTAAATTGCCGTTGAGTGTTAGCGTTGCTTTATGTGCAGCTTTAAATGAATTTAGCATTTTTTGATTTTTTGAGAGAAAATTTCAATCGAAATGTTTACAGCGCCTAAATGTAGGCTACACACTATAGCAAATTCCATTGCAACTCAATATTGAGCACTAGATTGCCTTGAAAACTTTTAAATTTAATATTTCAATTAGTAAATTGATTGAATGGTACGACAGTGAGTGAATCACATTTGTCACTTTGAGAGCAACATTGATGCTATTGAATTTATTTATTTATTTTTAGCTTAATCTAAGTCTACTCTTATAACACTATTTTGACTTTATCTTCTTCTTGCAGATTACGCTCAGGCCGCTCTCAGCAATGTCAATTTGTTTATTGAGCCACCAGCGGTACGTCGCGGTCAATCGGTCATTTTACGCTGTCAATATTCCCTCACTGGTGCGCCACTCTATTCGATCAAGTATTATCGTGGCAATTATGAGTTTTACCGTTATACGCCGGGTGAATTTCCGAATGTGAAACACTTCCAGTATCCAGGCATCAAAGTGGATGTAAGTATTACATTTTATATTGTAAGCTACACTGAGTGGAGGTGACTTCGCTAAGTACGCCTAAATGTAGACTATGTTTTTATTACTTTTTCACTTAATATTATTTATAGAATAAACCATTACATACATTTCGAGTAGAAAAAGGTTCGAAGTTCTAAAATTGGTTGCTATACTGAGGCAGATCTTAAATAAATATTTCCATTCTTATCACCAATTAGTTGGAAAACACACTAAGTAACCCTAATTGTAGGCAACATTTTTTGTTCTCTGTCAACTTTTCACATCAAATCATTATAGAGTACAACACCTTTTCCATATTTTTTTTATTTATCTATCATTTATACTATATAATCAAGTTGATCTTTATATTACTAATTTCATTTTATTGTTTTTCTTCCCCAATTCCAGGAAGTTATCTCCAATGCCACACAAGTTGTTATACGCGACGTGAAATTCACTTTATCCGGCAACTTTTCTTGCGAAGTCACGGCCGATGCACCGCTCTTCTCTACCTCCACCGCCTATGCGCAAGTGCAAGTTGTGGGTAAGTACAGTTCAGCAGTTTCCTTTACTTTGCTCGCATTGTTGTTAATATTTGGCGCTTTTGACTCGGCGCTTTTTTCGGCTGTGGCCACATTTTAACGCTCAACTGTCAGAAGTTTGGCGTTTTCCTCGAAACTTTTGGCTAATTATGTGCATTCATAATTGAAAAATTCAATTCACTTTTAAGCGTCGTAAGTAAATAACGGAAAGATAAAGTTGCAGAGATAATGAGTTGTGCAATAATTGCGAAATTAAAGGAATCACCGGAACGTTTTCGTGAAGGTGGTTTGGTATACCAAGTGGTTGTGTTTTTTTGTTGTGTTGAAGTTGGTCTGGCTGTTTTGGATGAGAAATAAATGGAATTAACTTCCATGCTCTGCTTGCAGATAAAAAGATCAATATTTTATTTTTAAACTTAAAGAACATTTTCTAATAATGGACTTCGCCTAATTGTAGGCAATGTTTTTTGATTATACGTATACACTCACTCTTAAGCTTCAATTCCCTCTCTACTGCAATTCTTCGTCACACAGCAAGCTTACGCCACTTTGTCGTTGAAACGCTCACCACTATTTGTAATGACAAAGATGATAATATGAATAAAGTATACGCTAGCAGATATTTACACTGCCACATTAAAGACGCACACCCGCAGACACCACGAATACTGCACAGCTACAAGTTGTAGTTGTAGAAAAAAGCTACAATTTCTAACGAGCTGCCGCTTGAAGGAAGCAAAAACACTCATCCACTGCTCTATGCAGCCACAAACGGTAAGAAAGAGCAGCAAAGTGAGAGCAAGAAGAAATGTGTAAAGAAAAAAAGAACGCCGAGTAAACATTGTTGGCAATAAAGTAGCGAAAAAAATATTTCAGTTTTGCAAAGACATCGTCAAAGCGGCACCTGCAATAGTACTGTAAGCTACAGAACCAGGTGTATATGCAGAGTACAACCATCAACGCTGCAGACAAACAAAAAAATTGCGCCTTAAGAATGCATGCAACAAAGCGCACATTGGTGGCGGCCAAATGCAAAGTGCTCTGAGCGTTCGGGGGCAACTAACTTACTGCATGACTGCACAAAGTTTATTGCCTTGCAGGCTTTTATTTTCACACACACCCACACTCAAACAAATGGATGGACAGAGAGACAGCCTGAACGACAGGCAGGCAGGCAGTTGGACGGACAGTTAGTCAGTAAAGTGCTTAAAGATGCAGGCAGTTTTTCTCTGTAATATCTCTGTGTGTATGTGTGGGTGTTTGTGTTTTCGGCTTTATGAGTTGCCGTTTAGTATTCAGTTTGTACGCGGAAATATTTTCAGTTAGTAAATATATATGTATGTATGTAATAACTAGGTAATCAGAAACTTCAAAGAAAATGTTAGGCATACGCACTGGTGCACCTTAATATGGTATTGGAATATGCATAATATGACTTTGTATTCAATAGGAGAGCAACTTTGGCTTAATTTATCAGCAAATGGATAATTTTAAATATATAATATGGAAGAAGATTTCTAAAACAAAAAACAAAAACAAAAATAATCTTGCTCAAAAATTGAAAAAACAAGTAATGAAGAGCTAAGTTCGGGTGTAACCGAACATTTTATACTCTCAGAATTTATTGATGTATTTTATTAAAACAAAACACAATTTGACCCACATATTCGGCATATATACTGTATAAAGTCCATTGAAAGTTTGAAAACCCTAACATTAGGTATATATGGGAGCTAAGAAAAGTTATTGCCCGATTTAACTAATTTTTGGCACGGAGACATATTATTAGAAGAAATATATTCCCTCAGAAATTCTTTAAAATATCTGATAGACTTACCTATATTTTCGGTAAGAAATTTGTTAGAAGCACCGAGGTCCTCATATTCGATATATAGGGTCTTGAAAACTTATGGACCGATTTCGACGATTTTTGGAAGGGGGATGCCACTCTTTAAATACAGTATGTTTGCAAAGTTCTGTGCCGATATCTTTACTAGTGCTTACTTTATAATTGTAAAGTAAACGATTCAGATTGATTTCACAGTTCTGGTATATAGGAAGTAGGCGTGGTTGTGATCCGATTTGGACTATTTGCACGACATATCATTGGGAAGCTAGGAAGATATTATAAACCGAATTTCATTGAAATTGGTACTGTAGTTTCGGATATATGGCTTTTGACCTATAAGTGGGCGGAACCACGCCCATTTAAAATCTTGTATACCATTTTGAGTGCAGCACTTCTGTACCAAACTTTCCTTCATACCAAATTTTACTTCAATAGCTTCATTAATGGCTAGTTATAGCTCTTTATATGTTTTCGATGTTCGCTATTTTGTAGGCATGGCAATGGTACGATTTCGCTCATATTCGAAAGCAATCTTCCTATGGTGCCAAGTAACACGTATACCAAGATATCTCAATTTTTGCTCAAGTTACAGCTTGCACGGATGGACAGACGGACAGACATCCCTGATCACTTTAGTATACATACATGACACTATATCTAACTCTTTTAGTTTTAGGTGTTACAAACAACCGTTATGTGAACTTTGTTGCGAGAGTATAAAAATTAAAAAAAAAAATTATGAGGAGTATTTCTTATAAAACGGTAAGAAAATGCCTTTAAAATATTCAAAAATAATTTTATGTAAATATCTGACTTTGCTCTGACTTAAGGAATTTTTCGCTGAAACTCCACTTTGAAGGATTCCAAGACAGCATACGAAGCCAACCATTGGCATTTACCCCAAACCCATACTTGTCGCAATATTTTCATTTCTTCATTAGCTTTAGCATTACATATGACAAATACAAACAAATACTATTTGTATGTCTGCTAAAACAACGTATACCGTTACTCCATGTACTAATTCAGAATGCAAATGTCACTCATCCGCCAAGTCGAGCCACTTCATTTCATTTTACCACGCTCTACATACTTCATCATGTCACAAGTCGGTTTTGTGCCAGTCGCTGAAGCTATTGCGAGTTTTTTGTTTATACTCAACTTTATTTTTGTTTTGTTGTTGTTGCATTTCACTGCTGGCTGGCATTTTTGTGCACACGCGTACGCAATGAATACAAAACACTCAGTTGTAGGGAGTAGGGAGTAAAGCGCAACAACAAACAGAAAAGCGAAACAAGTACAGGAAAATGAATGTGAATGCGAATGCAGCAACAACAACAACAACATTGCTAGCAAATATAATGGCAACTAAACAAGATCAAAAGTGTACTAGCAAGTATTTGCAGTTGTTTTGTTTGCCACCCACACTCACATATTTCGTTGTTGTTGTTGTTTTTGTTTTCGTATTTTTGTTTTGTTGTTGTTTTCGCTGTTTTTATCTGACAATTGTGGAGTGTTGAAGTGCGTCAACGTACGCCGCTAACGATGATAACGATGACGATGATGGCGCCCTCTGTGCGCTCATTCAAATACACGCACGCACACACATACACATGAGTTTAGAAACACACACACACTCATGCAATCACACTTACACGGAGACAATGACAATCGCGGCAATGGTTGATGACTAGTGACTAGTAGCTGGTGGCTGGTGTGTTGGTGGCTGCATGTGGAGTGTTGTATGCCACTTAAGCATGTCAACTGCCGCTCTCTAACGGTTATATTGTCTATACACGAGTATTTCTGTCTATCCACATCTAACTGTCTGTCTCTCGGCCTGTCTGTCTGTCCGTCTGCTTGATTGCTGTGTGTCAGTGTGTTTGTGTTGCTCTTTGCGCTCGCTAAGGCGTTCGTTTCGTTGTCTGCTGCGCTGTCGCTGTTTTGTGGCGGTGTCAACGTTGCATGCCACCCGAAATGCGAAATGTGATGTACAGCGCCACAGTTCAAGTGCCATAATTGTTATGCATTTCCCTTTTTTGTGTTGTGTTTTGTGTTTGCTTAGTATAATGCCTGCCATTGTCAACTAAACTAAGAGAGTCGTAAAGCGTGTGACTTCGTAGATGAAAATATACAAGATGTGCTGGAATTTAACTCATTTTAAAGTCGATTAAAGAAATATAATGTTTTTGTGGCAAATGACAAACTCATTTCTAACGTAAAATTTAAATGAAAATGGAGTTCATTTCGATTTAGTTGAGTTTCATCAAAGACATAGTTAATATGAAAATAATTTCATATTGGGAAGTTCTATAATGTAAATATAGTTTTCATTACATAAACAATATTTTTTATTTTCGAAAAGTAATAATATAAAAATCTTTAACTCAATGGCTGATGATGATAGGTCACCAATTATTTTGGAGTTTTGTATTAGATTAGATCTTTGTATTAGCTCTTCAAGTATATTGTAAAACAAACAACTATATAATCTCTACAAACAACATATGGCTTTCCAGATGCATTTATTATATATGTACATATATAAATTAATGATAATGAAACAAATAATTCACTTACACTATACAGCAAAATCGACTTTTTTCTGAGTATTGGACCAAACTATTTTTCTTTTCAAGATATTGAGTCATATATATAAAAATTGTATTCTCCGGTTTTCGAAGTTAGCCTCCCAAACGAAATATTTTCTATCGAAGTTCAAAAAACGGACTTTAGAAACCTATTTTTAATTTCAGTATTTTTCGATATTTTTTTTGTTTTTTCGAAGTTTAAACTTTGACCTTTAATAGCATCTGTCATATAAGCTTTACGAAAAAGTTTTGTACACCATTGAATTAAGGAGAAAATGTAGAATATATTCACATTTTGGATTAGTAAGTAGCTATATCCTATTTTGAAGACTAACTTCGAAAATCAAGGGCTAACTAACTTCGAAAATCAAAGAACAAATTTTTTTACTTATGACTCAATCT
Source organism: Zeugodacus tau (assembly GCA_031772095.1). Classification (NCBI taxonomy): domain Eukaryota; kingdom Metazoa; phylum Arthropoda; class Insecta; order Diptera; family Tephritidae; genus Zeugodacus; species Zeugodacus tau. The sequence continues at coordinate 78,044,033 of CM062649.1, forward strand.
CCCTAAAAAAATTATTTTTATTAAATAACCAGCCCTGTGTTGTACAGTGTTATTGAAGGTCTATCTTACCTAACCTCAAGTGCGTAGCTTACATTGACATTTGGTCTGATAAGGGAGCTAATGATCTAATACATACATAGCGCAGGACCCATCATTTATTAATCTTGTGATGAAGGATATCAATTCTCAGATCTTTAATATTTGTAATGACTCCCAAGTATTGTACTTTAATTCAGAAGAAGAAATTTGTTTAAGTCCTTTAGTATTTAACATATGTGAGTAAGCGCTAGTTTCATATTAATTGTATCGTATAATCACGTGTGTGTATGCCTGAGTGTTAAGTAGCGCGTGCGAATGACAAAGCATAACAGAAGACCATGAACTTAACCAGTCAACTAATGCTTCTCCATATGTATATAGACATGCTGATCCATAACACTCTCCACATCCATTTTTACTATTATGCTCTGCATTCACATTCAATTCACATTTACGATGCTTTACTTTCCTACCAACTAAGCAATAATTATTTTTCGTTGCTTATGCTTCTTCACACAGCACAAGCAAACAGACTTAGTCGGTAAATACTACAAACATTGAATACAAATAACGTTACATTGATATTTACTTTGTGTGTTTTGCAAATATTCACACTTCAACGCCGGCTTGACAAGCCAAACACAATTAAACATACGAAGAATCATTTCCAATATTCCGGACACACAACTGCACTGTATATAAGTATTGCTGTGTGTATGAGTTGTTGTATTTAGTTAACAAATATTTTTGTTTCATTTACATTCGTTTGACATGACAGCATGAAGCTCTTCGAAGTGCTGTATTTCTTCTATATACATATGTATATCTATTCAAATACATATGTATGTGTATGCGTGTGTATATGTAAGGTAAATATTCATGGTTAAACACCTAAAGAATACTTAAAACGTGCGATTATATAACATATGTTGTCCTTGCCATGTCTAGATGTGTACATGTATGTATGTGTGGCTCTGTAAACATACAGTTATGCATTTCTCGGAGATTTTTGTTTATTCCACACGATGTCACATGGATATTGCGACGCAGTTGTGCTTACAGTATATATGAACTTAGTTAAAGAGAAGTATATTTGTGAATATTTTCTTTATTGATTTACTAAAATATATATGCAACAGTTAAATTGATAGGAAAAAAATGTAAGAAGAAAAAAATAGATATGAAGAACTGTGCTTTCTTATACTTCGATCAAAGGTGTTTGGCATATACTCAAACAATTTCTTTACATTTACAAGACAACTCTGCTCAAATATTACCACACGAGATAATCCGAATCTTAACTAAATGCTTAGAATTTCATGAAACATGTCAAGCGATATTAGCGCTGTAGGAATAAGTGAAACGGATATTATAGACTTAAAAACACTTTATTTACGTTCTGAATGTAATTGCTGGGACGTTATTATTTTCTGCTTACTACTCTCAGGCATTATTCTTTGCCTACCTTTAGGCGACATCTTTTAACCAGGTTTCTTATTCATCAACTTTTTGGCGATATCAACGATCGATTCCGAAACATTATGTTTATTGCTCATACCTAAATCAAATTTATTTGCCACAGGTTGTCTTTAATATCAATGTTTCATATATGGAATGATGGATCTTATAGTAGAGTTTACTGAAGTCCAGAAGCTGAACCTAATATTCGTACAAAGTCCATCAATCGGTGCTGGCTTGATAGCATAGAATTGACGTAGCCCCACAGAAAATAGTCTAACTGCGTCAAATCGCACGACCGAGACGGTCAATTGACTAGGTCATTTCGTGAGATAGCAAACTTGGTTTTTAAAAAATCGATTGTAACAATCGTTGTGTGGCTTGTTGCGCTGTCCTATTAGAACCACATATTGTCCAAGTCCATATCATCCAATTTGGGCCAAAAATATTCAGTTATCATTGAGCGGTAGCGATTCCCATTCACAGTAACGTGCCGGTCTTGATCATTACGAAATAAGTACGATCCAATGACGTCGCCGGCCCATAAAGCGCACCAAATCGTAATTTTTGCGGAATGCAATGGTGACTCATAGAGTACGTTTGGATTGCTGCCTGACCAATAGTGCATATGTTGCTTATTGACGAAGCCATTCAGCAAGAAGTGAGCTTCATCGCTGAAGATGATTTTTCGATGAAAATACAAATCATTTTCAAGTTGTTGGTCAGTCCAATTCACGAACATACGACAATTCTGGTGGTCAATCGACTTCAGTTCATGCGTCAATTTGATCTTGTAAGGATGTACGCCAAGATCTTTTCGCAAAATTCCTACAACGTCGTCACAGAGATGCCCAACGTTTGAGAACGACGTGATTTGGGTCTTTCTCAATTGATGCGCTAGCGGCAGCAATATTCTCGACAGTATGTGCACTCCTTTGATATTTGTCTCACTAGAATGGGAACATTTTATACTATGTATATGGATTCAAACTTTTCCACTAGACTCTTAATTGTTGATCTGATAGGACGATAATTATTTTTGAAAAATAATTTATACCAGTGCAGAATTTATTAAATTGTTATTAATTCCAAATTTCTTTATGTTTATTTATTTGCAGAATTCCCCGAAAAGCGTCCGCAACTCTTTACCGAACATGCGCGTTATGAACCAGGCGATATCTTGCGCGCCAACTGCAGTACACCGCCATCGAGGCCACGCGCCGATCTTCATTTCACACTCAACAATATACCGGTAAGTTAACTACTAAATATTACTAAAGAGTGAGAACATGGATAGTGTTAAAAACTAAGTAGTCCTAACACTGAAGCTATGACATTGTCTACGAACGCAATTGAATGATTTGTAATCAAAATAAGACCATCAAAAGGTTCACCAAAAACCCTTCCTAAACAAATCTGCCTCACTTCACTTGGGTTTAACCCATATAATCCAGCACGTCAGGTCAACGAAAGTAACCTACACAATACGCGAAGCAATTTCCTCTACCACTAACTCAACAACATACATAAGAGACCACAAACGAACACTCACAGCAAACGCGTCGGACGTCAAGCAACACGGAAATATTAAATTTCCATTGACACACAAGCAAACACGTGAGCCAACATGTGTGGCAAACACAAATGTGAGTCAGAGAGTGAGTGAGAAGCTAAATGAATGAGGAAGTGTGGGCGTAAGTGAGAGTGAGTGAGTGAGTAAAAGCGTGAATATGTGTATTTAATGATGGCAAATTGTGATGATGATGAGGCAAACAAACGCGCAAATACACACACATGCGCCATAAAAAGGAGAGAGTGTGTGAATGTGTGTGAGTAGTTGCAAGGCGCTTTCTGTTGCTAATTAAAGCAATAAAAACAATAAAAAGCGAACTTAATTGAATGAGATTAAAATATGCTTATGGCATAATTAAGGCGAAAAGTGAGAGAGACACAACTTTGTGGTGTGTGTGAAAGGATTTGCCTTTTCCACTCTCCTCTCTTCTACCTTCTCTTTTCAGTTTTGCCTTCAACTTGAATCAACTGGAAGTTGGCGAGACAGAGAGATTCTTTGCCGTGCCTCGTAATAAGATTAAGTTTTCTTTTATTTGCGAAACTTCGCTTTCACTCTTGTGTATTTATTTATTTACTTATAAAACCCATGTGTTTGCTTATGTAATTAATATAATATGCTGGGCGCTTGTCTTTAATCAGCCAAGTGTAAATGTTTGTTAATTAGTTGTGTATACTCATATATGTTTAAACGAAGAATATAGATGAAGAATTAAGACAAGAAGAAGTTTTCTGAAATCTTATAAATATTTCCTTGCTAAAGGTAGTTGAACTCAGTACTACAGTGTCTCACAAAAAAGTTCAGAATTAAAAAAAATTATTTTAGACTAGTTCCTTACTAGTTACTTTCTAGTCCCTCTCCCATTCTACCCCCAACCAATATTTTCCAATATAATACACACTACTAGAACTACTCAAATCCCACTTGTTTACGCATGTGGTTACGTGTTCATTACAGCGCATCTAATTAATTAATTGTATCTAGCCCAAAGAATTCCACGCTCTAAGCTCATTAAATGCACATTTCAGCGCTATTAGCGCAGTCAGGCATCACTGGCATTTTTAATTTAATTTAATATACGCCGGATAATGCGCTTTAAATTCATATCGATTAATCAAGCAAACGCGAGAGGGTATCAATGCAGGTATATTAATTCACGCACAAATAACTTTGAGAGTTTAGAGCTTAATTTAAATATTTGTACACGTATGTGTATTAAATAGCCTTTGTGAGTGTAGGAATTAAGAGTATTTTAGGTTATTGTAATTAAAGCAAGTGGATGCAGTGTGTTATCCAAGTAATGGTAAATTGCTTCATAGCAGTATCTATTAATATGTATGTAGATGTCATTTGCTGGTAAAAAATGAATTAATATTGAAAATAAAGTGCCATCACGATGGCTAATTTCAAATAAATTAAGGTTAAGTGTTTTTTCGATGGAAATTCAGAAAAATACACAAAAAGTCGGTATACAAATTTTGTTAACAGGCATTTTTTATAATTTTAAAATTATGATTTAACTCCTAGAATTACCTAGAAAAGCATTTTTTTATCAAACGAACTGAGGGGCTATTTTTCAAACATTGAATGCTATTATGGTTTTCTCAAATGATGTAGAGCAAAAAATATAGAAAATATTTTTGGAAAAATACATATATCTGACATATCGAGAGGAAAGCGACAGAAATCAATGTTTCGAAATTATATTTTTTTTATTCTTACTGCGATTTAAAAAAAAAAACACAATATCTATAAGAAAATATGTGCAGGCACACTTAGTTCGACTATAATTGTCCTCGTCGATGTTACAGCTACAAATTACACATTTGGAGACACAGATCCGACATCGTTTTCGAAGAATAATGATGGTCACCTATACAATAAATTTACCCAACGGCATAATTGTCCCTTGAGCCCATTCTCGCAGTTCAATCCTCTCGATTCCGCTGAAGTATGTTTTAAAATATCTTATCTATCTTTGCTCTTATCTAGGGTTATGTGATGCGTTCCTAGAAAATATTAGGTTGTCAAATCTCCCTTGTCCCTTCCGCCTTTTTGGATTTTGAATTTCGTGGCTATGTATAAAGCGCTACAGAGCTCGTATCTGGCAATGCTATACATCTTTGAAAGGTCTTGACATAACCTACAAAACGAGGCTATGCATGATTAGTTTGGATCAACGCGTTTAACACTTATAGACGTGTAAACATGGAGTTCACTAACGCCGAAATTCGTTCCGTGAGATTTATGGTGTTTTGGGTGATGGTACTCTATCACTTCGAACTGCGGAGGAATGGTTTCGACGATTCAGAGCGGGTGAAAATAAGTCAGCCGGCGGAAGACCTGTGACAACGAATACCGATCAAATCATGGAAAACATCGAGTTAGACCGGCATGTGGCATCTCGTGACATCGCCCAGGAGATGGGATAGTCACCAAACCATTTTAAACCATCTGGAGAAGGCTGGATACACAAAAAAGCTTGATTTTTGGGTGCCGCATGATTTGACTCAAAAAAACCTTCTGGACCTTTTGAAGCGGATGGTGACTGGCGACGAAAAATTGATAACAAACGGTCGTGGTCGAGGGCGGTGAATCGTCCCAAATAGTTACCATGCCGGAATTGACGGCCAGGAAGGTTTTGCTGTGTGTTTGTTGGGATTGGAAGGGAATCATCCACTATGAGCTGCTCCCATATGGCCATACGCTTAATTCTACCATCTATTGCGAACAACGGGACCGCTTGAAGCAAAAGATCGACCAGAAGCGTCCAAGCCAACAGGAAGGGTGTAGTGTTTCACCAGGACAACGCCAGATCACACACTTCGTTGATGACTCGTCAGAAGCTACGGGAGCTCGGATGGCAGGTTTTATCGTATCCACCATATAGTCCGGGCATAGCGCCAAGTGATTACCACCTGTTCCTGTCCATGGCGAACGCCCTCGGTTATGTAAAGTTGAACTCAGAAAAGGTATGTGAAAAGTGACTGTCCGAGTTCTTCGCAAATAAAGAGGGACTTCTACGAAACGGCGAATATTTGAACTAGATCCGATCATTGTTAAACTTTTTATAAAGCATTGAATAAAGATAATATATGCATATCAGGGAGAGTTGTGTTTCAAATTTTGAAGGTATAAATGGTAGGCTCCCTTACAGCTGACCTTTGGCAGCCAACTATTTAATCGGACTAAGAAGAAATCGGGCAGTCTGGTTAAGCAGAGAATTGAATCTTTCCAAATAAAATGCACCTGAAATTTTGTAATGACTCACATGTTATTTTTTCAAAATACTAAAGATGTTCACCATATATCATAAAAAATGTCATAAATATCTATTTAAGCCGTGGGACCCTCGCATGATGATTGTGACAGAGCTTACTCTGTATTGGACACATAATGCCACATCATGAAATTTTGAAGAATTTTATTTTTTTTATTGGCTGCAGTTAAAAGCATTCTAAGAGTACACTATGACACGAAAAATATTTCAACAATTAAAATTTGAGAATGAATGATAACTGTAAATATCTAACAAGTAAAGAAAAAAGTTAAAAACCAGGTCAAAGTGATGAAAAGCTACTATTTTCACTCTCACATTGCGACAGCCCAATTTATAACGCCTTAAAACATATGTATGTGCATAGACATACAACAACACCCACACATGCATATAATGAAAGAACCGCCATACATTACTTTCCAGCAACTTAAAGAGACAATCTTTTTGTGATTTAACAACATCAAGTCTAATGATGAGCGCCATAAAACAGTAGTAGTAGCTGGCGACTAAAATGGATATGCGCGCACACACATACATACATACATATATATGAGGATCTAAGCATATGTGCTTGAGATTGTGTGTGCTTTTATCGCGGCAAAGTCACAGTTTCTTGCGCTTGCAAAAGGGATCAGCTACACCCATTTTCAACGCCATGTTTTATTCCCTAAGCGAATATAAGCGCACATATACCCTCGACAGTCTTGCAACTACATATGTATGTATGTATCCCTGACTGTGTGTGTGTATGTGTGCTTGCTTTATGTTATAACGATTTCACTTTTGTTTTACGCTTTTCAAAGTTGGCGTTGATTTATTACCGTTGGTTTGAGTGGTAAAATAATTTTTTACGTCACATGGAAAATTAAAGCAGTTTGCCAAATACATGGCGATAACCAAGGAGAGTGGGGGCGACGGAGTGTAAGACTTGCAGAGAAATGATAGAGGAAAGTTGTAATATTTTGAGCCACTTAATTGTGGGTGTACGCGTAACACAACGCAAGACAAAAGAAATAAGTCAAACCCTCAGCATACAAGGGTGAAAGCGAGACATAAATGCGAGAAAGAAATGCAATAAAGATCGCTATGAGTGTGATAGATATGAAAGCGAAGCTGAAGCAGCAGGAGAAAAAGTAGAAGAAGAAGAAGAGGAAAACAATCATCAGCTACTTATTTCGCAAATCATCAGCAAGATGAAATGCCAGACTCGACGTAACTAGCGAAGGCACTACTACTATATATGAAAGCAAGACACACACACACACATGCATACATACATAAAACACATACATATATACATTATAGAAACATTGTGCTATTTTAGTGCTGCTTAGCGTTCGTATAACATCTTAAGTATACATATATGCAAGCTGCTAAGTTTTTATTTGAATTTGTTATTGTAATAGCACACATACTCACACACCCACACATACGCATTCGTGGTAAAAGTGTGTCAGCATAACATCATCTTATGAATGCTGAAATTATTATTCCACTTGAGTCGTTCCCTGAAGAGTCACTTGCCCCCTAAGCGCTTGTATGTATGCCCTCCACTCCTCCCCTCTCACACTATTCTTCGTTGGTTGGCTCTTGCTTGCCTTTATTTTGACAGTTGACAAATGACATTTCATTTGCACATTCTTAACCAGCTGACCTCACATGTAATTCTTCGCTCGGCTCTGCTCTGCTCTGCTCTTATTTTAACACTTTCCCATGCATTTCGCTTATTTTATTATTTTCATTTCAACTATTTGAGCAAGTTGTCCTTTTGTCAGTTAAAATTTTTTCCTTTTCCACTTTGACGCCTTGACGCTTTTGTGGCGTTTCTGTGTGTGTTTCTAATTTTGTTGTTGCGCGCTCATTTCAAAGGTAGCAGCGGTCGTCAAGGACACTTTTGGACACAGCTGCGTGACCAGCGACTGTGAATTTAAGTGTTTTCGAGATTGTTCTAGGATGGTGTAAGGATTTCTCACAATTTCAAGGTGTTAAATATTATAGTGAGAAGAGTGTGATTTCAATGAGGAGAAGTTTTCTTTAAGAACTTTAGTATTTTTTAAATATAAGGTTACTTTTTAGGAAAGTAAATAAAAAATCAATTTTTTTCTAAGTTTCTGAAACAAATCGTTAAGATCAGAAGCGGCTCGAATATATTTACTTTTACTGTTTTATTTTATATTTTATTGTTTTTTTTTATAGATCTCAAAAAGTGTTAAATTGTGTCTCCAATCAGAGGCGCCTGCTATTAAAGTGAAGATTTTCTATATTTTTTATATTTTTATTCGAACTGGAAAGTCATGATATCTATGCAAATTGTCGTCTGAGAACATTTATTGTGCAATACGTTCAGGAGAATAGAAAATTTGTATGAAAACACTATTTCATTAAATTCCAAATAGAGTAAGGAGCCAAAAGAGGTTCTACAATTGAACGGGTCCCATTAGAATCGCTATAAGTAGTCAAATATTCAGCACGATCTATTAAGCTTTGTCTTTTGAAAGCTTTTAACATAAATAACCTCTAAGTCCAGTAGTAAACTTCTTTAGTTCATCCTTGGGAACCTTGTAACTTCAAACCAACCTCACTTCTGACAGTTAAAGAACGATTGAGTATCCTAGTAATGAAATCTCATTGATCTTGTAATGGAGATCAGAGAAGATCAGAAGCTCATAGAAGAAGAAATTTTGATTTTTAGGTACAAAAAAAGTAATATTAGTATCCGACAACTTCCCGAAGAAACAATAGCAGTATTTGTTGTTGTAAAAAGATATTGACATTGTCTTATATCTTCGAAAAGTCTTCTGCTAAAGGATCTACTCAATTTGCTTTAGATCGTGTTCCAAGTAGATACACCTAGAACCCTGATCATTCGATTGTAATGTTCGAAATAATATTTTAGTATCATGCAACAACAAAATCAAGATAATTAGTGCTGTAAGAAGTAGAGATATTAGTTCCAAATCAAAAAATTAAAGAGCAACCATTTCATTTTCGATCCATGTGGACCTTTAGTGAGTTTACTATGAATCATTAACTCAAGGAGGACATTAATCAGGAGACTAAATGAACTCACTCTCACTATGGTCTAAATCCCTTGAAAGAAATTAACACAAGGAAGACATTGATTTTACCTTTATATTTCCAACAACAACTACCAAATCTGTCATTGCATGAAACCCTCTTTTAAATTCCATTATTGCAACATTGACTGCTTGTTAAAGTTATTAGCTAATTTGTCGAAAATGTTAACATTTCATTGAATGGTACTTGGGTACACCAAAGTCAATATCGACATGAAAGCAGCTGTGGTTTGGGAAATTCGACAACAGCAACAACAACAACACATGCCAAATGAACTTTAAACTGTGAATATTTGCCGAAAATTGTCGACAAGCCTTGGACAATTGACCAAACAAACAGACAATGTTACTGCGCCCGCTTTCCACCAACTTCTCGCTCTCTTTCTTCTATACTATTCAACTTGCTTTGCCTCGCCACTCTCTTCTATTCAACTTGAAGCGCAAAAGACTGTCTTCATGCGGCCGAAACAAACGAAAATTTACATAATTTATTTAGACAGCATTGGGACATAACACGTTCTACAACAATTCCTTGTAGGCAGCGAGAAGATTGCGCCCCAAAAATGTTAAAAGGGACTGAGAATATGCCTAAATGGCACACATATATACACTCACAGCTGCCATTTTTTGCAACAAGCCTGCCATTAGTTTCAATGTGTAATCTTATTTGCAAGTTTCCCTTTGCATATTCGCCCATTTTATACTCGTGTTACGGTACTTTTATTTTATTCTTTTTTATTACCGATTTTTTTTTTGCTGCTTTGCTGTTGAGACGTCCAAATGGCAGTTCGTGTCTGAGCCTTCGCCATTGCCTGGGAGATAAAAAGATTTCTGTTTGATGCTGTGCAATAATACAAAACCACATGCAAATTTGTCAAGTGTCGTGCGGAGCGGAGCGGAAACGGAACGGATGTTCGAAATTATGTGCTCACGCACACAGACACCCGAGCGAACGAGTGTGCTTCGCATTAGCCGCGGCAAGTAGGTTAGGCGTGCGAGCAAAAGACACACAGAAATGTGACATCTTTGAGGCATGTTGCATGTAGACATAATGCCGGCGGCGTGTAATATAAATGACTGACCACATTCGGCTTGGGCAGCAAGAATACTCGTAGCAAGCAAAAAAAGGCAACAAGCACAAGCATGATGACACAAAAAGAAAAAAACGCTCGACAATTCGTTGAACGACCGTGTCGAATTCTGTCTATTAATATTAGCTTTCTCTTACTCCGTGTTCGCTTTGAAGTGTCGCACATTTCTTGTGGCATATTTTGCAAGTGAAATTCAAGAAGTGGCGTAAATAGAATTTAAGAATTTTACATTTTAGAGCTGTGTAAAGAAATTGTTTTCCCTTGGAGATTTAAAGAAATGGATTTGAAGAAAAATTAAAAATTTTAGAAAAAATGTGAAGAAATTCCTATTTTATAGTTTGCAATGAGCTTTAAGCTTCCTCCGAACGGCCGAAGAGCTTTATGAGAGCTTAAAGTTTTCGAAAGCCTTCCAATAAATTCCAATCTTTATGAAAGGAATTTATTTGCCAATGTAAATTTATCGAGGGACCATTAGAATTCAAAGTGTGATCTCAGTATAAGGCTTGACTTGAATTTTAGTATCTAACTACTTTGAAGATAAGATTGTGTATAAAGTGTGTTCAGAAATTAAAGTTATGGAGAATATTAATATATTCATTACATAATGAGAGTAACAGGTTTATTGCATATTTATGATTTAAATTGATAATGTGTTTCTTAAGATTTATACACCTTGAAAGCTTTAAAGGAAATAACATTTTCGACAATTCAAAAACACCGAAACTTTTGACTTTTCGATAATCGAATGACCGGTTCAGAATGGGTCACTAGATGATGAAAAAAATTTCCGAATATAAATTTGATGATTTGGGCGTTTCAGAGTATTGTTAGAAACATGTTTTTAAGGAAACCCATAAACCGAAAACTTAATTTTTTTAAATAGTCTACCTTCTCACCAACAATATTTCGATTTCATAGAGGGGTGTACGAAATTGTCAAGAGAAGCGTAAAACAGTCAACTGAAAGCGTGATCGACGTAGGACGTAGGTACCTATGCACTGTCTATATGATGGTCTAGACAGGAACTTGGTAAGAAAATTCAAAGCGGGCATGAAGGATCTACCAGAATGCAAAAGGTATGACTAAAGCGGTAGATCAGAAGTACACAAAATTCCTACTGAGGCTCGATAAAAGGAAATGTAGGAATTTGCGCCAATTACCGTGGGATAAGCCTCCTCAACATCGCGTATAAGGTTCTGTCGAGCGTATTGTGTGAAAGACTAAAGCCCACCGTCAACAAACTGATTGGACCTTATCAGTGTGGCTTTAGACCTGGAAAATCAACAACAGACCAGATATTCACCATGCGCCAAATTTTGGAGAAGACCCGTGAAAATAGGATCGACACACACCATCTATTTGTCGACTTTAAAGCTGCTTTCGACAGCACGAAAAGGAGCTGCCTTTATGCCGCGATGTCTGAATTTGGTATCCCCGCAAAACTAATACGGCTGTGTAAGCTGACGTTGAGCAACACCAAAAGCTCCGTCAGGATCGGGAAGGACCTCTCCGAGCCGTTCGATACCAGACGAGGTTTCAGACAAGGTGACTCACTCTCGTGTGATTTCTTTAACCTGATGCTGGAGAAAATAATACGAGCTGCAGAGCTAAATCGAGAAGGTACAATGTTCTATAAGAGTGTACAGCTACTGGCGTACGCCGATGATATTGATATCATCGGAAACAACACCCGCGCCGTTAGTTCTGCTTTTTCCAGACTGGATAAGGAAGCGAAGCGTATGGGTCTGGTGGTGAACGAGGACAAGACGAAATATCTCCTGTCATCAAGCAAACAGTCGGCGCATTCGCGTCTTGGCTCCCACGTACTGTTGACAGTCATAACTTCGAGGTCGTAGATAATTTCGTCTACCTGGGAACCAGCATTAACACCAATAACAATGTCAGCCTGGAAATCCAACGCAGAATCACTCTTGCCAACGGGTGCTACTATGGACTAAGTAGGCAATTGAAAAATAAAGTCCTCTCTCGACGAACAAAAACCAAACTCTACAAGTCCCTCATCATTCCCGTCCTACTTTACGGTGCAGAAGCGTGGACGATGTCAACATCCGATGAGACGGCACTAGGAGTTTTCGAGAGAAAGGTTTTGCGGAAGATTTATGGTCCCTTAAGAATTGGCAACGGCGAATACCGCAGACGATGGAACGATGAGCTGTATGTGTTATTCGACGACATAGACATAGTCCAGCGAATAAAAAAACAGCGGCTACGCTGGCTAGGTCATGTTGTCCGAATGGATGAAAGTGCTCCAGCTCTGAAAGTATTCGATGCAGTACCCGCTGGTGGAAGCAGAGGAAGAGGGAGACCTCCACTCCGATGGAAGGACCAGGTGGAGAGGGACCTGGCTTCGCTTGGAATAACGAATTGGCGCCAAACTGCCAGAAGGAGGGATGCGTGGCGCGCTGTTTTGGACTCGGCTATAACCGCGTAAGCGGTGTCTACGCCAGTCAAGAAGAAGAAGAGGAACATGGTCGGCATACTCTCTGGTCGCAGTCTAGTGGCGGCGTCCGCCTACAAAATTGGGCTGACAGATCGCGATTGCAGGAAATGTCAAGAGCAAAGTACCAGAGAAACACTGGAGCATTTCTTGTGTGCATGTTCTGCATTGTCAAGGCAACGGCTTCAGCATTTGGGAGCCTCACAGTACGATAATCTGGAAGAGGTATCGTTAGTGAAACTATGTGGTTGAAATCTTGAAATCCGCCTCAAACGCAGACATAAATTTGAGTTCGCTTCGCTTACCGAGTTAAAACGGGTTTCCGTAGTGCCAGCAGATTCTATATTAAAAATGACATGAATTACTTCAATGAAAAATATGCTATCTGAATGATTTTAAGCGCTTCGAAGAGTTCAGATTGATGCAGCAATAAAATTTTAACGCTGGAGATTTATTTTTTTCAGCATGTGATAAATCTCTTCCACGCTATAGCGCAGACGCTTCCATCAAAATGAAAAAAGATTCAGATTAAAGAAAATTACCTCCAACCTCACCAAAAGTCTTTCTTAATAACCTGCGTAGATACATCAAAGCGCGAATGCGTGACAGACCCGAAGTGCAAACACATACACTAACTCACTTAAAATCAGGAATAGGATATACATACATATATATATTTATGTATTAGTATAGTATAAAGAAAGTTGGCAAATTATTGCATGTACACCCTATAAAAATTTATGAGGCGTTTAATAAGGTTTCTGCATTGCTTGATGCCACAAAACTACCGTCATATATGTAGGTATGTGTGCCACAGTAAACTGAAACATCAAAAAACGCTGCGATGTAAGCGTGAACAAACACCTACACACAGAACACAGTTACTTATAAGGGTATAAATATATATGTGTGCAGGGTATATATAGATATCATGTCGGCCAAGTAATTTGCCGAAACAAGAAGATGTTGCGGCGCGCAAGACAGCCAACAACCAAAAACCAACAACGTTTGTGTCAAATTGAAAGTGTTGCCATAAATTCATTTAAAAATGATGGGGACAAAAGTTTATTTTATGTTGTGCAAGAGCAAATTACTTTCTTTCTCGCTTGCTTTATATTTATGGATGTCTCTTAAATGTGTGTGACGGACAAGCAGGCCATAAGGACAAATAGTGTGTGTGTGAGTACATAAAGGATCCCTGCTTGCTTGCCACAAGAAAGGGATACAGCCAACCAGCCAGCCAGCCAGCCAGGCAGCGAGCTAGTGTATGCCTCGAGGCAATCACATTTTCCCTTTCGGCAATGGCTGTAGTAATCGCATTGCTTTATGGCGTCATTGCCCGTGGTAAATTGGTTAGATTTACTTTGTTATAATTTAGGTTGCGAATACTATATAGTATGTTTCCTTTTACAACAATGTTGTATGGCGCATAAAGGTTTCTTGCAGAGGTGTGGAGGTGTGAGTGTGATCTCAGTGTTTATTTAAAGCTTGTGGCAATCAAAAAATGTATGCTGCGTATATCCTTGAAGAAAGGATCTTTAATTTTGTATTAAAAGCTGTGAAAACGCCACAAACCGAGAACCGCAAGCATAAAGTTTCCACTAAATAAAGTAGATAAATATACTCGTACAACTATAACTGTACATATGTACACACTTAATTAACGCGCCAATTAAAAAGCGTCACAAACGCAGCGAAGCATTTAACTTCTGCTCGTCTAAAGTAAACTTTCATTTGAGTTAACGTGAAAACCAACAAAAAGTGTTTAAAAATAAAAAATTCAACACTGCAGCGGTAAGCATGCTGCTTCACCACAACACTCAATTTGTATTTGTCTTAGCCAAAGTGTGGGCTAGCAAGCCAGCAAGCAACAAAAGAATAAATGCAAAATAATAATTGTTGCCAAAGTCATATTTCTTTTATGTGCGTGCTTACCATTTTCTCTTCAAACATTTTCTTGCTTTCTATTTTATTTGCCTCACTTGGACCATTTGGATTTCATTAAGATTTCCCCAGTTGGCCAATTATGCAAAGTTTTGGCAATTTTCACCATACTTTCGGGGTTGTTGGTAAACAGTAGAGACCAGTGACTGGTAGGTAAATACTGTGAGGAAGGTGTATTATTTTAAAGTCAAATGGGTCAGTGAAATGTTAGCTAGTTCGCAGATGTTTTCGTGTAAGGTAGTTAAAGGCAGAGTTATGTAATGGATGGCTTTTGAATTTAAATTTTAAATGTTGATGCTTAGAAAAATGTGAATTTTGTGACCTTTAGCTTAAATTTAGCACATTAAGAAATATGTATTGGTTGCTTCCGCCGTTTTCCAATAGATGTCTCAACGGTCAAGCACTGGCCTATTAAATCGATTAAATCGTTTTATATCATTGGACATTTGTGTCAACATTACCCAAACCCAACAAAATATTTATAGAGATCTGTTTTCATCCCAAACTTATTCTCAACTGAAAATGTCACTTTTTGAGGCGAATTCTCGACATTTGCGGGAAATTTTGCTTTTCTTTTTTAATTCCAAGAAAAGTGCGGCTGAGACTCATCGACATTTGTAACCGTTTTATACAAAAAAAAAAACGGCGGAAGCAACAAAGTTGTAGATCTAATATATATATATAGACAAACAAATGACTATTTTCAATACTAATTCGTTATATCTTCTCAAAAATGTTTAATATTTGACTATTTGAACACTTTCTCTCATAGCATAAGACTAGTTGTGTTTGCCTACTTTAGCAGTTTATGCCCTCTTGAAATAAAATCTTAAGCAAATAACTTGCACCAACAATAATCGCTATATATACATATATATATTTGGCGTGGGACCCGCTTACGCGATTATAGCCGAATCCACCAAAACGCGCCACTCATTTCTTCTTCTTGCTTCCCGGCGCCAACTGGAAATACCAAGTGAAGCCAGGTCACTTTCCACTTGGTCTTTCCAACGGAGTGAAGGTCGTCCTCTTCCGCGGAACTATATCAATGTCGTCGTAGAAATCGTACAGCTCATCGTTCCATCGTCTGCGGTATTCACCGTTGCCAATGTTCAGAGGACCATAAAGAAAGGCAAAACCTTTCTCTCGAAAACCCCAAGACTCGTCTAATCGGGTGTTGTCATCGCTATAGTGAATCCAAAAAGCTCCCTCTATACATCATTAGTCATCTATGTATAGCGACTTGCAAAATGTAGAACACTATACTTCATTAAATTTCAATCCGTCACTGTTATATTGACTATGATTCTCGTAACAGAAAAATATTTTTGGGAAAATATGAAATAAATAAGAAAATATAAAAAATAATTCTGACCGAGAATTGGTACATCCTGAAGTATATTTATATCCACTGTCATAAAGTTAAAAAACTTGATTTACCCTAACTACTCGTTCATTTCCCTACTCTCTTAGTGAATGAAAACGTAAGGCAGTCACTCAGGTTGCTAATGTTTTCGCCAGGTAGCTTCTTTGATAACTAATCGGGTAAACCACATTAATCTATACAAAGAGTGAGCAGCTATTTCTATTAAAATTTAAATAAAATTTGCAATATATTTCGAAATACTAAAATAATAATTATGCCTCTTTAAAATATAATATGAATTTAATCTGCTATTAGTCCATATTTGCTTGCTTTAATTTTCACTAAGATTTTCTTAAGCTTATTCACTTTAAACTCTTGAACTCACTTTTCCACAAATAATTTATTTTAATGCATTTAATGCAGCAATTAATCAATTTAGCACTTCATAATTGCAAGACTACTTTCATTTAAGAGTGTGTGTGTGAATGTGTTTGAAAATACATAAAATATGCTACAGCGTCACTTAATGCTGCCTTAAAATGCGGTAGTCAATGATTTCCTTGAATGTGTAATCAATAAACCAAACCACATTGCGTTAACTAAGCCAATGAATAACTAATACGCTGCTGCACAAAGCTGAACGCTCAATCAAGGATACACTTTCCAAACCAAAACACACACGCGCATACTCACACAAAGGCAATTAAGTTGATACGAATACACATATAAGCATGCACGTGTGTTTGTGTGTAGACTAACTAATATATTATATTTGCTAATAGTAGCATGAATTTCATATAATAATATGAAACAAAAGCACTAAAGGTTGGCAAAAGCACACACAGAGAGAGACACAAAGTCATGTACATATAATACATACAAACATACATACATATATACTTGTATATATAGTGACTAGCAGGCGAATGTGTATTTATCTGCCGAAAAGTTAATCGAGAATAGTTGTAGCGTGTGGGGAATGAGTCTTCAGGCGGCAGCCATTAAAATGTGACACTCGGCAGCTTTTCGATAGCGTACGTGTATGCATGCCGGCACACACACACTTACACTCACACGCACACAACTTCATTAAAGTACCGTAAAATATTTTCAACTTTTCGAATAACTATACTTGAGCAAAGCATGTACAACAGCAACAACTACAACAACAGCGCTGCAATCTCTTGGCGCTTGCGGTGACTTGGTGTGGGTTAGAAAATTATTCATGGCAGCTATAAAGGCGAGAAACACACACACATTAGCTTCATAGTGTGTGTGTGTGTGTTTTGCGGAAAATCAGCCAAGTCGTGCGTCTAAGAAATTAATGAGTTCATAATAAAGCCACAACTATGAATAGCTCAATTAATGAATGCATTGAACAAGGACGAAATATACACACAGCAAACACACACACATGCAAGCAAGCAATGAGAGACACA
The DNA here is from genome assembly GCA_031772095.1 of Zeugodacus tau. Taxonomy (NCBI): domain Eukaryota; kingdom Metazoa; phylum Arthropoda; class Insecta; order Diptera; family Tephritidae; genus Zeugodacus; species Zeugodacus tau. Next base: position 78,061,755 of record CM062649.1, read on the forward strand.
TGCTTATAATATATATGTATGTGTGTCTCTGAAAGCTCGCAAAAACTTTCGCACTGAATTCACTGAGGCGTAATCGCAACAGGAATGAGCCGCTGGGTGTTCTGAGCGCACTCACACACAATGTCAACTGGCTGTGTATGATATTTAGAAAGCTCGTAGGTATGAATGCTTGTGTGTGTTTGGTTGTCTAAATTAGTATATATTCAATTACAGCAGTCTATATTTTAATGTATGCGCTGTGTGAAGCAGCTAAAAGTACTTTACTATGATAATAGGCAGACAAAAAGTAGTTATGCTTAAAGAGACATACACATACAAACATATACTAACACATACTCCTACACACATTGCCTATAATAGCAAGTCGTCTATGCCATACACGCTCAACAAAAATTATAGACAAATACACACTTTTACTTTCATACACTCCACAGTGTTAAATTGATTATCAGCAACTACTAATAACAACAACAACAGCAAGAACAACACCAAGTGTACCAATAACACTAAGTTCTATGTCGGCGTAACTTAAATGCAATTAGTTGGCATTAAGTAAAGTTAATGAAAGAACTTTTGTAACTTTTTGAGAAAAATTTTTCTCTCCACACACGACTCTCCAACTATTTGGCCGTAATGGCAATAATAAAAATGAACCAAGTATTAATTACATTCGTGTTGGTCGTAAGTAATAAATTGAAAACAAAGAAGATGTGATAAAAATGTGCAAATACCAGACATATATACCGTCAGACGCATACAGCGGATAGCCTCAAATGAAAGGAAGATAATGAGTGGTAAGTGGCGAAATGCGTAAAGTTTCTCGAATGCAATGGCATAAAAATTAATGAAATGCTTTTGTTGGGGAAATTGAATAAAGCTTACCGAGTGCATTAGTGTTGACGGACATTAATGGTAAAGAAAATTAAATTTATTTAATTAAGCACAAAATGTCACATGTCTTATTTGTAGTAAAAAAAATATTTTTTAGAAAAAAATTCAATGTTTTTAGAAAAAAAATTTTTCCGATCTTTAAATTGTTAATTTGCTGAAGTCTTAACATAAAAATCGATTTAAGATAATTATTGTTCATATTTTAGTGCAAAAAAAATTTAAAAACTTCAATTTTATTTGTATTTTTTATTATTCCGTTTTTATATTATTTTTTATCAATATATTGTGGCAACCCCTTCTAAAAATATTTGTAGCAAAAAAATAATTTTAAAGTCAGTTACATTCCTAACACAAATTTCAATATTTTCATTAGTCTCCGTCAGTTATTTAAATAAAAAATTTAAACAGGTGGCAACTCTACGCACAAAAATAGCCAGTTTTCTTAGATATCGTTAATTTAGTAGTAATAATTAAAAAAATATTTTTTGTATTAAATTTTATTGAATTTCAAAATATTAACCAGGTGGCAACCTCATTAAAAATTTTTTTTTTGACTTAATTTTTTCCCGTTTGCTACTTATATTGAATGTTTGTTAATATTTTAGTGCAAAAAAATTAATTTTGAAATCAGTTACATTTTAAATACAAATTTCAATATATTCATTACTCTCGGTCAGTTATTTAAATATAAAAAAAATTAAACAGATGGCAATTCTATGCACAAAAATAGCACGTTTTCTTAGATATCGTTTGTTTAGTAGCCAACATTTAAAAAAAAAATATTTTTCTTTTAAATTTTATTAAATTAAAAAAATTAACCAGGTGGCAACTTCATTCAAAACAATTTTTTTTTACTTTATGTTTCCCTACTACACATTTTGAAGCATTTTAACCTTGCTATTATTTTTTCTTGAAATAGTAAATAAGTGGCAACCTTGCTACACTTATGATTTAACTATTAAATTGAAAATATGGTAGGAACTCTTCAAGGTTTTTAACAAATAAATCTAAGGCTAAATCTATAAATAGTACGCAATAAATATAGCACTATATATTCCCTTAGTTCTAAGAATTCTCAATGACAACCCGTTTCAGCATAACCTATCTCAACCACAAATATATAATATGTATGCACGTGTAAAATCTAACCAAAAAGTTCACCAAAAATTAAAATAACTGTAATTAGCGTAAAATAAATAAAATAAACTTTAAGCGATTTTAAAGCTCGTGCAAAGTAAGATAGCAGAAAGTGTAGAGCAACCAGCTAAGAGGTGGGTTCAACAAGAAAGAGTTGCGGAGCACACAAAAACAGAAAACCACAACTATAAATGGCAAACCATTACGGAACGCTTATCTAATTGTCAAATCTACTGCCAGCTAAACGCAAATACCTGTGTAAATATATGCACTTATATGCTTTGGAATGTATTTATTTTGGGCGTTAATGGACACACGAGCAGCTAAATTAGGCTCATCAGCGTGAAAACTAGAACAAACAACAACAATATTTACCTTTACAGATTGCATAAAATAGATATATACAAGGTAGCCAGCTGAAAGGGTTCATTCAATAAGCCGTTAGATCCTTAATTAAAGTGATTTGCCCCGGCACATCTCCACCTCTTATACTCCTTACTTTGCTTAAAATATTTCTATTTTTGGTACAAATTGTCACTGCAGAATTGTAGCATTCACATTAAGAGCGCGGCTTGGAAAGTGAAAATTCGCTTACAATAATATATATGTATATATATACAAAAAGTAGTTGTTAGAAAAGTGGCAATAAAATCCGACATGGCAAACTATTTGTGCGATCTGGTAAGCACTGTAACTTCGCATTAAAGGCAAATCATTGGAGCTTTGGTTTTTAGGGTAGTGTAGTGTAGTTAGAGTAAAGCAAAGCGATTTGGATTTTCAAACGGATATGACTTTCAGGTGCTTATGTGTATACAGTGTGTCAGCAAAATGTTCACTAATATTTTTTTAAGGCAGTAGTCTGCTTTAGAAGCCGAAAAAAGCGTTTTTTTAGCAATTTTTTTTTTGAAAGGGAAGAAAATGATTGCGGTAAACGGAATTTTAAGACGATAGTGTACTATATTTAAGGCTTAAAAAACAATATTTATTATTAAAAAATATTGAAATTTTTTCAAAGTTGTAAGTATTTTTCTGGAGCGCCTGGAGTCTGCACTTGTAAATCGGTGCCGGTGATGGAGGTTGTGCGATGCATCTGAAACAGTCGAACCAAGTTTTTTTTATTTTTATAAGTTTCTTTCTTTATGAACTAAACAAATACCGAAGAAGTTATAAAATTCCAAATTTTTTCGAAGTTAGAAAATAAAATCACTTTTTAAGAAAAAAAAATAGACTTTCAGTTGCAAAACAAGTAGTTTAAATAATACTTTTGTCCAACTTCAACTACTTTTGTCTAGTTCAAATAGAAGATAATTTAATACTAAAGCCAGATCACTTTGGGTTTTTTCGATCGGACATATAATATTTTTTCTATCGCCGGCACCGTTTTCTAACACTTGTGAAACTGAAAACTCGAGAAAACGCGCTTTCAAGTCAGCATTCGCACCTGCTCGACGCTCGGCCACTAAAACTGCTTTAGCTTCGGAAATATGTCGAATTGGCCTCTGGAATTTTAAAGACATATTTTTGGATAGTTTTGGAAGAGATTTAAAACAAAACAAAAAAATCGATTTTTTGAAGCCTGTAAAGCAGACTACTGCCTTACGAATATTTAAGTAAAAAAGTAGTATTAGAATTTTTTTTATAAAATATATCCCAGATCCAGATTATTTCTTGAACTGGAAAAAATCAAAATTCGATTTTTTTTTCGAAAATAAAAATTAATGAAAAAAACAACAAAAAAATTAAAATTCGATTATTTCGAAATTTCGAAATCAGCCCTGCTTAACGTTTAAGGTCAGTCATACGATTTTCTAGTAATTTTTCAGTAATTCAACTATTTTCTTTAAAAAGTCTATCGCACTCTCTCTCTTTCTTTCACTCTCTCTCCCTTTTCTCATTAAAATCTTGTTTTCTTCATGCACAATCTCCATACGCACTGTACGTACACCCCTATAATCGTCCGTAAAATATGTGCGTCGAGGTTTTAAAAGTGCCAGCCATTAAGTTAACAATTTTAAATCGCACGAATTTCCAGCGCCAGGATAACGCACAGTTTTATTTTCATTGTAAGCGGCATTTTCAGTTGTTGTTGCGCGTAAAACCCTTTTTCCAATTTTCTTACGTTGATTGGCGCTGCCGACGCATAGCCTGTACGTTGCTGCTGCTGCTGCGCTGGTAAAACGGTATATAGCATTTGTTTTGTTGTAATTTTACCTTTTGTTTTTATTTAATTTCGCGATAGCTCGTTAAGCTGGGTTGTGTTGTTATTGCTTTACTCATGTTGTTGTCACTTAAAACCACACACTTCTTCCTGTTGTTGTTATTGCAAAGTGCGGAAGATTGTATTTTCTTGCGAAATGTTTCGGGCGGCTTTGTGTATAAACGTAAAAAACACTAAATTCACCGCGTTGCTCATACGCCCTGGCGCACGGTGGCTTTGGCTGATGGCCGCACCCAACTAGCAATTGCCGAAAAATTGAGCGCGTTGTTTTTATGCGAAATTAACGCCACGGAAGTGAGTTGCGAAAATATTCGCAAATTGTGCCACGCCCCCACAACTTTTACGGCGCTTTCAAATTGCGCATACTACAAGCGGCGATTTGTTAAAGGGGTCGCACAATGCTTAAATATTTTAGTATTTGTTTAACTCTAGGTATATGTGTGTTTGGCACCTGTCAATGGCGTATAATTTCGTGTGATATTTCAATTCGGTTTGTGCTATTGTCCGATTGTTGAGGCGTGTCAAAGTTCGTTGTACTCTGTTCAATGCATTTAACGCTCATTCGTCACTGTCAAAGCGTCAATTTTATGGCTTTTGTTCAATGCAATCGCATTTCATTAGGTCACTGGTCATTCGATGTTGCATAGTTTAATGCATTCTTCGCTGCTTTTCGATTGTAAAAATGCGCTGCGAATGAATGCATGTCATTTTGCATTTAATAGTCATGATTTTGCACTTTAAAGCCACACGATTGGTGATTCAAAGCTTTTACTATAGTAAAATTAAGCTTTACTGCTTTGGAAAATGGCTGAAATACTGCTGATTTGGATTGATTAGAATAATTGAAAGTTATCAAATACTAAACTTAAGTTGAAAGCTATCATAATCTTCAAAAATTCTAGAGTTTTACGGGTTTTGTATATTCAAAAACCGCAGCTAACTTCGCTTAACAATATAGATTCCAAATCCCAGACCTAGCATAGAACGATTTTTCACATATATATCTCTCAAATCTATTCGAAATATCTGACGCTTACAATTTCTTTAACACATTTTTCGGGGGAAGCTTTTATTATCTAGCATACCTTTAGGAGGCAATTACAATATGTACTAAACTTAACTTAGATCTAGCATTCGGCTTCCTTACTTCAATACCTACATGTATCGGTACACAAGGAAAAGAAAGATTTGGATAATATTGTCGAGAGCTTCAAAGATTATTTAACTTTTTTAAAATTTAATACGTGCCCACTTATAAGGAAGCTGGTTCCAAGCAAGGTGAATCTTCGTTAATCATTCAGCAAAAATGCTTCGTTTTAATTGTTCCTCTCACAGAGGACTAAAGATTAGATTAGGTTCTGTGGTTGATACTCAAGAAGAGTTTTTCTTATGAAATTTCTTTCTAAACTCGCTATAAGTATATATTTCTCTCTTTGAAAAAAAGCCACTATTTTCCACAAAATCATAATTAATTGTAAATTCCATTCACAAAAAGCAATTAGCCCTGTCTGATCAAATCGAGTATTAACTCTCCCTCGTGCATCTTTTTAACTTATTCCTCTTGCGCTGCGCTATCTTCATTCACTCTCCTGCTTACGCAGCCAACCAGGCACTCAAAAGACTATTTGCATTTAGCAAAATCATAAGTAAGAGCACATATTTTATACAATTTAGTTGTTGTTGTTGTTGTCGCAAAGTCATAAATATACTGCCAGCAGTTTTTAATGTAATTAACAACGCAGCCACAACGACAGAAGTATATTGAAAGGGATAGCAATGCCGCTGAGTAGCTAGAAAAAACACGGCAATACAAAAGGACACAGCAAGTACTCAAGGACTTCGGTGAAAGATTTGTGCAAACTAGAAGAAAACAAGCCAACTTGGCTACTTGCTTGCAGACACAGGCAGGCGTTGCCCTGTGACCGCGCGAGTGGCAACTCATTAGGCTAAGTGCCACCACCAAATCGAGCAGGAGAAAACACAATGCGACTGCAAGGACACAAAAGGATTGCAAAAAGTTTGTTTCTTTTTATGTGTTTGTGTGCGTGTCTCTGTTATGCAAGTGGCAAAGTGTCACGCAATTGCTGCACAATTGATAAAAGGCAAGTGTTTGCAAGCTAGCAAAATGTTGAAATGCAAAGGTGGAGTGATAAAGGTGGTTAAGGTGACAGAGTTGTGAAGCGAAGAGGTGGTATACAAAATCTGAGAAAGAAGAGAGGAAACGTGGACAGTAGGCGAAAAATAATTTAGGGGAACTCAAATTGAAGATAAGATATAAAGTATCAAAATTCGTAGTATACCTTTAGGAGTAGAAAACAAAAATTTAACTTTTTTTGAGAAAAGATTTTATAATACCACAATATACCATCATACATAAAGAAAAAAATTAACGAAGAATCATTCTTCAAATCTGCATAAAACATCTAAAAAGCACTTTCAAAGAGTTTCTTCAAATACATATTGTTCGAAAAGATGAAGAATCCATAAAAACCTATGTATGGAAGATGTTTTATAACACAAAATACGACCGAATCTAAATTTAAATCAACATAAAGTCAATAAACTTAATTTTGCTTATTCTATTGCTTCATTCCATACAAAGTTATGTCATGCGCCTGAATGTAGGCAACGCCAAAGCACAAATACCATCAAATTGCAAAAATTTTAACACACATCGTAAGTTACCAAATGTTGTCACACACGAACAAAAATCTACAAAAAAAAAATATTACAACAACAATTTGAGTAAATTACAAATCATTTACAATAAAAAAAACCGACGCTACCAAGTGAAATGTTGCAGAAATCCTTGCAACAACTGTAAAAGGAAACAAATAAAACTACAAACTTTGTTGCCAGATTTTTTTGTGCGCGAGTATGTGTGCGCATTAGAAGCTTTTCTTTCATAAGTGCACACTCATGTGTTGTGTGTTGCACTTAAGAAGGCGCTGAACCGGCAGGACTATGATGATGACGACGGCGACGATGCCGGCGACTAAGTACAATTTTGATGAAGTGCGCAGAGCAGCGCAGGAAGCAGAACGCGTACGGCGACTTCATTGATTTGGCACGAATTCAATGAACCGATTATGAAATGCACATAAACAAGTGAAGATGTGATGTTGCTTATGGTTTATGATAGAGAAGAGTGGTGGAAAGAAGAACTATGTGGCAATCCAAAGTTGGTCGAAGCCAAAATGTGTTTCTTGATTTAGAAACGATTGTAAATTTTTCATAAATTTTATTTAATGTATTACATTTTACAGATTTTTTTTAACTCATCAATATTTTTCTTATTTCTTTGAACATTTTTCTGTACACAAATGATCGAAAATCGTTACATTTATTTTACTGATGATACCTTTAAGACTCAACTTTCTTGTGAGATGCCCATTCTCCTTTTAAACTTAAAGTTCTTAAAAGCTCACGTTCCTGCCAGATTTACCACGTAAAATTATGCAACTTTTAAGCAGACACGCATTTGCATACTTTTAGGCGCACCAACTTGTACTAGATTATGTGACATAATTATTTATTTATATCTTTATCTGACGACTTCGTCACGCACAGATGTTTAAATTCGTGCTAGTTCCTCATAATCTAAATATTTGTATGTTTATTAAGATAAGCGCTGAATACCCAATGAGAAAGTTGAGCTCTAATCATGATTTATAGCATTTGGAAGTGTGGGAAATATCGCGTAATTTTTTTTCAAATGGATCTTGAAGCCAAAAAAAAATCTTTAATTACGCGGTAATGTTAATTTTGTCTACGCCTAAATACAGGCAATATTTTATTTGATTTTTGGCATTTTAATATATTAAAAAAGATGTACTAATTGTTTTGTAGGAAAACAACGTATTCAAAGAAAAATATACCAAAATGGTAAAAATTAAAGCCTACAGTTAAGCGAAAAAAACCAATTTCATTGTATTTGCTAGGTTTAGAGCCCAGAAAACTATTTTCTTAGGATATATATGACTTTATATGTTTTAAAATTCCTAAAAGCGTACGCAGGGGCGATCGTTTAAGTCAGCTTATCACTTAATTTTCGCCTAAATGTAGGCAACATTTTATTTGCTTTTTTGGCATTTTAATTTAATAAAAGGGTGTATCATTTGTGGTGTATATCTTGAGTGTCGTTTAACTAGATTTCATAGAAAAAAATATACTCCACAAAAGATAATACCAAAATGTAAATATTAAAGCCTACATTTAGGCGAAAATCCAATTTCATAGTATTTGCTTGGGTTAGAGCCCAGAAAACGATGTTCCTGGCTCAGCTATGATATTATTTGTTACAAAATTTGTAAAAACATACGGCGAGGTTTTTTTACAAGACAATTTGATACTCTTTTCATATATTATTTCAATTATTTACTAAAAAAATAGTTTTTCTTTTTTTTTGAAAATTTTGATCACATCACTACTTCAAATTCAATTTCAGTTCCAACAAGGTATTTTTCATAAACATAAATATTTAGTTTAATATACTTTAACACACATAACAGCAGCATGAGCTCAGGCGCTTTTCGCACCTCCACATATCTTGTAATTAAGACGTGCCGGCGCAAGTGTAGCAATGACACCAATGCAAACATGCGAAATTATGCAAATATGTACAGATATTTACAGACTACCAAGCTTAAGGATATACGCCTAGTAGAGATATGTTCTCACATTCTACACTAAAAGCAGCGCTATGGCACTCGCTGGCTGCAGCCACTGCTTTACGCTTAATGACTTCGCATACGTGAAGCAGACAAGCGCGCTGACAGTCTGGCAAGCCGGTTGATGCTTGCCACCTTACCCACATGATTTACATATGTTTTTATTTGTATTTATTTACATAGGAATTGCTTGCACTTGTCGCTTGAAAAATATCTGCTTTACATCGCTTGCTCTACTTTGCAATGATTTTCGCGGCAGTTTAAGCGGAGAATTATGATTTCGAAATGTAGGAGAAATTTAAAATGTTTTCTGATTTTATATGAAGACCACATAGCTCTGACTGAATGAAATGGAGCTTTTTCTAAGTAAAACTTTCTTCTTAAAAATTAAGTAAATTATTCCTGAAATACCTAAAAACCTCCCCAAGTCCCAAACATAAAAATTTTTCTACATTATATATTTTTTTTAATTACCTATGCTACCACACAACAGAAAAAACTGCACTACACCACACTACACCTACATCGCATGAAAAATAAAAATATAAAGAAACTTGACCGCATTTCCCACTAAATGACGGTCATTAAGGCGCCAGTATTGTTGCACTTCACGGCTGCAAGCACCACACTACCCTACCTCTGTATGTACCGTTACTGCAAGCGCAGCCACATTAGCTATCAGCTGCCTGGAGACTTCTTGCGGTTGTTGCGGTTACGCTTGCAATGCTGAGCCATTCGCAGTTCGCTTTCCTTGACCTCAATTGCGATTGCGCAACGAATGTGGCCACTTAACATCGTTATTCTAAGCATTTGTTTTTATATGTTTATGCCAACACAACAACACACACTGAGACACACACACCACATATACACATGTGTTAGTGTTTTCTGTGCCTTTTCGAGTATAATTAGCACTTTAATGAGACTTTTTAGCTTCTCTAGTATGAAGAAGCAGAAGCAAAAGAAAATGTTACATCAAAAATGTGTAATAAAAAAGTAAACGCTCGCAAGTGCTCGTCGGCGAAAACGCAAAAACGCATGTACCGTTATTTATAAAATAGAATGCATGTTGCAATTTGAAAGGCCAAAGCATACTTAAGCAGATTACTTCAAGTGGTTTTTAACCGTTACAAATAGTTACATATGTATATGTACATGCGTCGAGTGCCCCGCTTTGAGCATTTGAAAAAACTATACTGTTGCTACAGCTTTTTAAAGTGCCGTTATGTGTATTTATTTCGACTCTTCAACGGTTTTATTTTTTGATTGCTGGCCATTTGTTAGCTCAATAATTTCGAATTATTTTGAAGTGTATTCGAATACTTCAGCTCACAAAATAACGGAAATTGGTGTACTCTATGCGGGAGAGTAGTTATTATTGTGCGATTTATTCGTGTTTTTCGTTCTTTTTTGGGTTTCATTCGTAGTTGGGAATATTTTCAAATACATGAGAGTGAGGAATATGCATAGAAATCATGCACGAAACGAGTTTTATTACTCGATTTTGGTTAGTTTACCTCTCATGTAATGTAATATATCACTTTTTTTTTAATTTATTATAAGAAATTAAATTCTTTGCATAAATAATTATCTCTAAGATAGCTAATTGAAAATGTATGAAGAACTAACTAAAAAGTGCGACCAGTTTAAACATAATTGGTAAAATTGTTTGTCCAAAAACCTACTAAATATCCGTTTTGACTAACTTTCTGTTTAAAATAAGCCACTTTCTATGATTAAACTACTTTTCTTATTATTTTTTAAAGTCGTAGAAAACTTCAAAAGCGTTTTATATCGTTATTAAGACTTTTAGAACAATCCGCCTGAATGTAGGCAACATTTTTGATGAAAACGTCTGGAAATGCTCATAAATGCTGAGTAAACATTAAACAAGTAGCAAAAGCTGTTTGTTGTTGTTGTAGTAGCATAAAACATGCTTCATGTCGTCTCTAGAACTTCAATTATCGAAACCCGACGACAGTTTAAGAACATCACTTTGTTCTTTAACTTCCATTCCACTGTTCTAAGGCACTTCAAGTTATATGTCAGTCCAATTGTGAAGTACCCCCAAAACAATTATATTACACTATTCTACAAGTGTATGTGTATGCTGACTAGCTATTTGACTTAACATATTCCGTCAAAATATTAAATCTAAAGATGGCGCTGAGCTCGATTTATTGTAAAAAATCCTCAAACATGGTTTACTTATGTTGAACATGCATATAGTCGAGTTTTTTAAACATATACTGCATAAGATTTATCTTAACCCGTTCTCAAGTCTACAGGCCTGCTGCTGATAGTCACACAATAAGCTCCTGTCAATGGCTGGCTCAACTCAAAAACGCTCTTTTAAACTGTACTTCTTTAGATATCTGGACTAGAAAAAATGCTTCGGCTTCTTCGGATCTTATTTTTAACATCTTTGACATAACCATAATATTTTTTGCAAGTTAGCTCTCTAAAGGTTGCATTAAACAGATTTCATGTAACAAATGATTGTTGCAGACCCTTTCTCTTAAGACTGCCAAAAACTTTTACAACACACCCTAAGCCTAACAAGGAAGGTTCATTACCTATAAAAATTCAAAAAAAATTTCCTAAAATTCTATATGACTATATTATTATCTGACATATAAGTGTAACTATAGAAGATACAAGAAACCCCAACACAACCCCTTCCTTGAGCCAAACCATAATAAATTCCCACAATTCTATCACTCTATTTGCCCGCCCATGCAACAGTATGTGTGGCAACGCAGAGTGAATGAAACAATTGATTTCAAAGAAAAAATAATAAAACGCAAAATGGAAAATCCAATGAACGACAAATAACCGCAAGTCATGCGAAAAAAGCGTGTTTGAAGAAAGGGAATGGCAAATGCAATAAGGTTTCCGTGGAAAACAAAAGCAACATTGTAATAAACGCAGCACAGCAGGAAACCGCCACAGCTTACATATCGGAGGGTGAGGTTGGGTAACAATGTTTACGCCTGACACAGTGTCAGTTCGGTCGTTTTGCCGCACCACAACTGCTGTACACATACACACACACTCGGGTACATAGCTGCAGGTGCTAACAATAAGGTTTCCTCTCTATTTTTTCGCAAATCTCCAACAACCACATATGCATGTGTGTGTATCCGTGATTCCAGCTACACTTCATACGCAGAAGTGCCGCAAAATAGAATAAAAATAAAAATCAAGAAAAAATAATAATAAAAACGCGTAGAAATAGCAGCGGAAAAACCTGTGTGTATTTGCATACAAAGCTCGTGACGGAAGCTGAAAATCTGCTGGCGCATTTGAAGAAATAATAAAACTCTATTTGCGGTATTGGAACAGGAAATTTATTTTCTCTCTTTTTTTCACTGTAGGCTTAGACTTCCGAGTGTTGCAGAGCTCTTTTACGCTTCACTTGCTTGTAAGTTTACTGAATGTGCTTTTGCTTTTCATTACTTTTATTGTTGTAGTTCCGCTTATATTGGATTTTTGTTATTAGTGGCGCAAAGGAAATGCCGCAGAGTTCTAATACAAATCGGTTTGGTTGAAAAAAAAAATATATTTGTTATTTGAAAAGCTTTTGAAAGCTTTGGGCTTGGATTTTAACCGATTTTTATTTTAATATTTTTTTTTATAGAAAACGAAAAATATTGGATAATTGTATTAGTTATATGTGTATGAGCACTTACCAGTTATTCACGACGTTCTAGTCTATATTAAAAGAAGTTTATATCACTTGTCTTTACCTGAAAAACATAAAAAAAATTTAAAACGTTTTGCTGGGACTTTTGCATTTTTATTTTTTCAGAGAATATCTTAAATAATAAACAGTGATTTATGATCCTCGAGCACTTTTCGATCTTTTTGGAATAACATTATGACAGCTTTCAAAGCTTAAGCTTTTTACTGTGCCGTAGAATTATGCAAACAGAAGAGGGTTCATCTTAGAGAGAGGTAGAGAGACATATTTTTGTTTTTAATTTCTTATGATAAATTAAGTTAAATATTAGGTTGGCAAATATCTCCCTTCTGCTTTTTTGCTCTTAATTCAATGCTTTATAAAATGTGTTACAGTGATCGGATTTAGTTCAAATATGCGCCGTTTCCATCTAGACGGCAACTTCATAATTTCCCCTTGTAGAAGGCCCCCTCCTCATTTGCGAAAAACTCGGACAGCCACTTTTCACAAGCCTTCTTTGAGTTCAACTTTACATACACCACCAAGGGCGTTCGCCATGTACAGGAACAGGTGGTAATCACTTGGCGCTATGTCCGGGCTATATGGTGGATGCGGCGATATAACCTCCCATCCGAGGTGACGAGTCATCAAAGAAGTGTGTGGTCTGGCGTTGTCCTGGTGGAACACTACACCCTTCCTGTTGGCCAATTCTGGACGCTTCTGCGGTCCAGTAGAATTAACCGTCTGGCCATATAGCGGCAGCTCATAGTGGATGATTCCTTTCCAATCCCACCAAACACACAGCAAAACCTTCCTGGCCGTCAATCCCGGCTTGGCTACTGTTTGGGACGATTCACAGGCTTTCGACCACGACCGTTTTCGCTTGATATTGTTGCAAAGCTTTGGAGCGTTTGAGCTAATTACCCCCACAATACACTACATTGCATACATATATTAGAAGAGGAAGCGGTAAAAATCGAAACAAATAAAATATAGTCTACATTTAGGAGCATGGTTTTAATGTTGCCTACAATTAGAATTTTAGTTGTTTTGCAAAATCAATAGCATGTTAATGTGAAACCTCTGGAACCTACTCTATCTTTTACAGCCCAAGCAAGCTCTCTGTGTGATAAGGCTCTCAAACTATTAAGAAATTTATATATTTATTAAACTGATATGTGAATAACGTGACAAAAATGCGACTCTGCATAACACGAAGAGAGGTAGATATGTGAAATTAATGAGCACATGTAAAATTTAGGGAGCGTTAATTTCAAGGATCTTGCGAAAATATGAGTTCCGACAATGTAGTAATGGTTCTGTTATTATTGAGCAACCGAGAAAGCAGTGATCAACATCAAACTTCAAAAGAGTTAATTTGATGAATAAATGATTTGAGTGAGCTTTGTCTCTATTGGGACTAATTATAGATTGGGCAGACTCTTCGAACAGTGATAGCTGAACAGGCCTAATAAGGAGGGGCCATTTGAAAATAATTTTGATTTGCTTCATGAACTTATTAATAAGAGCTCATCCGTCCATGTGAAGACTAAAAAGTATTGTAATACAATATATAGACTCAAACTACAATAGAAACATAAGAAGAAGATTCAGAAAGTCTCTACTGTAATGATCACAAAAAGTGTTTCACCGAGAAACCTTCCAAACTAAAACTAGAAATTTATTTTAAACATAAAGTATAACTGTAGAAACCCGTTAACCTAGAAACATAAATTTCACAACTCCTAGAACCAAATCACTTGCCATGCTTTACGTTAGCTAAGGCACCATTACAAATATAACATTTCAACGCAAACAGCAAGCATTTGTGCGGAAATAAGAATTGCGATATGTGTTGACAGCGGACGCATCAGCTGATTGGACAGACGCATTAAATAAAGTGAAAATCTAAAAAAATCGCATACTCCACTCCACACAAACAACAACACACAGATGAGTGCTAAGATTGGGTAGAAGCGTGTATATACAGTTATTTATGTTGCATGAAAGCGCTCACTGCGTCGACTTGAGGTTAAACTGGAGACCGCGTTTGTCACCACAGGCAAGACAGGACAGCAGAGAACCATGCGAGCCAGCTGAACTCAACCGCACGGCAAGCCAACCAAATCCGGTTACTTGTTCGCGTGTCACACACACACACACACACACATACGCAGATAAACATACAAGCGTTGCATGCGCTGCCAATGCTGAGCAGTTTGACGTTGTGGTTGTACAACAACAATCGTGCATGACGAAGTGCATCCGTTCGGGCAGCTTTGGACGCCTCGCTGACCGGAAAGCAGTTGCGTTATGAATGCATAACGGGACAGTGCTTTTATATATGAAAGTGTTTATGTGTGTGTGCGTGTTTGCTTTTATTGTTGCATTTTTTTGGCACGGCAAAAGATGCCAAAACGTCAATGCACTTAAAAGCATAAAAAAAATAAATAAAAAAAATTTTGAAAATAAAAAAATATAAACTCATGTGTATATATATGCAACCATTATTGCCACAACAACACCAATATAAACCTTACAACACCACTGACAACTATCCACAATGTTGTTCGGCGAAAAAGTGCTTATTGCTCGTTGGTTTGTTGTTTCGTTTGGCCTGGCGGTTACCCACATTCACACATAATCGCCACTCTCACACACACACAGCCGACATACACATGTTGAAGAACGCTCGCTATCCTCTCGCTGACCATCCACCGCTGTAACGCCGTAATAACCATCAGACAAATTGCAATTGGTATCCACTTCACTCCCTGCGACACATTTTATTTCGGTTACCAAGTTTCGCTGTTGTTGTTATTTTTTCATTTCTTCGCCTGTGTTTTTGTTATTTTATTAAAAACAACAACAGTTGTAGCTGGCGCATGTGCTTTTTATGTGTAGCCACTCTTGTTTGTCTTGTTCTACAGCACTTTGGAGTGGTGCACCGTTGCGTATGAGTAACCAAGTATTACTGGTTGGAGTGGTCTGTTGTAGCAAGCAACGCAAAACATTAAGGGATATCAGTGAAAAATGGCAGTGATGGAAAATATGATTTATTTTTTTTTACAATGTACAATGTACTGTTATGGAATAAGTGGCCGCTAAAAAATAAATACTCTAAAAAAGAAAATTACAGAATTCAATTCGATCTGGTTTTGTGACTAACATTTAAAAACTTGTTATTTAATATTTATGCTGTCTGAAGCTAAAAAAAATTGTCTATCGGAACAACTTTTTAATGTAAAGTGGAATTAAACCCTAATAATAAAAAATTATCAGTCTCACGTTCATGATGAGACAAAATATTTATGAAGTTATTCCATAGGAAAATAACAATTCTTAAATTTTATAAATCGACCAAAACTATACTCGTATATTGGTGAGCTAAAGATTCAAAAGAACCAATTAGCTACGGTAACATTCACGTGTTTAAATCACACAGAAAAATGGGAAAGCAATTAAGACAAAATGGAAATAAAAGCGAAAACTGTTAAATAGAATTATTAGACTGTCTTTACCACAGTTCACTCTGATGAAAATGAAGAGAAACGTTAGAATGAAATATATAGGGAAGATTGTGTTATGAAAAACAGTCACATTGAAACCAAGTATATGAAGATAGAAAATAGTGTTCCATTACACACTGTTACGTAAAGCACTCATTTTCAATTAATTTAAAGTGCTAGCTTTTCTCACAGAATAGAAACAAGTAAGGAAGGGCTAAGTTCGGGTGTAACTGAACATTTTATACTCTCGCAATTTATTTATTTAACTTTATTTATATTATATAATACACAATTTGACCCACATATTCGTCATATATATTGTATAAAGTCCATTGAAAGTTGGAAACCATAATGTTAGGTTAGAAGCACCGAGGTCCTCGTGTTCAATATATGGGGCCTTAAAAACCTATGGTCCGATTTCGGCGATTTTTAGAATGCCACACTATTAACATAGTATTTGTGCAAAGTTCTGCACCGATATCTCCACTAGTGCTTACTTTATATATTGTAAAGTAAACGATTCAGATCGTCTTCAAAGATGTGGTATATAGGAAGTAGGCGTGGTTGTGAATCGATTTGGCCTATTTTCACAACATATCATTGGGATGTAAGGAAGCTATTACAAACCAAGTTTCATTGAAATCGGTCGAGTAGTTCCTGAGGTATGGTTTTTGACCCATAAGTGGGCGACGCCACGCCCATTTTCCATTTTGTACAAAAATCTGAGTGCAGCTTCCATCTGTCATTTCTTGTGTGAAATTTAGTGTTTCTGACGTTTATCGTTAGTGAGTTAACCCGCTTTTAGTAATTTTCAACCTAACCTTTGTATGGGAGGTGGGCTGGTTATTATCCGATTTCTTTCATTTTTGGATTGTATTAGGAAGTGGCTAAAAAAACGACTGCAGAAAGTTTGGTTTATATAGCTTTATTGGTTTCCGAGATATGTACAAAAAACCTATTTGTGGGCGGGGCCACGCCTACCTCCCCAAAAAAATTACATCCACATATGCCCCTTCCTAGTGCAATCCTTCATACCAAATTTTATTTCCATAGTTATGGCACTTTATGTGTATTCGGTTTTCGCCATTTTGTGGGCGTGGCAGTGGACCGATTTTGCTCATTTTCGAAAGCAACCTTCCTATGGTGCCAAGAAATAAGTGTGCCAAGTTTCATCAAGATATCTTAATTTTGACTCAAGTTACAGCTTGCACAGACGGACGGACGGACAGACTCCACCCTTCACCCTGATCACTTTGGTATATATAAACCCTATATCTAACTCGTTTAGTTTTGGGTGTTACAAACAACCGTTATGTGAACAAAACTATAATACTCTCTTTAGCAACATTTGTTGCGAGAGTATAAATATCAAAAATTAACAAAATGGCGTAGTTCTGAAAAAAATTTAGTTTTTTAGGTAACAATAAATCAAAAAGATCGTAAGTCATTGTATAGTAAATATATTTAAGAATACTCAGTTTCAATTTGAAGTCGATTGGTCAATTTCACTTTGAGTTATGATGTCAGCAATTTTGAGAAATATAGTTTCGGGAAAAACGCTTTTAAAGTTTCGACTATAGCGGATTGTACCTGCGAGCGGTCGCTCTTTAGAATGCTGCCATTCAAAAACCATTCAAGATACGACCTTACCGCTTTCACGGGATATTTTTTAAAGTATAAACTTTCGAATTAGCAAAAAATAAAAAATGAAGAAATTGAAAATATCCCCTTCAAATTTTTCCATATCCGGTGTTATTATTATCTCGTTCCAAAAAGGATAATTTTTTATATTTTTTTAAGTTAAATATAAATTTGTGTAAAAACACTCTCATCATAATATTAAGAGATTTCCTCTAAATATCTTAAATAATTTTACTAAATTCATACAAATCCTTCTCCCACTTCAAATAGTACTCCCAATTTTGTAACAATAAGTAGGCAGCAGTGTCCATTATTTGCTCACTTTAGGTGCAATATTTTCAAATTAATTAGTGTCAACACATTCACACCGAATGACATTAATCACGACACAACTATAATTTACAAAGTAAACTATTCGAGGTGGTACAAAACAAAAACCAACAAAAAACAAATAAAAAGCCACACTTCATGTGCCACAGCCGAGTTAATGTCCGGCTTCAAGTCCGGCCAAAGCAAGTTGAGTATATTGCGCTCCCTTAAATGGTACTTTGTCCAGCCTAGAATTATAGAATTAAAGCATACATGTAGGCGCGCAAACACAAGCTAGTGCATAAGACACACACATATACGATTAGCGATTAACGGTATTACAAGCAGAGTTGCGCCTTACATGGCAATTTGCTCTGTAGCGCCTATGCGCCTATTTGCACAAACACAAAAAGAGCAACAACAACAATTACAACTACTTACCAGCGCCCAAACTACTACTTTTCCTTACCTATTTGCCTTCAACTGCTTAACATTTGTTTATATAACGGGTGATTTTTTTGAGGTTAGGATTTTCATGCATTAGTATTTGACAGATCACGTGGGATTTCAGACATGGTGTCAAAGAGAAAGATGCTCAGTATGCTATGACATTTCATCATGAATAGACTTACTAACGAGCAACGCTTGCAAATCATTGAATTTTATTACCAAAATCAGTGTTCGCTTTTCCGCTTTTTTATCGACAAATTTTGTTCAGCGATGAGGCTCATTTCTGGTTGAATGGCTACGTAAATAAGCAAAATTGCCGCATTTGGGGTGAAGAGCAACCAGAAGCCGTTCAAGAACTGCCCATGCATCCCGAAAAATGCACTGTTTGGTGTGGTTTGTACGCTGGTGGAATCATTGGACCGTATTTTTTCAAAGATGCTGTTGGACGCAACGTTACGGTGAATGGCGATCGCTATCGTTCGATGCTAACAAACTTTTTGTTGCCAAAAATGGAAGAACTGAACTTGGTTGACATGTGGTTTCAACAAGATGGCGCTACATGCCACACAGCTCGCGATTCTATGGCCATTTTGAGGGAAAACTTCGGAGAACAATTCATCTCAAGAAATGGACCCGTAAGTTGGCCACCAAGATCATGCGATTTAACGCCTTTAGACTATTTTTTGTGGGGCTACGTCAAGTCTAAAGTCTACAGAAATAAGCCAGCAACTATTCCAGCTTTGGAAGACAACATTTCCGAAGAAATTCGGGCTATTCCGGCCGAAATGCTCGAAAAAGTTGCCCAAAATTGGACTTTCCGAATGGACCACCTAAGACGCAGCCGCGGTCAACATTTAAATGAAATTATCTTCAAAAAGTAAATGTCATGAACCAATCTAACGTTTCAAATAAAGAACCGATGAGATTTTGCAAATTTTATGCGTTTTTTTTTTTTAAAAAGTTATCAAGCTCTTAAAAAATCACCCTTTATATATGTATCTACATTTCATTGCTGTTGTTGTAGCTTTCATTCTCAATTTTATTATACTTATCCATTTCGGTATTTCCGCAGGTATCAACGGGCGAAACGCAATACATCAGAACGGTTGACAATTTAATAGCGTCGAGACTGAGCCTGAAACTGCAATTGCATGCAGCACATTTTGCTGCCGCCATTAATACCCAGCACTTGATGAATCACCTGGGCGGCAGTCAGAGCGCCATGGGTGTATCCTACAACACAGGTGCCGGTGGCGGTGGCGGTGCTGGTGTTGGTGGTGGCAATGGCGGTTTGGTTTTGCGTTGCACAGCACAAATTGGTGATTTGTATCAGGAGTACAAGGAAATCGAATTGGGCACACCGCAAAAGGATCCAGTGCCAGCACGAGGTGAGTGTAACTACATAACCGTAATGCAGACATAAGCATATCTAGTTGTCTTATTACAGTTATACATATATATTGTGGTGTGGTGGTAAATAATATGGCGAGAACTTTTCTGAGGAATCGCTGATTATGCATTTAATTTTATTAAATTTGCTTTTGGTGGTGTCGAAGTGGCTAGCAACACATCTTCGGAAGAAACTTTTGTAATTCGAGATATATTTACTGTTATTTCTGTTATATAGTTGTGCAGTTATACAAATCGTTAAATAAGGAGTGTTTTAATTAGAATGACTAGGTCTTTAAAGTATAATTTTGAGGTAAAAAGTACTTATGCGGCTCAGGGGTCTCAGTAATATACATATATGTATATATATTTACACACAGGGCCTCAATTTTTGTTTCGTTAATTTATTTAATTTAAGATGACTAAGCGATTAGCCTTCTGCATCCGTGCCTGGATCCTGTGCTGCCGCTCTCCTGGTTGGAAGGGCGTAGGAAGTTCCTCCTCGCTGGTGCTAAGGATAACCACTTTAACACGGTTGTCAGAGCCTCGTTTGTATAGAACAGGGGGTACCCCTCGAAGGGGAGGTTGACATTTGAGAGGGATAGACTCTATGTTCGCATCGCTAACCCCATTTGTACATTTTGTGTGTTAACTAATGGGCCTCCCCTAAGTTATATAGTATGTACAAAATCAGATGATACTTCAAGTGACTTAAGGGTACTCAAAAGGCAACGACCTCTTTAACCGTAAGATTATTAAAATGTTGGTTAATAGTACCAAAGTGAACAGAAAATACTTTCTTTACGTTGAGAAGAAACCAGTCTTTTCAGTTCATTGCTCACATGAGAAACCAGAGGACGATGTATCCACTCTATTTTACCAATAGGACCACTCATGTTTCGGCATGAACCCCAGTCTCTTGAAATATGTCCTTTTAAAATACGCTAGGAGTGTCTCTCAAGAAGAGATTTAGATGTGAGTATAGATAGAGTATAGTATAGAAACTTTTCATCTAAGATCTATCTCAAAGAAAATATCTTATTTTTCATTCTTGTAGAAGGTCTTAGTCAAAAGTTTGATCTAGAAGCTATAACCAATCCAAGCTTAGTGTCAAGAAGATAAAAAAGAGAAACCTCACACGTACAACCGAGGGTTGATAAATGTGTTTTATAATGGTGTTTCAGGTGTTTCAGGAATTATTTCTATAACAGACGATCCCAAACCACTACATTGATGGCTTAGAACAGACTTGTAGAATAAGAATATGAGACTATTTACGGCCAATCATCCAACAAAGTCAAAGGGAATATTTCTCTTACTACAATATAATAAATAAAGTAGCTTTGCGCACTGCCACTGAAGCTTGGATCACAATTAACCCATTCTATCCCATTGTACTCGCTTGGGTACAATGAGTTAATATTTTTCTGTTGAAAGAGCCAACACGAGCTTAAAACAAGTCGCTTGTTGGTGTGTACTCAAAGTGTCATAACCTTCGCCAAGCCATTTTTAAGCACGTATAATATCTATAAATGCATAAAGTACCGTAATAAATGTAGAATCCGCAGTAACTGAGCATAGTTTCCGTATACATATGACTGTATGAATGAACTGCCAACAGCATTTTTCTCCACACATTTTCATATTCATATAATATATGTTGTTTGTGTGTCTATGCACACCTGTCACAAAAAATTCTAATCACAAAATAGTGCAAGCCAAACCAACGAACAATTCTTTTGTTTTGCCACAACATCAAAGCGGTTTTGCTTTTAATCTATGATAAGCGTGTGGAAAATAGATTTGCTGTCCCGCTGCGTCGCTTCAAAGGCATGCTTTTGTTAGAAATCCACGAGAAAGCAAAAATAATATAACAGAAACATTACGCGCTTCTTTGTCGTCGGCACAGCGGTGGGTAGTTTTTGTGACATCTGACTTTTGCTTTGATCCCTTTTTCCCAATAGGTTTTGGTTGGCAGAATAGTATAACAAAGCGAGTTTATTTTTGTTTTTAGGGAAAGCATAAATAATTTTTAGAAATTTTAAAACAAAAAGTGTGACAACTGTTGATGGCAGAGGGAATGCAAAGTAGACACCTTTTGTTAAATAAAATAAAATTTTCTTAGAAATAGTCGAAAAATTATTTTTAACTAATTTTTGTTCTATTTTTAATTTATGAATAATTTTTTTATGAAATTGTTAAGCTTTTATTATTACAACTTAACTCTAACCCTTTCACTTGAAAATTTATAAATAACCACTTTCCCCAAATACTATCTCACTCGCTAATAGAGAGGCATATCGCAATGTACTATTTGTTGAGGCAATCGTTTGTTAAAACCCCATTTTATTTATAGCTCATTCTATTTATTGGCGGTTTCTACTAATTTATAGTCGTACCTTTTACAATTTATCCACAACTTACGTTGTTGTTGCCTCACCATTTTTAGTCTTCACTTTCTCACTTGTTTTACATTTTCTTTTCGAAATTCTCACATTTTGCTGAAACGAATTAATTTAGCTTAAGCATACTTTTGGGCATTTAAATTACGACTTGCCTCGAGCGGAATTGTAAATACAACTAATTTGGCATATTTATACTCTCGCAACAAAAGTTGCTAAAGAGAGTATTATAGTTTTGTTCACCTAACGGTTGTTTGTAAGTCATAAAACTAAACGAGTTAGATATAGGGTTATATATATCAAAATGATCAGGGCGACGAGACGAGTCAAAATCCGAATGTCTGTCTGTCCGTCCGTCCGTCTGTCCGTGCAACGGATAACTTGAGTAAAAATTGAGATATCTTAACGAAACTTGGAACACGTATTCCTTGGCACCCTGAGGAGGTTGCTTTCGAAAATGGGCAAGATCGGACCACTGCCACGCCCACAAAATGGCGAAAACCAAAAACTTATAAAGTGTCATAACTAAGCCATAAATAAAGTTATGGAAATAAAATTTGGAACATAGGATCGTATTAGGGAGGGGCACATTTGGATGTAATTTTTTTGGAAAAGTGGGCGTGACCCCGCCCTAAAATAGGTTTTTTGTATATAACTCGCAAACCAATAAAGCTATATAAACCGAACTTTCTGCAGTCGTGTCTTTCAGCCGTTTCCTTATACAGTCCAAAAATGAAAGAAATCGGATAATAACCACGCCCACCTCCCATACAAAGGTTAGGTTGAAAATTACTAAAAGTGGGTTAACTGACTAACGAGAAACGTCAGAAACACAAAATTTTACATAAGAAATAGCAGAAGGAAGCTGCACTCAGATTTTTTTACAAAATGAAAAATGGGCGTGGCATCTCCCACTTATGGGTCAAAAACCATATCTCAGGAACTACTCGACCGATTTCAATGAAATTCGGTATATAATACTTTCTTGACACCCTGATGACACATGTGAAAAATGGATGAAATCGGTTCATAACCACGACAACTTCCCATATAACTCAATTTTGAATTACATCTGATTCCTTCACTTTATAATGTATAAATAAGGAACCAATGAAGATAGCGGAATTAAACTTTACACAAATAGTACATATCATCTCTGGCTTCACTTGAGAAAAAATTGTCGAAAACGGACTATAACTTTTCAAGACCCTAGATATCGGACATGTTGAACTCAGCGCCTAAGGGTAAATTTTAACCGACAATATTGGTAAATCTCTTAGATAATTTAATGTAATTCAGAGGAAATTGTTTTCTTCTAATAGTGTGTCTCTGTTCCAAAAATTATTAAAATCGGATAATAACATCTCCTAGCTCCTATGTACCTAATTATAGGTTTTTCAAAAATACGGTGGGCTTTAATCTACATATATGTATTGGTTAATATGTGAGATACTATATCTTTGCGAAATTAAGTGCGTGTATAGTTTTGGATATAGTGTACCTAGCTGGTGAAAACGAGTGAAATCGGTTTAGGAATTACCTCAGTCCCCATATACTATTTATGATGATTTTCGTTATTCTATTGAAGTTTATACCAAATATATGGGTCGACTTATGTTATCTTATTAAAATTTCTTCAATAAATTGCGAGAGTATAAAATGTTCGGTTGCGCCCGAACTTAGCCTTTCCTTACTTGTTTCTTTTTATTTCTTATAAGGCTATAGCATATTCTTTCAAAAGTTAAACCATTTTAATTGCATATATTTTACAGTCGGTTTTGAACTGTTGCGAAATCTTAAATCAGCAATTCTCCTTAGCCACTTTAAGTTAACATTAAGTTGAGCTTTTTTGAAGCTTTTTATCTGCCCTTGAAGCTTTTCTGGAGTTTTTTGACAAACGTCGAAACTTTTTCAATATCTGAAATGAGCAATTCTCCTTAGCCACTTTAAGTTGAGCTTTTTCGAAGCTTTTTATCCGCCCTTGAATCTTAACTGAAGCTTTTTGACAAACCTCGAAACTTTTTCAATATCTGAAATGAGCAATTCTCCTTAGCCACTTTCAGTTGAGCTTTTTCGAAGCATTTTATCCGCCCTTGAATCTTAACTGAAGCTTTTTGACAAACCTCGAAACTTTAAGTAAGCATTATGTTGAGCTTTTTCGAAACTTTTTATCCGCCCTAGAAGCTTTTCTGAAGCTTTTTGAAAAAACTCGACACTTTTTCAGCTCTTTTTCTCCACCCTCAAAGCTTTTTTGAAGCCTTTATTTGCTCTCTTTTTAATGTTTCTTAATTCTATAAGAAGCAATACAATAGAAACACACTTTGAAGGTTTCTAACAAGGCCTAATACTCTTAATCAGTTTTAAAGAAATTTTAAAGATAATTAGAATTTTTGGCTTTGTGTTAATGACTACAAGTATACTCATTGGCTCTGAGTGAGAACTTCGACATTTTTTACAAAAGTCAAAAAATTAAAATATTGAGAGTTACTCATTTTAAATTTTCATCTTGTTCTTCCAAAGAACAATTATCATTCTTCTAACTTGTCTTTAATTTAATTTCCACTTGAACTTCTTTATGTCTATATCAAATTTCAATTAGGCAAACATGGCGCGCATTGCAGAAGCTGCCTGACTTATTGAATTCCCCAACTGCGCATTTCACTTCATTCAAATTTTCGTCTGACCGTCTGAATGTCAGCTTTTCAAATGCTGTGCCGTCGAGTGACCCCATTTTAATTTATTTACTGTTTGCTTTTTGACTCTCACCCGCACCCCACGCATTCGTTCCTTGGCTTTGTTTCGCCGCATATTTTCTTATTAAATTTGTAGTGACATTTCGTGAAGTTATTCCCCGGCGGCCATTTAATTCTGTTCGTGATATAATGAAATTGTTTAAAAATTATTATTTCAGCATTTATTCACTGGCCGTCGCTCTTAGGCTGTCTGTGTGGGTTCTTAGTTGATTCAATGCCATGCAATACAACAAAGCTGTCTTGTTGTACAAATGAAATTTGACCTAAAATACACTTGGAGACTTTTTGATTTGTAATTAAATGTGGCTACAATTGTTTTTGTACTATGCACCGTTATGTCTATATTTTATTTAAATGTCTCAGAGTCAAGCGAAATGGTTTTGTTTATGTCAAGTGTTTGTGGCATTTTTGTTAATATTGAATTGAAATGTTAGCTGTCGTGTTAGAAGTCATTTAAGAAATTTCGATAAAATGGTTTTGAGAATAAAGTGTGAGTTTTCTTTATTTCTTATGAATTTTTAAATCATTTATGACTTTAAAAAATTCAGTAACGAAATTTCGGGATTCAACTTTCGTGATCCCGTTCTAAACAGAGTACTCTTCTTATTTTCACTCTTTTACGTTACTTGTTAATTTTCTTGTTATAAAAAAATTGCTTCAGTACCGAAACATTTCGGGATCTCCAATTTTTTTTACTTATCTTGAGGACTGTTAGTCTTTCGGAGCAAGGAAACTCCTCATTTGTCATATAAAATATAGATACGTATAAAATATAGAAACCAAGAATCACAGCTACCAAAAGCAAACGCCGCTTTTGTGTGAATTATTAGGTTGGTTATCTCTTTCCCTTTTTGTCTTTTGAATTTCGCGGCTATGTATAAAGCGCTACAGCAGAGCTCGAGTTCACTAACGCCGAAATTCGCGATTTTTTAAGTTTTCATTCGTAAAGGCAAATCTGCAAGAGAAACGTTCCGTGAGATTAACGGTGTTTTGGGGGATGGTACTATATCACTTCGAACTGCGGTGAAATGGTTTCGACGATTTAGAGCGGGTGAAAATCCATGGTGTCGGACCAGCCGGCGGAAGAGCTGTGTCGACGAATACCGATCAAATCATGGAAAACACCCAGTTAGACCGGCATCTCGTGGCATCTCGTGACATCGCCCAGGAGATAGGAGTTAGTCACCAAACCATATTAAACCATCTGCAGAAGGCTGGATACACAAAAAAGTTTGATGTTTGGGTGCCACATGATTTGAAGTGAAAAAAGCCTTCTGGACCGAATAAACGCCTGCGATATACTGCTGAAACGGAACGAACTCGACCCATTTTTGAAGCGGATGGTAACTGGCGACGAAAAATTTATCACATACGGCAATATCAAGCGAAAACGGTCGTGGTCGAAGGCCAGTGAATCGTCCCAAACAGTGGCAAAGCCAGGATAGACGGCTAGGAAGATTTTGTTGTGTGTTTGGTGGGATTGGAAGGGAATTATCCACTATGAGCTGCTTCCATATGGCCAGATACTTAATTCTACTATCTACTGCGAACAACTGGACCGCTTGAAGCAGACGATCGACCAGAAGCGTCCAAAATTGGCCAACAGGAAGGACCACACACTTCGTTGATGACCCGTCAGAAGCTACGTGAGCCCGGATGGGAGGTTTTATCGCATCCACCATATAGCTCGGATTACCTACCACCTGTTCCAGTCGATGGCGGACACCCTTGGTGGTTTCCGAGTTCTTCGAAAATAAGGAGAGGGCTTCTACGATAGGGGTATTATGAAGTTGTTGTCTAGATGGAAACAGAGAAATCCGATCACTGTAACACTTTTTATAAAGCATTGAATAAAGAGCAAAAAAGTGGAAGGGAAATTTTGATATCTGATATTTGCCAACTTAATATTATCCTAAAGAATTTACTATTTATTCATTGGCTGTGTCCACACCTTTTGTACTCTAAGCGTAATTTTCCAAGCATAATTTCACTTCAAATATCTATGATTCACTGAAGCTCACAATAAATACCAACACACACGCGCTCACATACCTCAAATCCAGCGGGATGGTGCCAATCAAAACCGCCTTTCAATCGGTTGCACTAACTACTGCAATGTTGGCATGCAACATGCAACAAATCCATGCCACAAACATCGAACTGCAAGCAATAGAACAAGTCACGCATAACCTGCAAACAACAACAACAAAGAACTGCACTCGCTTTAATTTGATTAGAGTCGCTTGTTGCGATTGCTGTTGCTAAGCGTGTGGCATGTGGCATGCAACTTGGCATAACTTACAAATTTCCCGTAGCGACACATAAAACGCCCCCAAAAATACACATACCTGCGTACACATACCTGCGCTGCGAGCGACGACAAAAGCGGAATTAAACAAAAAAGTGGAATTAAGTGCCGAGTGGGAGCGAGCGCTGGCAAGGTGCAGCGTGTGGAAAATTGGGAAGTTGAGCGCCCGGAGCCACAGGTCGCCGCCGGTGTTACAAAATAGAAACAAGCTAACAAACAAGAGCAAATGCATGAGCAGATGGAAGCCGGTAAAACTTTTCTGTTGAACTTTGGAGTTAAGCTTTTATGAGTGAGTGTGTGTATAAGTATGTGTGGCAGAGAGTTTTAGAATGTGTTGCCACTCTTTATGATGCATACAAATGTACATAAATCACTTGGGGAGCCAACGATGAAATCTAATTCCCAACAAACGGTCACACATACACACAGCAAAATTCTTCCACACACATGCCTCCCTAAGCCCTGAGCCCTCAGCGTTTTGCAATTTGTTTGCACCGAATTCCCCAACAACTTTTACTTCGAACTACTGCCGATACGCACTGGCATATACAGTTAGTAAGCGTGTATAGGAATGTGTTTGTGTATGCCTGCGCTGCACTTTTCAACGTCTGTTTTTTATTCGCATTTTAATTTCTATTTATATTGTATGTTTCTTTCATCACAGTTTTTTTCGATTTACGCTCCTTCTTTTTCCATCCTTTCCACACTAGTTACAACTGCTTGCCACATTTTTTTTCCACATCGTGTTCGTGGCTTATGTTGCAGCATTGTTGGCTAACATAACTTTTTATGTTCCAAAGCTCAATGCAAGTCCCTTCGGCAACTATGCAACTCTGCAACTAAACGCAATACTCCTGCCAGCTCAATTGTGCCGCCGCTTGTTGCACGTGCATATATGTACCACATGTGTGTATTGGCTCACAACTGTATGTGGCACACTCGAGGGATCCAATCAAAACTGAAACTATAAAAGCGAAAACAATAATATTGCTAACAAACAAGCATATCACAGCATATACATGTGTGTATGTGTATGAGCGGGAGTGTGGGCGTGTGTGTTGCGACAATGTGGCAGCAAATTTAGTGTATCTATGCAATTTAAACTTTCACTGCAGCGATGGGAATAAATACAGAATAATAACAAATGATTTAGGCAATTAAAGTAAAATAATAATAATGGAGAGTGCAGTTTTTTGCTTTGGCGCCCAATTGTATACTTCAAAAATAAGTTTTAAAATATTTCAGAATTTTTTAAAATATTTTATACTTTAAATATTTAAAAGGAAACATTTAACAGACTGTCGAGTCGATTCTGCATAAGCGAAACTAATTCAGTAAAAGTATTTGCTATTTTTTACCAAAAAATATAATATTACGTCTCCTGAAAGTATACTAAATTTTATATAATTCAATTAAAATATTTTATTTAACAAAAATAAATAATTAAAAATAATCACTGAGCCCATAAGGGAGCTAAATCAAACATTCCTGACTTTCTTTCAGCGAATATTTAACTGCAACAATCGATAATTTAGTCAATTATCAAATTTTCAATTAGCATAAGTCCATCGACTGGTCGACTCAATTTATAGCTTTGTCTGAAAGCATTGCAGTTATCCAAATATTAAGTCTAAAGATATAATGCGATACCGCCGACTTATAAAACACTATTTAACTATAAAATTTAAAAAAGTTCAGTTCTCCTTTGAAACCCATTATGTATTCAAACTATCAATTTGACACCATAAAAAGTTCTTTATTTTACGTTTCATTGTGGTAAATTGAGCTCAATTAATGCCTTTATAGGAACAAATGAGCTCACTTTTCGCCCAGTATTTTTTAATCAGGTGTGCTTTACTTTTGACATATACTTTTTTATTTTCTTTACATTATGAAAATTTTCTAATGGTAAATTTAGCTTATTTATTTTTTTAATTGAGAATAAATTACAAATTGCCAATTAAATAGATGGTAGGTTAGTAAAATTAATGAGATCAATCTAATATAATTGATGGTGAACTCTATAACTAAATAGTATCAAGCCAACATTTTTGACATAAAATTGACTTATCGGATATTCAGAAGACCACTTAATTTAATCAATTACTAAATTGAAGCAATTAAGTGTTAGTTAAGTTGTTAATCTATTAAATTGAGAGAATTTCTTAAAAGACACACTGAAACAACAAAATCTCTGGAACGTCTGCAAGCTCAATTCTCAAAGTTTAAACAGTATGGAAAAATATGATATGAATATGTAGCTTAAGTCAATTAAGGATCATGGAGAAATGCAAGCTAGTTTGACTAATTATGTCGGGGCTCGTTCCTGTGTTATATCGTAAAATTTTGTTTTAAGGATATGCACAGGTTTTTACTACAAACTCATGGCATATTCTGAAGATCACTTAATTTAGTCAATTAGAAAATTGAAGCAATTAAGTGTTATGACGTTTTTGGACAGGAGCTAATTGATCCATTAACCGGCCTCTGATCGATTTAAACGCTTATTAAGATCGATTTACCATTCAAAATGAAATCTACATTTATTTTTACTTGAATTTTAATCGACTTTAAAATCAAATGCAACTCTGACACAATGATGTACGATATACGTTCTTTGTCTGTGATTGATTGAATTTTTTTATAAAAAAAAGCTACGGTAGATGTCGCTTCTAAAAAATATCAAGCAGCTTATGAAGCTTACCAACTTCTTATGAAAAGCAAAAATTAAAATGTATAACAGCTGATCGGTTATCGAGTAGCCGGCAGTGTAAAAGACAAAAAAGGGTTTCTCAATAAAAATTTTAATTGATCAATTAATTTGGCAGTCTAAAAACGCTATTAGAGTATGTTGTGAAATGAGTGAATTAAGACTATTTCTTAATAGCTAAAATTTCGAGAATCTCTGCAATGTCTGCAAGGTCAATTCTCAAAGTTTAACAGTACGGTAACATGTTAAAGTTGCTCATGGATACATTTAAGTTAGTTTGACTAATTATTTCGAAATTATAACCTGAGAATCGCTTCTTTGAAATTACATTAAAATGCACAGACTTGTAAAGGGTGATTTTTTAAGAGCTTGATAACTTTTAAAAAAAAAAAACGCATAAAATTTGCAAAATCTCATCGGTTCTTTATTTGAAACGTTAGATTGGTTCATGACATTTACTTTTTGAAGATAATTTCATTTAAATGTTGACCGCGGCTGCGTCTTAGGTGGTCCATTCGGAAAGTCCAATTTTGGGCAACTTTTTCGAGCATTTCGGCCGGAATAGCCCGAATTTCTTCGGAAATGTTGTCTTCCAAAGCTGGAATAGTTGCTGGCTTATTTCTGTAGACTTTAGACTTGACGTAGCCCCACAAAAAATAGTCTAAAGGCGTTAAATCGCATGATCTTGGTGGCCAACTTACGGGTCCATTTCTTGAGATGAATTGTTCTCCGAAGTTTTCCCTCAAAATGGCCATAGAATCGCGAGCTGTGTGGCATGTAGCGCCATCTTGTTGAAACCACATGTCAACCAAGTTCAGTTCTTCCATTTTTGGCAACAAAAAGTTTGTTAGCATCGAACGATAGCGATCGCCATTCACCGTAACGTTGCGTCCAACAGCATCTTTGAAAAATACGGTCCAATGATTCCACCAGCGTACAAACCACACCAAACAGTGCATTTTTCGGGATGCATGGGCAGTTCTTGAACGGCTTCTGGTTGCTCTTCACCCCAAATGCGGCAATTTTGCTTATTTACGTAGCCATTCAACCAGAAATGAGCCTCATCGCTGAACAAAATTTGTCGATAAAAAATTTTCGAACCGAACACTGATTTTGGTAATAAAATTCAATGATTTGCAAGCGTTGCTCGTTAGTAAGTCTATTCATGATGAAATGTCAAAGCATACTGAGCATCTTTCTCTTTGACACCATGTCTGAAATCCCACGTGATCTGTCAAATACTAATGCATGAAAATCCTAACCTCAAAAAAATCACCCGTTACTACTGGCTTAAGTGGACTTACTCTTTTTTAATTAATTGCAATGTCAATATTCCTTTCAGTATTATCTTAACGCCCATAGAGACTCCGCAAATTTTTAACTTTCTTCTTTTGAGTTAAATAAAAATAAAAATTGAGCCACCCTATAGTCATAAAACTTAATATTCTCGCACTTTTACTACTTCTGCGTTATTAAAAATTAAGAAAATGTGTTACATTGTGTGCGGCTTTTAAAGCCTCCGTTTTTTCTTTCTTGGTTTTTTTTCTCACCGCCAACAACTCAATTTCGCTGCAACATTATTCTGCCATCATCGCCATTGTTTATCCACCCATTGTATTAACTTGTAATCTCTTGGACATTCTTTAATTTTATCATTGTCTTTTATGCTCTCCACAATATTTTCCTGCTACAACTGCAACTTGTTTCTTTTTCATTCTTCTCATTTACACAGTGACATTGTCGTCCGGCTCTAGTCTGCGCAATTTCTTCGAATACTTCTCGGCGGCCAGCTCCGCCGCCTCCACGAAGACGACGCCGAGCATGGCGCATCCATTGAAATTGACAGTGTTGGCAGCTGCTGTGTGGCGTTCGCAGGCGCTGCTCCTCGGCATGGCAGCTGGCCTCGTCGGTGTTTACAACACATTAAGGCTGAAGCAGGCGACCAGCGACAGCAGATAGTTCAATCGCTGCAAATCGAACGCATTAATGCAGTGAAGATGGCAGCGGTAGAGGAGGTGAAGTGGGAGAGTTGGTGGATGGATGGTTGGAGCAAGGCGTGCGAAAGTGCTGAGCGAGCGGATATAAGATACGAAAAGCAGCGACGGAGGAGGAGGAGGAGAAGGAATGAAGCATAATTATAGGCGCTGCAACAAAAGCTTTTAATTGCAAAGGCGAAAGCGAAGCAGTGAAAGCGCACACGGCGGAGAGACGATATTTTAAGTCAGTTTATTTAAGTAATGAAATACACGCGCACACAGACACTCACACAGGCATATATACACACACAAGTATACATGATAATTAAGTTAATTAGGCAGAGCTTAAGCATTGAACTGCTGTCGGCGAATAAATGAGCGAAAAGTAAATAACTTTTTGTTGTTGTTTGTAAGCGCGGGCATATTAAAGAATGTGAGATTTGCATGTTTGTAATTGAATATTGTTAATTCTGTTCTGTACAATTTACCATGTTAATTATGCATAAGTGAGAAAAAATAACAACACAACAAATAAAACAAAAACATTTAGCAAATAATGCAAAGAAGTTAAATGAAAATGAAAAAAAAAGAAAAAATCAAAAAAAAAATATTTTAGGTGTTAATTATTGTGGAATAATTGAGATTAAATAAATATTTGTAAATAGTAAATGCGCACGCAATCTAACGGTTAAGCAAAAGTAAACACAAGCGAAAGTAATTAAAGCAAAGCAAACACCAATACATATGCACCAGGCATACAGACACACACACACGAACTCATACACACCCACACGCAAAGCTATGCAAGTCAAATAGTGGCTAGTCTAAATCTTATATTATATAAATATTTTAGTTAAAGAATGTCTTGTGGATTTTTGGAAAGTTACTTAGAATTTTAAACATCAAGAAAAATATTTTTTTTTCTTAATTTTTTTTTTAAATCAAAAAAATAATAATTATAACTTTATTTTTAATATAAAATAAAATACAATAATTATATTAAAAATGATATTATAAAAATTAAAAATATAGTTAAATATATATATATTTTTTATTACATACAGCTTTTCAAACCAGCATTCAATTATTTAAGTTTTACTCATATGATACTCATGAAAATAAATTTGGATGAAATTAAGCTTATTTTTGTATTAAATTTAAGCAAATAAATACTTAAAAGTATTTAAAGTTTATTTCCAATAATTTCTAGTTCATTAAAATATATAATTTAACTTTATTGTGAAAGTGTCAACAAAAATATTATTTTAATAAATACTCAGATTACTACAATACCATATAAAATATTTTTTAATAATTATTGAAAGTTTATATCAGTTTAAGATAATAGCCTTTTTACACAGAGCTAATCGATCAATAAACCGGCCTCTGCTCGATTTAAACGCTGATTAAGACCGATTTACCATGCAAAATAAAAATCTACATTAATTCTGAATTTAATTTTAATCGACTTGAAAATGAAATGCAGCTCTGCGACAAAGACGTACGATATACGTCCTTTGACTGCTATTGGCTGTATTTTTTTATAAAAAAAGCTACGGTAGATGTCGCTGCTGAAAATAGCAATCACCTGATGAAACTTACCAACTTCTCATGAAAATCAAAAACAACAAGTAAGGAAAGGCTAAGTTCGGGTGTAACCGAACATTTTATACTCTCGCAATTTATTGAAAAAATTATTAATTATTAAGATAACGCACAAATTTACCCATAAATTCGGCATAAAGTTTAATAGAATAACGAAAATCGTCATATATAGATATGAGGGCTGAGGTAATTCCTGAACCGATTTCATTCAATTTCACCAGCAAGGGACACTATATCCAATACTATACGCTCACTTAATTTTGCTAAGATATATATGGGAGCTAGGGGATGATATTAATGAAAAATCTATAATTATGAATATGGGAGCTAGGAGATGTTGTGACCCGATTTTAATAATTTTTGGAACAGAGACACACTATTGGAAGAAAACAATTTCCTCTGAATTACATTAAATTAGCTGAGAGATTTACCCATATTTTCGGTTAAAATTTAACCTTAGGCGCTGAGTTCAACATGTTCGATATCTGGGGCCTTGAAAAGTTATAGTCCGTTTTCGACAATTTTTTCACAAGTGATGTCACTGATCATGTACTGTATTTGTGTAAAGTTTTATTTCGCTATCATCATTGGTTCCTAATGTATATATTATAAAGTGAAGGATTCAAAATTGAGTTATAAAGAAAGTAGTCGTGGTTGTGAACCGATTTCATCCATTTTCCACACATGTCATCAGGGTGTCAATAAAGTATTATATACCGAATGTCATTGAAATCTGTCGAGTAGTTCCTGAGATATGGTTTTTGACCCATAAGTGGGCGGTGCCACGCCCATTTTTCATTTTGTAAAAAAATCTGAGTACAGCTTCCTTCTGCTATTTCTTCTGTAAAATTAAGTGTTTCTGACATTTCTCGTTAGTGGGTTAACTCACTATTAGTCATTTTCAACCTAACCTTTGTATGGGAGGTGGGCGTGGTTATTATCCGATTTCTTTAATTTTTGGACTGTATAAGGAAATGGCCAAAAGAAACGACTGCAGAAAGTTTGGTTTATATAGCTTTATTGGTTTGCAAGATATATACAAAAAACATATTTGGGGGCGGGGTCACGCCCACTTTTCCAAAAAAATTACATTCAAATGGGAGGGGCACAGCAGCGATCCTATGTTCCAAATTTTATTTTCATAACTTTATTTATGGCTTAGTTATAGCTCTTTATGTGTTTTTGGTTATCGCCATTTTGTGGGCGTGGCAGTGGTCCGATTCCGCCCATCTTCGAACTTAACCTTCTTATGGTGCCAAGGAACACGTGTTCCAAGTTTCATTAAGATATCTCAATTTTTACTCAAGTTACAGCTTGCACGGACGGACGGACGGACGGACGGACAGACGGACAGACGGAGAGACGGACGGACGGACAGACAGACATCCGGATTTGAACTTTACTCGTCACCCTGATCACTTTGGTATATATAACCCTATATCTAACTCGTTTG
This sequence comes from Zeugodacus tau, assembly GCA_031772095.1. Classification (NCBI taxonomy): domain Eukaryota; kingdom Metazoa; phylum Arthropoda; class Insecta; order Diptera; family Tephritidae; genus Zeugodacus; species Zeugodacus tau. The sequence continues at coordinate 78,096,858 of CM062649.1, forward strand.
GTTTTAGGACTTACAAACAACCGTTATGTGGACAAAACTATAATACTCTCTTTAGCAACTTTTGTTGCGAGAGTATAAAAATGTATAACAGCTGATCGGTTATAGAGTAGCCGGCAGTGGAGCCAACTAGACGTTGGTACAAAGAACTGCAGCAGCCATTCGAATATTTCTAGCCAGAAAGTATATTTCTAGTATACAGTAATATTTTACGCCCACAATGACTTATTATCAATGAATCTTCTACCACAAAAACACCTTTTTCCGAAACTAATATAATTACTGAATAAAGTACATTCCCCATTCCTTCATTTTATAGAAATAACACCGGTCAACAAAAAAACACTTAATATTAATCTTTAGTTCTTTAAATTTGGTTTAGGCTGATCTACATTGATAAGTACTTTTTAATTTATTTCATAAATCAAAGATGGCAGCACCCGAAAGTAAACAGTATTATTATTTGTAAGAGGCACACTAGTGAATGTTAACCTGTTTATTATAGCTGTAACAACAATATTAGTATATATTAGTATATTGTTGTTACAGCTATTACTCAGTTAAAAATCATCAAGTCAGTGTAAAAATGATGTTGATTCATTCTGTTTTATTTGCGGTGAATTTATTAAAGTTAGAAATAAAAAATTTGCTTTATCAACAAATTTGAAACTTTGCGAAGCCTATTTTAACGTAAAAGTCAGTAGTAAAAATAATCTATAGTGAAATTGTAGAAAAAATATAAAAATCAGTCATTTCTGCTTAAAAATCGAAAAATTGCTCAATTTCTACGAAAGCAAACTTTAACCGGAAAATAATTTTTCCTTATTTTTGTCATAGGAGAAACTAAAATTTAATATGTTGATGTCAGACCCAAAAATCGTGTTGACCGGTGTAATCTACATATGGACTAAAATTCCTTAATCTGACTTTTTTTTATGAAGTGTTTTCAAAAGCGACGCTACAAATGTAAACCGATAGGAACAGCAAACGACGATCTTCATTGAGGAGGTAAGGGAAAATATACATTCCAACAACGGGTCGAAATTATTAAAATTTATTGGGTTGGGATTGGGTGATATGGACTTGGACAACATGTGGTTCCAACAGGACGGCGCTACAAGCTACACAGCGCATGTCACAATCGATTCATTGAAACCAAGTTTGCTGAATGTGTCTCACGAAAATCGGGTTCAGCCTCTGGGCTTCTTTTCTAAAGATAAAACCTCACTGAGTTTCATAATCAAAAGACCGATCGGTAGATGAAGATATTTGTTTGGTTTCTTGTTTTAGAAATAAATAGTAGGCTTTCTTACATCCGTACAGATTAAGTTCCGGTGCTCTTTCTCCTTAGTGACCCTTTAAAAGATCGGTAGACGGAAATAGCAAATTGTAAGTGGTTCTAGGGTTCTCACAAAATAAGCGAGGAAGCGATCTAAGAGCCAACTAGGGAGAACGAGAACTAATCTGAAAGTAATTTGAAGTAATAGTAGACATAATATATATCATTTATATTATATCTTTGCTAAGCCCAAAACTCCGTAAAATTCTACTTTCTTGTTGTTTTAGTGTAATTTAACTGATATAAATCGCTTAAAGAATATGCTATGCCTATTAAATTTTAACAATATTTTACATTATGTTCTCGCTTAAACCAATATGTTGTGCAAAGTCAAATGTTATGTTTTTAATTACGTAATAAAAGTCGCTAAAGCTATTATAAACCAAAGAAATGTAATATTATTGTTAAAACATGTTGTATAATTATTTCAAATGATTTAAAATCGAACTTGTGTATTAAAGAGCAACTATTACATATAGACATTTACAATTAAATACATGTGTTTAACACTCGCCATTTAACTGTATATGTACAGGGTGCGACAACATTTGTGGTTCCATGAAAATATTTGATGACTTTGAGACTACTTTCGAAAGCTATTGACTAACGGATTGGGTTCTGCAGGCGTATTTTGGAGATCATAAAATAGTAAAATGCTTCCCTAAATGACTTCGTACTGGACCAACGTGTCGAATTCGGGCATTTTACATTGAAAACAGTTTGGGTGACGAGGTCGAGTTCCCGCAGTCGAACGGATTAAGAAACAAAGTAACAGTATGTCGAGCTTCAAAAATATATTGAGATCTATGACGCGCTATTATCTGTCAAAATCTGACGTCTTTTCTCTTTTTCTGTTTGTATACAGATGTCATACTCAGACAATTGATAAGCTCAAAGCAAATGTTTGGAGCAATAACATCACTATATCGCTACGAAGATGAAAAATTAATTAACTCAAACCTAAGAACGGTCGTTTCTTCTTCAAGAAATATTTACATATTGACATGAAAGTTTACGCACCCTGTACACAAAAATTACCGTAAATAATAATTAAACTTAAATAAGTAATAAAACATGCAGACAGTACAGAAAAACTCACGCCTGAAATTACTAAATAAATGAGTTCATATAACTGTATATCGTTTGTGCAAATATGTTTGTAAATATCTATGTGTATAAGTACAGTTATAAATATATAAAATATACCATATATGCATGTAATCACATTATGTACTCGTACATGTAATGAATATGCAATGATAATGCAAGTAATTAAATCGCGGCCGAAGCATACAAATTACAACATACAACAAAAAACACTCTCTTTCAACACACACACGCACGAACACTCACATACACAGCGCAACACCAGTGTGTAAATGCATATAATAAATACATTACCTTTGAGATATATATGTATGTATGTATATGTAATATATGAATAAATCAATTTTTGAAAGTGCAAAAAGTTATAAATAAATAATGATAAAGTAATAAATAAAATTACGAAAAAATTAAACGGTGATTTTTTTACAGTTCAGTGGGTATTTTACTACGTTTGTAACGGTACTTAACACGTTGTTGTTAGTATGTGACGTTATCTCCTGACAATGACATTGTCAAAGTGATTTTGATTGCACAACTCAACTCAACATTGATAAGTTAGTTGGTTGTTGCTATTGTTGTGGTGTATATTTTTTGTTTTTTTTTTTATATATTTTTGTTGTTTGTGTATATTTTTAATTGTTGCTGTTATTATTATTATGACTATTGTTGTTGCTTTTGTTGTCATCAGCAAACATTGATTGGCATTGGATAAGCACAGGTTTTGCATGATTTAACAATTAACACTTACAGCCGCAAACACACACACATACATACACTCTCATACAACCACATACAACCAGAAGCCCTTAAATTCATTTGTGTAATTTTTTGTGGTGTCGAGTTTAATTAATTATACATTTGTTTAATCGCATTTTATTATTTGATTCAGTGCACATTGTTACTTTGTTGAAGTTTATAAAGAGAGGTGAGTACATCACTTAAATTAGTACATATATAGTACAACAACTGATTTTATAAGAGATAAATTTTAAAGACAGTTGAAAATTTAGGTTTTAGATTCCTTAAAAATGCACCTATTCCATAGTTATTTTTTCAACATTTTTATACTCTCGCAACAAATGTTGCTAAAGAGAGTATTATAGTTTTGTTCACATAACGGTTGTTTGTAACACCCAAAACTAATCGAGTTAGATATAGGGTTATATATACCAAAGTGATCAGGGTGAAGAGTGGAGTTCAAATCCGAATGTCTGTCTGTCCGTCCGTCCGTCCGTCTGTGCAAGCTGTAACTTGAGTAAAAATTAAGATATCTTGATGAAACTTGGCACACTTATTTCTTGGCACCATAGGAAGGTTGCGAAAATGAGCAAAATCGGACCACTGCCACGCCCACAAAATGGCGAAAACCGAAAACACATAAAGTGGCATAACTAAGCCATAAATAAAGCTATGGAAATAAAATTTGGTATGAAGGATCGCACTATGAAGGGGCATATTTGGATGTAATTTTTTTGGGGAAGTGGGCGTGGCCCCGCCCCCTACTAAGTTTTTTGTATATATCTCGCAAAGCAATAGAGCTATATAAACCAAACTTTCTGCAGTCGTTTTTTTTAGCCACTTCCTTATACATTCAAAAAATGACAGAAATCGGATAATAACCACGCCCCCCTCCCATACAAAGGTTAGGTTGAAAATTACTAAAAGTGGGTTAACTCACTAACGAAAAACGTCAGAAACACTAAATTTCACATAAGGAACGGCAGATAGAAGCTGCACTCAGATTTTTTTACAAAATGGAAAATGGGCGTGGCGTCGCCCACTTATGGGTCAAAAACCATATCTCAGGAACTACTCGACCGATTTCAATGAAACTTGGTTTGTAATAGTTTCCTTACATCCCAATGATATGTTGTGAAAATAGGCCAAATCGCTTCACAACCACGCCTACTTCCTATATACCAGAACTTTGAAGATGATCTGAATCGTTTACTTTACAATATATAAAGTAAGTACTAGTGAAGATATCGATGCAGAACTTTGCACAAATACTATGTTAATAGTGTGGCAGCCCAATTCTAAAAATCGCCGAAATCGGACCATAGGTTTTTAAGGCCCTATATATCGAACACGAGAAGCTCGGTGCTTCTAACCTAATATTATGGTTTCCAACGTTCAATGGACTTTATACAATATATATGACGAATATGTGGGTATTATATAATATAAATAAAGTTAAATATATAAATTGCGAGAGTATAAAATGTTCGGTTACACCCGAACTTAGCCCTTCCTTACTTGTTATTTTTTATATTATTTTTACATGCTTCCAAAACCATTCTTATCTATCTATGAAGCAAAAAAGACAACATAATAATTACAGTTGTGTTCAAAGATATAGCACAAGTATTGGTGTTTAAAGCCGTAGCTGTTAGAGTTAGAGCGTTAAAGGCCCCGAGACTAATTAAACAATAACTTCAAGAATATTGCTTAGAGCGAATTAAAATTTTTAGGACATATTCTTGAAATGTTAAACAACAAGATAAAACAAACAAAAAATCGATTTTTCGAAAGTGAAAACCCTGACCCCTCCCTTAAGTATTGATTACAATTTTTAGCAAAAAACTTACAACTAGCAGAACAAAATTCATTTCCTTTCTTTCTCTTATAAGCAAAAGAAACACCGAATAAGTGGCTCTGTAGGTGAACAATTACAAGAAATCGTTTTATATAGCCGATTTGGCTTATATTCGATTCATACATTGGAAAAAAGATATGACTGTAATACCCCTGACAGACGGCGGCGTTAATCCGGATTAATCGGGATTAATTCGGGAGGATGGAGTCATATGTAGAAGTTCACGCAAGTTAGGAAAGTTTCTGATTGTCATTCACTTGGGAGTGGCCAGGAACGATTCTTTTACATGTGGCTCAAGCAGCTCACGACTTCCGGTCTTAGACCAAGTATCCTCTGGGTAGCCAACAGACATCAGTTTGGAGGCGAGCTAAAGTGAGAAGGCGAAACCCGCTTATGCGGTTGTGTGTAGGGTTTGGGACCCACCACATAAAAACACCCCCCAATGAAAACGACGAAACAGCCTCGGATGGGAGACCCCGATTTTGATGACGACCACTGCAAACGTTTAAAGGACTACGATTTAAGGGCATGCACCTGGACTGTCCGGACCCTTAATTGGGAAGGTGCCTCTGCCCAGCTGGTTGATGTCCTCGTAAGAGTAAAGGCTGACATCACCGCAATCCAAGAAATGCGATGGACGGGACAAGGACGGAAGAAGGTGGGTCCTTGTGACATCTACTACAGCGGCCATATAAAGGAGCGCAAATTCGGTGTGGGATTCGTGGTGGGAGAGAGACTCCGTCGTCGAGTCCTGGCATTCACTCCGGTGGATGAACGTCTAGCCACAATCCGCATCAAAGCGAGGTTCTTCAACATATCGCTGATTTGCGCCCACGCCCCGACGGAAGAGAAGGACGAAGTGATCAAATATACCTTCTATGAGCGCCTAGAACGTACCTATGAGCGCTGCCCCCGCCACGATTTAAAAATCGTGCTTGGCGATTTCAACGATAGGATTGGTAAAGAAGGTGTCTTTGGCACAACAGGCGGAAAATTCAGCCTCCATGACGAAACATTACCAAACGGTCTGAGGCTGATCGACTTCGCCGGGGCCCGAAATATGGTCGTCTGTAGTACTAGATTACAGCATAAGAAAATCCATCAAGCTACTTGGCTGTCCCCGGATCGAATCACTCGCAACCAGATCGATCATGTTGTGATAGATGGACGACATGTCTCCAGTGTCTTTGATGTGCGTACGCTTCGTGGTCCCAACATCGACTCGGACCACTATCTTGTAGCAGCTAAGATACGCACCCGCCTCTGTGTAGAAAAGCGCACACGTCAACAAACACAAGGAAGGTTCGACATCGAGAAGCTGCAATCACAACCGACAGCCGAACGATTTTCTACTCGACTTGCACTCCTGCTCTCTGAGAGCACTCATCAGCATCTCGGTATAAGGGAGCTGTGGGACGGCATATCAAACTCCTTACGTACAGCTGCAACCGAAACCATTGGTTTTCGGAAAAGCCAAAAAACAGCTGGTATGACGAGGAATGTCGTCTCGCAGTGGAGAGAAAACAGACTGCCTACCTCGCAATGTTGCGATCGACCGCAACACGGGCGGGGTGGGAAAGATACCGAGAGCTGAAGAGGGAAGCGAGACGCATTTGCAGACAAAAAAAGAAAGAGGCCGAAATGCGTGAGTATGAAGAGCTTGACAAGCTGGCCGACAGGGGTAATGCTCGAAAATTTTACGAAAAGATCCGGCGACTAACTGAAGGTTTCAAGACCGGAGCGCACTCCTGTAGGACCCCCAGAGGTGATCTAGTTATTGATGACCAGAGTATACTGAGTTTGTGGAGGGAACATTTCTCCAGCCTGCTGAATGGCAGTGAAAGTACAACACCAGGAGATGGCGAACCCGATTCCCCAATCGACGACGATGGAGCAGATGTTCCATTGCCCGACCGTGAAGAAATTCGAATAGCAATTACCCGCTTGAAGAACAATAAGGCGGCGGGTGCCGATGGATTACCGGCCGAGCTATTCAAATACGGCGGCGAAGAGCTGATAAGGTGCTTGCATCAGCTTCTTTGCAGAATATGGTCGGAAGAAAGCATGCCTGACGATTGGAATCTCAGTGTACTCTGCCCAATACACAAAAAGGGAGACCCCACAATTTGCGCCAATTACCGTGGGATAAGCCTCCTCAACATCGCGTATAAGGTTCTGCCGAGCGTATTGTGTGAAAGACTAAAGCCCACCGTCAACAAACTGATTGGACCTTATCAGTGTGGCTTTAGACCTGGAAAATCAACAACAGACCAGATATTCACCATGCGCCAAATTTTGGAGAAGACCCGTGAAAATAGGATCGACACACACCATCTCTTTGTCGACTTTAAAGCTGCTTTCGACAGCACGAAAAGGAGCTGCCTTTATGCCGCGATGTCTGAATTTGGTATCCCCGCAAAACTAATACGGCTGTGTAAGCTGACGTTGAGCAACACCAAAAGCTCCGTCAGGATCGGGAAGGACCTCTCCGAGCCGTTCGATACCAGACGAGGTTTCAGACAAGGTGACTCACTCTCGTGTGATTTCTTTAACCTAATGCTGGAGAAAATAATACGAGCTGCAGAGCTAAATCGAGAAGGTACAATCTTCTATAAGAGTGTACAGCTACTGGCGTACGCCGATGATATCGATATCATCGGAAACAACACCCGCGCCGTTAGTTCTGCTTTCTCCAGACTGGATAAGGAAGCGAAGCGTATGGGTCTGGTGGTGAACGAGGACAAGACGAAATATCTCCTGTCGTCAAACAAACAGTCAGCGCATTCGCGTCTTGGCTCCCACGTCACTGTTGACAGTCATAACTTTGAAGTTGTCGATAATTTCGTCTACCTGGGAACCAGCATTAACACCAATAACAATGTCAGCCTGGAAATCCAACGCAGAATCACTCTTGCCAACAGGTGCTACTATGGACTAAGTATGCAATTGAAAAGTAAAGTCCTCTCTCGACGAACAAAAACCAAACTCTACAAGTCTCTCATCACTCCCGTCCTACTTTACGGTGCAGAAGCGTGGACGATGTCAACATCCGATGAGACGGCACTAGGAGTTTTCGAGAGAAAGGTTTTGCGGAAGATTTACGGTCCCTTAAGAATTGGCAACGGCGAATACCGCAGACGATGGAACGATGAGCTGTATGTGTTATTCGACGACATAGACATAGTCCAGCGAATAAAAAAACAGCGGCTACGCTGGCTAGGTCATGTTGTCCGAATGGATGAAAGTGCTCCAGCTCTGAAAGTATTCGATGCAGTACCCGCTGGCGGAAGCAGAGGAAGAGGGAGACCTCCACTCCGATGGAAGGACCAGGTGGAGAGGGACCTGGCTTCGCTTGGAATAACCAATTGGCGCCAAACTGCCAGAAGGAGGGATGCGTGGCGCGCTGTTTTGGACTCGGCTATAACCGCGTAAGCGGTGTCTACGCCAGTCAAGAAGAAGAAGAAGAATTCGGGAGTTATCTCCGTTACTAACTCCTAACTTAATCCTCAAAATTTTAGAGAGTTAGTGGCATTTTCGTTGTCAAGGCTATAAGTATGTATACTAAATCGATGCCATGGAATTTATTGATCCAACTCCGGATAGCAGATAGATCACCTAACAGTGTCGATCTGTTTAGATCAACACTTTCAGCAAAAAAATTATTTTCACAGTATTCAAATACATTTTTTTTAATAAGTACATAGTTTTGGTAAGTATGGAAACTATACAATTGAGAAATTAATATAAAATACTTGAGAAAAAAGTGCTAACTACTAAGGGTTAAAAACGCTATTCTTATGTGTTGAAGAATTTAATCTATACTACTATTACAAAGAGGAAATATTTGTATGTATGTTTGTAATGAATAAACTCAAAAACTACTGTGCCGATTTCAAAAATTCTTTCACCATTTGAAAGGAGCGTGTGCAGCGCCTTGAAGAACAAAATATTAGAAATATACAAACTCGCACACTAACATTTGCATATAAATTAACTTTAAGATTCTGCATCGATAGTAAAATCGTTTTATGGAAGGAAATTTGTATGAAATTTTACTTCTTCGAATTATGGAGTTCTTAGAGTTATAGAAGTTCGAGTTATGGAAGCTCCACTGTATTAAGCGGATATTGAGCATTCTCTCTTTCTATCTAGGTAATACATTTAAGTTTACGATTCAGAGCGAAGAGTTTAATAACTATTGAAAAGGTTATCTTTATTATTATTAAATAAGAAACAAATGAAAAAATGAAGAATAAATAATTTCCTCTGAGTAAATGGAAAAGCTTTCGATGAACTGCATGCTGATCTAAATTAAAAATGTTTTAATGATCATTAAGCCATAAAGACAACTCAAGCACTTTAGCATTGCATACTTTTAGGCATACGCATACTGACTAGCTATAATCTATTTTCGTACTATACTATATTATAACAGAGAGCAGAGATTTGAAATTTAGGAATTGAATTTGAAATTAAATAACTTTATAGCTTAAACATTCAGTTTTTTTTTATAAAAATTTATATAATTTCTTTAAATTACAAGTTAGTAGTTAAAACAATAAGTCACAGTTCGGTCACATCCAATTAAATGTAATTACACGAAACTTTAAAAGCGAATTTAGCATATTTGCTTTCATATTTTTTCCAATTCAACATTTCAGTTGCTGATTTCACTCATAATAAATCTAAGTGAAAGCACTTTTAATTAAACATATTTGCTTATTTCTATTTAAATAAAATGTTTCTTTTTCCTTTCAGGCTACAAGAGAAGCATTTAAGTTGTGCATTTAAGCAGATTGTCAATGTGCTTTGTGCTACTTACTCATGGCTGAGTACGCAAAAGTTGGCTTAAAAGCTTTCGAAATTGCATTAATTCTCTGGAAAACTTGCAATAAAGTTAAAGCAAACAATTTAAATCTTTACTAAGGCAACAAACTACTTAACTACTTACAAATAGTATACTTGTCTGTATACAATATATATTTATTTAAAAGTTGTTTAATAGAAATATGGTATTTATTTTTACTTGAATATTGGTGAATTCAAAATGTGTAATTAAAATTTAAACGAAATAAAAATGAAATACTAAAATGATAATAAAAGTTTCTTTGAATATGCATCATGCGTTAACTAATGGTTAAAGTTCTATATTTTTAACTAATAAGCGGATTAGAGCTGGACAAAGGTTACCAGATGTATATAATTAAAATATTTTATTGAAATAATATTTGATTGCATTCTTAAAATTTTACATATAATATTAGGTATTTTAAGAAGCTTTTTTTTAAATAAAAATATTTTATTTTCGGGGGTTGCCACCTGACCGTAAAAATTTGTTTTTTTAATAATTTCAAATTTTCGGAAAAAATGTTAGCCAAAAGCTACAAATATTTTTATTTAGATGCTTCAGTAATAAAAATTTGAACAGAGTTGCCACATTTTTATATTTTTTTAGTGAAGCATATCTGTAAGTTAATAAAAATATATTATAAACCAAAATATAATATTTTTAAGCAAGTTAAGAAGCTTTTTAAAAAATAAAAATATTTTATTTTCGGGTGTTGCCACCGGACTATAAAGTAAATTTTTTTGAAAACATTTTCAAAATAATCAGAACAAGTGTTAGCTAAAGGCTACAAATATTTTAATTTTGCTCTTGCTGTAATAAAAAATTTAACATGGTTGCCAGACTTTCAGAATTTTTTGGTAAAGTAAATCTCAAATTATAAAAAAATACCATCAACTTTTTAAAAAAGTTGAAAATAAGTTACAATAAAAAAATTATTTTTTTTTATTTTCGGCAGTTGCCACCTGACTATAAAGTAAATTTTTTCAATAATAATTTCAAACTATTCGGAAAAATGACACCTAAAGGCTACAAATATTTTTATTTAGATGTTTCTGTATTATAAATTTTAACAGGGTTGCCAGATTTTCAGAATTTTATGGTAAAGTAAAGCTGCAATTTAAAAAAATATTATCAGCAAAAGCATGTACATATATGCTTTTTAAGAAAGTTGAAGGAAGTAACAATATATTGTTGCCACCTAATTTATTTAAAAAAAAAATTTAATTAAAAAAAATAACATTAAATTTTTCGAGTTTCATCAAAAATTTTACGAAATTTATTTTCGGGAGTTGCCACCTGACCATAAAGTATTTTTTTAATAATACAATGTTAGCTAAAGGCTACAAATATTTTTATTTAGATGTTGTAATACAAAGTTGCCAGGGTTGCCAGACTTTCAGAATTTTTTGGTGAAGTATATCTGAATTTTAATAAAAATATATTATAAGCCAAAATATATCATTTATAAGCAAGTTAAAGGTAAGTGACCATATAGTGTTGCCACCTAATTTTTTATATACAAAAAATTAAATTTAATTTTTCTAGTTTCTTTTCAAAAATTATACAAACTCTTAGATTGAGGCAGGTGAAATTTATTGATTTTCTTAAGCACACACCCACATATACACCTCTAAATTGTGACATAAAAGCTACGAAATACATGCACTATAACTATCTTTCGAGACAGTAAGCGGCTTTGTACGTCTCTCTATACTGATATATACAGTTACACATGTTGGACCACCAACGACTAGGCAAGGAAAAAATGCCATTTATTTGCTTGAATTTCCTTTAAATGCTCAAAAATTGTACATTAATGTATCTGCATAAATCAGTTGCTGGCAGTTTATACATTTATTTATTCATTTTCTGCCATTTCTTACTAGCTCGCCACAGCAAGAAATTGAAAACTGCAGCCAAAAAATAAATGAGAAAAGGCTGAGATGAAGAAGAAGAAGCAACGAAGCAGGAACCTAGTACGAACGAACTACAGTTAACGCCGTTAACCAAAGTGCTTGGCAGTGAGTCTCTCAAATGGCCAGTGGTCAGTGGCCGAGGCAAGAAGACGTGCACAAAAGACTACCAAGTTTTGCTGGCTCAACGCCAACACCAAGACAGCGACTTACACAAATACGTAAATACAAAAGCGAAAAAAAAAATAAATTTAAAAGATTTCTTTGCCATAAAATTGAAAAAGTGGCAGTCGAATGAATGAAGATTCGGCCAAAGCGAGCCAATGCATAAAGTTTTTTTGTTGCAAGGCTGCACTTGGGAAAAAAACCAACAACTCACTTTGTCGGCTTACTGCTTATTTTTTACGACTTCTTGTGTGTGAGTTTGTGGTTTACATGTGTTCTCGCACTTACTTACACATGTTTATTTGTATGTCTGTTGCAGCAGCTGCACTTGCCACGACTGTGTTGCACACAAAGACGGCCGCCGGAAGTGCCTGCTGTAAAGGAAGTCACTTGAATGGCCACTGCTTAGACTCGGCGGCTGCCCATGGAGGGTTTCCCCAAATTTATATACACACACACATACACGGGAGGACTATACAAGCACCTAACCATGAATTGTGCGTTTGTGAATGTGCAATAAAATGTTGCAAATGCCAGCAATAAGGCGAGACAATTTATTGCCAATACATATATTAAATTCATTTTACTTTTTTACGAAAAAAAGTGAATAGAAATAACGGAGAATACGCATTTTTACGATTTTGAGGTTATGTTATATACATGTATGCTATAGAATATATACTATTGATATGGCCCCGTTTGTAAATACTTTTGCTACTTTGAAGAACAAGCATTTCTTCTTTTTTTTGTAGTATACAAGATTATATGCAATTTACAACTAAAAACAGTGAATCTTTGAGCTTTTAAGCCGAGTCGATCACAACGCCACCTATGCCTAAAATGCTTTTTTACAAATGTATCTTTCAGAAAAGCTTATTAATCCTCGTGAGACAATCCTCAATCGAAAGAAATATGAGGAAGGAAATTACTTCATCTAGATTAGACCCCGAAATACCGAAGGAATGTCCAAAGAACCCGACACATCTAAAAGCCCTCTTCCTATGGTCCTATCGTAACAGCTCGCTTCAAGCTCTTTATCTTTTAATCAAGTACTGGATAATCTCTAAACCAACAACAATATACGATTATAACTCTGAACGTACTGTTGTTCTTCATATGGCTTGTTCTATACTAGTGGTGTAACATGATCTATCTATGATTGGGGGCTCTAGACCCTATTCCTTCTTTAGCTTCCACAAAGGAAACAGAAAGATGGATAGATTTAGACATAAGAAAAAATTTGTTGTAACATGATAACCATAAAGAGCTTAAAAGCTCGCAGAACTTTGTATGTAGATCTAAAAAGTAAAGAAGGACTGTAACCACTCTAGACAAATAAGATTAATTTTTCATATGTTTACTACATATTTATACATATAGTTTTAAACTTAAAATATTTTACTTTTATATCAGCTCGCAAGCTTTTACTGAGCTTTCATTTCCTACTTCCTAAAGCTTTCATCACTATTTATGTCTAAAATATTCATATCGTTACTACATATATTTAGTTTCAAATTTTAAATGTTTCACTTCTATTTAATGAAATTTCATGAGTTGTCTAATAATCGCACATTTTAAGCTGTTAGAATTTTAAACAAGCTTAAACTTTATTGCGACCCCATATAACTGTTTTCCAAACGGTAAACACAATTGCGCAAACCTTTGAAATACACACTATGCCACCGCATTCCGGCTGTCGCTCATTACGAGTTTCTGGTGTTTATTTCATTTATTTAGAAATTTTCTTTTCTCGCACAAACACTCTACCGGCGCTTTGGGTCACTAGTATAGTAGTGTGCCATATAATAATAACAGCAAAACAACAACACAAACAACAAACAAATAAACGTGCTAAGCACACTCAGTGAAAAGTACTTGAGCAACGTGCCACACACGTGTGTTTGTGCGCATAGTTTTGCCCCAATGCACTTATCTACTGCCACTGACCATGACTTAATCCGCCAGCGTTGGCGTGGCCCCAACGCCCTTAGTTGGCTTGCAACAAACGGACCGCACATTTAATTTGCACAATTAAACTTGAATCGCCAGCAGCGTTTTCAACTTCATTCATTCGCTCGCTCATTCGTTCATTCGTTCGCCCGTTCGCCTGTTCGCTTTGGCAACAGTCGGTCGTTGAGCAAAGCTTTGTCGAAGAACCCTCAACCGTGCGAGCTCATCCGCCGCACACGTTGCTTCCAGCACCAACGAATGCCATTATGCGTCCGCACTACGCTTCTGTTTCAGTTATCATACTTGGTTATCCTCATTTTTTGGAGTGTCTTTTTTGTATTTTTTTTTCGCTTGAAATCGCACCCTGTTAGATCCCACTTGAGCTTTCGCCCAAGCTTAGTTAATTCTGCTACACTTTCAGTGGCGCGCTTTGTTCTTGCTGCAGCATTAGTTGTTGCAATGCTGGCAAATAGCTGATAATAAAGCGGTGGGTACGTGCCTGTAGAGTCCAGCACTTCACCTCGCCCACCTCCTCTCCTTATTTGCTGCACATCCTGTCCACTATGGAGTGCAATTCGTGTGGCCAGCATTTGACTTTAGTGTTGAGGTTGCAATTAGTTGGCCAGCGCCGTCATTTTTAATTGTGCGCATCGTTATCGTCATACTGCTGCTGTTGTTGTTGTTGCTGTGGCTGTTGCCACAAAGGTTGTTGCATTTGATGAGTGTGTCACTACTGGAGACGCTGCTGTTGCTGGCTATGATGGCAATGACAGGCTGTGTGGCGACTAAGCAGCGCTCCGTCGATGGAGATGGTTATGATGACACGACTGATGATCGTGCTGTTGATAATAACGGTAATGTTGATGATGCTGGTTTAGGTGTTGCTGATAGCAGTATATGTTGCACGTTAGTGCCGGTTTCGCTTTAAATTCACTTGACTGCCACGTGGTTCGTTATACCAGTTTTCTGTTAATTATTTGTGGTGTGTTTTGTTTGGAGGTTACGTCTAGTTTCTAGAGTCGAATTTGGAAAATAAAATTGCGTTTTATATAGGATGGGCTAGTAATTCCGAACCCCTGGGGTATATATAAACCTGCGCTTCAGTTATAGTCACTATATTTATATTAATACAAGGAGGAAGCATATGCATATCTGTAGCATCTGTACCACCTCATGAGACGGATGGAAAATGAGTGAAATCGGTTCACATCGCGCTTCCGTCAGTAAGCATTTCCAGGAGATGTGACGTTTCCTGCCCAATTTCCACTTCCGTCATTTTGACGTCCGCTCTATAGCGTTTCCGGTAAAATATATCCGGCTACTTAGCATCCGTTTGTTTCATTTCCGGTTCCGGCAGCATCATACCCTCTGGTTCCATTGGTTATCCAATATCTGGTAACAGCGGTTGCGGATGTCCATTTTCCGGTTTCGGTACCATCGGTTCAGTCACCCCATGTCCAGTTCCGGTTACCCCATATCCGGTTCCGGTTGCCATATTTTCCCAATCGATTCCGGTGTTCCCATATCCGGTCATGCTTCCATATCCGGTTACGGACACCCCAGTTCCGGTAACATAATTTCCGGTTTCGGTTAACCCATATCCTGTAGACTTCTTTCTCTGGTCGCACAATGTCTGGTTCCAGTAACATCATATCCGCTTACTCCTTATCCGTTAACATCATATCCGCTTCCGGAAGCCCATTTCCGGCCACCGCTAGTCAAGTTCCGTTTCCGGTAACCTGCCAGTAACTATCCGGTTGCCTTATTTCCTATTTCGGATGATCATTTCTGGTTTTCCCATGTTCGGTTCCGGTTCGGTAACATAATGTCCAGTTCCGGATGCCTATTTCCGATAACCCCATGTCCGCTTCCGTTTCTGGACCTCATATCCGTAGCTGAATTTTCATAACTATAACATTGACGAAATCGGACAATAACTTTTCAAGGCCCCGGATATCGAACATGAAGAACTCAGTGTCTAAGGGTAATTTTTCTCCGAAAATATCGGTAAATCTCTCAGATATCTCAATTTAATTCCGAGAAAATATTTTTCTCCTAATAGTGTGTCTCTGTTAAAAAAATAATTAAATTCTTATGGCTTACCACGCGAACCAATGTCTACATTTTTAATTGGAATATATTTCATCATTTGATAAATATTGTTATTTGTAGATACTCAGCAAGTTGGAATTCCTAAAAGACTGAAATTGAATCGCTCTTAGTTACGCGCCTTCATTTAAATATATATTTGAAGCCAGTTCTTTACCCCGAATTCCAGATTATTCGATACTCTACTCAACTCAAAAGAGCCAATACTAGAGTCAATAGCTAGAGTATAACGAATGAAGAAGCTGATTCCCATGCCATCAGTTATATGCTCTTCTATACATTTAATTATCATAATCCTCTTAATTATAGCATTTAATATCACTCATAATACACAGGGCAGCACAATCCCTAGCACATTACCGCCCACACTCAATGATTCCATAGTCAATGTTCAATGAGAAGCAACAGTTGTTGGCAAACGTTTCACTCATACATACATACACACAGTCGAACACCCACAATGCCAGCACAGTAACTGTAAATTCTTTGAAGAGCTTTTCAATAGACTAAAATGAAGTGTTTGCATAAAAAGGAGCAATGAAAATAAGTTACTCTTTTCTATGAAAGAAATGTAGAATAGACCAACATACAGCTTGCACTCAAATACACTTTCGCGCTCACAGCTCGTATGAGAAGCATAAGCGGTCAGTCGATACAATGTTATTAACTGCTTGAGCTCACACACACACACACAAGCAGACTTATGCCAGCGTTGAATGCAGTAACACTGCAGGCAAACAATGAATTTGTATGTGTGTATGTGTTTAAATAACAGTAATAGCTGTGTAGGAGTCATAAGCGCTAAGAGTGCCAGCACATTGTGTGCTTATGTGTGGGTGTGTGTGCGAGGTGCCCATGCAAGTGAGCTTGAGTCGACACATACACACACTCAAAGTCAAAAGGCCAACATTCACAACACTTCGTGGCGGCTAACAAGCAGTCGAGCATTCGAGCAGTCAGCTAGATATTAGCGGTGCGCCATTGATACCCCTTAATCCAACAGATACATGTGTGTAGGTATGTGGGAATGTTGTTGTGTGTGGCTACAGTTGGTGGTCAGGGAAATAGAGCAAGTCATATAATAAATATATGGATAAAATTTTTAAAAATATACTCAATAAAATTATAAATATTTATGGATATGGATATGGGTTTTAAGGGACCGGCAGAATGTATAGACATATCCGATCAAGCTCAAATAGAGTAATAAACAAACATTGTTTAGTGATCAAAGTAATTTTAGTGACTTTTATGTCATTCTGATGTAAAAGAACTCTAAATATTAGGTTTACAAATATCTCCCTTCCGCTTTTTTGCTCTTTATTCCATGCTTTATAAAAAGTGTTACAGTGATCGGGTTTAGTTCAAATATGCGCCGTTTCATTGTTTAATCTATTACCATCTAGACGGCACCCCCTCGAAGAAGCCCCTCTCCTCTTTTCGAAGAACACGGACAGCCACTTTTCACAAGCCTCTTTCGAGTTTAGCTTTACACCACCAAGGACGTTCGCTATGGACAGGAACAGGTGATAATCACTTGGCGCTATTTCCGGGCCTTATGGTGGATGCGAGAAAACCTCCCATCCGAGCTCCCGTAGCTTCTGACGAGTTATCAACGTAGTGTGTGGTCTGGTGGACACTACACCCTTCCTGTTGGCCAATTCTGAACGCTTCTGGTCGATCGCCTGCTTCAAGCGGTCCAGTTATTCGCAGTAGATGCTAGAATTAAGCGTCTGACCATATGGGCGCAGCTCATAGTGGATGATTCCCTTTCAATCCCACCAAACACACAGAAAAACCTTTGTGGCCGTCAATCCCGTCTTGGCCACTGTTAGGGACGATTCACCGGCCTTCGACCACGGTCGTTTTCTCTTGATATTGTCGTATGTGATCCATTTTTCGTCGCCAGTTACCATCCGCTTCAAAAATGGGTCGATTTCGTTCCGTTTCAGCACACATACATTAAGCTTTTTTGTGTATCCGGCCTTCTGCAGATGTTTTAAAATGGTTTGGTGACTAACTCCCATCTCCTGGGCGATGCCACGAGATGTCACATGCCGATCTAACTCGATGTTTTCCATGATTTGATCGGTATTCGTCGTCACAGGTCTTCCGCCGGCTGGCTTATCCATGGTGTCGTTTTCACCCGCTCTGAATCGTCGAAACCATTCCTCCGCAGTTCGAAATGATAGAGTACCATCCCTCAAAACACCATTAATCTCACGGAACGTTTCTTTAGCGGATTTGCCTTTAAAGACGGTAAACTATAAAATAGCGCAAATTTCGGCGTTAGTGAACTCCATGTTTACACGTCTATAACTGTTGAACGCAATATCCAAACTAATCATGCATGGCGTCGTTTTGTAGGTCAAGACCTTTCAAGGAAGTATAGTATTGCCAAATACGAGCTCTGTAGCGCTTTATACATAACCGCGAAATTCAAAAGACAAAAAGGCGGAAGGAAGATAAAGGGTGATTTTTTAAGAGCTTGATAACTTTTTTTAAAAAAAAAACGCATCGGTTCTTTATTTGAAACGTTAGATTGGTTCATGACATTTACTTTTTGAAGATAATTTCATTTAAATGTTGACCGCGGCTGCGTCTTAGGTGGTCCATTCGGAAAGTCCAATTTTGGGCAACTTTTTCGAGCATTTCGGCCGGAATAGCCCGAATTTCTTCGGAAATGTTGTCTTCCAAAGCTGGAATAGTTGCTGGCTTATTTCTGTAGACTTTAGACTTGACGTAGCTCCACAAAAAATAGTCTAAAGGCGTTAAATCGCATGATCTTGGTGGCCAACTTACGGGTCCATTTCTTGAGATGAATTGTTCTCCGAAGTTTTCCCTCAAAATGGCCATAGAATCGCGAGCTGTGTGGCATGTAGCGCCATCTTGTTGAAACCACATGTCAACCAAGTTCAGTTCTTCCATTTTTGGCAACAAAAAGTTTGTTAGCATCGAACGATAGCGATCGCCATTCACCGTAACGTTGCGTCCAACAGCATCTTTGAAAAAATACGGTCCAATGATTCCACCAGCGTACAAACCACACCAAACAGTGCATTTTTCGGGATGCATGGGCAGTTCTTGAACGGCTTCTGGTTGCTCTTCACCCCAAATGCGGCAATTTTGCTTATTTGTCGATAATAAAGCGCGAAACACATTTCGAACCGAACACTGATTTTGGTAATAAAATTCAATGATTTGCAAGCGTTGCTCGTTAGTAAGTCTATTCATGATGAAATGTCAAAGCATACTGAGCATCTTTCTCCTTGACACCATGTCTGAAATCCCACGTGATCTGTCAAATACTAATGCATGAAAATCCTAACCTCAAAAAAATCACCCGTTATTTGCCAACCTAATATAAAGATATGACACATCGATATTTTAATGGTTGAATGGCCCCAAAAATTCTCTAATTTTTCTTTAATTTTTCACATAGTTTCTATTTCAATGTCAGTGACTGTATACAAACAGAATGTTGAGCCCACTACCGCAACAACTATATGTCAGTAGAGTGTGTGTATATTTAGTAACAAAGCGCCAACATTGCAGCGATATCTAAGCGCCACGCTTTGCTGCTAACAAAGAATAAATGAAAGAAACGAAAAAAGAGCGCTGAAAAGCAGTGAAAACATTGCATTCCACAGCACTCATACGCCGTGTCGAGCACAAAAGTCGAGTTGGCTACTAGCCACTCGCGCTTGCTTTATGACTATTGCACTTGTTGGTCAGCGACGACGCTTACAACTGCCAGCAGGTACACATGTAGACACATATAAATGCAGCGTATATGTTAGGCACTCTCTTCTTAAATAACCCTCTACAAGTGTGAAATGAATGTATTGGCGGCGGTTATAAGTCAACAGAGCTACAGTTAAGCGCATAGGAATTTCATGTTGACCTTTCGTTGGATCGGCTAGTGGGTGTATATGTGTGGTTGTACACTTTAGTTTGCTATAAATGTGGTTTTTCATATACACTCAACCATAGAGATAGCAAATACGTGTGTAAAGAAGACCGCTTGGATTATTGGTGTGCTTGCCACTGTCCAATTTGTATTTGATACATTGATTACTCTTTGGCGGCATATTTCCAATTAGGTTGCACTGTCCAGTGTTTGTAAAGGTCAAAATGCAAGAAGAAGGTTGAAAGTGATACATATACATACCAAGAAGTGTTAAAAATTATTCAACTTCTTATAAAAAGTGAAGCTAATAACCCTAATCAAGATAATCTAAACAAAATTATTTCACAGAAATTCAAACAAAGTTCAAAAATGAAGAGTTAGCAAGTATAGCTTTATATATCAAGCCAATATCGTACTACAATTAAACTAAAAAACTTGTCGGAGTAGAGATAAGCCTCAAATTTTCAAATGAACCCTTTTGCAAGCTACAATTGATATTACTCATGCTTATGCAAATACACGAAAGGTATCACAACATTTGCAAAAAAAAATATTTTCTCAAAAAAAATTTCATAAATGCTATCCCTATCATAACAATCACACTTCGTTAGTGGCGAAAGTGGATCGAATTTATTTATGCGCAAACACAAGCAACAGCCTAGCACATACATATATTACATATGCCCGCATGTCATTCCATCACATTTCATTTCAATTCATTACATTGCCATTGTGTTGTGTTCAATACAACAAAAATTACAAGTTTATTTCGTTATCCTTGCCACTTCATTCCATTACCTGCAATCGTGTTTTCACTTCTTCTATTTGAATATCATTTAATTTTTTATTTTCCATTTCATTTACATGCATGGAGGCGTGTGTGTGAAAGTTGCCGTAGAACACTCACACTCATACACATGTGGTTCAATGGTGCGCATTTACCTCTTTGCTTATGCTGCATGCATACATTTAGGCGATAATCAAAAATTAATTCAATCACATGCGCCGGTACGTGCGCATATCAATAGTTTCCACTTTGCCACTATTGTCCGCACTTTACACATAAAAAAAAGAGCAAAAAAGAAAAGAAAGTAGAAAAATCGGAAAAACTATGCTTTGCAGCTGCTGGCGTGATTTTAGGCGCATGTAAGGGGTTTATTTTATTAGTTTAACTAAAGCGTGTGCGCAAATTGTTTAGACAGCCTAAACCAAATGTTGGCACTTGTTTCCCGGAATATGATTGCGAATAGTAAAATATACAAAAGAGAATTCTGATAAATCAATTCATAGAAAAATAATTTTATTCGTTGTTTGGAAGCATTATTTTGCTAAAAAGGTATCAAGAATATACTTTATTGGCAGTATTGTTGTGGATTTTCCCTTTCTCTCGATTTGGCATATGTAAGAATTTGTTTTCAAATATCTTCTTAAGTACCACGATCAGGTAATAGACATCAAGCAAAGTTTAAAATATCGACACTTTCTAAAGGAGAGATGTTAAATCTATGAAATGCGAATGGTACCACCGAATATGGCCTTTGGAAACTCAATACATAGACATTCCAGTTCCAGTCAGCTTTTACCTCAATCCATTGCCCAATTAATTTACTTCATGTTCAATAATCCTCATGATTAATCTTTGTAAACTGTTCAAAAAGCACAAAAAAAAACATTAAAAAATTGTGTCACGACCTAGAGATAACCTCAGAAAACCAATAAGTCGGCAATTTTTAAAATTCATAGGATTAGCTTGAAACTCGTTATTGGGGTTTCAGGGGCCACGGATTACGAATCCGATGTCGATTTTACAAAATTCCAAATGTTGGACCCAAATTGTGGACGCTTTTTTGAAAAATTCATCGGAATCTCTTGACTCTAGTTATTCGAGTGTTACGGGGTCGCTGATTACGAATTTGATGTAACTTTTTAAAAATTCAAAATGGCGGACGCATTCAAAAATTCGCCATATTGCAACCGCCATTTTAAATTTTTAACAACGACAACGGATTCGCTATATTGTGGTCTCTACGGTCAAGAGGTTCTCTTAGAACTTGATAAAAACTTTGAAGGGTCTTCGATCCACTTGTTTTTCGTATTTGCGGTATGTTTTAAAAACCATGGAGCAATGGAGCCATGGCCACCAAATGAACTACTTAATTGCAACATTTTCATCTTCACATAGATTGCCAAAAAGTTGCCACATATAAACGTAGGAATATCTCTAGAACCAGTTACAAATGTCCCCTTTCTAGCACAATGCCTCAGTAAGTGCAAACACTTGGTGATTATTGCTGCATTGCAGCGCCACCTACACCGGCACAGTGTATTCCACCTTTTTGTCATTTTCAGGTAAATTTGAATTTTACATGCGAAACGCGTAGCGGCATTGCAAAATGTACAGAACTTTCCACTCATCGTTAGCTACTTGTCTTGCTAACGGTTAATTCATGCCAGCAGTTTTCACATGTCCACAATGTAGCGGTCACCGCATTAGTAGGCAGGCACACACATACATGTACAAATGCATTTGGAGGAAACTTTGGGATGTTAAATGTATTAGGGAGAGCCTAAATCTAGTCGATGGTAGGAAGTAAAAGTCCAAATCAGAAGTTACT
This sequence comes from Zeugodacus tau, assembly GCA_031772095.1. Lineage (NCBI taxonomy): Eukaryota > Metazoa > Arthropoda > Insecta > Diptera > Tephritidae > Zeugodacus > Zeugodacus tau. Next base: position 78,119,408 of record CM062649.1, read on the forward strand.
TTGAGTGACTATAAAATGAAAGTTGGAGTTTGATATGTGCCCTTGAAATAATTTTCCAGTACTATTTAGATTTTTTCTTGCTATTCATACAATTTAAGGATAATCCTCTTAAAAAGACATATGCACATATCGGACAATGTTGAATGTCTTGTTTGTAAAATATCGTCAACATTTCTCATTCAGTTGCCGACATCTCTTCTGTTGACAGTTTCGGTCTATACACCTCCGCATGTAAAATACGTTCCCGTATGCGTGGATTTAAGGTAAGTGTCACATATATTCTATATATTCATATATATGCGTACACCGGCTGATTGCGACAAGTTCATACCCAATTTAAATTCATTCACAGGTCAGGCACAACAGACCACATCTATTCTAGTTGAATGTAAATTAGCGTCTGTCACGTGGTACTTCTCTTTGCAGCATGCAAAACTGGAAACCGTTAAACTAGAAGTATGTTAAATTGAAAATTTATGTGAGATCCTTAATCTTAATTCTAGTACCATCTACTCTAGAGTATACTAAAATATTTTATTTTTTCTGCTCCGATTAAATATTTCATACACTTTAATTGTTTTTCTGACTGTATTCCCACATGCAAAAGACTCATTACAATTATATTCATATCATATGACCATTTTATTATTTAGATACAGAATTGGTCATGACATTAGGAACACCTAGGTTTGTTCTGGAATATTTAAATTAATTTTTAATGTTTACAGCAAAAAAATATATATTTTCACTACATCAAATGATACTCAAAAAATTCATGTTCAAGGAATATCTCTTTCTATAAAATGCCAAAGTGACAACCAATGTACATACTTATGCAACCAAACGCAATTACAACGAACTCCACTTGTGGAGCGAAAATAAATATGCTTTACGTTCATTTGTCAAGCATCCGCGTCAAGAGTGATGTAATAAAAAATACCGCTATATCATTGTCAACTGCAAAGCAACTCTGTACATGAGAAGTACAAATAAATGAGCAAAGCTCAATAATCAGGCGGAGAGCAGAAGTCAGTTGAGTTGAGTAGTCAGCAAACAGAGCTGACATGACATTGCCACTGCCGACAACAATAATAAAAACAACAACATTGGTAGAAGAACTGACTGACTGAAAGAGCTTACAACAAGAACAACGGTAATACTTCATATTATTAAGAGTGTTAAAACCGCAATGTGACAGTTGGCGGTATTTGTCGTCAGCGGCAACAGCCAGTCCGCTAACAACAATAATAACAACACGAAATGTAAGTTGAACTCGCACGAGAATTTACTGTAAACCGCTAGCAAAATAAGAAGCGCCAAAGGTGATGAGACAGAAGTGATAAACGTCATCAACTGCAAAGTGCAACGCCAACACACACACAAGCAAACATACATGTAGAGGCTGACAGATAGACAGCGAGAAGCTGCGTTGCTGACACCGAACTGCAAGTACACAAGAGTGTTATATGTTCTTGAGCGTTCTTGCATTTCGTGGCACGCTTGTCTGTCTGTTTGCTTTCGGCTTACAGCCGCGCTGGAGTGACGGCTGGGCATAATTTTCACATTTTTAATTTGCGGTGCATCATAATGTCACCGACGAAGGAATGCGAAAATGTGTTAAATGAAGTAAGAAATTACAATGCAACTATAATATGAATGACACTGAAGTTATGTTCTATATAATATTAATAATAATAATAATGAAAAGAGTATGACCTATGAGCACCCGATATTTGTATATACATACATCCTCTACTACATGTAGCTTTGTACATATCTGTGGCCTCAAATTTCGCTGAATCCCTCAGCTACCTTTTTCGAAACTCCCCTCGCATCGGTTAGGCGTGAGGAACTTTACAGAAAATTCTAGGAAACCCGATAATTACCTGACTGGGGTAGAACAAAAGTCGAAGCGACAAAAGAGCTCATAGAAATTCACAATAATAATTACAAACTCTACGATTATCCGCTTCACGCCCAACCGTTGCATGGGGCGCAATTTCCACTTACTAGTGGAAACTCTAAATCAAACGGACAATCACAAGATAGAGAGAATATGATTTATATGCTATATATACAAAGTAGCTCTATAAAGGCCAAGGTCGTGAAAAAAACATTAAAACTGTAAACTGACTGTACTAGTCAATATCCCAGAGTACATGTTTTTCAGTTTCTTCCTAGATGGTTGGGAGTTCTATTGTAAGCTGAAACGCAAAGATGCAGTTAGTTTCTGCCCTCGGGATAAATTTTCATTTCTTGTATCTTTCATTAAATGTAGAGATTCTAACCAGTGACTGTGGAACAAGTCCGATGGCATACCTTGTGAGCCAGATACCAGATGAAGATATTTGTAGAAAGAACTCGATCCAGTGACTTAATCTCCATCTTAATATTTGACCTTAAATCAACGATCTATAAAAAAGATGTTTGTGAACCAATAAAAGATGTTGTATAGAACTATATACACATCGTATTATAAGGTGTTTAAAGGCCTTTTAACCTTGGCATGTTCAATAACGTTTTTTTAGTTAACTTAATTTTTTCAAAACCTTTAAATTAGGATAAATATAACAATTTCGCACCTTAAAAACTGCTGTTATAATCTTTACTATTTACTTATCTATCGAAGTCGAATCCAAAGTTGAAAGGTTGTACATATGTATGATACAGTTTGCGCTCCTAAGGAATATGTTCGAAGTAAAAAAATATTTATGTTACAACGAAATTCTGTATGTGTTCCGAATATTATTCTTCCTTGTATTTATGACAAATATGTAACATTCAAAATATTTTTATTTATGTCTTAAGTATGATCTATATATGAAACCATGGGCGTGAATGAAATATGACAAACATATTTACTGAATGATATGAGATGATAGTCACTAAGTAGTTTTCATTCATTGTACTATTATCTTAAAAAAAGGTTTACAAGGAAATGTCATTGAAGATTATTGTTCAGGTATAAAATACAAGGTCATTAATGAATTAGTTGTCATATAGTGAAAACAAAAGAGGCTTCTTCAACCCGCGCAATAACCTTTTACTAAAAATTGAAGGCTGTTTTCTACCTGAGCCTACAGAGGTGAAGGCGTGAGTATAAAAAGGCACCGAAAAGTTGACACAGCATTCAGAAAATATTTGAAGCTCAACAAGCATGAACATGATGAACAGTAACGCCATGGAAACATCTAAAACAGAAGTTAACTCAGAGCTGCATTACTTCGGACAACCCTTCGAGAATGTACACGAATGGAAAGTCATGCTGAGACCCAGAAGCTTCAGTGATGCCTTCGCCAGAGTACTCGCAAAGACGCAAGCACCGGACACAGCGCCAAAAGCGATGGATATCAGCTACGCGTCAGATATAGCCGATCATAACGAATCGATTGAGCAAATGATATTAGACTGCAGTGGCTATTCGGATGTGTTGAGCAAGAAACCAACATATTTGCCCATTTTCCCGCTACTTGAACATCCAAGTACTCGTGAATATCTGGTGGCCAAGATAGGACTCGCTAAAGGCATCAAACGTCAACGTGTAGATGATTTAGGTGTTTGGGATATCGATAGGCAACAGAGTAAACGACGACTTGTCAGGTCTCATGGCTCCTGTTTGAGCGCTGCGAGTGTTGGTCGTCACTTATTTCCATTCATCTTGGCGAATCCAATGAGTTTCGGCAAGGTTGCCATCCGAAGATGGACAATGGAACTGCACAAACGCGATGGTAAACTATCTAAGCCACTGAATGCTTTGAAGGCGGCGAAAATCATGCGCAACATTCGCACGGTAAAGAGAAAAGTGAACGAGTCTTGAGAATATGATTTGGAAGGACTAGAGTTGAAAATTTTATTATAAAATAATAACAAATATTTATGTAAAAATATGTAGAATTATTGTATAGAATTATATAGTATAGAATAAAGTTACTTTTTAAAGTAAAGTAAAGTAAATTTTGATCCGAAATAATTTAAGGATTTGAATGAAAGATACAGAAGTCACATTATATTAAAATTGCATGATTAGATTTTTTATCGACCGAGAAATTCTAGGAATCTTAAACTTCCAAAGAAGATCTCTAGATCTTAAAAAATTAAATATAATAGTTAACAGAAGCTACTAGATTTCTTTCGATTAATTATTAATTGAGTAAAATAAGGGACTAACTAAGTGGGATAGATTCTGTTGGCATGAACTTGTAGTTAAGTTTTCATTGGATTTAAATTAATCGGATATGAAACCACTGTTCAAGTAATTACAGTACTACGACTATATAATGACACTTCGAAAATGTTGGACATAATTATAATAATTTAAGGCAAATAGCCATCTCTGCCTTTTCGCACAGCAGTTCATTCAATTAACTGGCCTTTGCTCGATTAAAGCGCTGCTCGATTTACCATCCAAAGGAAAAATCTTATTTTAGTACATTAATTTTAATCGACATGATGAGGAGGAGTTCTTCACCTCTTCTCTTGATCATGGTCATTAACTACCTGCTGGAGAGATGCGCTATAAAAGTTGAAAATATCTGCAAATTTGTAGTATATACAGGGCGCTTTGCCAAAACTTAATACCTATTTAAGTTTGAGATCCTGGCTTCATAAAGGACTGTCTTTCATGTTTTCCTCTGGGGAAGTAACTATGCAAGCCATTGCATGGAAGTAAAAGAGTACAATGAGTGAATACCGAATATCATCACCACAGTTATATGTGTCCTTGAGCTTCGCTGAATCGCTGAGCTTCCTTTGTCGGAACTCGACCAAGAATTCTTGGAAAACTCGTGTTATATGTACTTATTTTGGGCGTGACAACGAAAAATTAAAAATTTTTTGAAAAATAATAATATAAATGTCTCTATTATTGTTTTTATTATTTTTCCTCAAATCCAACTAATGTAAAGGGTGCAATTCCTTAAAGCGAAGCTCTGAACAATTTAAAAAAAAGATCAGATAAAAGATCGGCGGGTTTTCTGTGGAAATGGGCGTGACGAAACATCAACATTGTAATGTTTTCGAACGTAAATATCGATTATCGACATGAATTAACGTCGCACAGAGAAAATAAAACAAAATATCGCTTCAAGTTTTGAAAGCACATGTAAGAAAAAAATGTCATACTAGTTTTGAACTAATACGAAGCCACTTCATTTTCAACTAGTTGGAGGTATTTCCGACGACGTATAGACGAGACGAGCTTAGACGAGACTGGCCCGAAATCATTTCGATAATATTTCTGACTTTGCTTGGATGCAACAATATGTATATCACAAATTATGACGAATCAAAAGTTGTCAAGGATGATTCCAAAATTATATATAACATACTTTCCTAAGGAAAGTATTCACACTTAATATTCCAGAATGTTGAGATTCATATCTTCCTCGTATTAAAGCGGATATGAAACAACAAACATATTTCTATTTTTCAATAATCCGTATCTCTAAATGACATCATTTGAAATCGTAGGCGTGAAAGAAATCGGCCATAAATGCTAACTCACAAAATAATTTCATTTTATTTGAAAATACTTTGTTATTGTCTTAAAAAGTGTGAAAAGAAAAGGTCATTAAAGTTTATTTGTTCAAGTATAAAATACAAGGTCATTAATTAACTACTTACTGTACAGGAGGCCTTCTTCAACCCGCGCAATAACCTTTAACTAAAAATTGAAGGCTGCCTGCCTACAGTGAAGGCGTGAGTATAAAAAGGCACCGAAAAGTTGACACATCATTCAGAAAATATTTGAAGCTCAACAAGCATGAACATGATGAACAGCAACGCTATGGAAACATCTAAAACAGAAATTAACTCAGAGTTACATTACTTCGGACAACCCTTCGAGAATGTACACGAATGGAAAGTCATGCTGAGACCCAGAAGTTTCAGTGATGCCTTCGCCAGAGTACTCGCAAAGACACAAGCACAGGACACAACGCCAAAGGCGATGGATATCAGCTACGCGTCAGATATAGCCGATCCGAATGAGTCGATTGAGCACATGATATTAGACTGCAGCGGCTATTCGGAAGTGTTGAGCAGTAAGCCAACATATTTGCCCATATTCCCGCTACTTGAACATCCAAGTACTCGTGAATATCTGGTGGCAAAGATAGGACTCGCTAAAGGCATCAAACGGCAACGCGTAGATGATTTAGGTATTTGGGATATCGATAGGCAACAGAGTAAACGACGACTCATGGTCAGGTCTCATGGCTCCTGTTTGAGCGCTGCGAGTGTTGGTCGTCACTTATTCATCTTAGCGAATCAAATGCGCTTCAGTAAATTTGCAATAAGAAGATGGACAATGGAACTGCACAAGCGTGATGGTAAACTATGCAAGCCATTGCATGCTTTGAAGGCGGCGAAAATCATGCGCAACATTCGTACGGTGAAGAGAAATGTGAGCGAGTCTTGAGAATATGATTTGAAAGGACTTTATTGAAAAAGATTTAGAAATAGATTAACAAATTTTATTGAAAGAAATATGTAGGACTTGTATATTAATATGTAAATAAATTAGCTATCATAAATGAATTTTTCGAAAAATAATTTAGTTTAAGAATACAACTAATGCGTCTAAATTATGATCTGGAATGGTTCGGTTAGTAAACGGAAAAATGTCGGTGATTGAATGGACTTTTTAGATTTTACTTCTGAATCCATAAGCACTTGCGGTTTAGCGGTAAGATAACTGCTTCAGAATAGTTCGCAATTTAAGGGTAATGAATGAAAAGTTTAGATTATAATGGAAATGAAAGCATCAGTTCGCTGCTCAATAAAATGAGAGAATGAAACGAATAATGTATTTAAAGTAGTTCTATAAGTCACTTTATATTAAAATGGCTTGAGTAGATTACTTTATCGATCGAGAAATTCCTGATGAAAAGGACCAAGGCAGATCTTTAGATCTTAATAAATAAAATTGTATGCATCTATATATCCGAATCTTCTAAATTTCTTCAGTTGAATTAGTAAGCAATTTCTAGTTTAAATGAATCTAGCAGTTTACACTGTTATTGTCAGACGAAGTACTTAGGCTCTAAGCCAACTTTATAAATTACGAAAATTAAAGGAAGAGTTGATAATTGACTAAATTGAGTAGAATAGAGATCATTATTTATAAAATAATTATATATGAATAAATTACGAGACTAATTAAGTAAGATAAAGGTCATAACTCACTAAATTAAGCTACTAATAGAGTAGAATGGAGGTCGTAATTGAATTAATAATAAAGTAATTACAGAAGCGCGACTATATAATGATGAAATGTTATGGACATTTAGAGAACGCCATTAATTTAAGCAACTAACTGAAGCTTATTGTAGGAAAATTGTTTTGTCTGCGAATTCTTTAAACAATTCACTAAGGAATGGCATGAACTAGGTAGGACATGTAAAAAATACGTTATGTGGCTAAACACATTCTCAAACACGATCTCAAAACAAAACATTAGTAGATTGAATAAATTTTAAATTATATATACTCTCGCAATGAGAGTCAATTATGCAATTTGATAAAATTCATTTTTGCTGTGCTATTGAAATTACTTAACAGTAATTTAGTTAGCCAATAAATTCAAACCTTTTCATTTACAAATTCACCTAAAATCGCTGTAATTTGATTAACCAATTAAAAAATGCCAACAATAAATCCATTTTGTTAACTGAATTAAGCGAACTAACCAAATTAGTTGGACACATTTTATTGTAGTTTGTGCTAATTTAGTTACCAGCAATATTTTTCTAAACTAATTAACTCGTTTAAAATACAATTTCGACTATGCAAATGCAGTAAAAGCATTGACTTTTTTAAGTTAATTTAAACAACGCACAGAGATTTTTGAGTGAGAACACAATTAGATTTCATCAAAACGTATGCGAAATAACAATAACAACATTTAATTAGCATGCTGGAAATGCGAAAACAAAAATTTTTAGACAAACACACAAGCTAATAAATATGCGGCGACTTCATGGCAATGTATGTAGTTGCAACAAAAAGGCTTAATTAACATTTTAACTAGTCAGGTTTGCCAGCGGCGCACAAACAACAACAACACACACAGCTGTGTAAATATTTTATTTGTTGTTGTTGTGGCTTGGGCCATAAAAAAGCCGCGAGCGACAAAAAAGGCAGAGCACACAAAACTAAACTGAATTAATTTCCAATCGACAACAACAACAGCAAATTTGTCGAAAAATTTTCAGTAAATAAATAACTGTAATGTAAAAATGTAAAAAAAAACACAAAAATAACAACAACAAAAACCAAGTGCAATTTAACAAATGTCAATAAAAGTGCAATAATAATAAAAACAAATGCACTTGTAACGGTAAATAAATGTCGAACGGCAAAATGGCTAAATAGCATGCAATCAGCAACTGTAAATTGACTTGCGGAATTATGCGTTGTTGTTAATTACATTTATCGATAAATACTCTCGAACACACACAGACACCCACACACTGAGGCAAATACATACGCAAAATGCTGATGAACGCACAATAAAAGCAATCGACTAAACTAACTAACGGTTTATACATACACAAACACACACACATTTGATTAAATAAATATGTAAAAAAAAAACAACAACAAAACCGCGTAAATAAATTATAAATTATTTATATAAATGCAAGTGTTCTTGTAAGCCGCTTTGTCTATGTACTCGTATGTGTGTGTGTGTTTGTGTGTGCTTGATGTAATTAGTTTAAACAAATAATTAAATAAACTCTCGCTAACCAAACACAATATGCCTCATTCAAATGGCTGACTAAATTAAGTGTGAAAATATGAATTTAAATACAAAATAACCAAAAATCAATTACGCGCACGCATTTGAATGGCGTATGGCTAGAAGCGACTGGCACTGACTGAATATATGAAATTAGAAAAAAAACTTCAGTATAATTAATAATAATATTTTGTGGAAAATTAATCACATATTTTTGCATAAATTACATACGCTTAATTGCATGCGGATTGTTTCAAACGAATTCAATTTAAAATACAGTGAGATTTGGGAGTTGGTTTTTGTTGTTGGGACTGGGGTCAATGAAGAAACAGTTAAAAATTTGATCAGGGTCGTAAATACAACCTTGCGTGTCAAAAATACATCTCTAAAAACGATGATTAGTAAGGAAAAAAGAATCGTATTTTATAAAAAAAATGCTATGGCATGGAAGGAATGGTAGAGACACTCAATTACTTTTATAGATCGGCTCAGTATACTTCAGAACTTCATATAAGGTATGCTTTCAAACGAAAGACGACAAACGCCCATCTCATTCCAGCTTACTATGAACTTTCTTTCTTTCCTCTATCAATTTTTGCTCTCGAAAGCCTTATATCCACTCCGAGTATGGAACGAAGTCGATTGACGACATGAAATGACCCTTGCTGGAAGCAATGAGGGTCTACCATATTATTCGTCGTAAGACTCTGAAATCTTTATAAGTAAACAAGCTTTGTTTAGTTTCAAAATGAAATCTAGCACTAATCAAAGGTAATGCCTTACTGAATTTCTGTATCGAATAATGAGAAGGGCTCATCCAATGGCTACATTAATACACACTTGATTCCGATCTAGAGTCCGTTGAATGGTTCTTTCACAGTAAAAGTAGTTCAAGGTGCCCGAAAACGACACTGTGGACCGAAAGTATTTGGGTCAGTACTTTTGGGGTTTCATATGAAATTATGTTCATCAACTACCTAGTACATCAGTAAAACAGTCAATAAGCAATATCACTGTGTATTTTTGGATCTATTGAAGGAATCACCTTCTCAACATATTCGCCTGTTCTGATCCCCAGCCACTACTATTTCTTTTCCCGACTACCAAAGTTGCTCTTTGGTAGAACTTTTCTTTTAATCGAGGAGTTAGAGGAGATGGAAACAAACGCCAAGTTTTTTTTTTCGAAATAAAAATTTTGCGCAAGATTTATGGTCCTCAGAACACTGGCAACGGCGAATACCGCAGACGATGGAACGATGAGCTGTACGAGTTATACTACGACATTGACATAGTTCAGCGAATAAAAAGACAGCGGCTACGCTGGCTAGGTCATGTTGTCCGAATGGACGAAAACACTCCAGCCCTGAAAGTGTTCGATGCAGTACCCGCCGGAGGAAGCCGAGGAAGGGGAAGGCCTCCACTCCGTTGGAGGGACCAGGTGAAGAGCGACCTGGTTACACTTGGGATCTCCAACTGGCGCCGAACAGCGAGGGAAAGAGAGGAGTGGCGCGCTATCATCGATTCGGCTATAAAGGGCTAAACGGTTTCCACGCCAAGCACATACATACCTAGGACTCTAATTTTATGTAATTAAGTGTTTTTATATAATGAATAATTTTTTCTAAAGAAACCTAATGAAACTAATACCCCAGCTTAAATTTTCTTTCACTTGGTCTCTCTAAGAAAAACACCTAATAATTTAGCGAAATCGTTTGCCACAAATCCGAAAAAGCACTGTTAAGCAAGTAAATAGAGTTCATTTATTTGGCAAGTACAATAGTTGGACAGCACTGAGAACTATACAGACATATAAACTTGTATATAGATAGATACAGCAAGTCTCAAATGTTACATTAGGGCGGTTCAATAATGCAGTTTTTCCAAACTCAAATCGTTAAATGGTATTTCTACGGACAAATGTACTGATTAAATAAAGTTAAGTTGTCATGTCAGCTATCATGAGTCAAAATTTAAATAATTGAACTAACCGCCAAAAAATGGTTTTGGAAGAATGAATTGTCATCCAATTTGAGATATTTTAACAGTTTCGTATTTCAAATCTATTTGATCTGTGATATGTCCAATGTGTCCATGTGACATGTCCAACTTTGAGGTTCACGTTTTGAAAATGTTAATCAAAAATGTTCCATACTTCATGACCACCCTAGTGTGCATATTCGCATACATATACATATGTCTATGGAAGTACATCCATCTAAACGCAGTGACAAGCGCTTGGCATGTCCTGACCACTTTTTCCGTGTCCTGTTTGTCCTGGCTAATTGAAGAAATCTGTTTGGCGGCGATTAGTTGGTGCTTAGCATGGCTTGTGACCAGCATATTGCAGCCAGTAAATAGCAACAGTCGCTGCAACAACAACAAATGTAACCTTCGCAGAGGATAAGCATCGCCAGCAGCGTGTTGCAACAGTGTGTTGCATGCAACTGTGGCATGCATATACTCTGTGTACAGATATGTATGTAGTTCAAATGCGTTGCAAGCGCACAACATGTTGTTGTTGTTTTTTTAGTTAGTTGCCGCTTGTATGTACTAATTAATGTTGTTGCTATTTGCAGAGGTAAACTGTAAGTAATCGCTCGGTCGGCCAGTGTGGCATGTAGCTCGGCTCGCATGTTGCATGGTCGATCCGTCCGCCCGTACAGAGCGTTGTAGGTTCTTGTTGTCACACGTTGCATCTTTACCACATGCGCAGCGCTGTTGTTTGTTCTTGTTGTTCTGCTGCTTGTTGCAAGTATTTACCGTTTCGTTGCGCTTTGTTGTTTTTGCACTTGTCACACAGTTTATCGCTAACAGCGGTTTAATTAAAAATTAACGATTTGCTCTCTTCTACTACATTACAACTACAACAACAACTTTGGCATGTGCTCATATGTCTGCATATTGTTGTTGCAATGGATAAAACATGTCAGAGCCTTGAATGTGACAAATGATGTTGAGATATTTTTTGGATAAAAGGAAAGACAAACACGCTGCTCTTATGTATATAAAGCAATTAAATAAGTCAGTTATTTCTTAATTAAAGTTGTTTTTGTTATCTTCGTTAAAGACTCTTTGGAGGAAATTTTAAATTTTATAATAAAATAAAATGGGTATCATTTCAGAGCTGATTTCTTCGATTAACAAAATCCCATTAGCAGCAGAAAGATAGGTTGGGAGCGGTGTAGACCAGAAAGACACTCTAATCAATTCAAATACAATTTTTGTATATTAATGAAGACCTAATCAAAATAAACTCAGAATTACTCTTTCGATTAGCAGTTGTACTCAAAACATAGGTCCAAGCTCTCCGAGAGCAGTCAGCAATATATTTTGATTTCGTTCTTGCTTATTGTACGAAGAAGAATTAGTATTGATACAAAACAGCGACTATTAATAAAAAAAGATTTTGCGCTCCCTGTAATAAATGATGAGCTTTGGTGGTCGCCAGAGACCTATGCAAACTCTAAGGAAATCAACGTGCTTAGATTTAAGTAACTTCATTAATCTCATAAATTTTTTATTCCTAATTTAAATGTACCCAGAAGTTTTAATTTTTTGTCCGTTGCCTTTTTTTCTCTAGGTAGTCGGTTTCACTCTTGTTGGGACTACGAAATCGGAATTCGATCCATTTCTATTAAATTACCATAGCTAAAGTAAACAAGTCAGATGCGGTCTTCAGATATTCAGTATCGAAATATATTATATCTCTGGATGCTTCTAGTCGATCGCCTGCTTCAAGCGGTCCAATTGTTCGCAGTAGATGGTAGAATTAAGCGTCTGGCCATATGGGAACAGCTCATAGTGGATGATTCCCTTGCAATCCCACCAAACACACAGCAAAACCTTCCTGGCCGTCAATCCCGGCTTGGCCACTGTTTGGGATTCACCGGCCTTCTACCACGACCGTTCTCGCTTTATATTGTCTATGTGATCCATTTTTCGTCGCCAGTCACCATCCGCTTCAAAAATGGGTCGAGTTCGTTCCGTTTCAGCAGCATATCGCAGGCGTTGATTCGGTCCTGAAGGTTTTTTTTGCATCAATTCATGCGGCACGCAAACATCAAGCTTTTTTGTGTATCCAGCCTTCTGCAGACGGTTTAAAATGGTTTGGTCACTAATTCCCAACTCCTGGGCGATGTCACGAGATGCGACATGCCAGTCTAACTCGATGTTTTCCATGATTTGATCGGTATTCGTCGTCACAGGTCTTCCGCCGACTGGCTTATCCATTGTGTCGTTTTCACCCGCTCTCAATCGTCGATATCATTCCTCCGCAGTTCGAAGTGATAGAGTGCCATCCCCCAAAACATCAATAATTTCACGGAACGTTTCTTTGAGTTTCAGAGTCTATTGACTTGATACATCTCCAGAAAAAGTAGTCTAACAAAGATGATCTAGCAAGCTAAGTCAGACAGTGTGGTCACGTTTCTTTCTAAAAAACATAGATAACAGACCCTACAACAAAACGAAACCTAGAAAACTGCAACCTTAGAATTAGAACACATTTAATGCCATTAGTCTGAAAAAAACACGAGACCATAAGTTCACATGTTAGGGACAACTTGGGTCCAAATCGTAGTTGATTACTCAAAGTCTATCAAGAAATAAAGGCTTGACGAATCCAGTAATAAATAATTGAAGTGTTGAATACTCGAAATGAAGTGATTGAGTACTCAGAGTAATCGAAGGACAAGGCAGCAATTCGAGCGCTACTCGGCAGATTCCTTCAATATATTTAATGTTTGGTTTTGAATGGCTTGGAGGATTAAATCGATAAATAGTGAAATGGAATGATTTCGCCACATAAGTATTTTGCTCGATTAGGAAGACATACATTTTTTAAGTAATCGGACTAAATAGTAAAAAAGCACCGCTAATGAATTCAAAGTCTTCACAGTATTTTAAGGCATAAAGTTTTCCATGACGTGGGGTTTTGAAATGGTTTATTGTAAAATCTGAAATATATTCTCCAATTAAAATAAAAAAAAATCATGCGACTGAAATTAATTTCTGCCCCATCCCTCTACTCGGCAGCACAAAATAGTCTAAATCGGTAACAAATGTGGACCCTCATTTCAGCTAATACTGCCAAACACGAGAGAGTGGACTATGAGCGTAACCATTAAGAGCGCGCGGCATTTATAATTAAATTTAAAAAATGGCGCACAAATCAAATTTTAAACGTTAAATAATACCCAAAAAATAAATGGGCAATAAATACACAATAAATTGTGAAACCATAAATACATATACATGCCCACGAAAAACACAAAGCAAAGCAACAAGACACACACATACACAACTACATAGAATAAATACGAAACAACTACTGGCCTTTGACCGGAAATGACCAGAGCAACATAACTGCAAACGACCTTTTCATTTGATTTTATCAGGTAATTTATTTATTTGCAACAAATTTATTGCCGCAACATGGGCAAATAAAAAGCAACAACAACAAAACCTGTTATAAGGGGGAAGAAGAGTTGTAAAGAAAAAGAGGAGGAAGAAAAAAAGAGGGAGTGGGAGCAACATAGCGACCTTAGCGCACAAAACGCACCCAAAAACATAACCGTTATATCTGCAACCAGCAAATTTTGTTTTGTATTTGTACTTGTACAGTACGCGCTAAAAGTAAACAGCAAAGCAGCAATGAAATTGAAAATAAAGTTGCAAAAAAAGTCGCCAACGCTCGTAAATATGCGCAGCAACAATATCGGTTATATGTATATATATATGTAAGGGTGTGTGTGGCAAGGTGGCACTGGCAACACAACACGAATAATAGTAACAACAATAGCAATAACAATAAAAACGTATACAATTGAATTCAATTGTTATTTTACGTAGGAAAACTTGAAAAAGCGTTTCCGTTCATTACTGCACTTACGACGCGTTGCCAGTTTTCATAAAATTTGAAAAAAAAATGAACATTTTTTCATTGCTCCGAACCACATCCTGCCATCAAAGTGTGCTGTTAGGTGCCTGGCGCGCTTGGCAAATGGCTGCAACGCACTATCCCGCCTCCCACCCACTCGCTCTCACACGAATTTGCTAAAACGAAAATATTTCTTGTTGTTGTTATTGTTGTTGTTTTTACTTTAACTGCTGCCAGTGGCTGAGTTTGGTTAGTTCGTTAGTGTTAGTGGTGGTGTTGTTGTATTTCGTATACTTATTTTGTGAAAGTCATGTTTTCGTACGCTCAGCTTGAACTGCTACCATTTGTTGTTGTTGCTTTTATGCTTGATATGCTCAACTGGCATGCATTGCTATAGTATGGTGGTTGTTGTTGTAATTTTTTTCAATTACCCCTTTTTAACGTTATAGTAGCAATGACTTTTTCGAAGAAATTTCCAATGTCTGAGTAACCAAGTCACGTGCCACGCCTCTCTGTTGCTTGTGCCATGCATTTCTATATATGATATAGAGCCACTGCACTTTCATAGCACACATGTATATTTTTACAAATGTACATATGTATATTCTATATATATGCACGTGTTGTCCACTTGTATTTGCCACTATTGTCCCGTGGCGTCACATTTGTTGTAACTATTTGAGGTGCAACATGCAATTGTACTTGCCACAAACGGACATGTGTCAAATGCCGCATAGCAAATGTGCGCTACCACCCGCTCTTTGGCGAAGCTCTAACTCTAAAAGCTCAAATGCAAACGAATTGCAGACCGTTATAATTGCTAACATAAACAGCCACACATGCAGACAGACTCCAACACATACATTTGTATTGTTGTATTTGCTCTGGTAATGGCGTTGTTTGGTCAGTTGAGGTCAGCAGAAAATTGGTTGAAATAATAAGTGCCCGAGGGGGGATTTGAACGATATCACAAGCAATTTTGTGCATACCAAAGGTTCTTCTGCGAATTTTATTTCAGCTGGGAAGATGAATACTAACGAGGTAATGACCTACACTTAGTAGAGTATAAAGAAATTGGAGTCACTTTAATGCTGCCTGGCACGACAGTGGAGACAAAAGAAAAGTTAACAAGTAAGGAAGGGCTAAGTTCGGGTGTAACCGAACATTTTATACTCTCGCAATTTATTTATTTAACTTTATTTATATTATATAATACACAATTTGACCCACATATTCGTCATATATATTGTATAAAGTCCATTGAAAGTTGGAAACCCTAATATTAGGTTAGAAGTACCGAGGTCCTCATGTTCGATATATGGGGCCTTAAAAACCTATGGTCCGATTTCGGCGGTTTTTAGAATGGGGCTGCCAAACTATTAACATAGTATTTGTGCAAAGTTCTGCACCGATATCTTTACTAGTGCTTACTTAATATATTGAAAAGTAAACGATCCAGATCGTCTTAAAAGTTCTGGTATATAGGAAGTAGGCGAGGTTGTGAAGCGATTTGGCCCATTTTCACAACATATCATTGGGATGTAAGGAAACTATTATAAACCAAGTTTCATTGAAATCGGTCGAGTAGTTCCTGAGATATGGTTTTTGACCCATAAGTGGGCGACGCCACGCCCATTTTCCATTTTGTAAAAAAATCTGAGTGCAGCTTCCACCTGCCATTTCTTACGTGAAATTTAGTGTTTCTGACGTTTTTCGTTAGTGAGTTAACCCACTTTTAGTAATTTTCAACCTTACTTTTGTATGGGAGGTGGGCGTGGTTATTATCCGATTTCTTTCATTTTTGGACCGTAGTAGGAAGTGACTAAAAAAAACGACTACAAAAAGTTTGGTTTATATAGCTCTATTGGTTTGCGAGATATGTACAAAAAACTTAGTAGGGGGCGGGGCCACGCCCACTTCCCCAAAAAAGTTACATCCAAATATGCCCCTTCATAGTGCGATCCTTCATACCAAATTTTATTTCCATAGCTTTATTTATGGCTTAGTTATGGCACTTTATGTGTTTTCGGTTTTCGCCATTTTGTGGGCGTGGCAGTGGTCCGATTTTGCTCATTTTCGAAAGCAACCTTCCTGTGGTGCCAAGGAATATTTGTGCCAAGTTTCATCAAGATATCTTAATTTTTACTCAAGTTACAGCTTGCACAGACGGACAGACGGACAGACGGACGGACGGACAGACGGACAGACGGACAGACGGACAGACGGACAGACGGACGGACGGACAGACATCCGGATTTCAAATCTACTCGTCACCCTGATCACTTTGGTATATATGACTCTATATCTAACTCGTTTAGTTTTGGGTGTTACAAACAACCGTTATGTGAACAAAACTATAATACTCTCTAGCAACTTTGTTGTTGCGAGAGTATAAAAATTCAGGATTTCGGTATTCAAATAATTTTTTTCGGGATCCAAACACATACGTATTATATGTCCAAAATTGTTAAAATTTTTTATACTCTCGCAACAAGTTGCTAAGAGAGTATAATAGTTTTGTTCATATGACGGTTGTAAGTACTACCCAAAACTAAACGAGTTAGATATATGGTTATATATACTTAAATGATCAGGGTGAAGAGTGGAGTTCAAATCCGGATGTCTGTCAGTCCGTATGTAAGAGCTGTAACTTAAGGAAAGAGAGAGTGGCCCCGCCCACTGGTACATATCTCGTAAACTACTAAAGCTGTATCAACGAAACTCTCTAGAGTCGTTTCCTTTAGGCACTTCCTTACACATTCTAAAAATGGAGGAAATGGGATTATAGCCAAGCACACCTCCTATTAATAGTTATGTTGAAAATTACTAAAACTGCTTGAATTCAGTAAGGTAAACTACCAGAAACGTTCAATTTCATGGTAAAGGTGGTACAGAAGGTCTGCACTCAAATTACTATACAAAATTTAAACGGGCGTGGCTCCGCCCACTTATGGGTCAAAAACCAATTTCAATGAAATTCGGTTCATAACATCCCAATGATATGTTTTGAAAATGGTCCAAATCGGTTCACAACCACGTCTACTTTCCATATACCAGAACTTTGAAGTCGATCTGAATCGTTAACTTTACAACAAATAAAGTAAGCACTAATGAAGATATCGGGGCAGAACTTGGCACAAATACTGCATTTATAGTGTGGCATCGCTTACCATAAGTTTTCAAGATATATCGAATATGAGGACATCAGTGCTTCTAAGAATTTTTTTACCGAAAATATTGGTAAGTCACTCAGATATGTTGAAGAAATTCTAAGGGAATATATTTCTTCTAATAATAGTATGTCTCCGTACCAAAAATTAGTGAAATCGAGTCATAAGTTCCCCTATCTCCCATATATTTAAAATTAGGGTTTTCAAATGTGCCGAATATGTGGGTCTGCTAACTAGAAAAAATAAGTTTGGAAGTTCGGGATTCGGAAACATAAATTTACTTCTCGAATTCATGTTTTACTTTATTAATTTTATAATTTCGAACTCTTCCAATGAAATTATCTATTGTACTAAACTGAGTTAAGAGACCTAAGAACCTAAAAATTTTTGAGAATAACACAGAAGTACGATACACAGTATTGAATGTGTTAGTAAAGAAACCTGTATACTGTTGAGGCTATATGGGCTATTTGAGCATGAGTTTTATTCATCTTCTGATAATTTTGAAAATTTTAAAACAGATGTTGTACAAACTTTAAATTAAAAGAAATTCGAGATAAAAAGTTTAACCAAACCACAAATAGTAAGCTTTATATACACAATGGGGATTATTTTAAAACTCTTTTTTTATGTATTTAAAAAAAAATTGATACTGAAAATTTTAGATTTTTCCAAATTATAGAAACTTATATTCACTTGAGATAAGCGGGATTCAGCCAAGCTTTTTATGACAGATAAAAGCGCTCATTAAGTTCCAAAATGAGAATAAAATAAAAATTAAATTGGAAAATAAATTTTCTAGAAATGTTGGTGCTGATGCTCAATGAAATTTGTAAAATATCAAAACAACCAATCCCACGCCATGCCCACTACCCCCAACCAACACGTATCCCAAACCCCACTTAAGCACAAAAAGCACATTTGTATTGAAAGCAGCAAATGTAAATACTTTCGCCGCTCGCCTTTCAGCTGGTCAGTCGGCGACCTGTCTGACATTTCGGCGCAGACACACGATCGCACAAGCCGACAAGCAAATAGGAAATACAAAAACACGAATGAATGGCAGTTTGGTGTTAGCAAGTGCTTATAAGCATGTGAGAGTATGTGTGTGTGTGTGTGTGTGTGTCTATAAGTGCGGCGAAATGTTGCACAACGGAAAGGCATTCAACAATTTCATTTCCGCTGTTGGCTTGCTGCTGCCGCTGCCAGCGCTGTTACATGCAACGTGCAGGCGAGTAAATACGTTGGGAATTTGCAATAGCAGAATACTGCTTAAGTGTGTTTGTATGTTGGTATGTGTGTGTGGTGTGTTACCGGCCCTTCAAAAGCGCAACAACGAATTAACCTATTCACCTTAGTGAATCATGTTGCAATGCGCTGCATGTTGCATGTCTGTTCTATGCTGAATTCGCAATTGAATTGCAGTGAATTGCTGCTTTTCATGTGCGCAATTTTTTCGTTTAATTTAATTTTGCGGCGTTTTTGCAATTTGTTTTGTAATATTTCGCCCCACTCGTGTTTGCGAAATTTACTAACTGTTGCTTTTGTTGCACGTTATGTACTCTAACTATAATATTTATTTACTATTGGGATTCGCACTGTTGATTTAGCGTATTGTTTGGTATATGCATTTTTTAATTTTATTCGAATTTGAGGTATACTTTTAGGCGCTGGCGGGCGTTATTTGTGAATTTCGTTGTAAAATATAAAAAATGTATGTAATGAGTGTAAGCGTAGTATAGCTGTTTGTTAGAAGTCTAACTTGAATAAATTTATGAAAGGGGTTGCCCTGTCGATCAAAATATATTAAAATTTTAGTTTTTCTTGTACTTTTCATATATAATTTTTCATAAATGCGGTATGAATTTTAATAATTCCGAAAATTCAAAATTATCAGCGTTGCCACCTATGTACATTAGGGTGGCCCTTATTTTCTAAAGTATTCCGATTCTCGATCGCACCCCCTAGAAATATGCGAATAGCCCAAAAACTACTATATACAAAGTTTTGGGTCAATCAAAAAAGGTTTAGAGGTTGCGCAAGGAGCTTGAAATCCTGAAAAATTAAGAATCTTTGCCATTTTTATGTCTCCATATTTCAAAGCCACACTATCTGGTATCCATACCGTAATAAGATCTGTATTTTATTACCTTTCCAAAATTACCACAATCTTAAAAATCGGTCGATTGATGATAGAGTTACAGAAATACAAATATGAAAGTAAATTTAATGTGGTGCATTCTCAAGCGTCGCATGCTCGTGATATACCGTTACAACGGTTCTAATGTTATTCTTATTATCTTATTACGGTATGGAAAACCAGTAAGGGATAGTGTGACTTTGAAATATGGAAGTCTGAGACATAAAAATGGCAAAAATTCTTTTCAGAAATTTTTTTCAGGATTTCAAGCTCCTTGCGCAACCTCTAAACCTTTTTTGATTGACCCAAAACTTTGTATATACTAGGTTTTGGGCTATTCGCATATTTCTAGGGGGTGCGATCGAGAATCCAGAAACTTTTTTTATCCTCCATACAACTAAGGGCCACCCTAATGTACATATTAATTTTCATATAAATATTATTGAATTTGCTAAATACGTCCAGAAAATATTTACAAATAATAAATCATTTACAAATGAAATTTCCTGACATCAATCGATAATTTGTTTCGAAAGGGTTGCCATATCGCTAACTAATAAATACAAATTGTATAAATATAAATATATTATTTTTTATATTTAAATGGAATAGTAATATACAAAATTAAATACATGAATAAATGAATCTTCTTTTGTAGGGTTGCCGTTTCTATTCGAAATTCGAAAAAATA
Source organism: Zeugodacus tau (assembly GCA_031772095.1). Taxonomy (NCBI): domain Eukaryota; kingdom Metazoa; phylum Arthropoda; class Insecta; order Diptera; family Tephritidae; genus Zeugodacus; species Zeugodacus tau. The sequence goes on from CM062649.1 coordinate 78,140,027, forward strand.
TTTCTAATCAAAAGTTTAAAACTCAAAACCTGCTATTAAAAGAATTCATTATACAATTATGAAACATAATGTAAAAAAATATATATTTAGGGTTGCCATCTACCAAAAATATCATACCAACAAATATCTATTTCAAGTTCAATATTAGCTTAAGACATTAATTTAATTATTTACTCTTACACGTATACCTTGACCTCTATTATTTTTACAGAGTTGCCACATGCTACAAAAAAAAATTAAAATTTATATTTTTGTTAGAATGTTTAGGACGAAATATGGCGACTTAGTGTATATAAAAGACAAGATTTATGATTTTGTGGGAAGGGTTGCCACTTTTAAGACAGTCAAAAGAAATTAACGACTAAAATTCGTTCATTCACTAAAACGTTTATATAATACCACTTATTGAAATACAGTAATATGGAAATAAAATAAGAATGTTTAAGAGATTTCTAGACTTATCTTCCATTTTAGAGTTGCCAACTTCCAAATATGTAGACTAAATAAGTAAAAAAGTTGAAGCAAGTCATACATTTTCGCTACCAAATATAATAAATAAATTTTAATAATAACAAAAATACAATAAATACTTTAGGGTTGCCACCTAATTTTAAATTAAAAAACTTTAAATAGCCACACACTTGCTGATTAAAAAATAAATTAATTAATTTAAATTTTTTTAATTTAATAAATTTTAATTAATTTAAAATATTAAATAATAGTAAAATTTAGATAAATAATTGTATATATTTGAACGCAGAGTTGCCATCCACAAATTTAAAAAAAAATTATTGAATATTGAATTGAAAAAAAGTCTTTGAATATCACAGGTAAGTGAAAAAAATTTTCGTATCTATTTTTATTTACTTTAAATGGCTATAAACACATCTTTTCTATTTTTCTTCTTCTACTTTAACTCATTTCATCTCCTTTCACGAAGATACTTCCGTTGAAAAGTATGAATTACGCTTATAATTCACTTCCGTTACTAGTTTACTCTATATTCACCATCAACAACTGCAAACGCCTAGAGGCCAACATAAGACTTTGTAACTAACTTAAGTCTAAGACACAACTACGTCTTATTTATTTAACATTATTACTGTTATTCTATAACTATATATATAAACATTATCAGCGTAATTCTACCGCTTCTTTTGCTATAATTTCCATTATTGCTCCACCCGCTTTTTATACGATTTCATTCGATTTTTATATCATCCTTTGCTTGTTTTTTTTTTTGCTTTTTGTTTTCGCCGCGCTCATTTCTATGCAAAGCCACTTTTTGGCCTCCGGTGATTGGCTGTTTGTGGTATCGAAATTATATTTGCTTAGTTCTGTAACTTAATCTCATTTGATTCGATTTGATTTTATTTTATTTTACTTTATTAGATTTGACTTGCTTGTTTACTCGCTTAGTCCTTTCATACATACATATGTATTTCAGTGGCAATGTCTCAGCATATGGGACTTACTGCTTCTTCTTCTTCTTCATCTTTCTAGCTTTGGTAATACAAGTAGTTACTACTTGTCGTCTCTTCTTCTTTTTTGTTTGTAATGTGAGTCAGGCAATCACCCGTTTGTATTCGTCATTTCATTGCCTTAATGCTATTCATTTGCTTTCATTGAAAGACATTATATTTATTTCTTTTCTTGCTTTCGCTTTGATTTTATTGCCAATATTAAGTTTATTATAATTAGATGTGCTCTTTGTTCGTCGATGAATTTATGAATTGCTTAAGGATTGAATTAAATAAATGTGGGTTATATTATATTTATTTGTACGTCTGCGGACTAAGCACCTTTAGAGTTTAAGCGAGCACTTTAAATGCTGATTTGGTTCACTCCATTTAGTTTTCCCACCAGCTTAAAGGTTAATTTCTCCTCAATGCATAAAATTTATTGAGAACTTATTCCACATGGAACGTTTTTGTGTGAGAAAAGTCACCTAGTTGGCTAAGATAAGATAGCAATTAGGCTATAATCGAAGACTTAATTGTTATACAATTAGTTAATTGCCCATTAATTTATAATAAATTCTATGGACCTCGGCGGTGTAGAACTTGTGGAAATGGAAGAGCACGATGAGATAATTAAATCTCAAGGAAGTGAACTATACCATACTTGAAGCTAAATATGGTAAGACAATGACTAATTGAATATTAATTAGCCTAATTGACTGACAATTAACACCAAATTTGTATACATATGCAAACCTGGAAAGTAGGTGTGGAAAGAAAAGCATCTGATCTACATTGGTAGTAGAAACAAGTCTCCGAATATATTTACAATAATCTGATGTTATATGTGGAGTATTTCCGATAAAATTATCATTATAGAGTTTATCGATTCTATAAGAACTATGATACATAGTATAAGGAACAGTTATCTTCAATCCAGACTTTTGGATCCGGTAAGAGAGTAGACTAATATGTATGTATCGAGTCAACAGCCCTGACTTATATATTATTCTGGTAGGCCAACTGGCTCCAAATAGACCTGTTATGGTCCTTAGCGATTTAACCAGAAGAAGTGCCGTGAGGTATTACCTGAGTAGTAGTCATCGTAGCTTATATTAAATAAAGCTCGATGGGAATCAGCTCGAAACTTATAGGTCTCTTCATTTCTAATCATAAAATGATAAGACTGATATTAAACATTTTTATAAATATACAATTATTTGAAACGGCTTGTAATAGAAGGATATAGTTGTACTTGCAGTAATAGACCTTGGGGGATTACGCAAGTAAAGAATACAAATAAAGTACATATTAGCCATGAATTCAAAGGTCAAATTCAACACTTCAAACCTAATGGTAAGCAAAGTTGGAACCTTCAGTACAACCACTTGGAGAACCTTGCCCGCAGTAGTAAACAAGATTCAAGGATGCATAAAGGCATAAAATCAAGGAAAAAATCATAGAAAATAAGCAAGCAATAACTACACAAGAAATTAAACGCTACTAACTACGAAATGCAACTCTGTGGCCAATTAAAAAATTGCCTGAGAATCTATTGCGCCGTCGTACATCCCAAGTATTTGCGTTGTACTCTGCTGTAATGGCAAAGCAAAATTTGAAAAATAAAATAAAAGTAAAGTAAACAATAGCCGAGCGCTGCAAAAACAATAAAGCATAGTCAACAATACATTTGAGCCCGAACATAATGGCCACACTGAGGCTTGAGCTGTGAAGCCGAGGCGGCGCGCTGTATTTGTTGTTGTGTCGGTGGATGACTGGCGGCTGTTGGCGCAGCGGGACGTACTCGTGTCAATGCCATGTCAACAAATGCGGGGTCAAAATGCGGCTGAAATATTACTAGCGACAACAAAAACAAAAATAATAAAAGCAACAACAATAATAATAACAGCAACAACAATAGTAATATCAACAACAAACAGCAGAAGCCATAATACTTGACATCGCTGGACTTTTGCGGACGGACCTCAGCGCCTGGTTTTCAACACTCAACACCCCGAGCTCAGCACTCAACGCGCAGCTCAGCTCATTCGCTAGTCAGGCAACAACAATACAGCGGCAGTGAGGGAGTGATTGCATGCGTGCCGTTGGCGCTGCGTTAAGTGGAGCGGACAAATAGCGGCAAAACAACAATAACGGCACCCGTTGCTGTGGGAATAATGATGCTATGCAACAACAACAATTACACCAACTATAAGCCGTTTTTATGATGGACTCGGCTTTTAGCCCAAAATGGTGAACAATTTGTTGTTGTTGTAGTCACACCCACCGGTTTAACCGTTGCCATCACTTGGTTGGCATTTAAGGCTTAATTAGAGTTGACTGCTAACCTTGCTGAGGCATTGACTCGCGCAGCTCTCACTGTGGCGGCGGAATTTTGCGGTGGTGGCGCTGCTGGCTGTGGATGGCGATTGTCGAATGTGGCTACAAATATGGTTACTGTTGTTGTTCGCTTCGTTCAGTTTTTTTAATTTAATTTTTTGTTTGGCATATACGCGCCGCGTAGCCTCCAACGCAAACGTCACATTTCTGTTTATTTTAATTAGTGAAAAAAGCTGGTGCTGAAGCCTTATCACGTTGACTTTTCATTTGTTTTGAAGTGTGCGATGAGTGTGTGTGCGTTTGTTGTATGTGTAAATATTTATGTTTTTATATATCTAGCAGTATTTACTGTTACCGCAGGCTGTGGCTATTTGACTTCTTTGGTGACTTTTAAGCACTTATGTGAGTATATCTGTATATATGTATGATATTGAAGAGATATATGGAAGAAATGCAATATAGAAAAATAGTAAAAGAATAACAATTTTCAGTACGTTCCGAGTCACAGTAGACTTTTAAAACCAACTATACTATATAAGAGTATAATCTCAATTTCTCTTATAATTATAATTTTAAATTAATTAATTAATTTTTCTTTTCAATAATATATTTTATAAATTTAGATTATTTATTGCTGTGGTGTCAGCTGTTAAAAGGAACTCCTTTATGAGGTGCACAACTGCGTATGAGTGACATTAATGCGTCAAATTCGAGCAGATTGCTAATCTAATAACTCTGTGGAGAATATATCTGAAATATAAAAATAATTTAGATAACAAAACTAATTGAATATAAAATATTTTCTATTCTATTCTCGTGCTAAATTGTTGGTTAACCTGTGATATGTTCATCCTTTTGTTGATATGAAGCTAAATAACGTGTTCAAGCAAAATCTAAGTCTTTTCACGGTCCTTAGTCGTATAAAATTCATAAGAATTCCGAATACATAGTACCGACAGTCATTAGAATCAAGGAAATTGGTTGGATGGGATGATGATGATGCAAATAATGAAGCTTCATTTAAAGAGACGATGTCTTCTAATATACCTAAATAGGAAGAACCTGTCAGGAGCATAACAAAATACTGTCTAAGCAGTATTTGGTCGTTCAATTCCCAGAAACTTCTAATGGAAATGTTTGAGCTACATGAGCTATGATCTCAATAATAAACATGAAATGACGAGAGAGCTGTGCTATCTACATACGCTCAACATCATTTACAGAGTGCCATTTAACACTTTTCCATAATCATTCTCCGAGAATAACGTGCTGGGAGTCCTAACAACAACAATTGAAGACCAAGAGTTCAAGTTGCTTATTGTGAAAATTTAACCAGGAACTTTAAAAGCTTAAACTTCTCGTTGTCGGAACCCGAATTAACTCACGGGTACCATATGGTAACGCAAAATGTTTCCCTATATTTTCATAAATAGCTTGAAAATTACAGTACAAAACTACAAACTACGCTGATGAATCGTAAAACGGACTTCATTTTCGTGCTCAGGCGATCAAATTCTTAAACGGAAAAAGTTCTGGGCAGTACCGGGTTAAAACCGATATTCCAAATATATCATCGATTAGCAAAGAATCTCGTCATGACACTAACAACCTCTTTGCATATCCACTTAAATCAACTCATATAACACACTGTTCTCCTTAGGTTCAACCTTGTTGGTTTTAACGACAGCAACACTTAACACATATCCTGATACTAAGCAAAAGAGAATGGTGCTACAACAAGAACACTTAAGGGGCTATACCAATGTGACACTTTCAAAAAATCGATCGCCAAAGTCGTATCTTGAATATTTTTTGAATGGCAGCGTTCTAAAGAGCGACCGCTCGCGACATTTTTCATAATTGCTGCCATCATAACTCCACGAGAAATTTACCGACGGACTTCATATTTAAAATGAGTATTCTTGAATATGTTTACTAAACAATGACCTACGATCTCTTTGATTTGCTGAAAATTATCAATTTGGCATTAAAATTTTTGGCATATCGACAATTATCTCACATAAAAAACTAAATTTGTTTTTAGAGCTACGCCATTTTGTTAATTTTTGATATTTTTCAAAAATCTTAGTTCATTATAAATGAAATATCTTCAACTTTAATAACCTTTTTGAATTTTCTTCAGCTACTCAAACTTTCAATATTTTTGTAAAAAACAAAATCTTAAAATATAGCTGAAAATATACCTTATTATGTACAAAAAACTTCGAAACATTCGTACTTCATTAAAAAAATTTCAGGAAAATCGCCTAATTTTTCATAAGTTAGAGTGGTATTAAATTATGACTTAAACTTGCTGCTTGACAATTTATCAGTAAAATTAGGTTACGCATACGCAATGGTGTACTTTTCTTATACATAGTATATCAAACTCATTGTATCTTCTACTTTTTTAATGCTATAATTTCAGTTTTTCCTAGATCATGCTTTTGTTAGTGGCGTTCTGTTTTATTTCATTTTCCCGCCAGATTAATAGCTTAATGAATGAATGCTTAATGACTTCATTCATACAACCAAAGCTATTGATAACTTGTTTCGTTTCTATATAAACAAAATAATTAATATAAAATGCCATTAATATCTACTCAAAATATAAAAAATCAGCACTGAGTGCTTCATTGAAAAACCGAAAAACGAAATAAACCAAATTATAGAATAAAACATTCGAACAATATGTAAACTGTAGCATACCCATATAGTATATATTTATACGAGTATATATATCAAATATTTTTGCTGCACAAAGACAAATTCACACATAAACATATTCACGCCCACCACTTGGCACACATAATAAGCACACAAAACAGCAGTGACTACATGAAAAGCACATAAAAACACCGAGCAGAGTGTTGCAATTAACCTTGCCACATAAATCTATTTATGCCACAACATAAAAAAAAACACATATTTTAAATTTTTGCTTAGCCACTTTAGTTTATTTTATTTATTTTCATTTTGGTTTTGGTTTTATTTCATTTTTTTGTTTGCTGTTTAGCACAACAACATTTTGCCGAGTGCGCTAAATTTGCACGTCATGTTTGTGGCATGCCACATGACATTACAGCGTTTGCGTGGCACCAGCGCTAACACATTCATTGCCTGTGGTAACTCTCAATTTCGGTTTGCAGCACATCTATCTAAATGTTGTGTTCTTGTTGCTTTCGACCTGCTTATGCACTTGTCATCGCGTTGCATGAATGCAATGAGTGCACATTTTTATGTAATTAGGGTGAAGTGGTTGCTGCCACTGCATTTGCTATCTGCCTAGATGAGTAGATGTTGAACTCACACACAAATATTTATATTTATATATGTAAGTATGTGTGTGTGCCCTCGTTGTAATGTCACACACTTTTCAATCTTCACATTTCATTGCGTTGCTTGCCCTATATGTGTGTGCAGTCTACTTCTTGTTTTGCGGCTGTCTAACGGTGCCCTTCAAGTTACAACAAACCGTTCATTTGCTCAAGTGTGCACACTTTCACCCACAAACCGCGCCGCCTTCATCTTTTCCTCACCACCAAACCAATCAAACGAGTTTTCATTTATTTGCTTTCATAACGCCTAAAACGCGGCAACACTATCTGCCGCCTGGCATCTCGCTCGGTTTTCTTCCAACCTCCTTAGTGACTGCTTGCAATTTTTCCCACTTCTAAGCGCTTCTGCAATCACATTTGAATCACACAACTTAATTGACTGCAAAGTTTATTTGATTTTCTCATTCGCATTCAAAGTAATTTTCTGCTCACCTTCAAGCTTTTTATCTTCATGCATATATGTATGTATACTCGTACAGTTGCGTGCATTTCATTGCAAGTGAAAGTGTTACACATTCATTCACAACTTGCAAACGTATGTGTCTCTAGGTTAAATCTTGAGAAAATTACATTCTAATGAAGTTGAAATTGAAAATTGTGGTTAATCGCTGTCGAGTGGTGAATGGAAGATTCTGCTCAAGTTTGATAAGCATTCATGGCTGGTACATTCGCAGATATCTATATATTTTCATAAAAAATACTTGAGTGGGTATTTTTGAAATGAGTTTGTACAAATGATTGAATGCATTCATTTCTAGAAATAATGAATAAAATTTAATTTTTCTTTTACAAGAGCTTCTTCAGAAAACATGTAATATTTTGAAGGTTTAGAGGAAGGAAAGAAAGGTTAATTGTGAAAGTGTATATTATTATATAATATTGTCAGATTTTATAATATTTAAAAATTTTTGGCTAAGCATCTTCACTTAGTTCATTATACAAAAGCAATATATAACCTTTATTTGGCTTAATTGAATAATATAGCAAGGTTGGTGTGTGATTTTGCTATAACATGAGTATGAGATACACATTTAAATAGTATTTGTGAAGTTTTTATTTAAAAACTCCGAAAACACAGCCGTTGGCACCTCATCTCCCATGACGTGTCCAGAAAAAAGGTCTTGCCGTCGACATCATAACTCATGATTTGTTCATCTTAAAACAATAAACCAAAAATATTTCGATAGTACGTGGATACATCTAGTTAATGAACGAAGGAAAAAAGAAAATCTAGAAATTTGAATTATTGACATAATTTTAACCAAAAAACTCACTCTTTTGATACAATTTTTGCCATATATTAGCTCAAAAAAATAAATATTATAATAAAAATATTAAAAAATCCTTCAGTCATTAACTAGATAATGTTATTCCAAAGATGTGTGCAAAATTTGAACTAAATACTTCTTAACTTTTCGAGAAATCGTGTCCACCGATTTGAAAAATTGAGTTTAGAGTAAAAGGCGTTAAAAGTTTTACTTTAGGCTATAAAAGTAACCTGATGGACGGAACTTCGATTAGGCTATATCTCTTAGATTTGTACTCGGATCGATTGGAAATTTTTGGAGAATATTTTAAACATATTGTTTATTTAATGAGGCAACATTTTTGAAATTTTCAAATTTTAAAACCTTCCTAACCCCTTAAGTTAAAGTTCTGAAATCCTAAATTAGAAGCTAGACGTCAAACCTATCTATCTTCCTCGTTACTCTTACCATACAAAAATATTTATGGTAAACATGGTTTGTAATAAAAATTACTATACATACAACATGTTTCCTCGTAGAACCCCCCCTCCTTATTTGCGAAGAACTCGTAGAGCCACTTTTCACAAGCCTCTTTTGACTTCAACTTAACACCAACAAGGGAGACCGCTTGATAATGTCATATGTGATCCATTATTCGTCGCCAGTCACCACCCGCTTCAAAAATGGGACGAGTTCGTTCCGTTTCAGCAGCAAACTGCAGGCGCTGATTCGGTCCAGATGGTCTTTTTGCGTCAAATCAGGCAGCACCCAAACATCAAGCTATTTTGTGTATCCAGCCTTCTTTGTGATTGGCGTTGCAACCGTTTAGCCGGTTATAGCCGAATCGACGATAGTGCGCCACCTCTCTCTCTCCTTCGCAGTTCGGCGCCAGTTGGAGATCCCAAGTGTAACCAGGTCGCTCTCCACCTGGTCCCTCCAACGGAGTGGAGGCCTTCCCCTTCCTCGGCTTCCTCCGGCGGGTACTGCATCGAACACTTTCAGGGCTGGAGCGTTTTCGTCCATTCGGACAACATGACCTAGCCAGCGTAGCCGCTGTCTTTTTATTCGCTGAACTATGTCAATGTCGTCGTATAACTCGTACAGCTCATCGTTCCATCGTCTGCGGTATTCGCCGTTGCCAATGTTCTGAGGACCATAAATCTTGCGCAAAATTTTCCTCTCGAAAACTCCTAGTGTCGTCTCATCTGATGTTGACATCGTCGCCGGCTGGCTTATCCATGGTGTCGCTTTTACCCTTTCTGAATCGTCGAAACCATTCCTCTGCAGTTCCGTCAAAACACCATTAATCTCACGGAACGTTGGCTTTAACGAAGGAAAACATTAAAATAGACCGAATTTCGGCGTTAGTGAACTCCATGTTTACACGTCTATAACTGTTGAACGCAATATCTAAACTAACCATGCATAGCGCCGTTTTGTTGGTTAAGTCAAAGATATATAGTATTGCCAGATACGAGCTCTGTTGCACTTCATACATAGCCGCGAAATTCAAAAGACAAAAAGGTGGAAGGGATACTTGACAACCTAATATAACAATCGATGGACTGTTGTTCGGGTGATTCAAGCGCGGCGAAAAGTATTTAAGGAAAGAGCATAGCTCAGTATATAAGCAGATAAGGGTTGAATAAAAGTAAATTTCTCGATCGGAAATAAAATTTAATCGAGAATTTATAAACAGTTGAATTCATTTTGTAAGATTGGAATTTATACTTTGCCTTCGTGAGTGCATCATTTAAATCGTCAAAGTTTTAAATGACCTTTCGCTAACTTCTAGAAGATTGTTAACATGTTTTTCGGACTGGGTATTGTATCTCTTTTATCACTAGCTCACTTCTAAAATTGCGCGGATTGTGCCGCTCAGCGCTGCACAGTTTGTGAAGCTAATGGCTTATACCAGAAAGTCTAGTGATATGAGACACAGAGACTTAGAGGACTGAATGGCGTGCATACTACCAGATTAGCGAGTCAATATGTTATTTAAGACTCTTTGAAAACTTTGTGTGTAAAATATATCTTTTCATTTTGTTTAGAAAGGCCTTTATGTTTCATATACTCTCTCAAAACACTGTTATAAATCTAACCGTACTTACTGAAACATCCACTTGGTATATAAACACTCTAAACCCTTTACATGCATATCCTTATTTCAAAGCATTCTATGCACTTGCTGTTGTTGTTGCTTATTTGCACACTAATTTACTTAACAGCCTTCAAAGGCGAGCTGACAAATTTGCCAACAACATAACGACAAGCGCTGCTCTTGCATGGAAGCGTTAAGCGTGCTGTGTGTGTGTGTGCATGTGAAAGAAGCAAAGGACGCTGGATTGCATTTCGGCATTTGCTGCGCCGGCACGGCACTTCCACTTCCATTTTAATTTCAATGCAATTTAACAAGCATTTTGCATAAAATTTTAATAACAACTTTTTAATTACTTATTCATGTGCAGTGTAAGCAAGGCTGTGATTAAAATTTTTCTCAACGCAAAGCGACTGCAAGCAGCATAACGACGGTCAGGGTCAGAACGGCGGGGCAGGAAGGAAATGCGGCTGAGTGAGAGAAAGCAAAACTGAAGATTGAAGAAAAAAATTCAGAAACAAAAAAGTGAAGCGAGAAGAAAGCCTGCTGTTAAGCTGACAAATAGAAACAGTTGAAGAGAGGAATAGCGACTGAGCGGTTGTTAGAGAGCGCGAGGGAGCGTGTGCCGCTGGACCTCAACTCATTTTCGCTACATCAATTCGGTTTGTCCGTTGCGCTGCACTTTTGCTACACTTAATGCTGTTTATAAGTTGTTGAGTGCGTTGCAAGCGCAAAACTTTTACTTTTAAATGTTTCTTTATTAGTTGTTGTTTTAATTGTTTTTGCTTGTGTTGCACTTGCATTTGAAATATACATTTTTGCTACTTTGTTCACCGAACTAATTTCAATGGGTGTGTGTGTGCGTGTGTGCGTGTGTTTGTTGCTATGATTCGTGTAAGCAGACTGGAAGAGAAACTTAGAACTTAATAATAATAATAATAAAAGCAACAACAGCAATTGCAACAATAACAGAATTACAAGCGCCGCAATTACTAGCGGGAAAGTGCTTGAAAGCGTTGTTGAGACGGAGCGCGGGATCACTAAATAAACTGCAGAAGCGTGGAATGCGAACAAGCAAACAACAATAATAAGGAACAAAAACAACAAGAAAATTTTACAACAACAACAACAATTTTTTTACAACAACAACAAGAAAATTTTACAACAACAAATTTTTTACAACAACAACAAGAAAATTTTACAACAACAACAAAAGTTACAAAAACAACAACAATTTTTTACAACAACAGTTGTATTACTTATAATTCCAGCAACTTGCAACACCAAAAACAACAACACAATTGGCATAGCAAAAGTTCTGCAACATTAACAGCATAAAGCAACAATAAAAACAACAACACACCACTCTTAACTGAGATTTGTGAGGAAATTGCACAAGTTTTCATATGCAATTTTCACTTCGAAGCGCCACGCGATGGGGCAAGCGGCAAGCAGCTTTGCATTTGGCGGCGACGGCGAGATTTGCATGAAACTTTTCCCTTAACTACAACTTGCAACAAATACGTGAGAGTATCTGCGTGTGTGTGCAAAACTGAAATCATTTGCATGCCGAAATGTGGCAAGTAATTGGGACAAATGCTCAAGTTACGCTTACTATTACTGTTATTGTTGTTGTTGTTGTTATGGTAAATTTGTTTTTCTGTAATTGTTGTAGTGACCAGCTACAAGCTTGTGGCGGCTGTGAAGAAACTGTACGCCGGCAACTAAGCCACTTTGTAGGCTTCACCATGCCACATTGGCTGTCAAAATATGCTGTCACCAAAACATGTTGAAATGCAATTTGCCCCAACTCTTTTGCCACTTTTGTAATGAGTTGCAAGTTTATTTAATGAAATATTCTAATTTAGTGTGTTTTGCATTAATAATTTGTGTGTGAATGCAAATGTTTGTTGTAATTGAGTTGGCGAAGAAATCAAGTGATGAATGAAAATTTATGGAAATGGAAAAGAATTACGTAAGGATAAACTAATAGACTTGAAAAAAATCAGAAGAAAGAAGTTTGTGAAGTGGTATAAGCTTTATACAGATGGATATTTCGCCTTAAAAGCAACACAGGATCTTCAAGTTTCTAGGTTCCATTCAGATATCTCTTATTTCGTCCAATTTCTTAGATTTAGAGTCAAATTTGAGTAAAGAAAATTACTTAAAACAAGTAAGGAAGGGCTAAGTTCGGGTGTAACCGAATATTTTATACTCTCGCAATTTACTTATTTAACTTTATTTATATTATATAATACACAATTTGACCCACATATTCGTCATACATATTGTATAAAGTCCATTGAATGTTGGAAACCCTAATATTAGGTTAGAAGCACCGAGGTCCTCGTGTTTGATATATGGGGCCTTAAAAACCTATGGTCCGATTTCGGTGATTTTTAGAATGGGGCTGTCACACTATTAACACATTATTTGTGCAAAGTTTTGCACCGATATCTTCACTAATACTTACTTTATATATTGTAAAGTAAACGATTCAGATTGTCTTCAAAGTTCTGGTATATAGGAAGTAGGCGTGGTTGTGAAGCTATTTGGCCTATTTTCACAACATATCATTGGGATGTAAGGAAACTATTACAAACCAAGTTTCATTGAAATCGGTCGAGTAGTTCCTGAGATATGGTTTTTGACCCATAAATGGGCGACGCCACGCCCATTTTCCATTTTGTAAAAAAATCTGAGTGCAGCTTCCATCTGCCATTTCTTATGTGAAATTTAGTGTTTGTGACGTTTTTCGTTAGTGAGTTAACCCACTTTTAGTAGTTTTCAACCTAACTTTTGTATGGGAGGTGGGCGTGGTTATGATCCGATTTCTTTCATTTTTGGACTGCATTAGGAAGTGGCTAAAAAAAACGACTGCAGAAAGTTTGGTTTATATAGCTCTATTGGTTTGCGAGATATATACAAAAAACTAAGTAGGGGGCGGGGCCACGCCCATTTCCCCAAAAAAATTACATCCAAATATGCCCCTTCATAGTGCGATCCTTCATACCAAATTTTATTTCCATAGCTTTATTTATGGCTAAGTTATGGCACTTTATGTGTTTTCGGTTTTCGTCATTATGTGGGCTCTCTTTAGCAACATTTGTTGCGAGAGTATAAATAGTCAAGTAACGGTATATATGGAAGATAAAGCTTATTGACCGCTGATTTTTCAGAGTTGGTACCGTCTTGAGAGGCTTCGTTATTAAATTTTACTTAGATTTGGAATCCAACACTCCTATCTATTGAAACGAATTTTGAAAGAAAGATGAAACGCCCTAAAATCGTGATATATAACTGAATTAGATCTCTCTTAGCACAACTTTGCTCTTAAATGACTCATTAGAGACTCAGCCGGCTATACACAACTATTAATAATTGTAAGCCAGAACTCGATTAAAAATAAATTCAATAAAAATATAAACTTACAACCACATCTCCATTAACTAAAAACCATAGCATCACTCGTATTGGATTATAATTTTTTCCACCATTCACCGCACATTTCGAATTGATTGCGCTAATTGAATCATTTAATTCAATATTTCACCTCAGTTAAACGATTTATGGCTTCATAAAGGATGGTCAATGTTTAATGTGCTAAATCAAGTGGCAACTCCCATGAGAGCTTGCCGGCGCTGGAGTGACAAACGACAAAAGGCAACACTGTGAGTGGGTGGGAGACAGGTTGGAGACAGGTGAAGTGGGTTTATTGTAAGCAGTGGCATATGGAAAAAAGCAAAAAAACGTGTAAGCCATTGCGAACATGCGAAATTTTATATGTATGAGAGAGACCAATGACTGTCAAGCTTACAGGTGGCGTGTGTGAGAGCTGTGCTCAGGAAAGGGGAGTGTGTGTAGGCGAATCTAATGAGCTATGAAAAGAAGTTGACCGAACATAAGCATTCAGTTGCTTATATTTAATAGGGTTCGTTAGGTTTATGAATATAGGGAAATGGTATATGAGTTCATTGTATGTGTGAGTACTCAGTCATGTAAAGCTTCATGGCACACGCAAAAATTTAACATGAGCATTAATTAATGGAAAAATTCTAACGAAAAATGGCAAAAGAAAAAAGAAATATGAAAAATCACTGTCAAAGCACCGCTCCTTAGGGAAGGCCTATTTAATACACACCCATAGAGGGAGTGGTTTGTGAAAGGTTAACCGGAAGTTATTCAATTTAGTCTTTGTACCCGTGAAAGGGTGTTGCACCCGGTGGAAAATAGAAACTACACTATGCAACATAAAATTTGATATAAAAATTCTTGGAAAGCTTATGTTCGAAAAGGATTTCAAATTAATGGTTTTTTCTTAATTTTGGTTCAAAGAAAATTTTAGAAAATTTTGAAAATTAATCATTTTAATATTTTAAAAATAAATCTTAAAATGTCTAATCATATACGAAGCTTTTTATCACATCAAAGCTTTAAAGCTTAACTAAAGCTTACTTTTTGGGAGCTTTTTTTTACAGTTCACTCAGTTACAATTTATTATGATTTGATTTTGATATCACTTTTCATTAAAATAGGAAGTAAAAGTATTTGATTTGCTGAAAAAAGCTTTTCAATAAGCTCAAATTATAAATTTTTTTTTTGAGAAAGATCTGCATTTTTTATAATACATTTTAAACAGTTTCAAAATATTTTTTTAGTAATAATTAAAACTGAATGAGCCCAATTTTGCTTCGAATAAATCGAAACTTTCCTCGAGCTTTTAAAGCTTCGAAGTTAGAGATCAATGTCGTGCTTGGGCCAAGAAGAGACCTTTCTCAAAACTATAAAATTATATTATAAATATGAAATAAGTTATTTAAAACTTATAAAACTAACTCCAGGCAAACTAATGCTTTCGAAAAGCTTAAAGCTCTTGCCAAAAGCAAACTTAAGAGAAATAATAAGAACAAGTAAGGAAGGGCTAAGTTCGGGTGTAACCGAACATTTTATACTCTCGCAATTTATTTATTTAACTTAATTAATATTATATAATACACAATTTGACCTACATATTCGTCATATATATTGTATAAAGTCCATTGAAATTTGGAAACCATAATATTAGGTTAGAAGCACCGAGGTCCTCATGTTCAATATATGGGGCCTTGAAAACCTATGGTCCGATTTCGGCGATTTTTAGAAATGGGCTGCCACACTATAAATACAGTATTTGTGCAAAGTTTTGCACCGATATCTTCACTAGTGCTTACTTTATATATTCTAAAGTAAACGATTCAGATCATCTTCTAAGTTCTGGTATATAGGAAGTAGGCGTGGTTGTGAAGCGATTTGGCCAATTTTCACAACATATTATTGGGAGGTAAGTAAACTATAACAAACCAAGTTTCATTGAAATCGGTCGAGTAGTTCCTGAGATATGGTTTTTGACTCCATAAGTGGGCGACGCCACGCCCATTTTTCCATTTTGTAAAAAATCTGAGTGCAGCTTTCATTTGCCATTTCTTATGTGAAATTTAGTGTTTCTGACGTTTTTCGTTAGTGAGTTAACCCACTTTTAGTAATTTTCAACCTAACTTTTGTATGGGAGGTGGGCGTGGTTATGATCTGATTTCTTTCATTTTTGGACTGTATTGGGAAGTGGCTAAAAAAACGACTGCAGAAAGTTTGGTTTATATAGCCCTATTAGTTTGCGAGATATGTACAAAAAACTTAGTAGGGGGCGGGCCACGCCCACTTTCCCAAAAAAATTACATCCACATATGCCCCTTCATAGTGCGATCCTTCATACCAAATTTTATTTCCATAGCTTAATTTATGGCTTAGTTATGGCACTTTATGTGTTTTCGGTTTTCGCCATTTTGTGGGCGTGGCAGTGGTCCGATTTTGCTCATTTTCGAAAGCAACCTTCCTATGGTGCCAAGAAATAAGTGTTCCAAGTTTCATCAAGATATCTCAATTTTTACTCAAGTTACAGCTTGCACAGACGGACGGACGGACGGACGGACGGACGGACGGACGGACAGACAGACATTCGGATTTGAACTCCACTCTTCACCCTGATCACTTTGGTATATATAACCCTATATCTAACTCGTTTAGTTTTGGGTGTTACAAACAACCGTTATGTGAACAAAACTATAATACTCTCTTTAGCAACATTTGTTGCGAGAGTATAAAAATTGACTCACCTTAAATTTAAGAATGATGTTCTCTTTACTCCACAGTATATTACTTATGTGACAAAGTAAGTTTTTAGCCGCCGTCCATACACAAAATCACCAACCGAAAGCTTTTAGTGTACAGCGGCACCTGTAATAGCCAAATAAAATTATTCCATATAGCCGCTCAGTTCAGTTCGTAATTATGTATACAAATGTAAATTAATATGTGTTGACACACATTTACATAAACATAAACCTGTTTAAATGCGTATTATGTCGCATGTTTGCCATAGCACATTACGTTACGTAACATTTAAGCTAATTAATCAATTACGAAATATGTTTACGCTTTGTACTCGTTGCCGATAATAATCACTTTGCTCTAATTTGCTTATGTGCAATGCAATTAAGTCGATGTGCTCGGGAACATGCGCTCGGTAAGTATATAAACAGGAGAGTGTGTGAAATAAATGGAGGTGCGTGTCTTAGCTAAGTGTGTGGTATGCTAGATCGATGATTAAGGCTTAAAGCACAAAATGGATTTCTCAAAATTACAATAAAAAATATAATAAATGAAAAATCATGTGAGATTATTCTTAATATGGATAGAGCATTTGATATTAATAGGAAAATAAATTAGGTGTGTGTCTTGGCTAAATAGGTGGTATCTCTGCTTTAAGCTTAAAGCACAAATTAAGTTTGAAATTAAAAATATGAAGAAGTGAGAAGTAAGAATCTTCTTAATTCAGATAGAACCGATTCTAATAAATTTCTCGGAGAAACAACAACAACAGTACTATTAACCTCTATTTCCTGGACATATTGTAATATTCCTGTATCTTACATAATCTGCCACATACCTAAGGTATTACCATAATTCATTAATAATAAATATATTCATTTTATAGCAATCACACATTCATTATACTCTCCCCAAGCAGGGTTAACTAATGTAATCCTGCCGCGACACTATTTAACACCAACCAAGGACTCGCTCTGACATTTCCTCATACCTCACAACAAAGCTGTTGAAGCCACAAGATCAAAGAGATTACCGAGATACACGGATGACTTTGGTGTTGACACTTGATTATGACCCTGTGGCATCGGGCAACACACATTAATGAACGGTACTCGGTAATAAGTATTAAGTTTGCGGCAGTTAGCCAAAGGACACTTACTCCACTCGTTAGCTTCGTCATTAATCTAATGAGTTCATATATCTTTAGCGGAGTTGAGCGGTCAGTCAGTCAGTCAAGCGGTTAGACAGACAGTTGGCGAGCTGGCCAGCTGGTCAGCTGGTTGATGGTGTGGCGGTCTAGCAGCTACCATACAAGCTACTGCCTCCTCTGCCATGACTCTCGAGACTCCACATTTTATTTTGTTTTATGCGCTTTCAATCGATACTGTGTCCTGTGTTGGCCACGTTGTGGTGATTTAAGCTGGTCCAGCTGACCAGCAGAGTGTTGACAGTGCGGTGGCAGAGTGTGAGTATGTGTGTGCGACACAAATCTTCACTCGTTAACACATTGTATTGAGCGTAGTGTTGAAATCGAGATTTTTTACTTTAATACTACTTGTTGTTGTGACCTAGACGGCAACATGTAACAAGAAGAACCGCAGGGCACAGCTGCTGCGCCCCACCCAGTATCCACATATGGACGCTACTTATACCAACAAGTACCAGCTGCCCACCTTCATTTATTTTTGTTTTTATTATTATTGCTTTTTCCTCTCTCTCTCTCTCTCCCTTCCTTCCACTACCCAACTACTTAATACTCATTGTTGTTGTTTCATAATAACACTCGCTTGACAGTAATTAGTTGAGGTCCTTTCAGGGGCGCAGTTGACACTTCGAAGTTTATGCATCACTCCTGGCGTCGCAAAAACAAAAAACAACAACAACAAAAAATTAAATTTAAATATATAAATATGTCAGCCAACTACTGCTGCCTCATATTGTTGCTGTTGTTGTTATGCTCGCAAGTAAGTTCGTAAGTTTGCAACGCTCACAACTGCGACGGCGACGGCGTCTGTTAAATGAGCAAATGAAAAGGTTATTAATGAGTTGCGGATGAAGTGGCCATATTGCGCTGACACGCTGTCACCGTACAGTAACTGTCAACTGATGGACACGCGTCGCTTCTGACCGCTCTCTCTCCGCACACTGCAAATGGGGGACCAGCATGGCACAATAGCACACACAGCAAGCAGTCGCCCATACTCTCGGCGCCCCTCCTCTCAACCAGCGAGCCATCCATCTTTCAGTTTGTTTTAGTTGGGCAACTCATTTTGCAGTCTTTATGTTAATTAATGTGACATTTTGGTCATAATAGCCAAGTAATACCTTAAAGTTTTCACACTCAATTTTTTACTCAAAACTTTTGCTCGAAAGTCAATTGAAAGCGGTCGCGCTGGTAATGAAATTACCGTTATTATTGAGTGTCTTTTGGGTAAATTTGAAATTAATTATTTGTATATTAAAAGAGGGCCGCTGGCATTTTTCAGGGTTTTTATTTGTGCTATTTTAATGGTAAAGTATTTGAGTGAGTTTTTTGGTATAAAAAACCTATCCTATATTTCAAAAGGAGACTGTCTTCATCGTAAAAAGAAGTTTAATAAGCCTACAAAGCTTTCCTGACTCCAAAATTAAAACAAAAGACTTTCAGGCATCAAAGAGAAACTGAGATTTGAAATTCTGATCTCGTGTGATACTGGTCAAGAATAGAATAAAAAGTTTCACCGGTTTCAAGTTCCATTTCAATACAATAGACAATATAAAATAACCTCAAATGAGGTTAACTCTGTAAAGAAACGTTGCTCTATAAACTCTGGAACATCTTGAAACAAGTGAAGTCAATCTCAATCCAAATTCCTGGGAAGAATTAGATTCGAGGTCCCTACCGAAAACAAGCCTGTCATATTCCAGTTACTTGAAACAGAAGGCCGCGAAACGAGAATAAAAGAAGGACGATCGCCTTTATTTATCGTATTGCTATTGCATGCGTCACTCTTTTAATGCTCTCTGAGGAATTCTTTCAATATCAAAAACTAGAAAACCACTTTATATGACTTATTTCTTCAAGACAACTGAAAATAATACCCAGATTGTGTCGAAACTCAAACGATGCATGAAATCTTAATCCAACTAAAAAACAATATGAATAACCTGACTGACTTGACATCAAAATAATGATGACCTAAATTCTTTACAATAATATTGTTTTTAATTTTATAACGAAAAATTCCACAACAGATTTTATGGCCGGCTTTGTTACAGGTCCACAAGTGAAATTTTCGAAGAAAGTGTTTTGAGGAATTCAAGTGAGACGCTCGTAAAAACCAAGAATACTTCAACGTAAAATCAATAATCGTTGCAAATACGAATAAGTATACACCCACGTCACAGCTAAAGAATGTGGTCATAAAGATAAGCTTATTAAAGTATTGTTGGAACGAAAAAATGATTCCACATTTCAATTTACGTGCTTATAAGGCGGATATTAAATAAATAAAAGACAAGTAAGGAAGGGCTAAGTTCGAGTGCAACCAAAAATTTTATACTCCGCAATTTATTGATGTATTTTATTAAAACCACACAGTTTGACCGATATACAATGTATTCGGCATAAAGTCTACTAAAATAACGAATATTAATCTGTATAGTATATGAAGGCTGGGATAATTCCTGAACCGATTTCACTCATTTTCACCACCAAGGTACACTATATACAAGACTATACGCTCACTTAATTTTGCTAAGATATCTCACATATTAACCGATATATGCGGTTTAAAGTCCACAGTATTTTTGAAAAACCTATAATTATACAAATGGGTGCTATTACCCGATTTTAATAGTTTTTGGAACAGAGACACGGTATTAAAAGAAAAAGGTTTGTTTTGAATTACATTAAAATATCTGAGAGATTTAACGATATTTTCGGTGAATAATTATTCTTAGACACTAAGTTCCTCATGTTCGATACCCGGGGACTTGAAAAGTTAAAGTCAGATTTTCAAATTTTTTCGCCAATTGAAGCCACAGACTTGTACACACAGTACTTGTGTAAAATTTTCTTCCATTATTTTTATCCGTTCCTTATAGTTTGATATCTATTTTGGTACATGTAGCTTAAATTAACTAAGAGTAGCATTAAATTCAAATCGTTAAATATGTAGTAATTCTATACTTTCTCCTATCTAATCCTACTTAAGCCTCAAATTTAGTAAATTTTCACACCTCAGCGCATCGAAAGTGTTTAATGGATTTTTTGTTATTATTGTATTTATACAAAGGTAACCGCCAATGGTGCAATTGCACCGCAAATACCACAAACCAATTACAGTTATTTGATTGCAAACAAATATATTTACGTGACACATACGTGAGTACACATATACCTATTTATTTATTCATATACTCACACACACATGCACTTACCTCTACTCAAAATTAAACACAGGACGCTTTTCACTCAACGTTCGAGCACAAACACTCGGTCACTCGGCCAGGCATTCAGTCTAACGCTTTGCATCCTTTCAATGCACTGTCTGAAATTCGCTCCGAAAAAAAACGCTTTTAAATAATCAGTGAGTGAATGAATCAGTGCAAACGTTCACTTAGTCCACTTGTCAGTGGCTATGTTACCGCAAAACTGGATTTTCATTTACTGAAATCATTTTGGCGGATTTTCATTGCAGCAATACATTGATGAGCAGAGAAACCGCAAATGTCTACCACATTGTTGCATACAACTAGACTATTTGTATGGTACAGGGTGTGTCGAGAGAGTATTCAGTATAGATTGCAGATTTTAGATTTTTATTTTTTGAATTTCGTGGCTATGTATAAAGAGTTACAGAGCTCGTATCTGGCAATACATAGATGTATTATATCTTTGAAAGGTCTTGACATAACCTACAAAATGACGTTATGCATGATTAGTTTGGATATTGCGTTCCGCAAGAGAAACGTTCCGTAAGATTAATGGTGTTTTGGGGGATGGTACTCTATCACTTCGAACTGCGGAGGAATGGCTTTGACGATTCAGAGCGGGTGAAAACGACACCATGGATAAGCCAGTCGGCGGAAGACCTGTGACGACGAATGCCGATCAAATCATGGAAAACATCGAGTTAGACTGGCATGTGGCCTCTCGTGATATGGCCCGGGAGATGGGAGTAAGTCACCAAACCATTTTAAACCATCTGCAGAAGGCTGGATACCCAAAAAACTTGAATTTTGGGTGCCGCATGATTTGACGCAAAAAAACCTTCAGGGCCGAACCAACGCGACCCATTTTTAAAGCGGATGGAGCACATTACAAAACCAGTGGCCAAGCCTGGATGGCGGCCAGGAAGGTTTTGATATGTGTTTGGTGGGATGGGAAGGGAATCATCCACAATGAGCTGTTCCCATATGGCCAGACGCTTAATTCTACCATCTACTGCAAACAGCTGGACCTGATTTAGATTTTAGATTTTAGATTTTAGATTTTAGATTTTAGATTTTAGATTTTAGATCCCGTCAGAAGCTACATGAGCACGGATGGGAGGTTTTAGCGTATCCACTATATAGCTCGGACATAGCGCCAAGTGATTACCACCTTTTCCTATCCATGACGAACGTCCTTAGTGGTGTAAAGTAGAACTCAAAAGAGGCTTGTGAAAAGTGGCTATCCGAGTTCTTCGTAAATAGGGAGGGGGCTTCTACGAGGGGGTATTATGAAGTTGCCGTCTAGATGGAAACATATTAATCTAAATGCGCATATTTAAACTAAATCCGATCACTGAAACACTTTTTATAGAGCATTGAATAAAGAGCAAAAAAGCGGAATTATATATAACATAAACTCGTCACAGAACACTTTCCTACATATATCCTCATATTCTCATTCGACATATGTCCTCATGACACACCTTGTATAGGTAAACGTATAGCAGTGTTTACCAGATGCAGCTCCACTTGGCTAATTTCATTTGACTGAGGTAATTTGGGGTATTTAAATGATAAATTTGTTAGTGCTGCAAATGTTTTGCCCACAAACACTCTCGGTTGCAAATCGCACCGCTTGCGCCGGGTAACGATTCATTACTTAGGAAAATACAAATTGGTCTGTCACCAAATGTTTGGCGTTGTAAAAATACCGGCAGTTGATAGTGGATATATTTGTAGTATGTGAAGGTAATGAATTTAACTGCACCGTAGAATTTAAGGAGATAAACGTTATAGTAGAACATGTAGTGAGAAATAATAGTACATATCAGATACTAGGTATTCAAAGTGTTCTATAAATGAATTAAGACTCCAATTAATTTTTTCTCTCATTTTCCGAAGCAAAATACTCCAATTTACGCTTGAACTCCGCTCACCACGAAAACTATAACTGTAACTATCAGTGCAGCGCATTTATTAATTACTTAGGTATGCTCGTCTTAATATCCTGTCAACGATAATGTGACTCCAACAAGCACCACATCATCTGAACCAACAAACAACAATTTGTTGTTGTTGATTATCGTCAACTTCGAAATGTGTGCGATTTTTAGATTTTAATTATGCGACTCCAACTAACTTCCACAACTGAAAAACTCCTTTCGTATTTGTTTAGCGCGCATATTTACCGTTACCATACAGTTTAGTGGATGGAAAAAATGGCGGCCGCAGAAAACTTACGCTGCCACGCTTCAATGGCAGCGCTGCAGTGCTTTGCTTTGCTTTGCAACATGCAATGGCTCATATGGCAATATGGATCGTGGGCTCGGGCCCCGCTACCGTCGCTCCTCTGACTCTTGTTAGCATTAGCGTTCTGCCGCTGTAGTTTCTTTTTTTATTGTTATTGCAATAATCATTGCAAAAGTTTTAATTAATTTTCCTCGACATGCGCTAGCGACAACAACAACAAAACAAACACACAGTCACACATATGAGTATAAATCATATTCGCTGTAACTTGTTTGCATTTACTATTTAATGACAGATTGTATGTTGCATGCCACAAGTACGCGGTGAAGCATTTATGTGCATTTACGATATGTAATGAATGAAAATTTTTCCTTGTGTGTGTAAAGGAGTTTTCTACCTGTTTTTGCAACTCTGTTTATTGATGGAACAGCGAAATATGGATGTTGCCACTTTTAATTTAGTTCATCAAAGCGGAAGTTATAATGCAAATTTATGCTCACATTAGGGAACATACTACCACACTCATTTGCAATATTTCTTCTACACCTTTTTGATAACTAGTTGTAACTAAATACTGATTCCAATGGTTGGAGGATTGACGATTGAGGAAGTTGGGTCAATAGTTCAGCGAAACTTCGTCTATTGCATTGATTGAAGTTCATGATTTGCTTCAACAGTTTCACTAAAAATTTAATGAGGTACGCTGGAGAAGTAATTAGAATAAAAAAATGGCAGATGGATGTCAGACTTCAGCTGTCAAACGGATGCCAGATTGCAGCAATCAAATGGATGTCATATCTGTCAAACGGATGTATTATGGATGTCAAATGGACGTCAGATTGCAAACGTATATCAGACGGACGTTAAATAACGGCTGTCAAACGGATATCACATGGAAGTCAGATGTCAGCAGGACGTCAGACTGTCAAACAGATATCAGAAGGTAGTTGTCAAACGAATGACAGATGGAAGCTGTCAAACGGATGTTAGATGGACGTTAAATCATTTCTATCAAACGGATGTAATATGGATATCAGATGGACGTGAGATTGCAGCTGTCAAATATATTTCAGACGGACGTTAAATGACAACTACCAAAAGATATCAGAAGGACGTCATATGGTGGGTGTCAAACGGAAATCCGATGGCAGCTGTCAAAATGACGCCATCAGATGTCAAGAAATAGGGGTTTCTCTAGAAATTCTGATTTTGATCTGATGATTCTGATTTGATTTAGTGAATAAATTTAAGTTAGTCGATTCCTTTGGGCTCCGACGAAATATTGAATTGCATACTGGACAAATTATCACGACTTATGCGGAATCGATCATCAGGAATTCAGCTACCACGATGTAGGGAGTCTGATATCGGGCACAAGGAGCTCAATGATAGCTCTTTATAGAACTATTTGTAATGCCATGCCGATTTTGAAATACAATGAGGTAGACATTCCGAAATTGAAGCAGAATGCTCCTAGACTGGTTAAACCAACTCGGCACCTAGTTCTCACCTCCATTACACTCTCAAAAACCATGTATAATATAGTTCAAGCCGTTCAAATATATTACAACAACAATCTAAACTTTCTACAATTCCATTAGCCAGCAAGAGCTGGTTTTAAATTATATAGCTCCAAAATATCGCTTGTTCAAAAGAGGTCAAGACGTAGAAATTCTTTCGTAGAGACTCAGATAAGAATGACCTGACCTAATTGACTTTCCTGCTATTTTTATTGCTGGACTTTACGGCCTTGGACGCCTAAACTTTTACTGAAATTTGTCCAATCTAGAACTTAAATATGAAACTAAACAAGATTTGAATCCGCTGACCTGTACATAATTGCGAGTAATAAAACTTACTGCCCTTCAATTACTCGAATAAAACCACTTTCCCTTTATGGTATGTAAATGTCTATGAGTCAATTTGTGAATCCCCAATAGACGTGCATAAAAGTACGCGTTAAAGCGAAAGTAAAACAACATTGGAGCCGTGCAGAGAATTACAAAACTAACACGATTAGTGCAAGTGCTTAGCTGCTAGTGCTTGTGCTACTAGCTCCCTGCCAGCTGCGAAGGGCAAATATGCAGTGACATTGAAGGAAATTAGTCTCCTGGGTAAATGTAGCCGCCAAACGCTGAAGGCGTGCAGTTAGTTGCCTTGGAAAAATCCACTTGCGGCACCGACCACCGACCTTGTTGTTGTTGCCGTTGACTTCATCACTCACTCGATCTGGAGCATTGCAATTTTTCTTCACTTTGCAACATTGTAATCTGTAATTAGTGATGTTTCCACATTCAGTGGCAACTACAGCGAGCAGTTAGTTGGCTGACAGCAGCGACGGTTGACAGCATGGAAGCTTAATATTTGCTCTATGCGTTGGTGTGGGTGTGTTGTGGCAATTACACACATTTCAAATGCATTCGGTTTAATTAATTTGTCCGCTTTGAAATGGCCAAGTCTCGAGCGCATGCCACAACTTCCAGCCAGAAAGTCAAGCGAAAGCAATAATGCGACCAAGTCGCCGGGGTCCACAAACGCTTATGTAATCGTTAATTGAATTGAAGAAAATTGCATTTCTTTCGCTTTAATTGCATAGAGCTGAGCTTACGAGGTTGTCTTCTCAGTTGTGAAATATATACTTATACAAGTATTAGCATTCGCCTTATGGTTTGGTTAGGTTAGGACTTCCCTATAAAGGTCACGATCTTCACCTTGGACTACAGAAATCTGGTCTATTGTGAGCAGCTCACAAGTGTGAATCGAAAGACTTTCGTGAACTCCTAATATTGTGGCAAGATGATCCTCGGATATCGCAAGTAGTTTTATAGACATCTTGTATACCACTCTGCCCCTCAACAATGTCGAGGTACAAAAGTATTGGTTATTGACCACGAGCCCACTTTGGATACATTGATGCAATGTTTGATTGGTAGATGATAACGGAGCTCCGAGCCCAATTTGGATCCGTTTATGCAGTGCTTGAATGGTAGAGGATTACGGAACCCCAAGTTGATCCAAGTCTAATTTTGGACAAGAGTTGCTATCTCATCGTCTTTGCAGTTCCCAGCGATTTCGATGTGACGGGACCGAAGTTGCGATCCAATACTCCTCGACTAGCGTTGGACGCCCAATCAGCGAACTCTAGGTCAGTATTGCCGCTTTGCTATTAGAGTATATGCCCTTCTTCCTGAAAAATGCTGCATTCGGAGCAGTGCTACTTGAAGACAACCTACTCTACTTGAAAGATACAGCTCTGGGTGAAATACTACCGACAGAAGACTGTACTTCGTTTTCATTCAAAAAAAAAAAAAAAACAGCTTTAGAGTTTAGCGAAAAGTCTTGGTTTATCGATCTAATATTATTTGGAAGGGTTCATGAGATCGACAGAATTCACAACTCAGAATCCATACAACTCGGTAAGTAATCAAACCTAATTGCATTACAAACGTGTCTTCATCTTTGCTTCTACACATAAGCTCAACAACATTGAAGACTCGCAATCACTGATTACTATATCGAAGGTGCAAGCTAAGAAGCTTGTCATCAAAAAAAGAAGAAAACAAAAATGGTATTGGGTTTCAAAAGTTACCTTCTTTTATTTTGAAAATAAATACCCTCTTGTGTGTGTGAAGCTACCTGTCACTGCAGGATTCAAATTGAGTATTTCTCCCAAAAAACAATGAAAAACGAGTGACACAACGGTGCGCATATTGGAATTGGAATTGGCATTGGCACGCCACATGCTGTTATGCTAAATGTTGCATGTGGCAATTTACTTTCGTTATGTCACGCGGCGCTTAAGTCAAAGTGACAAGCTGAAACGGCGCTTAATCTGCCGCATAATCTGTCATACTAGCTGCTGCCGGAGGGTGCCAATGCGCACCAACAGCTGCGACACGACTCACGAATGTCAACGGCAATAAAAGACAACGCAAAAGCAAAGTAATTGCAACCAACAGCAATAATACAAAGCAGCGGTGCGGCACAGGAGCGCCGTAGCTGCAGCTGTAGATGTGGCACCAAATATTATAGATGTGGCAACAGCACCTCTGTGTTCCACTTGTGCCGCATTGCGTGAGTGCGCGGTGGAATTGAACTGTGACCATTGCGTCGATTTATTTTGCCAATATTTGCATTTATCCGAATTATGTCATTTACGCGATCTCTTGCTGTCGCAGGGTGTAAATGCTAATTTTTGTGAGAGCTTATATGTTTTTCTCTTTATTTTGTATCGACAATTAAAGAGCTGGGGTGAAAAATTGGAATTTCAAGCGGAAAGTAAATTATAAGAATCTTAAAAAAACCATTAGAGCCAATTTGGAAGAGTTCTTAGCTTTGAGATAAATTTCCAAATTTATGAAGATATAAGGGGTTTGTTTAACAACATCTCTTAAAGCCGATTTCGTTTCCACGTAAGAACTAGAGATAATAAAAGACAGAAGACACCATAAATATTCTTAGCAAGTTTTCAAGCATATACTTTAAATTAACATAATACGATCAAGTGAAAAAAAGGAAATACCTCACGATGTGTTTCTTGCTTTAAATTTTCAAAAGTTATGGAATGTAACCATATATGGTATTTTCAACACGGAAATATCAAAATCTTTATTAACAAGTAAGGAAAGGCTAAGTTCGGGTGCAACCGAACATTTAATACTCTCGCAATTTATTGAAGAAATTTTAATAAGATAACTCCCAAATTTACCCATAAATTCGGCACAAAGTTTAATAGAATAACGAAAATCGTCCTATATAGTGTATGAGGGCTGAGGAAATTCCTGAACCGATTTCATTCATTTTCACCAGCAAGGTACACTATATCCAAGACTATACACTCACTTAATTTCGCTAAGATATCTCACATATTAATCAATACATACATATATGCAGATTAAAGCCCACTATATTTTTGAAAAGCCTATAATTAGGTATATGGGAGCTAGGAGAGGTTATTATCCGATTTTAATAATTTTTAAAATACTATTTGTGTAAAGTTTTATTCCGCTATCTTCATTGGTTCCTTATGTATACAGTATAAAGTGAAGGAATCAGATGGAATTCAAAATTGAGTTATATGGGAAGTTGTCGTGGTTATGAACCGATTTCATCCATTTTTCACATGTGTCATCAGGGTGTCAAGAAAGTATTATGTACCGAATTTCGAATTGAAATCGGTCGAGTAGTTCCTGAGATATGGTTTTTAACCGATAAGTGAGAGATGCCACGCCCATTTTTCATTTTGTAAAAAAATCCGAGTGCAGCTTCTTTCTGCTATTTCTTCTGTAAAATTTAGGGTTTCTGACGTTTCTCGTTAGTGAGTTAACCCACTTTTATTCATTTTCAACCTAACCTTTGTATGGGAGGTGGGCGTGGTTATTATCCGATTTCTTTCATTTTTGGACTGTATAAGGAAACGGCTAAAAGAAACGACTGCAGAAAATTTGGTTTATATAGCTTTATTGGTTTGCGAGTTATAAACAAAAAACCTATTTGAGGGCGGGGTCACACCCACTTTTCCAAAAAAATTACATCCAAACGTGCCCCTCCCTAATACGATCCTATGTTCCAAATTTTATTTCCATAGCTTTATTTATGGCTTAGTTATGACACTTTATAAGTTTTTGGTTTTCGCCTTTTGTGGGCGTGGCAATGGTCCGATTTTGCCCATTTTCGAAAGCAACCTGCTCAGGGTGCCAAGGAATACGTGTTCCAAGTTTCGTTAAGATATCTCAATTTTTACTCAAGTTATCCGTTGCACGGACAGACGGGCGGACAGACAGATATTCGGATTTTGACTCGTCTCGTCACCCTGATCATTTTGATATATATAACCCTATATCTAACTCGTTTAGTTTTATGACTTACAAACAACCGTTAGGTGAACAAAACTATAATACTCTCTTAGCAACTTTTGTTGCGAGAGTATAAAAATATACCAGAGCCACCAGAGCTATAGGACATACCTTCATTCGCCAAGCCCCTAAACCATACATTGGGACGGACATGTAGAGGGAATTTTATAAGTCATTCGATGAGAGAGGACTTTATTTCGATCAGAAAAATACTTAGCCAAACGGAATACGAGTAGTACTTTGGCTATAAGTACTTTCGCTATAAAACAAAAAAAGAGACTTTGGAAAAATTACGATACATTCCTCAATAGCTTCCGTTTAGCGCAATATTTTGGACCAGTCATAACCCGCCTGAAAAATATGTTTTCTGGAGGACTCTGCAATAATATCCTCAATTGATCGGTGAAGTCGCTCAACATACCCGTCCTGATGTATGGCGCGGAAGCATGTAGAGATGAGCACTCCTTAGGATCTTTCGAGAGAAATATCCTCCGAATGATTTATGGCCCGCTACGCGTAGGCGTAGGTACCGGACGCGACCAAAACCGACACCCGGTTGTAGTGCCAATTGATGATGATTGATGATCGGTGAATGACTGTTAGAGATTTAAAGAGAAAATGAAATCGTAAGGGGCCATATTTGCAGATCACGGTGTATTGGATCCAATTTCGATGTGAAGATACCGGAAGTGTAAGCCTATATGATATGTTGAGATCTTAAGGATTTTGTTTTCGGTGTTGCTGAACATGAACATGAAAATGGAACATGACGCTATCCATAACAGTAATTTTATGATTTCTCACAACGGAGTGCCGCTAATTCTTTATTTTATACCAAATTGAGTGGTGTTTCTTATAGAGTTTTGATATACATAGTTAAGCTGATAGTTGAAGCTTGGTCACACTCTTGAAACTCAGTTGGTTCGTCCACAAATTAAATATTAACTCAAAATCAGTTAACAAATATATTTTTAAATTTGGTGGAATTCTGGTGGAAACCTACCCTGGTATATATTAACTTGAGTTAAATGGTATCAGATTTCAATCGTGGAAGCTGACTGTATGGTTACAAAAACTCCTCTGATTTAATTTGAAACAGAAGACAATGACTGCTTTGTCCTCAAACGTATTGAAGTAGTAAGTAGGTATATATTATTGCGAATTACAACAGATATGGTCAGTGATTTTATTGTTGTTGATGTAAATTTTGACAAGCTACTTTATCTGCTAACAAAATATCGTTCGCGAAGCTGCCACTTTTCGATATCTTCCATTTTTCGCACAAACTCATACACACATACATTCATGCCCTTATAGACTTCAGCGCCAAAGCTGATGATTTTATAAAAGCCTTCTTTCACCATTGTCAACCGGCTGGATTATATGAAAGATATGCGCATCTCAATATCAAGCAATATCGCGCGCGTTGTTATCGATATGACTCATTGTTGTTGTTATTGTTATTGTTGTGTCAGTTGCTTCATGCTTGTGGCTTTGCGTCGTGTTTCTGCGGCTTTCGGAAACCTCGTCAGCGAAATGGACAGATGGCGCTGCGCACCAAATGTGTCGCTTTACCGTTATTTATCATTATCGACTAGCAGAAGATGTTGTTGTTGTGTTTGTGTGAGCCTTGCATTCATTTATTGCTATTTTGACAGCGCTTACGCCATCACGGGTGTCCTTTACTACTTTCTTTTTTTTTTTTTTATTTTTCGTGCGCTCTTGTCTTCGGTAATTTTATGCGTATGTCAACATCTCAACTTATCATTACTTGCATGCCAACTTATTCGCTTATTTACAACTACCGTATGCGTTGGAAGCGCGCCTTTACGCACCTTATTTTCCCATTCAAGCGCACTTTCTTTTGCTTTCCAATAAGTTTCTTTCTTTTGTTTCAACATTTCGCTGTGGCATATCTCTCGCTTATTTACCGATTAAATAATGAGTATGTAATCACTATAATTCATCTCCGCGCTGCACTGTCTTGGCTTCGCTGTTCGTTCGTGTGTTCGTC
This sequence comes from Zeugodacus tau, assembly GCA_031772095.1. NCBI lineage: Eukaryota > Metazoa > Arthropoda > Insecta > Diptera > Tephritidae > Zeugodacus > Zeugodacus tau. Next base: position 78,171,189 of record CM062649.1, read on the forward strand.
CGCTTCGTCTTTTACCGTTATGCTAATAACATTATTTATGGCTGTTAATGATACTCCTGCTGTTCTGTGTTCGCTTTTATTGTTCTTTGTATGGTTTCTTCATTTCGATTCTGCTTTTGACTGCCATTTCGCGGAAGCGTGCCATTTCCTTATGTTTGGCATACGAGTAAAGCGCTGTTATTTATGCGCTCTGTTCGTTGACACTTCGTGTGTAATTAAAAATAGCGGTATTATTTTTGTAATACTGTGGGAATTAAACTCGGAGTTGGGAGAGATATTTCACAAAAAGAAAAAAGTCCACGTGGATCATGTTTTTCAGGAACTGCACTCACCTAAAGGTTACTTTGGATAGCTGAGAAGTATAAATATTTTGTGTTTATCACCGAAACTGACTAGATAAGATGAAGATACAAGTAGTTGTAGGCATAGCTTTCTATCTACTCTTCATTTTCTCCTAGGTTCTGGAGAATCTGTGGTAATTTGTTCATATTTTATTAAGTTATTGACCTCCACAAGACTTGAAATCAACTAGAGATTTTGTACTCATTTATTAGCCCTTAAAAGTATGCTAAAGAAATTGTCAAAAGCAACCACAGTGATCAAATATCGGAATCGATAACAAATTTTTCGAATTTGTTGTTGTTATCGATAAAGTCAAAGCGATAAATCGATATATTAAATTAAATATTGTGTCATTTAGGACTGTAGTCGGTTTTAGAAATTCAAAATCGATAAGTCAATAAATGAATTGATTAATTAAATCAAAATCAACCAATCTGATCAATTAATTCAGATGAAGCATCGGAATCGATAATAATTTAATCGAATATGTTGTTGTTATCGCTAAACTTAAAGCGATAAATTGATGTATTAAATTAATAATGGTTTCATTTACAACGATAGTCGATTTTATTATTTTAAAAATCGATAAGTCGATAAATAAGTCGATTAATTAAATCAAAATCAACCAATTTGACTAATAAATTTAGAGATAAACTATCAAAATCGATAATAACTGAATCGAATATGTTGTTTTTATCGTTGTATTAAATTAAGGATAGTCGATTTTATTATTTAAAAAATCGATAAGTCGATTAATTCGATTAGAAAAACATCGATAACAGTCTTATAACCACTAATTTTCATAAAAAATAACTTGAGAAAATTTAACATGTATCTTAAGAGTGAATAAATTACTTCCTCTAAAAAATGGCACACAAAATTTGTTTGTGACGTAGAAATATCGAATTTTTAAAAAATGCAATTCACAAATTTTTCACAAAAATGGACTTCTTTGTTAAAAACTAAAAGCATATTTTATACAACAGAAATAATATGGTTTTTTTCTGCAACTGAAATAATTTAATGGACGAACCCTTAAAAAGTACGGTCTACAATCGATTGGCAGATTGACTATATATCGATTACGGCATAAAAATGTTTTTTATAATAAATTTTAGTTCAAAATCGAGCTAAAATTGATAGTTTCACATTATTATGCATCGATAAAATATAATCGACAATCGATAAAAATATGTTGTTTACTTTTCATACAAAATCGGCCAAAAAATCGATAAGTTCATTACTTATTTACCGAATTTTCAACAAAAATATATTTCACTTTCTACATTTTGAAGCCCAAAAGTCGATTATTTGCGAAAATCGATGCGAAATAAATATCGATTTTTAAAGTTTGTAAAATTTAGCTTGAAAATCACTTTTCCAAATGACTTCCAAGAGCCATTTCAATTTAATTTCAACGCAAAACTTTCTGCATGCATCACTTAAAGCTTTCACCCAGAAGAAACTATAAGACAATGCCGACGCTGCTCCACAAAGCTTACGAGAACTACGAAAACAATAGAACGCATTTTAATATCCTGTGTGTGTGCAATGCTGCCCGAATGACATTTTGAGTGTAAATAAAATTTATTGCTTTCGACTTGGCGACCCTTTTATATATGCGCGCAATGCAAACAAATTTTTTGGGGCAAGAAAACAACTTAAACAAAAACATATGTAAATAACAAAGCGAACGTCTACCAAGCAACTGAGCAAATGCAAGTAAGCAAGCAAAAAGAGAGGAGAAAGACGTTTCAGCTAAGTAAAATGTGAGAATATGCAATTGCAGTTGCGGACGGCGGGAGCTACATACCTATATATAAACTGTATGAGAATTGCAGCATATACTAGATGATGTACAGTTATATGTGTGTATGTATGAATGCTGATGAGTTGGTATTGTGCTACGTTGACCTAACCCAGTTTTACACCAAAAACAAATCAAAAAAAGAATATTCAAATAACAACAACAACCAATTGTGGCAACAAAACGGCCTTGTCCGTGCCACACCGCCGTTGCACAGAGTAAAACGGTGCTTTTGTTTTCCCCAATTGTTTTTTCCCGCTGCACAAACAAGTCTTTATTGTCTTCGCTGCATTACATTTCATTGCGTTTCTCACCTTTATTTTTTATGCTGCATTGTTGTTGTTTTTGTTGTTGCTTTTTTCGGGTTTCGCTGACGCGGTGGCATTTCTTTTGTGAATTTTTATTAAAAAACGCGCGCGCAAGCTGTCATAAGCAATCAAAAAAGACCGACACGCCGACGCCCGCACGGCTCTGTGGCGGCTTGAACGTGACGCAGCGGCGTTGTTGTTGTTGTTTCGCAGATATTTTTTTTTTGTCAAAAATCTGCAGTGGTTTATGTCTTGTGTCAAGTGCAAGGCAGGGTCTACAGCAGTCAACGTGTTTTTCAGGGCAAACCAGCTGGATATAAAGAGAAGCATAATCTTCGTTACAAAAACAAAAACAAATATTCTCTAGAAGACACACACAGCCAAACATAAGAACATATGTTTGTATTGCCAATGATTTCCTTAGTTTATTGCCGTTCGTCGAAAAAAATATTCCACGGCACAGAAGAACAACAAGAAGAGGCAGTAGAACAAGAGCCAGTAGAAGAAGCAGCAGCAGTAAAAGAAAGGCAAAAAATTGGTCCGACTGTGTGTGTTGCTCCATTTCGCTCCAATTTATTACAATTACAATATTTTATTACCGTTGTTTACGCATTGTTTTTGTTTTTCGTTTTCTGGTCACTCTCGCGCGCAGACGTGTCCGAAAATTCAATTTGTCGTTGACCTGCTTTGCGTCATAAAGAAATGTGTCCACCGGTGCTGTGCAGCGCCCAAACGCCAGCGCACAATTTAAGTTATTCTCAGATGTTCGGATTTTTACGATTTTCATAATTTGGCATGTTAGCGCAATCAGCGCGCTTTTACGATTGCTAATTAGCTATTATCTGTGTGCGCTTTCATATGTATGCACTGTCATAAAAGTGAAAATGCGTGAAATATGTCAATAATAATGCAAGAAAGTCATGTTAAATTGTTAACCCAAATTGAGACGATTTTTTATGGGGTTTTCAGTGTTCATTACAAAGGATCGAACGCAGTATTAGCAAATTGTACCAAAAACCGCCCATCTGAAAAATATCCCCATCAGCATCGCTCTTAAATCGTTTGAGTTTTATATCCAAATTTGTAATATTTCTTTTATTATATGATTTAAAGGGTAGTCAGGATTTTCAAAAATCAATTTTTTTTTCTGCATTTTCGTTAGGTGGAATATCTTAAGAATGTTCTCTAAAAATTTAAATTGATCCAATAATTACTTTTCGAGTTTTTCGATAAATAACAAAGATCGCTCGGGCACTCCAAAACGCTTGGGTGAAACTTTAAATACGCTTTTCTCAAAATTATATATTTTGAGCTGGTGACAACCGTAACTCGAAAACCGCTCAGTAGATTTCAATGAAATTGATACAGCTTTTAGAATAAACTCAGGTCTGAGAATGATTTTATGTTAATTTCGATTTTTTGAGACCAATCAACTGTTGATTTTTTCCCTAAAATCTAGGAAAAAAATTTCCTGAGGCCGCTATTTTGTTAATTTTGGAAAAATTAAAAAATGCTTCGTTGAGGCCCAGGATTATCTATTTATATAACAAATTTTTCTTACCCTATTGATTTTAGATGAATTTCTAAGGAGGATTGTTACCGCATGGACCTTTTTTTGGAACTGAGTGAACACAAACAGCTATAACTTTGGAAATTATAATTTTTTTTTTTTTCAAATTTCCGCGACTTCAAGTCAAAACATTTGTAAATTTGATTTAATAGCAAAAAAATTACATAAAATTCTATTTTCTAATCGTGTCACTGACTTCCCCCAACCCTATAATTAAATAAGAAAATTTAACAGGTGACATCACTTTCAAAAATATTCATAACTGTAAGACTTTAATTTTTTTGATACAAAAAGTACAATTACAGTACAAAGTACTATTGGTTGAAAAGTACTATTACAGAAAGAGATACATTTTAAAACAGGTGGCAACCATTGTTCAAAGATATTTTTCTATCCTTGGTGTTTTAGTATAAAATTTTGGTTAAGAAAGGCATTTAAAAAAAATTTGTTTACCTCTTCGACTATTACATCTAAAAATATCACATCGTTATTTAAATTGGATCTGAACCCTTTTAACTGTAAGTGCCCCTTACTAATGTTGTATAATTTTTTTTTGTAGTCCTTCGTGTTTATTATACTCTTTAATAAAACTCATAAATTCTATTCTTCGAACAGTGGACAGAGAGCACTTGCCACTCTGTTTAACATACAGTTTACTAACGTTACTCTCGGTCTTAGCTATACGAAGGTAGTTAACTTTTCCTGCAAAAATTCAACTCAGTTTCGCTTATAAGAAGACTCCAAGAACTTTGTGAAAAAAACTAACAATGAGCTAATATCATGTTTAGGATTTGATTGCTCTCAATTTCAAAGTCAAATAATCTAAATGTATTATTAGTTCAAACAGTGTACAATTCAGGTCGAACACCTGGAGGTGCGCACCAATGCCTCTCTATTAATGTAGCACCAATAAATGTAGACAAAATGCCCTCTCCTCATTCATAGACAGATTATATATTTCAGCAGTATTTTCGCTGTTCCCACGAGAAATCAAAATGTCTTTTGATTCGTTTCATTATGTCTTAAATAAAAGCAAAAAAATGCCCAATATTTTCTCATGATTTTCTTTTGTCACCTAAAAAGACTATAACAGTAGCTTTGGGGATTATCTCCAATCTAAGATTAGTTGTCGGGAATATTGGAGTGGACCTTATGATGAGGATTTTCTGTAGAGGCATGTAGCCATATTTTTATTGAATAATACAATGTCTAATTTGTGAAATCAGCTCAAGAAATTAAAAAATACTAATAATTGCAAAAGTTATGATATTTTACGCAAAATGTGATTTTTTCCAAATAGGCTGTGACCGTGCCAGCCCATCAGCTCAACTAAAAGCATAAAACCAAACAAATTTCATTAGTATGGGGAATTGTGGTGTCTTTGAACGAGTCATTGTAATAAGAAACATTTTTTTTCTGCAAACGGGGACGATTTTCTCAAAAAGGCTACTTTTTTCATCTGATGAAATGTACATATTGAAAAATTCTTAATATTTATATGAAAATTTAAACGAAAAAATTAAATTGGAACACGGCAAATAAATTACGAATGATTCGAAATTGGTTGAAAACTCTTACGCCAATCCAAGTCACCGCACCAACATTTTCGGAAAAACATGATTTCGAGATAATCGCGTTTTATGTTTCAAGTACACTTTCTCATAGTGTAACGCTCAATAGGCTATCGTCTATACCACGCTATAACTTCGCTTCTACTGCTTAAATCTCTATAAAAATTTGAGATAACATTCTTTAACTTTAAGATATAGGAATAAAAAAAATTCCGATTTTTTGAACGACTTCAACATATACCCCTTAATATGGAAACATTAAAACTTTTATAATTTTTCACTATCTTGTTTCATCTGTTATGTTTTTCAATCCACTTGGAAATACGAAATACTTATACTTAATTTTCGTCTAATATAATAACCTAAATAATGTGGCAACTCTTTTATTTATTATTTTTGATTTAAAGAAGAACGCTATATGTTTATAAACCACAATCATTTAAGGTCTAATATTTATTTGAATTTAAAACAATAAATTTTCAAAAACGTGTCAACTCTTGTGTTTTAATATTTTAACGATAAAATCTCACTTTGCAACAAAATAAACATTGCAAAGCGCCACATTTCAATTTAAATGCAAGCAACAATGAAAATTCAATAATTTTTTTCTCGCAATTTCACAGCGTTTGCAATGTCATTTATCAGCCGAAAATGCGGCAGCGATTAAAATTCACCAAAATTGAAATGAAATGGAATTGTAACTAAGCTGCGCTGAATGAATTCATTTCAATTCAATTCAATAACCAAATCAATTTATTTTATATTACTTTTGTTGTTGTTGCTGATTTTTTATTTACTTTTTTTGCATAATTTTTGTTGCTGCTGTGTAAGCCAAAAATTGACACGCTCTTTTGTTACCAACGGTTATTTAATTTATGCAAAACATTTCCGAGCACATAAACAGACGCACATAGTTGCTGTAGTCTCGCTTAAATACGCGTGGGCATTCGTGAAACATGGGATTTAGCGGCGTCCAGCAGAGCTGCGTGAAGCATTACTCATTTCGGCAAATTCCAGTGAGACACTCAAAAGCCGGTGGCTGACTAAAATAACAACAACAACAACAACAACAACAAAACTAAAAAGCGATAGGCATTTTTATTAATTCATTGTTTCACGTTATTTTGTTGTTGCTGTTGTTGTATTACTTGTCAATTAATTGCTTTCGGTTGTTGTTTTGCGGTGCTACCGTAAAACAGCGCGCTGAGAGTTGTCAGTCATACATATTGGCATACTGATAAACAGGTAAAACATGTGAATAATTTAATTTATTTTATTTTTGATTTTTTTTTACAATTTTTTTTGTTATTTTTATATATATTTTTTTTTTTAATTTTTTATATTATTTTTTTCACTTATTCTGAATTTTAGAGCTCGTAGCCAGTTCGTACCAAAAACATTTCGAATCACGTCCGCAATGAGATATTGTTTATATTCTGGCGCAAATGGGTCAGTAAACCGCAAAGCAAGTCGGCCTTTTTTTCTTTTTCTACGCTTATAATTTCGCTTCGTTCACAAAAACATTTGCGGCATTCTTATTATGAGCCGAGGCGTGCGCACCTTTCGTTGACAAAATTTTCGTTGCCATTGCGTCAATAAAATGCAAATATTTAAATAAAAAGTGCAATTTACAATCTTATGAAAAGAGAAAGTCGCGCATACGCAACTACAAGCTAAGCGGTTTGACGCCGGAGACATGTTCGCTTGCCTGTCTTTGAGGCAAGGTTCTGTTACTAAGTGCTGTGTGCTTAAGACTCATGTAAATGAGTCTGTTTCTGCTTATTTACGATAGTATCTACTCGCTTGATGTGGCTTGATAAAAAATATGCTTCAAGAATATCTCACTTTCAGCACGTAGGTGCGATTTTTATCATTAGATAACTTGCTTGCAGAAAGCAGTAAAATTGTGAGTTTAGCATATTTTGTGTGAGAATTAGTAATTCCACAAACAAAAAATAGTTTTGGATCTACTGGGAAACACCAACAAGCCATCGTATGCCAAATATTTGTGTTTTCTCAATCTTTCTTAGAAAAAAGTAAAGAAAACAAGTAAAGAAGGTCTTCTTAGTTCGGGTGTAACCGCACATTTTATACTCTTACAATGTATTTATATAATTTTATTAGGAGAACACAGAATTTGACCCATATATTCCGCATAAAGACCACTAGAATACCGATAATCATTATATATAATAGCTGGAGGAATTCCTAGATCGATTTCGACAATTATATTTTGGGATTTGAGAAAGTATCGACCCAATTTTATCCATTTCTGGTACAAGGGCACACAATTAAAATAAAAATATTCTTTCTGAATCCCTGTAAAGTATCTAAGAGATTTACCGATATTTTTTGTGAAAAATTATCCATAGGCCTCATGAGGACCTCATGTTCCATATCTGGGGTCTTGAAAAGTTATAGTACGATTTGGATTTGTTTTTAAATGAGGGATGCTTCACCTCCAATGGAGTATTGGTGTTGGTATTCTATTTCTATATCCTCACTGGTTCTTGATTTATATATTGTAAGGTCAAAGGATCTGAAATTCTATTATGTGAGTATTTGCAATAAATCTTGCCAACAGGTGCTACTTTGGACTGAGTAGGCAATTGAAAAGTAAAGTCCTCTCTCGACGAACAAAAATCAAACTCTACAAGTCGCTCATTATTCCCGTCTTGATGTATGGCGCTGAAGCGTGGACGATGACAACATCCGATGAGACGACTCTTGGGGAGAGAAAGGTTTTGTGTAAGATTTATGGTCCCCTGAACATTGGCAAAGGCGAATACCGCAGACGATGGAACGATGAGCTGTACGATTTATACGACGACATTGACATAGTTCAGCGAATAAAAAGACAGCGGCTACGCTGGCTAGGTCATGTTGTACGGATGGAAGAAAACACTCCAGCTCTGAAAGTATTCGATGCAGTACCCGCCGGAGGAAGCCGCGGTAGAGGACGACCTCCACTCCGGTGGAAAGACCAAGTGCAAAGTGACCTGGCTTCACTTGGTGTTTCCAGTTGGCGCCAATAAGCAAAAAGGAGGAACGAGTGGCGCGCTCTAGTGGATTCGGCTATAATCGCTTAAGCGGTTTCTACGCCAAATATATATATATATATATAAATTCCATATTACATATTTTTACCGATTTAGTGAGTATTTCCTTAATTTTACACTTTACTTTCGGGCTTTGAAGAAGAATTCCACCTACTACAGTTTCATAAGTCATAAGGTGCAAAGACCATTCTTCAGCATAATATTATATATATTTTTAGTTTGACGGCTCAAAATGATTACTGGATTTGCTTTAGAGTGTATACCTATTATTAATATTTAGTATCTACTTAAATCAAGACTTTGGATGTCTTCTCAACATTTCAGAGATCCCCTCATGCATTCGACGATGGTCCTTTAAATTCCATATAATTTGTCATATATTATTTATAGGCTCGAGATTGATTTGAAGAAATAAATAGTTTCGACTCTAGACCTTTTTTATTTTTTTAGGAAGAACATTTTTTTCGAAGAAGCTTTCGATGACAAATATTGCAGAGAGTTAAAATCTATTAAGTTTTTATACTCATTTAAATGATAAACTACCATCACTCTTTTACATAATATATCGCTATATCCTCTACGAATATCTGAATCAGCTGCCGGTTACGCTGTCATCATTCACACGACAGGAGTGTGTTGGCGATGCGATGTAAATCTGCGATAATTCAATTCAATTAACCTGCAACTAGTAAATCTTGTCTCTGGAGCTGACGTGTTGCCGCTGCTTACTTGGAAATGCATACACTCATGCATACATATACACAGCATGGCATGGCACCCTTTTGCTCGAAGCGTTTGTGCCAGTCAAATGACTGACTGCTCGCCTGCATCAACGTAATCTGTACTTAATGACTGCAAAGCTTTAAATAAATCAAACTAAATTGACAATAAATTGTTAACCGCTTCCCCACCTCCTGCTCCTCCTCCTTTTCGTTTTTTATTTTTTCCTTATTTAATTTAGTTTATTTTCACCACTTTTCTTTATTCCCTTTATCGATGTAAAAATGCTGAAGGTGATGGTGTAGATCGACGAGCAGATAACCACAAAATGTTGTAAGGAAGCGCATACGAACTAAAATAGAGTTAAGTGCAGCAGAGTAAGGAGCAGAATCGAACAAATTTCGCACAACAAAAATATACAAGCAAATTTAGTTGATAGTTGTTGTTTATAACCCTTTTAATACATGTATATTTAAGTAAATATATATATATATGTTGTTTTTAGTAGTTGTGTGACCACTATCCTTTATTTATTGCCGGCAATATGTTAAACAAGTAGACGGACTCACTGGCAGTACAAATTTTAAGTAAGAGATGGAAAAAGGATATCTGCAGGCCAATCTCTCTTCAACATAAACCAAAAAAAAAGCGAAAATATTACGATTCACTAAACCGATGCACGTTTATTGAACCCTTGGGACTATAGCGGTAACTAATGTGTGACCAAATCTGTAACAAATAGTGTAAAGTACACTATATTAGATATAAAATATGTATATATTATCCAAAAATTGATAGACTCCTCGATCATTGGGTTCAATACTATACAACGAATGAGTCATCTAGTATCTCGTATTTCAAAAAAAACTTCCTAATTGAAGATGTTCGTTGACCCGATCATGTTAACAATAACCACGCACTAAAGATAATTATTCCGTTTTCGCATAATTTGAGTTAGGAAAAAATACATGAAATTAAAACACTCATACATAAATCGGACTCTTAAGCTTTACATCCTCGTTACAAAACTTTATGTGGAAAAACAACACCCAATTCAATTCAGTACAAGAGAGAATAAGAGATAGTTCATTGAGATGATATAATTAATCCCTTACTATTTCTCTCTCGTCATTTGATTAGGTTAGATTATGTGAGTTATACGAGATGTTTGCAAGATTCGTTACATATCAATAATTCTAGTCATGAAGTGAAACAATAGATTGAGTATATTAGAGAGAAGATCACATTTTTACGAACAATAAAGTGCAAAAGAGTAGACCTTGAAACCAGTTCTAAAAAAATACGAAAAGAAGATGTATAGAAGTTAGTGGTGACGTAAACCATTTGAATATCGCACCTAGTCTAACATAGCCAGAATATATGGAGTTTTCGATGATCTGGTTATGGTGCCAGGAGGCTAGTTATCAATGGAAAGTGGGAAGATTGACTTCCCTTGGTATTACGAAATATATTATACCCTACTGTAGTAAGTAAGAACGTAGCCTGAGAGGTTTTTTATCCAGATTTCTTGATTAAATTTGTCTCTGACAACCAGATAAGCTAATAAAGTTGGAAACGTGAGCTCTTTGTCCTATCTTAACCAAACTTTAAGCTCCAAACTCAGCTCTCATTTAGAACACAGAAGAATGCTTGGGCTATTTTAGTCTGAAAACAAAGTTCGTTCAGTCTCGAGTACGAATCCCCTAAACAAAAAGGACTTCAAAGTTCCAGTGAATATTTTATGGCATTAAGAAGGTAGTCTGAATCACTTAGCTCGATTAATTGCAATATTCCCATTAGGGAACACTCATATCTTCTGGTTATCCAAAATTACTCTCTTAAGATTTCAATACTGACCCAACTCTAGGTAATCATTACTTTAAATTACGAAGTTTTTCGAAAAAACTTTAATTCAAAGCTTAGAGCCCATAGTAGAAAGAAAGAAGAAGACGATGCAAATTAAAGCGCAACATTTACCAAGAATGTATGAAATTTCAGTCTTCCTTACACACTCACTAACCCATATGATATCTAAAGATAAATATGCTCGTATCTACGCAGCAGTGCAGTATGCATATAAATAATCACTGCAAACGCCCGCTTCAACACCTCGCACACCATTCCCGAGAGACAAACAAATGCACCTGCAAATCGCTTATCGCTCCAACCATTTGCTATGCTGCCTTTGACATCCACTGGCTGTTGCTGCTCAAAGCCCTGATGTTCAGATGCGCTGATGCCGTTGTAGCTGCTCCTGTCACTGGCCGTGCCTGCTGTTGGCTGCCATCAACGGTGACGACAACATCAGCATCTACATCAGCTGCTATCAGCGCGTGGAGATCAGCATGAAGCTGCATGCCTCGCACACACGGCAACATGGTTGCCCGTGCGCAAGCCAGCCTTCCAATTTCTCAACCTGGGTCTGTCCACCGGTTGACAGTGCTTTCGTCCAGCATTGGCAGTGGGAAACTGTAAAATTTATCGTTGCTTTCGACTTGATTTAGCGTGTTTATGTTTTGTCTCACTAAGGGCCCCTCGTACAAGCTCCAAATACACACACACAGCACTTCAGTGCAAGTGAATGAAGGGATTGTTGTTGTTCGACAAAGCTGCAACATCTTTGCAGTGATTTGCCTGACTACAACACCAGTCACATGTGCCGCACTGGTGCTTTGTCTTAGACGCCACGGTAGCTTCAACAGCCAGCAGCTGGTGTCGGTTTCGTCATTGTTCTTGCAACATAACACTGCAACATTGCTTCGCTGGCATAATTTACATATCTAGATGGATATTTAAGGTAGCTGCGTACAAAGGTGCACATATCTTCGAAAGTGTTTTGTGTTTTTATTGTTATTGTCACTTGTACATATTTGCGCACCTTGTAACTTGATTGGGTTCCAGCGACTAAGCTGCGAGCTTACACTTCCCCGTTAAGCGTGTCAAATGGTGCGCTTCCATTTCAACTGTCGAATCTCTGCTTCTTTGTCATCATTATTACAAATGTCACTGAGGAACAGTGTCTAATGCTTGCCAAAAGTGGTAGCAAAACCCTCTTGTTTTCTGCAGAAGACTGGATATTGGTAGAGTTCGTAAAGCAACGGATAGTCCGAGAATCGGATTTTACTTCGTAAAGTCGGATGCGTCGGATCTCTGAAGTCTTCATATAAGGACTGTTTTTTATCAATGGTGCGGAGATAGCATTCCTTGACCGCATATAAATTTCGTCCGTCCGGACTTGCTTTAATTTAAATGACCCCTGTATATTGAGCTCAAACCTTTTTCCTTAGCCAAAGATCTCCAATAGGATCAAAAGATCAGAAGAAGTTCGCTAAGAGCTTGAGAGAGCCTCAACTGCTATACGACTGGTAACGGCCATCTTAGAAATCTTTTATACTTCTTTTCGATTTAAATATTTTTTTGGCTTTACTATCTAGAGAGGTCCAGAAGCCAAATCCAAGCTCTTACCAATGCGGAGGATTCTTCTCTCTCTGCTGCAACCAGCTGGTTCCACATACAATACACTTAGAGCTGGAGAGAAATGTCTTTTCGGATGCTATTTCGTATGCAGCGAAACCCCGGACTAACGTTTGAGCAAAATACCAATCTGCGGGATCCGAAACAAGCGATAATATTTTTAAATCCGCATAACGGTTCTACCTGAATTACAATGCTTCAATCATTCTCTCTCATCTCATCCCCACTATTTTAGCAGACTCACTGCGAATACATACTTCTCCACTGTCACTGACAGCTGTAAACTGTCACTGTCTCCTGCAGTTACCAACAACAGCAAAGCGGAAAACGCTAAGAATCCATGGCATGTAAACAGCTGTGGCAATCAGCAACGCAAAGCAAATCAATTGAAATGCAAATTTAAAGAGAGACAAGACAAGAAAGTGCGGAAGCAAATAAGCGGAGAAGAAAAATCACCAAATGGACAAGACAGCTTAAAAGCGATTACCAAACGATTTCAGCGAAAAACACTAAACAACAACAACAATGTGAAAACAACAACAGCAATAAGAAGGAAGATGCCAGCGAAGCGAAAAGGGATGATGAAAGAAATAAGGAATGATCAAAATAAGCACATCAAACATTTTGACACAGCTCATTATCCCGCCTGGCATGGCACATTTTTCACGTGCTGTCCGAAGCAGCAGCCACTTTTCGGGGACCAGGCATCGGTAGGCAGGTACTAGGCCTTCTTGTAAATTATGAAGGGTCTTCCCGTTTGTCTTTCGGTTGTCACTGAGCTTATCCCTTGTTCTTAGGATGCTTTATTTGGCTTTGTTTATATCTATTGTTTGCTTACTTCTCATTCGCTTGACGCTTTCTACCGCTCCGATGCTTCGACTGGGCACTGATAAGCGTTCACGTTTAAATTTACGCAAATTAATGAGCCAAAGGTGTCAGAGGTTGCTTACCTTTACTAACTCGGACCGTAACCTCGCTTAAGGCGAAACCTGCAACTCCACCGCATTCTTCTCTCTCACTGTTCTCCTCTCTCATTCATAAGCAATGTATTTTGAATTCTGCAGGTTTCATCGGAATGTTAGTCCATTCTTCTTCTTCCATTTTTTTTGTTTTTTCTCGCCAGTTTTTTCCAACTGGTTTATTGTTTGCTGTCATTGACGGCGCCGTCAACATTCCGTTCGAGGCGGTATAAATGAGTCCTTTACCATGGCCAAGCGCCTACCAGCCACCAGCAATCCGCCGTCGTCCATCCATCCACGCCACCGCCGGACTTCATCCCTACCGTGAGTTGCGTTCACGCTTATTGTCAGCGACAAGCACTTGAGGTGATGACTTGACCGACCAACCGACACCGGTGACTTTGAGGTGCGAAGTTGATGCGCATCGCCAGCGACAGCGGATGAGACAAAGTTTTGCTGAATATCTAGCGGCGAGCTTAGCACAGAGGCGGCGAAATGAAGGGTGTGTTGCAAGGCGACTTAGCCTGTTTGTTACACTTTCCCGCGCAGCATTCTTCTCTTCGTGGCGTCGCCTAAAAATTAATGCTCGTCATGTTTGCTGTTCTTTGTTGCTTGTTTGCACGCTACGTCATTATTGTTTTAGTTTTTGTTGTTGGCATTGTTTTTGCATGCAGTTTTAGTAAAAGAAAAACTGTAACACAAATGCATTGTCATTTGCGTGAAAAAAGAGGATAGGAGAGGAGAAAAGAAGGGGTCAACTGCATAGATGTGCCGCAATAACACACATACAAGCCCTCACAAGCGAAAACTGACTTGATAAGCCTTTAAGGATAATACGGTTTATTGTTTTGGAGCCCCAATAGGGTTGCCGTATAGCTAAAACGATTCAAACTTTCAAGAAGTCTTGTGGACCTGTGATGGTGGAAATCATTTGCCTGCGACTTTAATAAAGTATCTAGGACGACTTCAAGAACTAAGTCCATGGGCCATTTGTTTACTTCAGTTTTCGCACTAACTTCGGCAAACTCAGAAAGGATAAGGATCCAAAGTAACCTATAAAAATTTAGTTCTTTTGAAATTGCTGGTAAGAGTAGAAAATTAACTGCTGCTGAATGGAGGATTTGGAAGTAACTTTTATCGCGGAGAACCCCGCTTTCCCCCTTACCTGCAAGTTTGTCTACGTTACAATTGTATCGTCCTACAGACATAATTAAGGAAGTGCTGTATCTACTTTTCGCGAAGTAAAAGTTATTTTTTATTTGCCAATCTCCCTGACCATTGAGATAGACTTTGAAGTTCTGTGTTAATAATAAGAAACAAAGACGTATCCCCTGGAGAATGGCTCACTCAGCGAAACTACAGAGCTTAACTCTTGTTTATGTAGAATATATTCAGTGTAGACCAAAGGTAAGAAATTGAGGACACTCCAGGTCAAAACTAAAAAGAAATGTGTAGTAGGAATTATAAAGGATATTCTTGGATAATTATTTTTCTTCAACGGTTTTCTATGCTAATTTGACAACAATTTAATCCAAAAGTACTTTCTTTAAAATTCGCTTATCATTTACAAGCCTCGCACCCCAGCACCTAATCCGCTTGTTTTAAATCAATCTTGCCTAAGCAACCCCTGCCACACAGCTTGCGATGCCGCCGGTCAGTTGACTTGCTTATTTGCCCACAAAAGGATGAGCCTGCGAAATTTCAAGTAACAAAACCAACAACAAAGCGAAAACAAAAGACACTAATGTACTCACCTAAGTCGCTACAATGTAGCCTAAGGACTTAGAGATGCTTCAGACTGTCTCAGCATAATGCGCAAACGCCTGCTGGGCGGCCGGCTGAGTTGTGTAAGCCGCGCGATGGAAATTAAAATGCGAAGCGAACGTCGGTTTAACCCCAAAAATGTGAAGTTACAGGGTAGAAGGTTCTATATACATATGTATGTTTGTCTGGCAATGAAGTGTGAATAACAGCAACAACATGGCCACCAACAGTGACAGGATTGTTGCAGGAATACAGGATTACATATACTAAAGAATTTTTGTTGAAACAGGATTGCCAACTTCAATAAATTATTTTAAAATAATGAATCCTTACAACAAAACATTCCCTTATTCCCCAGCAGGAATTTTTGAATTCCCCTCAACCATAACAGTTGGCAACCCTTACTTGGCTTGACTCCCTCCACTTTACTAAATATTGGGTTTGGGTTGCGTGTCTCGCCTTCTTTTGATTTATGACTTTACAATGACAATTTATTATATTATTTTGTCGCTTGTCTTGTCTTCATTGTCTTAAGCGCAAAATCCAACGCAAACCACCAAGGAAGCGACAGAAATTTTTGAATGTAAAAAAATATTTATGTATTTACTTTGGAGTGTGCAAAACAGTAGCTTGTTTTTCTCAAGAAATCGATGTTTATGTGTAAGTGTCTGTGTATACATTCCACAGGGGGATTTACTGGTGGTATCGATGACATCTTGTTGAATTAAAGAAGCGTTGCTTGTAAATACTTGGCGTGAGCTTTAAAATGAGCTGAAAAATGCAATCAGCTGATAGCGCCAAATCGACATGCGACATTTTGTGCTTGAATTTATGTAAATTCAATGGATTTTTAATATTTTCAACAAATGTACAATTTTTATTAAGTTTTTCAATGCTGGCTTCTTTTGGGTAAAAGATATTTGCCCTTAAATTCTGGGTTAGTCATAATTTTTATTTTCTGATTCGCTATTATGACGTCACACTGGTAATCAAAAGCTCTATTCGAAGAAAGTTTTTCTCACTTCGAAATAAAAATGTTACCTTAGATCAAGACCATTTTGTGACTACATTCACCCAAAAAACATTATTTATACTAATAATTAACTATTTTAATTGCAATATTTTTAATTAAAGCTTTGAAAAAGCACAAAAGCTCCGAAAAAATTCTATTGAAGCTCGCCAAGTACTAGTTTATGTTAGTGCCTTGCTTTTGGGAGATATTTTTTTGGATATTTGATGAAGATATTAAACGAATTTGTTAGAAATAACAAGTACTGACAGTCTGTAAAACCTTTGATTATGCTCTATTCAAAGCATGTCGAATCGAAGTCAGCTTTATAAAAATAGCCTTATTCAGAAACATATTATATTATATATAAATATATAAAATTATTTACGCCATCACTCATAACTTTAATAACATCTCTTACTTCATACACTTTCTCTCTTCTCAATATTCAAGTCACGCAAACCCTTCTTTATGCGGGAAAAGCTCCAAAAATGTGTGTATACCCATTCATGTTGGGTGTGTCAACCGCAAACAATTTGTAAATTATTAAAATGAAAATGATATTTTGATGATATGCCTAATTTACTAAGTACCCTACTATATGCCCAGTGTGTATATGTGTTTGGCAGAGTGTGTAACTATATAAGTATAATTATTATGCACTAAAATAATTTAATTCGTGTATAAGGGTTTTGGTAATCACGATTGTCATACTTTATCATAGCGATGTATGTATATAGGGGGTATGAAGGGGTTTTGTGGTTGCGTGGACGCAATTTACAGTATTGCATGACAGCCAACGATTTTATACTCATTTAGATATGATGTAAGTGTCTAATACTTTATATATGCAAGTCACAAAGAGAAATAAAAAGTTAGAGTCATTTATAGCATTTTTAATAAATGGAACTGAAGTTACTGCTAGTAATATCCAAGTTCTAAACTGTCTATAGTCTACCTACTGTATGTACCAAATGTTGTCTTCGGAAACTAACTTAACTTCATATATGGTAACTTGGCCTAGTTATAAAGGGTGATTTTTTAAGAGCTTGATAACTTTTTTTTAAAAAAAAACGCATAAAATTTGCAAAATCTCATCGGTTCTTTATTTGAAACGTTAGATTGGTTCATGACATTTACTTTTTGAAGATAATTTCCAATAAGTCCAATTTTGGGCAACTTTTTCGAGCATTTCGGCCGGAATAGCCCGAATTTCTTCGGAAATGTTGTCTTCCAAAGCTGGAATAGTTGCTGGCTTATTTCTGTAGACTTTAGACTTGACGTAGCCCCACAAAAAATAGTCTAAAGGCGTTAAATCGCATGATCTTGGTGGCCAACTTACGGGTCCATTTCTTGAGATGAATTGTTCTCCGAAGTTTTCCCTCAAAATGGCCATAGAATCGCGAGCTGTGTGGCATGTAGCGCCATCTTGTTGAAACCACATGTCAACCAAGTTCAGTTCTTCCATTTTTGGCAACAAAAAGTTTGTTAGCATCGAACGATAGCGATCGCCATTCACCGTAACGTTGCGTCCAACAGCATCTTTGAAAAAATACGGTCCAATGATTCCACCAGCGTACAAACCACACCAAACAGTGCATTTTTCGGGATGCATGGGCAGTTCTTGAACGGCTTCTGGTTGCTCTTCACCCCAAATGCGGCAATTTTGCTTATTTACGTAGCCATTCAACCAGAAATGAGCCTCATCGCTGAACAAAATTTGTCGATAAAAAAGCGGATTTTCTGCCAACTTTTCTAGGGCCCATTCACTGAAAATTCGACGTTGTGGCAGATCGTTCGGCTTCAGTTCTTGCACGAGCTGTATTTTATACGGTTTTACACCAAGATCTTTGCGTAAAATCTTCCATGTGGTCGAATAACACAAACCCAATTGCTGCGAACGGCGACGAATCGACATTTCACGGTCTTCAGCCACACTCTCAGAAACAGACGCAATATTCTCTTCTGTACGCACTGTACGCATTCGTGTGGTTGGTTTAATGTCCAATAAAGTAAACTGAGTGCGAAACTTGGTCACAATCGCATTAATTGTTTGCTCACTTGGTCGATTATGTAGACCATAAATCGGACGTAAAGCGCGAAACACATTTCGAACCGAACACTGATTTTGGTAATAAAATTCAATGATTTGCAAGCGTTGCTCGTTAGTAAGTCTATTCATGATGAAATGTCAAAGCATACTGAGCATCTTTCTCTTTGACACCATGTCTGAAATCCCATGTGATCTGTCAAATACTAATGCATGAAAATCCTAACCTCAAAAAAATCACGCGTTATTTCCAGTAACTAAGACACTGAAGTGTCTGAAAAATTAGTAATCAAGGGAAACTCGAAACACAACTTCAGAATACATTATTTCTTTACTCGATTTTAATATTTAGTATTGATTCAAAACTTAAGACCTAGGTGCTTTTTTGAAAATTTAAACCCTGCACAGATTGCTACTTGCTTCTTCAGCTGGCTTAGAATGCTCGTAACTTTTTCCTCCCTCATCCTTTACTTTAAATTCAGATTGGAGAGGTAGATTGTCTGAGAGAGAGATATGAGAGCTACTTTAAACCAAACCATACAACTTTGGATCTTAATCAAGCGATGGATCAATATCTCCCACAAAAATATCACAGAGCCAATATAATAAAGTTGAAGTAACCACGTTAGGAAGGGGTAGTGGTCTTATGGAATATGGGTGCAATAAGAATTACCTTAAATTGGGGTACAGTTTTTGGACTGATAAAATTGGTTAAGTTCCAATATGTATGCTAAAAACTGCTTGCAGGTATAATCCAACTTTTGTTCTATAATCAAACTTCTAGACTTCAATGATACTTTTACTTTATGCTTAGTACAAAAAATGAAAAATCACCGATTCATTTGAAGATTTGAAGATTCAAAAGGCAACTTCAGCAATGACTACGACATGATTGAGCTAACCTAGGTTTTTAAGGAATCCCAAAGAGGTCGAATATATGTATGAAAGCTTTTGTTACTGAAGTACTTGAACTCAGTACTCGAAAGCAATTTAGTGTCTTATTTTTGAAATCTAAATAGTATTCTAAAAACATATTCTTAACTAAATTTTATATAATCGGAGTCCACCCGTTTCCTAGATAAGATTCTCTAACACCAAAACCTCTCTAAAATTCGTTTAAAATCTCACATACCATATATTAGGGGTACTGAAATCATAACGGTATATTTTCACTTAAAACAGTTAACATAAATGATATGGGGCACGATTTCACAGAACCTCCATAGCTCACCTCTGTCAACTCATGCAGGTAACATATAATAAAAGTATCATTACACCACACTAAGCCGCTTAGCGACCGTTAAAGGACAAGTGCATAAAACCGTGTTTACATATTAGACACAAATTATTATGTGGTGTGCATGGGAGCATTACATTTTATTAGACTGTAAAGCAAACAAAGTGAACCCTAAAATTTATTTATGTTGCATGCTTCCGCGTTGAAATGGTCAGCCAAAAGTGCTATAAAACATTTAACATTGCAACATAATTCGTTGCACAAAACCGCAGACAATTGCCAGAAATTATTATGTTAGCAAATGGCTCATACATAACAAAAGGACTCTCAAGGGCAAACGCAGACACAACAACAAGAACACATTCAAGGAGAATACTCTAAAGCTAACTTTTAAATTGTCCACAGCAACAATTTGATGTGCCCCACGCGTCGTGTGGCATGTTGGTCAGCCGGTCATAATGGTCATAAGCAGTGGCATGATAATGACATCATCACATATAATATATATTGTAGATATATTTTCATACATATCACATCATCATTGGTCGCTATCACATCACATCAGTAAACAACAATCAACAACTTATTATTATGTTGAGCTTAATTTATTTATTTTTGTTTGAATGCCATTAAAAAGTCCTTAATGATCAAAGTTTTTGCGCGCCTATGCCACCACGAAGGGAGAGAGAGAGATGGAATGTGATATGAGAGAAGGGGTGAGTTGGAATAAATATTAAGATGGGCCCAAAATTTCAGTTTTACAAAAAATTCAAATTTACAAAAAAAAATTATAATTTTATTTTTTGTATTAGGGTATTAAAAATTATAAATTTTTCACAAAAAAAATATTTTTCAAAGTTCCGTATTCTCTGTATATTTTGAATATTTTAACTCCAGGTGAACTAAAAAATTTATAATTATTCTAGAAATATCCCTGAAGAAAATAAATTTAATTAAAATTTGAAAAAAATACTAAAAACAGTTTCAAAAAGGTTACACCACCCTAATACTCATTAAAGTACTCTCCCCTCCCTTTCCTCTTGCCACCATTACAGCACGCATGAAACATCACGCACCGAGAGCATTTCCTCTATTCCGCCGATAACATTTTTATATGTCTATACGCCGTATATACTCATATAGATGTACTGCCATTGTTTGAACTTTACAGCAAAATAATTCGGGGAGGCATGGCAAATATTCCGACGGCCGTGACAGTTAATGCAGCAATAATAAAAAGTTAAATTACAAAATTATGTCCGGCAAAATGATGTCATTAAACATTTACAAACATTTCTCCCGTCCGCCAATGACACGCTCGGGGAACTGTCCATCAAAATGTGTAATTTTTTATTACTTTCCCCATGGCTGGATAGATAACGGTTTATATGGACCCGTAGATGTGAGTGATGTTAATTTATATTTGCTACAGGCAGCGCGACAACTTTCAATGCCATGAAGTTTAAAGGATGCAGGCGGCACGCGATTGCAATTGAGAGCCTATGTATTTATATAGGGAACAATCTATGATACTTAGGAGTGTTGTATACTATAATGCAACCAGTTAGTTTATCTAATAGTGATATCTTTGGATCAGAGAATATATTATCCGTGTCTTTTTCGTGGTATATGTTATGAGATATATGATATATGCTATATGATAGGAGATATTTTGAGACGATTTTTGAACCTCTCAAACCGAGGAAAAAGTATTTCTAGCGAAATCAATAAGGTCAGGACTCGGAACTTATATGGTTATAGATATTTATGATCCAGATTATTAACATTGTGGAAATTATCACATCATCTAGACCAAAATATTTTCTCAAACGACCCTGAAGGAGCTTAAAACTTCATGAGAAAGATGATACAATCTTAAAGTTGAAAATTTTCATTTAAACTCAAAGTCATAGAGGGTTTTGAGAGCTCAAAACTTAAACCTCAACCAATTGCTGAACTATAATGGGACCTTTAATTACAGTATTTAATACTAAATTAACCTTTAAGAAGATTCCAACGATAGAACAATAATTTCAAAGCAATAAATTTGTCCATATTAATTAACTATCATAACCGAAAGATGGCGCTGAGATCAAAATATTTCTAGAACTCATAGTACTTCATTGATTTCGGACTGCCTTGTTATATTCCTTCAAATCTTCAGAGTTCCAATAGGCGGCTCCAAAACCAAAAAAAAATCTGGATCACTTTAAAGTGGTACCGGTTTTATAAGCAGAAAAAGGGTGTGACAACGAAAATTGTATCATTTTGATTTTAGAAATTCGGCTATGTCAATTAAAGTCCTCACATAACTGCTCATGAACCCAGAGGTTGGGCACCTCAAGCACTTCCTGCAGCCACTTATGAGTATTGTAATGAAATTTATTTAAAAACCACTAAACATATGCCACATTAGCCGCATTTGACATGCCGGTACTGTTATCTACAAATTGACGCACATTAACACAGATGTTGAACAGAACTCACAACTTATATAAAACATGCCACCAAAAAGAATTTATCTAAAACCTAAGGGCGCCAACCTTTAAGCGCCATCTTATATGCATAAATACCGCTGTGAACCCCTCATGTCACCTCAACGCAACAGATTTTCATTTGCGCATTCTCCTACCACCATCGTGGAGTTACACACCCATATCCCCCCACCACCAACCAAGGAGCATTTTCTCGGAAATGTTTTTACTTCACAAGCACCAGCAGCTTTGGTGCCGCGCCAGGAAAGCTCATTTTATTTTCCCGCTGCCACAAAACTTTTCGGCTTTTAATTAATTAAATTGCATGGCACCGGCCAAGCCACACCAGCTCGAGGAACGTGGTTCTGGTTATGCGCGAGGGTTGTGAAACTTCTGGAGAAACGTTATGGATCGTTATGCTGACCATTTCCATATTGTCGCATGTCACGTGCTCACCTTATTGCTGACATTATTGTTGTTGCACATATACAGCTGTTGATGGCAACATAAGTACTTTCACATACATTTATTGGTGTTGTTGTATTTGTTGCGTGCTTTTTTTTTATTATCATGTGCGTTTATTACATGACTTTCCCTCCCCTTCTTTCCGGCGCCGCTTTACGCGTATGTAAGCTGTGTGTGACGTTGGAAAAATGCCGCTTCTTTACCTTTGAGGGGTGCGCTCGCTGAAACCGTTTGTTGGCGACTGTTGCACGCATTCTTTGAAATTTTCGCCCTTCATTTTTTGTGTGCTTGTACACTTTATCTTCCCCTTTGGGGCACATGTCTGATTTAAGTGTAGGTGTAGCAAGCAATTTATATACATTCCACTAAATTTTATGATGCAAATTTCGGGCGATAATTAACAGTTAGAGACAGCTGTGATATGTGCGGGCGCCACGAGAAAGATAATTATTATTTTATTTTCTTATATTGCGGAAATATGTAAACGAAGTCTTTAGTATTTATGTTTAATTGCAGTAATAAATATGAAGGCGAGTCTGATTTTTGTTGAAAATACTCGACTATGAATAAAAAGTAGTATTTAAATATTTATAAGGCTCTTTCTCTCTCAACCTGGTCTTTCCAACGGAGTGGAGGTCGTGTTCTTCTTCTACTTCCACTGGCGGGTACTGCATCGAACGATTTCAAAGTTGGAGTGCTTTCATCCATTAGGACAGAACTGCAAACCCGTTTGATTGAGAATCAGATTAAGTTCACGTTGTCCGCAATTCCGTACACACAAAGTCTAGTTAAAAGAAATCCATTATTTCTCCAATAGCTAGATTTGGTAATCTCGTTCTACACATTAGGTCGTGTTATGTCAATATATATGTTAGAAAGATAGATCCGGCGGATGACAAGTTGAGTCATGATAGTCCTTATACGGTAACAGCCAATATTTCGATATTTAGCTCGCGTTCAATCTGTTCAGGTAATTAGCATATAGCTGCAGCACGTTCTGAATTGTTGAATTGTTGAAAACATCGATAAAATAATGAAAATTTTCGAGTCAAGTAATATTGCCCAGGCAATTTCACCCAAAACCGCTTCGAACCATTTAACGGTCAAAAGTTAATGAACAGTTAATGAACTCGACAGAATTTCTATCTGCGAATTGTGGCTCAATTCCAACAAATTTAATTTATATACATTTATTTATTACAGGCAATGAGAAGTGAGTAACTTACGACAACGTCAAATGTCTTCGTTGGCGGTGAACCGACGCCAAGCCAAAATCGATAGTAAGGTGTGTTTTGGTGAATTGGCAGGGAATCATCAACTTTAAACTCCTAATATATGGTCTTTAAGAAGCAATCGACCAGGCTAACAAGAGAGGAATTATGTTCCATCAGAACATTATCAAGGCGCACACATCGAATTTGATTTGCCTGAAGTTCCGGGAGCTCGGTTGTCTGGTATATCCACCTTCAAATCCGGACTAGGCTTACCAAATGATTACTACATGTTCCTGTCTATAGCGAATGATATTGCTGGTGAAAAATTTGCCTCAACAGAGAAAAATGTGAAAATCATTTGTCCCAGATGTATGCCCATAGGGACGAGGGTTTCTATGAGAATAAAGTTATGACAAAACCTAAATGGGATCGACTTTTTTTCAAAATCTTGTGAAACTTGGTATATAATATTCTTTTGTATCTGAACTTTTCGTTTTCTTACTTGTTTTATCATTAGAATATGTAGACTAATCGATTTCTACTTCACCTTAACCTAACTACGAGCTAGTCACAGCCAGCCAAAGTCTCGCACAAAAATGCGCTAAAATATCTAAAACGAATACTTTACAGTTTTTTATCACGAACCGCTTCACGGCAATCGCCACGATTTAAAGGTGGCCTCTCCACTTAATGCTCATAAACGTGAGCAAATTGAAACATAATGGCGGCAACGTTGATTTGTTGAGCGATTACTCGCTGCGACGCTGTCATTAAATGAAGGATGCTGCTGAGGCCAGCGATTGAGCGAATGCCATTGCATGCAACATGCGAATGCGAAGGGGCAAATGTTTAGTGGCATGCACATGTGCAAATACTTACAACAAACATACGAATGCAGCAGGTAAACATGTGTGCAGCTGTATGTCTGTGCTTATTGCACTCAACTGCACCGCGAAGTTGTGGACCATAAATGGACGTCATAAATGGCGTGTCTAAAATTAGACAAGTGTGGACGCGCAGCAAGCGCCGATTTGTAGCAACAAATGTAAGCGCGCGTTATTGCCGCGGGTGTTCCAGACAACACATGATGCTGGTGAAACAACAATAACAACAACACCATGCAACAGCAGCACTCTCGGCTCTGTGGCCTTGCCTTGGTCAGTTGAGTATGTTGTGCTGAGTTCTTCCCCACCTAAATTAGCAAAGTTAGATGATAATAACCTGAAGTTGCTGTGCGCCAGTTGCGAGGCGGGTTTGGTTGGCCATTTAGCCACCTATAGGTATGCACATATTTTCCAGAATTTATGTGTGGCATATAATTTAAACAAAAATAGGTTTATAGTGGCAGCAGCTTCTTCTTCTTCTTCGTCTGTGCCTCATCTTGCAACCTCACTTAAACTGGCTTTCGCTTTCATTGGTAAACTGGCTAGCAGCTCGTTAAAGCGAAAGAATGCTTAGGCATTTATTGCTGCCTCATGTTGCAAGGTTTGTTGCAGCGTCTCAGTCAGTGGCGAGGCGTGCATGTGCCTTATCTACCGGGCATAATCAACGCATTTGGCCATTTGGGCGTCGGTTTATTAACACTGCATGTCAATTCCAATGTTAATTTACATAAATGCCGTTTTATGTGAGCCACACACGCCATACAAACATACATACATATGTCTATATGTTTGTGACATAGTATTGGTGACGATTGAGACAGTCCACTCAAATGTAGCAAAGGAAAGAATTTGTGTTGTTGCATCAAGCAGTGCATTGAACTCTTCTATTCACTTTTTGCTTTTGGTTTTGCTTATTCTTATGGAGCATATATTTACTTGGCTTGGCTCATCATAAGCTTATTGTCGATTGTGTGCGTGTAGGTGTTTTATGATGCATCCAAAATTTATGTTTGTCCAGCTCAATTTGTCGTAAAATCAAGTGATTTTGCAATCGATTCGCTTTTCATATATATAAGTTTATATGGCAATGTCTGCGCTGTTGGTGGATTTTATGCATTTCTTATTTGTTTATTATGATTTGTGAGCATTTAACTTTTATTGGCTTAAACATAACGAAGCTAAAGTGTAATATCCAAGCTAATGCGTGTTTTTGCTTTTATCAATAAAAATACAATAGTTTGTTATGTCTATAAATTTCTATAAAAGGTATGGATAAGTTCCACGGCCGTTTCAAATTATATATGTACCTTTGTAATTTGTAAGAACTAAAGACGACATTATGGCTCTGACGCATCAAATGATTCTGATTTGAAACTTTATGTTCTCTCATATCATGGCGATGGTTTTTAATGCAATATTTCATATTTCGAGAGATTTGAGACTACTTCAATTTGACTGTATTAATATCTTCATGGAGAATGAAATTATAATAATAAAACAAGTAAGGAAGGGCTAAGTTCGGGTGTAACCGAACATTTTATACTCTCGCAATTTATTTATTTAACTTTATTTATATTATATAATACACAATTTGATCCACATATTCGTCATATATAGTGCATAAAGTCCATTGAAAGTTGGAAACCATAATATTAGGTTAGAAGCACCAGGGCCTCGGTGTTCGATATATGGGGCCTTAAAAACCTATGGTCCGATTTCGGCGATTTTTAGAATGGGGCTGCCACACTATTAACACTAGTGCTTACTATATATATTGTAAAGTAAACGATTCAGATCGTCTTCAAAGTTCTGGTATATAGGAAGCAGGCGTGGTTGTGAAGCGATTTGGCCTATTTTCACACCATATCATTGGGATGTAAGGAAACTAATACAAACCAAGTTTCATTGAAATCGGTCGAGTAGTTCCTGAGATATGGTTTTCGACCCATAAGTGGGCGACGCCACGCCCATTTTACATTTTATAAAAAACTCTGAGTGTAGCTTCCATCTGCCATTTCTTATGTGAAATTTTTTGTTTCTGACGGTTTTCGTTGGTGAGTTAATCCACTTTTAGTAATTTTCAACCTAACTTTTGTATGGGAGGTGGGCGTGGTTATGATCCGATTTCTTTCATTTTTGGACTGTATTAGGAAGTGGCTAAAAAAAACGACTGCAGAAAGTTTGGTTTATATAGCTCTATTGGTTTGCGAGATATATACAAAAAACCTATTTGGGGGCGGGGTCACGCCCACTTTTCCAAAAAAATTACAACCAAATGTGCCCCTTCCTAATGCGATCCTATGTTTCAATTTTTATTATTATAACTCTATTTATGGCTTAGTTATAGCTCTTTATGTGTTTTTGGTTATCGCCATTTTGTGGGCGTGGCAGTGGTCCGATTCCGCCCATTTTCGAACTAAATCTTTTTATGGTGCCAAGGAATACGTGTTCCAAGTTTCATTAAGATATCTCAATTTTTACTCAAGTTATAACCCTATATCTAACTCGTTTAGTTTTAGGACTTACAAACACCCGTTATGTGGACAAAACTATAATACTCTCTTTAGCAACTTTTGTTGCGAGAGTATAATAAAAGGTCTAGCAAAAAGAAATCCATAACTTTTTCATTAAATTTTGTGTCTTATTTAGCATAGTTAGATTGATTCCATTTAGTTCATCAGTTTTGTTCGATAAATTGTTGTCAATTGTTGTTGTTACGGTAGTGTCATAAGTCCACTCGCATAGAAACCCTCGTCTCTATTCGCAACAACTTTAAGCAGTCGAATTTTTCACTAGGTAAATCATTCACCATGGACAGGAAGAGGTAGTAATCACTTGGTGCCAGGTCCGGACTATAAGGTAGAAGCATAAAGAGCTGACAACCGAACGCGCGTAGTCACTTTTGATGTGTGTGGCCTGGTATTGCCCTGATGGAACTCAATTCCACTCCTATTAGCCAAAGCTGGTCGCTCCTGTGGCAATTGCTTACTTCATTTGGTCCAGTTGTTAATAGTATGGTCTAAATTAAGAGTTTGGTCATAAAGAGAGTATAGCTCATAGTAGATTATTCCCTGTCAGTCCCACAAAACACATAGAAAAACTATCATTACGGTCATTCCGGTCAGCGTTTGCGGTCGAACTTGACGATTACCATTCTTGGATTTAATTTTAATATATTGATTTTAACAAACTTTTAGAATTTAGTCCATTCAAAAAAGAAAAAGAAAATATGTATTTTTAAATTGCATATGAATTTGAAGCCTTTGCCTGATTCCGTGTGAACCCTTACTTCCTTATTTAATTTTTAGTGTTTTATTAGGCGTTAATGGATTGAAAATCAATTATTCACTTTTTAATCGTAATTATTTACAACACCAACGAAATAGTACTCGTTCAATTAGCGTAATTTATCAATTCTCGAAGCAATTTTTTCCTTACTTGCTTGTTTTCACTCTTCTCTACTGACTGACGAAGAACTTGCATAATTTCAAATTACTTTGCCACAAATGCAGGCTTACAGGCACAAAACCCATAATAATTACATATTTCTTTTTGTTTTTGTTTCGCAGAAAAGGAGCAGCAAAGCAAATATTTATAATGAGTGCTTAATGCACTTCGATGTAAACAGCAACAGCGCCAGCGACACTAAGTGCCAACTGTGAATGCAACAGTGAGCATTCATCAGCGACAGCCAAAGTGAGAACAACAACAACAACTACAGCTACAACAACAAAAATCACAATAACAGCGACAGCAACAGATAATGAGCAACAGTGCGCGCGCTGTGGCACACAAATAACTCAACGAGGCGGCCAGGCTGCACCGCGCACTTCCGGCGTCCAGCGTCAGGCATTGTTGCGCTTCTAAGTGGCGGCAGCAAGAACAAAATACATACATACAAACGTACAAGCACTACAAATGGCCAATTTTCGTTGGACTCACACAGAATTTCTGCTGAAACCCTTGAAAATGGAGGACAAAATCGCCAAAACGAACTTCGCGTGAATTTATTAGTGCAAATAAAATATTTTCTTGTGTAAATATATAAGACATTCTTCAAACAACAGCAACAACAACAGCAATAAGTAGTCGAAACTTAAGTACATTTTTGCATTAAAAAATAACAAATTTTTGCCAAGAGCACTTTTCTGCAAACAACAGTTTTTTCGCTTTCTTCTGCTTCTTCTTATCTTTATTGTTGTACTTTTTCCTCTTTTTGTGCTGCTTGATAACAAGCAACCACAACAGTAGCAACAACATTTGGTGGCAACAGAAGCGCGTAGAAGCAGGCCAAATGCGACAAGCAGCCGATAAGGTAAACAAGAATTGTGCTCGAAACACCCTCGAGAACTTTCACCGAAACACTTTAAACGCATTTTTATGAAGCCAATAGAAAGTTCAGTGAAATCATAACAATAAGAGAAGAAAATAAAATAAAAAATAATTGCAAAAAAAAAACACAAGACAGCATTAAAATTTCCTATAAAGATATTATTGTTGTTATTGTATTGTACAAAAACAAATATGCGCGCGACGAAACGAGAATGAAATTATTCCGGCGCACTCGCAGACAAATTAACATATAAATGAAGAGAGGCGAAGCAAAAAAAAACAATAATAAACAACAACAAAAACAACAAGTGTACCGCACAGCAAATCAATAAAAATTCAGACAAGAACAAGCAATAAGAGACAGAAAGCGCCAAAATTGGTCAAGAACAATGTCGGAATTACAAATTACCCACACCAATGGGCAGCTCATATCTACCGTACACTGGCCGGCGGCGACGATTCAGGCGGCGGCTTAGTCATGCGACCGAGATAAAGCCACAATGATTGACGAACAGATCAGCAGCAAGCGTAGGTAATTTGTATGAAATTACATTCGTTGAACTGTGTACTCGTATGCTGCGACGGTTGTCTGTCTGCAGTAATAATAATGGTCAGTTATTAACCTATAAGCAGTGGCGTTGTAATTGTTGTAATCATTACTCATATGCATATTGTTTTTGAAAGCAATAAGAGCTTAAATAATACTTATAATATAATATCTGTACATATTTTTGAAAGTACTTTTCCACAAGTTACTTTCCCCAAACAGTGTTATATAAAATAATTCAAAAATTTATTGAAAATAAGAAGAAGAAGTATCTATAATTATAGTGTTAGCATTAAAGATGCTCTGGATGGATTACAAAATACTAAAAGCGACATAGATTTGGGTGTACAAATTTTAAATTCAACTGCAGCTTAGTCAATTTGTAGTACGGGATCGAGTTTATAATGTTTTCAAAGCCCTGCTTGATTACAGTGTATTGGTCTCCACTTAGAAGCCTACAAAAAGTTAAGAACCCCTCGAGGCATCTCTGAAAGATATATTCACTACTCGAAGAAAGTTAATTGTGATATTCACATTTTGGAAGCTCAGACCTACGGTCTTAGTATCAAAAAAGATTCTCTGGTACTATACTGAAGCCGGACCGACATCACCTCAATATTGGTGTTGATGATAACCATAAGTTATCAGGAAAATAGTGGAATGTTTTTAGTGTTCTAGGTCGCTAGTGTTCTATGGTCGTCATAGGCGGACGGTAATCTAAGAACATCTCCGAAGATTATGTGATTTTTTTTTTCGAAAAAATACGAGAATTCTAACCGATATACCAAGTCCAATATGTTCATCTTTCCTACCACTGTTGAAAAGCACCCTAACATCTACATATATTATACGATGTTCGTTTTTTGAAAAAATATTTATTCATTCGTCTCTATTAAGCATGGCAGCGCTTCTTCAAATTATTTTAACAGTACTCAAGATCAATTTTTAGGATAGCCTTTGATTCTTTCAACGATTTCTCGTAGTTTAATTTTTCAAAATTATAGGAACTTCCCTCTATATTACTTTATAACATACATACATACTAGTTATCACTGTCGACTATCAAATATGAGATATACATATATATTTAACATTTTATAAACTTTTTTCAACAAAAATCGAAAGTATTCCACTGCCCAACAAAGCCTATTTCCGCACTAATAGCAACAAATCGGCTATAAATATGCAAATATTTCTTTATTGAACATTAAACAAACTAGGCATATAGACACACATATATTTACATTTTTATTTAACACACACTAGTGGGACAGTGTGTCTAAAATATATGCGCATAAATATGCAGTAAAAACGATTTAAAAAGTCAACAATAAATTGTGTGTCGGGAGAAGAAGCGTAACGAAGAGGAAGATAGAAATTAAGAAATCATGTAGCCAATTAAGAATTTGCATAAACAGACATCAATGTACAACAACAGCAGCAACAACTAACTAATAACAATAAATATTGAACGATAACAAGTTAACGTTGATTGATGACAGCAACCAAACAGGCGCTTGACAAAATATATATCATGCGATAAAAAAGTGCATTTAATAGATATTTTAAGATACAAGTAAGCATGAAGGTATGTTGAGTGTGTTGCTATATTAAAAAATGTGATGACAAAATTGTTCATTAATTGCAAATGAAATTGATTATAAAGGGGGGATATTTAGAGGTAGAATGCGAGTGAGCTTATTTATTAGTATGTATGTATAGACATAAATATGTTAATGTTGAACATCAGGAGTTTGTGTACTTTTAATTAAACTCTTCACGTTTATGGGGCATGCCGTGGTTGGTTCAAATATGACTGGCTAATTACTTTACAGCAGAGAAGTTCAGACAAATCTCATTCACAGATGGCGCCGATATAGCCAAAATTATATTTTATTAAATTTTAATTTTGTATAAAGTGCATTGAAAGTTTGAAACCCCGAATATTAGGTATAGCTAGCGGAAGTTATAACCCGATTTCACTCATTTTTGGCACGATGTTTTGAGGTCCTCATGTTCGATGTATGGGGACTTGAATACTTATTGTCCAATTTCGGTGATTTTTAGAAGGTAGATGCCACACTATAAATGCAGTATTGGTCGAGTAGTTTCGGAGATATAGTTTTTGACCCATAAGTGTGCGGAATCACGCCCATTTAAAATTTTGTATACCATTTTGAGTGCAGCTCTTCTGTACCATATTTATAATGAAATTTAATTTCTGGTGGTTCTCTTACTGAAGTAAAGTATTTTTAGTAGTTTTCAACATAAACTTTGTATGGTAGGTGGGCGTGGTTATAATCCGATTTCCTCCACTTTTAGACTATATAAGGTAGTACCTGAAAGAAACGACGCTAGAAAGTTTCCTTGATATAGCTTTAGTAGTTTACGACCAGGGAGGGGCCACGCTCATCTTCCCAAAAAAAATTAGATCCAAATACGCCCCTTCATAGTGCGATCCTTCATACCAAATTTTACTTCCATAGCTTAATTTATGGTTTAGTTATAGTTCTTTATATGTTTTCAGTTATCGCAATTTTGTGGGCGTCACAGTGGTCTGATTTCGCCCATCGAATTTAGCCTTCTTATGGTGCCAAGAAATACGTGTACCAAAGTTCATCAAGATATCTAAATTTTTACTCAAGTTACAGCTTGCACGGACGGACGTACCAAAAAATATTGACTTAACAATGACGATTCTCATATTTTCTTAAAATCGAGCTCACAAGAGCTCTTATATATATAGTCTACACATATATAGTTTTTAGAACAATCGTCAAAGATCAAAAACAAAGTGCCTTCTGAAAGAAATTTTACAAAAGGTGAAATTCAAAACTCAGGCTGATAAAGTGGTATCCTAATCCGTTGGGCGTAAAACTTACACCTATCAAGAATCACCCAATTTGTTGCTTTTAAATCACTTCATAGACCCATTATCTAGATTTAGATAGATTACAAAATAATTTTTTTTAAGAACTGTGTTAGTAATGTCATAAGAAAGAGCTTCAAAGTGGAAGAGTTTCTGGCCAAAACTATTTCGCACAAAACACAACACATTGACCACTAAAATGAAAACGAAATAGCAGCACAAAGTGAAATGTGCCAAAATCTCTTTCAAACAGCAACAATTAATTCACCTGATTTATTGCCATTTAACAAATATATATGTAGACTTAAACATAGTTAACAACTTTGATGTTATCGTTAATTTTATGCAATTCGGTCGAATTGGCGCTTCGATAAACTATTTTTGGCCAAAACAATTCACCCAAAGTAAGTCATTCCTCAGCTGAGTTTAACTGCTCGACAACAAGAAATGAGCTGCGATTACGTGGGGAGATAATAAAATCTTAACTGAAATAATTCAAGGAAATTGGTGGAAGAGAGCTTAGTCAGGTTAACTGTGTATTGAACTTGCGAGAATATTGTTTTTGTATTTCATTTATATAAGCAGACGATGGATATCTCACAATTTACATGAAACAAATGGGTCTTCCCTTGTAGTTATATAATGCCAAGTATCTCAGTTATAAGAGAATGAGTATGAGCTTTTTTACCATTCAACCTTGCTCAGTCATAATGTCAGTTTGACAGTTCTTTTTATTTCTCAATTTTATTTGTTTACTTTTTTCTTAGTATTTTTTCTGTTTTTGTTCCCAATTCTGTTGCGGTCATTGGCTTTTTGGTTCGCATTCAAAATGTGTGATATTCATTTGCGCTGAATAATTTCACAACTACTTATTACCTACTAATACTAGGGCGAGCACATGTCATATCTATTCAATATGAGATTTGTATAGCTAACGGCTTTTCTACTACATACATACACACATAAGTACATAACTATCAACATCAAATTACGCTAACAAAACAATTATCTGACAGTACTTACATATGGATTTATGTAGCTCTACAAGGATTTATAAATATGGGTCACTAGTTTTTAATGCTTAATTAACTGGTATTAAATCCTCTTAAAATAATAAACACAAAAAATGCAACAGAAACCGTAATCCTATTATATTGATAAAATAATTCTAATTCTTATTCTTAGAAAGAATTGGGCAAAGATGTGTGGCAATGGATGAATTATGGCAACATCACCACTTACCTGAGTCTAAAATAAGGTCCGGTGAGCGGATTTTGTACGATAAGAATCGTCTAGAGCTCAGAGAAAGAGAGCTAGAGAGAAAATGTTAAAGTCAACCTAGAAGTTGAACTTTTTGAGAATCAAATAGAATTATTTTTATCACGTCAATTAGAAGTTGAGCTTAAAGTTAGGTCTGATTTTTTGGTTTTAGCTTTAGTTTGATGTTATTCATGAAATTGAGAAATTTATCTATCTTGTACATGAAAGCTCCGACGAGTAATTATTATTACTATGTTGTTTCAATGTCCCTTGTCCCTTATGAAACATAATTATGTTAAACCCAAAATTGTCGATTTATTTGGTTTTACGGGATTTGAAAATTATGGTTACAATGTGATAAGATGTAATTTCCATGCGAGTTAATATATGTATCTTAATTTCTAGTTGATGTCAGATATGATTTGAAAAAAATAAACATGATTAGAGCACATCACATGAGGTGATCTGATAAATCTGTGATGTGTTATAAATATATCTGTATGATTTGACATCATCACATGATGTAAAGTGATTAAATGATAAGATGTTATGTGATATATGGAGAAAGCATTTTAGATGTCCTGTGACATGTAATATTATAAAATAATAATAAATCAGATTTGAGTAATTTTGACTCTAATGATATGACATCAAGTGATATGATGTGCTATGGCATGAGATTAGATCACATCACTAATGTTATGATATGACTTCGAGTGATGTGATTTGGAACAATACGATTAATTCGCGATGTAACAAATTCAAAGAAATTGGATATGTACGTATATTATATACAGATATTAATTATTTATTTGTTTGCGACGAGACATTGTATGAAATAAATCAAATGAGCAGAATTATGATTCCGTAAGAAAACATGCGATTTATGTTAACGCGATGTGATTTGACCCTATGAGATTTACATCAAGTGATGTGATAAGTTGTAATTAACTGCTATATTTGAGTTCTCATATTGTAGGATGTGACATCATATGGCGTAATATTCATATAACATTTTTGATTTTGCACTAGCGTGACTTCGGAAGTCATTTGGAGCATAAAGTGGGATGTGTGATACCTTGATCTGGAATGAATTATTTCGTGATGATGTGATGTAATAAAATGTTTTTAGAAGAAAACACAAAACAAAATTTGTGTCATAACCTGAGGCTCTTACTATGTGTATTATATATTTTTGGGGTCGTTGAATCCGAATCCGAGGTTCATTTAACCCCAGAAAACCAATATGGCGGACAGCGATTTTTAAAACTCATCGGATTCGCTTGAAACTCATTATTCGAGGTTTTTCGGGGTCGCTGATTACGAATCCGGTGTCGGTTTTTCAAAATTCAAAATTGCGAACCAATTAGGCGGACACATTTTAAAACTTCCTTTTGCTGTGTTATGATGTGATGTCGTTTAATGTCCCTCCCCATTAAAGTGCCACTTAAATTCATTAAACGCACATTGAAGTCAATGAATTTGCATAAACGAAATAAAGTGCAAAATCAGACAAGAAGTCTAATAATTTCAATATCAGCGATGAACGTGTATCGATTGCGGTAATAATATGACGAGATAAGAGGCGACGAAAACTGAAGACAGAAACAAAAAGAAAAAGAAGCGACAAGCGACGCTAAGCAACATAAAAACACAGCAGTTGTTAAGACGTGAAAAAGAAAATTTTCAACGAAAGGGAGGGGAAGAAGAGAAGTGATGTCTGAAAGCGGAGTGAAAGAAGTAAGCGCAAAAAGCCGATGGAATATTGAATGGAGCCCCGTAGCGATATGGCTGTTGTTTACACAGGGGAGACACGGCAGAAGAGGACTTTGTTGACACTGCAAGCATGAGCATAAAAAATTAATTTCAACAATTGTTATGTAGCAGATAAATATACAAAACGAGGGGTGGTCGAAAAAGCTCGAGGGATTCCGTGAAATTACGAGAAAAAGTGGGAAAATAAATTTAATTTTTCATATAACAAGTAGCATCGACAAGTGATGGTATGGTTTGGAGGATATTACTGGGAAGAAACATCGAACTAGTAATACAGAGGTTCCAGTATATTCTTAAATTATCCAGAGTACCCTCTAACTACATAAAGATATAAAAATAGGTTTTCTAATACCGGAATGATAGAATAAAGAGGTCTTGCGACTTCTATAGCCGATCTATTGTTAGTAAAGTTCGTCTTATGGTAGTCCGACTTTTCCAACTTTTCTTATGTGTCCATAAACTTCTCTGTCTGTTACCGAATAGATAACATGACCTTATTTAATTTATGAGAGATATAATCCCATAAAAATGTCCAATTGTATCTTCCTGTTGCCTTTATTTGTCTTCAACAAAGAGTCTCGATCTTCACTGAGAATCAGTTTCTGGGAGTTTCTAAGTTATTTAAGACTAAACCCTAGCGGTTCTGGTTTTTTCCGCATGGATAAAGACGCGAAGCGAATGGGTCTGGAGGTGAATGAGGACATGACGAAATAACTCCTGTCATCAAGCAAACAGTCGGCGCACTCGCGTCTCGGCTCCCACGTCACTGTTGACAGTCATAACTTTGAAGTTGTAGATAATTTTCGCCTCGAAATCCAGCCCAGAATCACTCTTGCCAACAGGTGCTACTTTGGACTGAGTAGGTAATTGAACAGTAAAGTCCTCTCTCGACGAACCAAAATCAAACTCTACAAGTCGCTTATCATTCCCTCCCTGCTTTATGGTGCAGAAGCTTGGACGATGTCAACATCAGATGAGACGACACTAGGAGTTTTCGACAGGAAAATTTTGCGCAAGATTTATGGACCTTAGAACATTGGCAACGGCATGGTCATGTTGTCCGAATGGACGAAAACACTCCAGCTCTGAAAGTGTTCGATACAGTACCCGCCGGAGGAAGCCGAGGAAGGGGAAGGCCTCCACTCCGTTGGAGGGACTTGGCGCACTCAAATGACGAACATTGAAGTATCTCAACAGAAAAGCCAAGAGTGATGGTGTCAAAAGTATTGTATTCAAGTCGGCTCATAGATTTGATCACTAAATTTCTTTCTTCAGCCGACTTTTCGAACTCTCCCAAGTATGTATATATAATGTCTTCCAACTGCCGCTTTTCTTCACGTTAATATTTTCTCGGAGTTTTTTTATATTCTTTTTCACTATTCCCACCAGCATCGTTGACTCCGAAGTCAGTTTGTCGAGATGACGTCGCTATTTGTCGATATGGCGTTGCTGTGGGCGTGTTTGCCAACTACGTGTGCGAATGCATTATTAGCTATGATAGCGACAACAACAACAAAAACACTACAATAACAAAAACAACTAGCAACAACAACTACAACTATGAAATGGCAAACAATTGCATTACCCAAGCAATAATAATACTAAACACTACTAAACACTTTGCTTGATAACACAAGTGCCTGTAATAATCACAACAATAACAATAAAACGCTTAGCCAGCCATATAGACGCGCACCGACGCTGCGTGGGTGGAGTGCGCTGGGCGTTGAGTGGTGGATGGTGTATGGTGGATGTAGCGGCTCTAGAGTGGCCTGCAATCGATTTCAATTTTTGAATATGCACGTTTTATGTGCGAAGAGATAAAGGCAGCACAGCGCGCACAGCCAACAGGGTGAGTAAACTGTATTAATAGCGGGGTGTGGACATAAAAAAGATGGACGCGCGTTGAGGATACTTTGGATGAAAATAATATCGCATGCAAGTGTTGCAGATGAGGCAGCGTACATAACAATCGTTACAATATTGTACCATTTCATGTAACTGAGTACACGTAAAGGATGATGTTGTTGTTGATGGAGTTGTTGTTTTTGCTGCGTGACAGCGGCGCTTCGGTGATCGGCCGTCAAAGTAGCATAAAATGCTTCAGCATATTTTGCATTTTCATTGTCATTGTTGTTGCTGTTAGCTTTTTTCACTCAATACTGTTGCTGCAGCTATAGTTGCTTTTCTTGTTGTTGCTGTGGTGTTATTTTGCTGTCGCAGCGATAGCTTGCCGCTGTCAATGTTTACGTGCGCACGTGTTTTGCATGCCAAAAGTGACGAGTGAAGCTTTTTCGAAAATATGGCAATAATATTCGTAATAAAAAAGTGCGTGTGCGCGAAAGCCAATAAGTAATAAATACTTAAACAACAACAACAATTCAGCAATATTGTGTGCGCCAAAAACATAAATAGGGAACAAAAATATGGAAAGTGAGTTAAAGCGTTGAAATTATTACAAAAATGAAATACAAGCGATGTAATAATGCAGAAATGGCCTTGCGCTACACATAAATACAATAACAACAAAAACAAATTGAAAATAAAAAATAAAATTTCATTTGCAGTATTGTAGAGGCTTTCCACCAGATGAGATATAAAAAAGGTCGGTACTGATAGTGAAAGATTTAAGAATGATCTTTTTCGAAATATTTCGAAGTCGAAAATATTAGATGATTTAAAACTACCATTTG
This sequence comes from Zeugodacus tau, assembly GCA_031772095.1. NCBI lineage: Eukaryota > Metazoa > Arthropoda > Insecta > Diptera > Tephritidae > Zeugodacus > Zeugodacus tau. The sequence continues at coordinate 78,209,573 of CM062649.1, forward strand.
AAAATGAAAAATATAAAAATTCATATAATTAATAAAACGTGGTTCTACATAATTTTCTTCAACTTCAGAGGAGTCAATGATCAGTTCAACCGACCCTCTTACTACTCGCGATTTTGAAACCCACTTTTTATGCTTAGCAAACAACGAAAGTACTTTCTTTTGTGGAATAGAAAGTATTTAGAGAATGAACCAACATCCACCGACTTTTAAGAATCACCATTAAGATCCAACTGGGGTCTTCTTCTTAACTGGCGTAGAAACCGCTTACGCGGTTATAGCCGAGTCCACAACAGTGCGCCACGCATCTCTCCTTTTGGCGTTTTGGCGCCAATTGGTAATACCAAGTGAAGACAGGTCCTTCTCCACCTGGTCTTTCCACCGGAGTGGAGGTCTCCCTCTTCCTCGGCTTCCACCAGCGGGTACTGCATCGAAAACTTTCAGAGCTGGGGCACTTTCATCCATTCGAACAACATGACCCAGCCAGCGTAGCCGCTGTCTTTTTATTCGCTGGACTATGTCTATGTCGTCGAACAACACATACAGCTCATCATTCCATCTTCTGCGGTATTCGCCGTTGCCAATGTTTAAGGGACCGTAAATCTTCCGCAAAACCTTTCTCTCGAAAACTCCTAGTGCCGTCTCATCGGATGTTGACATCGTCCACGCTTCTGCACCATAAAGTAGGACGGGAATGATGAGGAATTTGAGTTTGGTTTTTGTTCGTCGCGAGAGGGCTTTACTTTTCAATTGCCTACTCAGTCCATAGTAGCACCTGTTGGCAAGAGTGATTCTGCGTTGGATTTCAAGGCTGACATTATTATCGGTGTTAATGTTGGTTCCTAGGTATACGAAATTATCTACAACTTCAAAGTTATGACTGTCAACAGTGACGTGGGAGCCAAGACGCGAATGCGCTGACTGTTTGTTTGACGACAGGAGATATTTCGTCTTGTCCTCGTTCACCACCAGACCCATACGCTTCGCTTCCTTATCCAGTCTGGAGAAAGCAGAACTAACGGCGCGGGTGTTGTTTCCGATGATATCGATATCATCGGCGTACGCCAGTAGCTGTACACTCTTATAGAAGATTGTACCTTCTCGATTTAGCTCTGCAGCTCGTATTATTTTCTCCAGCATCAGGTTAAAGAAATCACACGAGAGTGAGTCACCTTGTCTGAAACCTCGTCTGGTATCGAACGGCTCGGAGAGGTCCTTCCCGATCCTGACGGAGCTTTTGGTGTTGCTCAACGTCAACTTACACAGCCGTATTAGTTTTGCCAACTGGGGTCACTCCATTAATATTTCACTCAATCTTTTCTAAACAGTTTCTAGATTTAGGTTAAGTCATTTGAAAACTTTTTCTTGGAAGTTAAGATTATATCTGATCTCATTAGAAACCGTTTTCAACTATTTAGTACATTAGTAGTATTGGAATACATCAAATAGCGTTTTTAGACAGCCAAATAAATTGATAAATTTTTATTTTTATTGAGAAACTCTTTTTTGCCTTTTATACTGCCGGCCATCCGATAACCGATCAGCTGTTATACATTTTTGTTTTTGCTTTTCATAAGAAAAGAGTTGGCAAGTTTCATCAGCTGATTAATATTTTTCGGCAGCGACATCTACCGTAGCTTTTTTTAAACAAAAAATTCAGCCAATCGCAGGCAAAGAACGTATATCGTACGTCTTTATCGCAGAGTTGCATTTGATTTTCAAGTCGATTAAAATTCAATTGAAAATAAATGTAGATTTTATTTTGTATGGTAAATCGATCTTAATAAGCGTTTAAATCGAGCAGAGGCCGGGAAAATTAATCAATTAGCTTCTGTCTAAAAACGCTATAAGATTTTGACTTTTCTTCCTAGTTGAACGTGAAGGTTTTAACCAGCGGGTTTTCCTCAGTCTTTAGTACTCGTATAGCTAATCTAATAGTTTTGAAATGTTAATGATCTCACTGTAAACCCGAAAAAGTTTGAAGAAAACAATCCAACTCACTTAAGTACTATAAGATATTTTGAAATCGATGCTTTTCTCTTCATATTTATAATCATAGGAGAGAGAATTGCATGTTGATCAACGCCGAGGCGTTGAAAACAAGTTCCAATAGGTTTTTTTTAGCAAAATTTCTGGAAAATTGCATCTATTCTCGTAACTAAGATCGATCACAATTCATCTTTTTTTTTTAACGATTTACCAATCAGTAAAGCTCCCTTTGATATACATACGTACAGAAACCAGAATTTCCATCAGTTTTCGAAAGAGCTTGTTTGGTTAATAGTAATAGGGATAAGAATTATAGTTATATGAGAATAACTAGTAACACGACGGCACAATTCTAATCAACTAGATCCAGTCTTGAAGCAAGCTAACACACTAGGAGTATGTTTTTTTTTTAGTTTAAAATTTCTCTTATTTATAGCGAAGAATCAAAACACAAAGCAGATGGAGGACCAATGTTTTTTGCTCCTCGACTTAAAGAAGGCAATTTGAAGTAATAAGCATGGTTCGGTATTCCTTAAAGAGATCATGCGTGTTTTCGAAATTATGAAGTAAGAATCATCTTAACAGAACATATAGAAACGAAATGAACTCCAGCTTTCAATAGCCGAAATGCATAATACCCTTTCCTGTTTCACGCAATAATGCAAAGCCTTCCTGACATGTTCGTCAGATAATACTTGACATTACTTATTGCCGGTGATCTCATCACAAAACAATTAACGGTATGTTTTTATTGAGCTTCTGGACTTCCCACTTGCAGTACAATGGCCTATAAAATTTATTTGTTGTTATTACAAGCCAACGAATAATGGGATTCCTGGGAAATGCCTGTTTGTATAATTAATATTTTCGAAAACAGTTAAGCGAAGAATACGAGTTCATGACGTGCAGCAAAAGAAAGTAAACACTTGTGACTGAGAAGCCCCAAAATAACCAACACAGCGATCGCAAATTCTTGAAAAACTAAAAAACAACTCACTGAATCAAAGAGAAATGTTGAAGGCAAGCAGAAAGAAAGAGAAACGCAAAATAAAGCGTTCACCAATCACGAAGAAGTAAATAATAAATAAACAATGCAAAAATAACAAAAACAAAACACGACTCTTGTGGTATGCCGTTAATTCTCACGAGAACAGACCAAAAATTCGCTTAAGAATAACAATGTGCTGCTTAGCTGAGCTTACAAGGCCCACAAGTAGCCAACGCGACGTACGCAGAACACAGAAGAAGCTACAAGAGTAAGACCAACAAGGCGGTCAACAACAATGAAGAGAATTCAGAACTCCAACGCGAAGGCCGGCCACGATGTTGCCAAAATCGGCGAATGCAGAGACGCGATCACAGCGTCTGCGCATGCGCGCGCCAATACAAAGCTGCCCGCAAAAAGAACGCGACAAAAGCAAAGAAAGGGAATGAGAAGACGCGCACGCTGAAGAATTTCAATGTTCTTGAGCTGCCGCGCTTTCATTACAAAACGGCGCTGCGCAGTCGCTACAATTATTGCTGGCGGCTGCGCTGCTTTGGAGTCGGCGCGGACCGCAAAAAAGAACCGACTTCGCGAAATGATCTTTTGATAGCGGCTCGACGTAGGAAAGAGCAAAAACGGCTGTAAGGGCCGCTAGCTAAGTGCCGCAAATTGGGAGCTTGAGTTGGAGCTCTGCTACTAGCGCTGCTCAAACATCATTATCAATTCGCGAATTTCTGCGGCACAGCGCACAGGGTGGAGTTGGAGAGTTGGAGAGCTCACAGCAGCGACGGCAGCAGCAATGCTGGCGTCAGAATCAGCATCAAATGGGCAGTTGGCAGGTGGCAGGGAGCCCACAGCGCCGGTGAGCATTACTAGGTATGTCGGTAGGCGTGTGTGCGGCATTTCATTGTAAGTAGTGCGCGCGCGTAACGAGGGTATATAAGAACCTGGCAAGACGCCTGATTGAGCAATACTTAAATCGGGACTGTGGCTGCGTGTTGAATGTAGCGCCAAAACGCGATTCTATTCGGGATAGAACGGTACGCATTAGTGTCGCATGTGATGAAGTGCTATGGAGTTTGTGATTTTGTGAACTAATTTAAATAATGTTAGAAAATAATTTGTGACAAAATAAGAATTTGCGAAAATTTTTTAATAAAAAATTATAATCGCTTGAGTGTCATACCTAAAGTGCAATTTAGGTCAACACATTAAGTAACAATTCTTAAATTGGGTTATATAAATAAATGTTTGAACATAAACAAATTGTGTGCAAAAGTGAGCAAATTTGACTAACATTTGTTGCAAAATATTTGTTTTAAAGCAAAACATATTTGCATTTTCAAGGTGAGTGATAATTTTAGTGAAATAAATATTTTTTTATTCAAAATAAAAGCTTTGAAAATTTCGAAATTAATAAAATATTGAAATATTAAAAAAATAATAACATTTTTAAATCGGTAATAAAATAATAAAAAAAAATAAAAAATAACTATTTTTGATGTTTTGTGGTGCAATCTGATATATAAAATAAAATATTTATGATAAAAAGGAGTTCCAAATATAAAATACAACGACTCTATTAATGAAAATTATAATTTTAATATCGATATTTTTCAGAAAAAAAATATTTTAAGAATCTTATTTAAAAAAAATTTAAAAATCAAAGTTTTTTAATAGAATATATAAATAAAAATATTTTTTTCGACTTTATGTGATATTAAAATTTGTTCGAGATTTAATTTGTGGTTTATTTATAGAAAGTTCATATATATTATATATAACCCATGTTATTTATATAAATGAAATAAAAAAAAAATTTTCGAAAATTAATTTCCGAAAAAACAATAATAAAAAATATAGTAAATTATTTTCCGAAAATAATTTAAAAATCGTAAACATAAATATTATTTTTAGAATGGTGGTCTAGGATAAATTAAATACATTTTAAAAAAAATTTTAAATCGACTAATTATGAGTGCTAATGTATCATCTTTGGCAAGAAATCGAAATAACATTATCAACAACTTGAGGAGATTGAGTTAGTCAAGATTTTCAAAAAGTCAAATTTCGGGTTTTTGCATTTTCGTTACGTTTCGTGTAATATTATATCTTAAAAATATTCTCTAAAAATTTGAAGTTGATTGGATAATTACTCTTCGAGTTATTCGACAAATAACAAAGAGCGCTCGGGCACTCCAAAACGCTAATGTGAAGCTTTAAATGCGTTTTTCTTAAAACTATGTTTTTCAACTGTTTACAACTGTAACTCGAAAACCGCTCAGTAGATTTTAATGAAATTTATAGGCTTTTAGAATACATAGTAATATTGGGTCTGATCGAAGCTTTTTTGTTTTTTCAAAAAAATCGATTTTTAAGCCTTTTTTCCCAAACATCTTGAAAAAAATTCCTGAGTTCGCCATTTTGTTAAAGTTTGAAAAAAAAAACTACGATCTGGCCCAGGATTATCTATTTATAAAACTAATTTTTCTTAACCTAACCCCTTCATGAATCACGAAAAAAAATTTCTATCTATTGAAAAAGTATTGAAAACAATAACTTGAACATAGTTTAAAGAGCTTAAAGAGCTCTCTTATTATCCAAAGATTTATTAAATAGTTTTCTTAGAGAGTATAAAAGTCAATCTCCCCTACAACTATCAACCTCCATTTTGCTCACTCAATACAAACTTCACTACCATTAGAAATATTTGCATATTTTTTTATTCTTCAAAACTCACTCAACCCTTTCAAGTGCAACCGAATGGCGAGCGGACGCCGTCTAAGCCTTTGTCAACGAATCATAATAATTGATAGCATTGTGTTTGTGTACTTACACATTTTGCATTTCCGTGCCATTAAACGCGCATAAAAAGGCGCAAAGTGCACGAGCGTACAGTATGCGCCGCTGACAACAACAACTATAGCGAAATGAATGCAGCAACGCTATGCATAAAATGTCACTTTAGCTAAAGACTCAGCCTGTGAAGAGAGAGCGCTATGCAAAGTTAACACGGCTCATGGACACAAAAGCTATTGAAAAGCGGTAACGCGAAGCTCTTGACGTCCACTCAGCTGTGCGGTGCATCAATACACGCAAAAAGGGAATGCTTTTTGTGGTGAAACAGAAATTTGAAGCCCCGTTAGCTTTATGAGGGGATCACCCAATATGGCCGGAGTGTGTGTGTGTGCGAAGAGGCTTTCACAATCACACATTGAGTGATTCAACATCACCAACAACAACGCGCCCATTATGGCTATCATCCGTTGCGATAAGCCCCTCAATGTCTGATTTCAATATTATCTCCACTTCGGTTTTACCGTAATGCGCACGCAGTGCATTTCGAATTTGTCACTCTCAGCGTTGAACACTGCGCTGCTTCAATTCGCGACACGTTCGCTGCCCTATTATTATGCGAATATCACATTGGATTGACGGCGCTGGTATCTTTGGTCAACGCAAACAGATGTGCAAAATTTTAACTGGTCACTGTTGGGGTTTTTGTGGAGGTACAGGATTCGATAGGATAGTGGCGCTTTAAAGGTTTGAGTAGTTGTTCGAAATTCAAGCTGAGATGAGGTTAATGAGATCTAAATAGAAGAGCGGAGTCGAAATTCTTCGCTTCCGGATAAGGTTAGATTACAAGTAAGATCTAGTTAGGCCTTTACTAGATTAGGTGACCACAATGTGGTTGAACGGAAGCAAAACTCAAAGAAGAAACATGCATGTGTCACAATTAGGTCCGAAGTACGAAACCTCAATTCCTGCTAACATTCAATAGGAACGGATATAACAGAAATACTCTTTCTAGAGATTGGGTTATAGATTTGTGAATTCCCAGTATTATTGGGTCCTCCGAATCCATTGAAGCCACGTTGTCCTCTTGATGAACTTATAACTGATGAAGACAGTTTCGATCTGCCTTCAAGGTTCTCATTCTATACTCAGACTAATCGAACTGCCTCCATTCGAATTTCACCCGAAAGCCACCTGCAACCGACTCGCATCCACAAATTAGCAGACGCTATAGTTAAACGCGTTGAGCCAAAAATTGACGAATAATAAGGTGCACCGGGCGGTATTGAAATGACTGACAGCCTTTTTTTGCAAGGAAATATATTCACGTCTTGTCTGTCTGTCATACAATGCACGCGATTACGATGACTTTGGGGAAGTTTCACTGGCAGAAAAGTCAAACAACGGCGACCAGCTGCTGGCAACAATGCAAACAGCACAGCTGAGCTGAGCTGAGTTGAGTTGAGAACAAACGAAAAAATTTCAATATTAAATTTGATGCGTTGAACAAACATGGACTTACTGACAAAATGTGATGCAGGGATGAGGCGATAGGAAGTAATTTTTATATTGTTTTACATTCGGCCAAGCCATAAGGTGACTCGACACCACAGCGGTGATTTTCATAAATTAAATTGTTGCGTCACGCACACTGCTTTAGTAGAGAAGAAGGACCGTGGACTCTGAGTAGTTAAAGGATCAAGAGTAGCGAGGATATTATGAGGTAGTGTAGGTGAAAGGTCAGCCCGAACGCGTCTGTCAGACGCATGCAAAGCTCAATCAGGCGAAAGCCGCCAGCTGAGGTGATAATAGAGGCGACAAAACCGCGTTTGCGGCCATTGGTCGAGTGACAATCCGGCGATAGCCAAGCAAGTAGTTAAATAAATGCATCATCAGCTGCCATTGACTGATCAAGCAAAGCACTCACACGCACATCCAGGCTGACCGGCACCACTCTCGACCATTGACATATTGATGGACGACGCGCTGAAAGCGGCTGATGCGATGCTCGGCTGAAGCGATGATTGAGCAGATAAGTGCGCATTCAGCGCGCGCCAACCGATAAACACATAAATAAAGGGGGCCACATCATGCGAATATAGAGCGTTCAGTGGCTGGATAAGGCGGCGTTGAGCTATAAATGATAGCGCATGGCGGACAGGCGAGTGATGAGAGAAGCAGCAGATAAATAGAGGTGTGCGTGTGGCTGACTTGAATGCACCTCTATAAGTACACAAGCACACAAAGACACTCACCACATTGGACATTTACGACGACAAGCCGTAAAGTGGCCGTGCATGAGCTGAGCTGAGCCGCACTGAGCGCTGCTGAGCTGCCTGACAGCCTGGTCGAATAAATACTGGCGCACTGACACCGACAGATAAGGCGTTGATGGCCGTTGGCCAATGGCTTGCTTGGTTGTTGGTTGATGGTTGACGAGACCATTGCCTGCGGCGCTGTTGGTTGTTGGCTATTGACAGCGCCAGCGACATTAAGCATAAAGTCGTTTGTTCTTCGCTGCCAAATCTGCTGCGTGCGTTTGGTCTATAGTCCTCAAGCCAATTGTTGTTGTTGTTGTTGTGCAATCATGTTGATGATTTTTTAATTTCCTACAGCTATTGTTGTTGTTGCTGTTCTTCTTGATAGTGTTTTTGTTGCTGTGAATTGCTTCGATTGGCACATTATTTGCGCCGTTCTTGACAGGTTCATATAAATCAGTTGTTGTGGCCTTCAACCACGGCCGCTGATGGCCAGGAATAACAAGTGTAGCACAAGAATGTTGTTGAAGATGGACAGAATGGCAGCAAGAGTAAAATGACAACTAAGAATATACATAAATTCTCTTAAAAGGAGGTATTTATGTTTTTGTTGAAATGGAAAGTAAGGTGTTTGGTAATGGGCTGGGTCGTGAAAAAAAACTAAAGAGACCAAATAGTATACAACTAAAAAAGCTTAAAAAAGAACTCGATTAATTTATTAGACTGCTTAATATAAACACAACACGGCTCATGTGAATGAAAATTACGTTATGTTAAGTGTGGTTTGCTAAAGTTCTATAAATCGGGATTTATCAGACGATCACACCGTTCACTTTGGCCTTTATGAAAATAATTAAATAACAAATAGTATTCTCTGCTGCTAAGTAACATGATAAAAACCCTAGCCATGCTTCCAGTTTGAAGAATATTATGGAAAAGTAGAACTTCTTGTTTCTTCTTCTTGACTGGCTTAGGCACCGCTTACGATATTGTAGCCAAGTTTACAACAGCGCGCCATTCATTCTTTCTTTTGGCAGTTTGGCGCCCTTTGATAATACCAAGTGAAGCCAGGTCCTTCTCCATCTAGTCCTTCTGACAGAGTGTAGGACGTCCATAAATCAGAACGGGAATGATAAGGGACTTGTATAGTTTGGTTTTTGTTCGTCGAGAGAGGTCTTTACTTTTCAATTGCCCACTCAGTCCAAAACAGGATTTCCAGGTTATTAAAAGACGAATTTATCTACAACTACAACGATGTGACTCTGTCAACAGTGACGTGTGTGCCAAGACGCGAGTGCGCTGACTGTTTGTTTGATGACAGGCTATATTTCGTCTTGTCCTTATGCACCACCAGACCCATACGCATCGCTTCCTTATCAAGTCTTAAAAAGCAGAACTCACGGCGCGGGTATTGTTTCCAATGATATCGATTCATCGCCGTATTTCTTGTTTAATTTCCTGTAATAATATTCGATAGAGATTTTTTTGATCGGTATCCCGAACAATTTCATTCAACAGCCAGTTCTTGCTGGAATTCAATCAGATTTTATTCGGTCAAAGACTCTTGTTTCGATTGCTGGACTCTTCTTGGATTGTAGGTTCAATTTAAAAATCATTAATGATAAAAATAGTTTTGTCCAATTCTCAGCCGAGTGTTATACAATGTAATGATACAATATTAACTTTTTCGGCATTGATTTTTTTTTTAAGTTTAGGATTAGCGCCTAGGTCTACCAGGTGCGTCAACAGACAACCACTAAACCTAACCTATAAAACCGAAAACTCAATCCTTTAATAAATATGACACCTCTCAAAGCAACCATTTGACCCAAAAAGTATGAATGTAAAGCGAACAAAGTCGCTATGAAAGATTGCCTCGGACCTTTACTAAGAAAATATATATAGTTAGTATGTATAGGTTGTCCAATGCAAAATTTCACTCAATAACTAGTAAGAAAGAAATATATCAAAGTCATTGAACTTGGTCGTTCCTCGTACCGGATTAACTCTAAACAAAAATTATTCCATACCCTAAAATATTATTACAAAATGACTCCCTAACAGAAATACTGGTAGACTGGTTAAACTCAAAAGATAGTTCAATTCCAATCAGTTGAACAGCGATAGATAGAGATACTCAGTTCGACCTTCTGATCACTTTAGCGTATTTCAATACATATTATTAAAAAATTGTAAAGAAGAAGAGCAGAGAAGCTACACCCACAACTACTCCTCTTAATTACCTTATGATTACCAAAAGTACAAAAAGCAATATAAGTAATTTAATCGCATTAATAAAAGTCAAATTCAGTGCAAAATCGGGTGAACGATTCAAAAAACACGCCTGTTCTTATAAATTATGCTGTCCGCCGGTCTTTCATCGTTTTCTTATAACTATAAGCGTTAATATGTTGTTGTAATGACTGTTTGTTGTAAAATTTATAACGATTGATTTATGATTTATGACGGTCAAGCAAAGAAATAAACCAAACGTAAAAACATCTCTCTTCCCTCTCCTCTTCTTCTTCTTGTTAGCTTAGTGAGCCACTTTGTTTATGCAAATTTTGAGTTTTATTAATTTTACACCAACTCACGCCGGCGATTTACTAGCGATTGATGAACTTAATTGAAATTCTACAGATAAGAACAAACAAAGAAAGGAAATAAGAAAAAAATAAGTAAAATTGTAATAATAATAAGCTAATAAGTAATGGGACACAAGGTAAACAAAAGCCGTTGACAAACAAATTGAAGGCAGAAAAGCTCGAATAAAAAGCGCAAAGATAATCGAGAAAATAGATTTGCTTAAGAAAAATAAATAAAAAAATAAGAAATAAAAATATTAAAAATTTTTAAACAAAAAAAATGAGCAACAACAACAGCTCACAACTAGTTGGGAGCAAAGAAAGTAAACTCGAGCGATAATAAATTTTGCTGCCTAAACATGTGTACATAAACATTTGTCTGTCCCATTATATGCGAGTATATGCAAATATTTTGAAATTAAATTAGCTACACGCACGAGTTGGGGTACCTCAAGCTTACCTGCTTGAGCGTTTAGGGTGTGTGTGTGCAGCAAATCCAGTTCAAAGCCATTCATTGAAGCTGAAATTAGGTGAGCAAACAAGTGATTTGATACGCGAGTCAAAGGCGTGCATATGTATGCTGACCTAATTCTCATATGCCGGTAGCAGTAACAACACAAATAACAATAAATAATATTTACAGGCTTCCAGAAAATTTTATTTGCTAATAAATACAGTAAAACAGCTGTTTTTGGTAGGAAATTTTAGTGAATTTGAATTAAGTGGGGGACAGTATAACCGAAAAGTAGTGCAAACAATAACAAAAACAACCTTGAATGATAAGAGTGTCAATATCAAATGCTTTGTTTAAACAGATCAGGGCTTAGAATAAAAAAAAATTGTCAACAATAACAACAAACAACAAAATTTGTAATATACAATTTAATTTTGAGATACATGAAATTTTATTGTTTCATATATATATGTAATTTTTTATAAAATATTGCAAAAAAAACAATTTTTTACGATAATGTCAGCTTTTTTTATTGGAAAAACTATGAAATTTTCAATCGTGTTCCATGAATCTACTAAATGAAATATAATTTCTAATTTTTTAAAAACAAATACAGTGGAACTTCTCTAACTCGAATCACCATAATCCACAAAAAAACTTCGAGTTAGAGCGACGTCGAGTTAAAGAATTTTCATTAAAATATGAAATTTTTCAAAAAGCTGTTAAATATAGTATCCCAAACCTTTGTTACCTGATTTGTGCAATCCATAAGTGTAATATCATATTTTTCGTTCGCCTCCATACGATATAGGGGCTCTTTCAAAATCTGCCTCGATAGTGAAAGTTTACATTTTGTATTATGCCCTGGTCGGAAAGTTCGATTTAGTTTGTAGGAAATTTTACTTATCTTGTCAATTTAAAAATTCGAGTTATGGTGTCCTCGAATTATAGAATTTCGAGTAATAGAAGTTCCACTGTAACTACAAAATTTGGTTGTTGCAAGAAATAATGTTAGTATATTCCACTCTTCTTCATCTTTGACTATAAATTAATGTCCTTAACTCCAAAGATCTCATTGTTAATTCATCTGGATTTCTATTTCGAGTAAAATAATAAAATTCCAAATTTCACTCAGTACAACAACAATCGACTACTATGACAGCGGTAATACTTGATGAGCTAGCAGTTATCATGGAAGTTCTTTTGATGTTGCCGGTGGTTGGTAAAAAACAGAACGCTCCAGACATTTTACATTCGAAAAGGGAAGCCTATACCATTAGACACTAGATTCTCAGAATATCTGTGGTAATTGATATCATATATTGATACCTTAAGTATATCGAAATAGGTCCGATTAATATATTGATATATTTCTTCAAATGACACCACTTTTTTACGAGGAACGAATGAAACAATACATTTTTTTGTTCTGGCATTAGAGTGCCTTAACAATAAATTTAAAATATTTCAATAAATGAAAGGAATAAATAAAAATAATAATAAGAAAGTATCAATAAAGCTATAAATGGATAAAATTATTAAAACTGAATTAAATTAATATTGATCGGTCACTCTGACCTGGTTTTCTTTCTCACGGGTGAAATCGGTTCTACCTTTATTACCCCTAACAAACTTTATACTTAGTTTCCATTATGAATACATTTTTATCCTATTTCTATCACATTTTCGTTTCCTTTAATCAACTGAATGACAAAGGGAAAAACCATATAAAGCACTCTAAGGATTAATTTAACTCTATCTGACCTACATTTGCTACTCCAACAATGTATTTTGTTGCTCTTAAAGCATTTTTTCGAAACAATTTTGTCACCATATTGTAGACAAGTCTCCCTCCAACTCTGACATTGTCAAATTAACCAACGCCATCTGACCGCACCCCTCTTGTCATTTATATATATCCGAGAGTGTGAGTAAATTTGTCTAACAATCTAAACACACAGAGCCAAAGCCAAAATCTACGCATAAATTTCTCTAAGCGAGCCAAGGCAGACAAATAGGCACTTTATTATTCATTCTTGACCATTCCTGACCATTATAGACAATTTCAATATTTCTTTTCTAATTTATTTTGAATTATGCCCGCCGCTATTTGCATTGCTTCCTGCTGGCTGCCACACTCCCCCAAACTGCTAAGAGCGCCATACACGAAGCGGATCGGCGCAGATAGTGGACGATGGCACGCAAATTATTTTATTATCATCAAAGTCATTTGTAACCAAAGAGCATAGCCGGAGCCGGAGTGCTGGCCGAAAGAAAGTTAAATAGGCATTTCAGGCATTTTCGACACAACAACAACAACCAACACAAATGTGAGAAGTCAATTCGGTACTGAGTTTTGGCAGCAGAGCAAAGCCGGGCATGTCGCTCCGCTCGAAAAATTATGCTAATTTTATATGTCAATTATGTGCCAATAAGCGAGTGTCGTGCCATATCGCCGTTTTGGCGTCATTTTGCGTAAATATAAAGCAAAGCGCCGAAAAATTGTGCTAATAAAAAATCCGGTGGGGAATAAAAAATGGACTTTTTTTCGCCGCACGCTGGCGCTTCTGAGGGAGATTTATGTGGGTGAGGTCTTTTGTTGTTGCTGCCAGCTTTTGATGGCCGATTGATAGTATCTATCTGAGTGACTGACTGACTGGGGCACTGACTACCCTGGCAAGCCGGTAGCTCGACTGTGTGACAAGTGTGCATAATTTCTATGGATTTCGTTTTGTGTGCTTAAGCCTCTGCTTGCTGCGTCCAAGCTTCTAATGTTGCTCTCGTTCTTGTTTACTATTACTGTTGTTAGTGTTGTTGTTGTTTATTGCCCACTTGCGCTGTCATATTTGACCAAATTTAATGTTATGCAAATTGAATTGCTCATATGCTTGGCAGTCAAATTGCGGAGATACATATGTATCTAAGTGTATGTGTGTGTCTATTTGGATTTCTGTTTATATGTACGCCCACACCTCCTTTCACTTGTCGCATTCTGTTGACCTACATATCTACCGGTTGGGCTTGAGAATATTTACGCGTTCACTTACGATGTATGAAGGTACGCACCTTCCAAGATGTTGACACAATAAACCGTTAGTTCGCTACTTTTCGGCGTCTTTACATTAGAATATTTTCGCTATTCTTTTTTTCACTTTCTCGTTAATGAATCTTGTTATTGCTATCTAAAGACTTATTTACCAAGGAATTTAAGACCTTTGCTGTTATTAGATTTATGTCCTATATAGTTTTTTTGGTTTAATTAGGTCATCACTCGAGGGCAAGGATCTATAGATAGACTGGAAATTATTTGGCAAAGGTCATTAATTGTGAATATTTTTTTATTCCTCAATTATCTCGAAGAATATACTGTACTCATTATGAGGAAACATCAAACAATCACTCACCTTTCATGGTCACAAATTCTGGTATTGTTTGTACGAAGAATTTTTTGATCCTTCCAAAAAACTTTTCACGAATGTTTGAACCTCTCATCGTTTGATTTATTCAGTTCAGTACTTTGTTTAACAACTATTATTCAGATAACACCTAATAACCGGGATCGATTCGGAATAGTATTAATGGATGCTTATCAAACCATTTATACGTTTTCCCAAAGTGTGGAACACAGGGCCTCGATTGGTTTCGTTAATCTGACTATGTGATTAGTCTTCTGCATTCGAGTGTGGATCCCGGGCTGCCGGTCTGCCTCCTGTTTGGCAGGGCGTAGGAATTTCCTCCTCGCTTCATCAGACCTGGTCGTCAGAGCCTCGCTTGTATAGCACAAGGGGATACCGCGTGAAGGTGGGGTTGACAGTTGGAAAGGGTAGGCTGTATGTTCGCATCACCAACCCCATTTTCTCATTTTGTTAGCTAATGGACTCAATATATTCCATGTAAAAATCTAAGAACAAAACGAATCGCAAAGAGGTTTGAGATACTTTGTTCCTAACATAGCGGATTAAACGACTCCGAACCGTATTTGTTGAACTTTTATGTAATAATTGGAATAATATATTTGAGAATTAATTACTTAGCTTCTTAAAAATATTGTTTAAGAGTTTCTCGGCTCGATCTATGATTCATTACACATTTGGAACAAATTAAGTTCAGATATCTTTATGGTTAAAATTTTACTTTCGATAAACTTATTCCGAAAAAACTCAGTAACATTAGATTGTATAGTGATATGGAAAGCATTCTATCTCTGTCGCATGGAATCCGGCCTTATGCTCTTACGATTCTGAGGTGTCTGATATTCTGACTCTAGACATGTAATTTCTGAAGTATATACAACTTCTTCTGAAGTATAGTAGTACTATAGCATGTGATAAAACCCGAACAACTAACCTTTTTAAGTACAATTATTACTATCTAACACTATAAGATTCTTTCCACTAAATACTATTATAGAAGGGTTGCATGTTTTGTAAGTTGTGAATCCGGACGGTTTTGACCGTGCAAAATATCATCCGAATATGTTCGCTTAAGATATACATATATAATAAATGATAACTTGATCTTCGTTTCTGAAAAAAAGATATCTTCGTTAGTTGTAGGTCAACTCTACAGCCGTTTTCAATGGGGATCGAGAGATGCATGCTTTCCGATCTTAATATTTAATACACCCTGTTGTTAGAATTTCTTTATTTGAAGTGAAATATTTCGTCGAACGTGCGGGCGATCAATTTTATTGAATCTTTCCTAACCGCTCTCTTTCTCCCAGTAGTCAGAAGTAAAATGAGTTCATAAACGCAATTTTTATGTCATTTAAAGGTATTTCACCTCAAAATATATAAAGGAAAAATCTAAAAATAATTCTTTCGCTTAAACACCCGCCAAGCGTATTACACAATTTTGGTGATTTTCGTTAAAGTTGTGCAACAATTCGCACAACACTTTCATTAATGAAATATAAATATAAAGCTTCGCATCAAACATTTATGCCGAGCGTAAAAAATGTCAACTCATGCGGCGGCAACAAGCCGACACAATTGGCCACACGCGAGCTTATGAGCGCAGCTGGCCGCGGCTGCACTTAATACCGAGCACAGCACAGCGTAACTGCATAAGGTACACGCACAACGGTAATTTGTTCAACGACATGTACAGGCATATAAAAGCACAGCCAACAAACGGTGTGAGAATGTATATATATATATATTAAGCGCAGGTCGGTTGGCCGGTCAATGGCAAGGCCGCTGGCCTTTGGCGGTCGCCACTTCACAGCCGCAGCAACAACAGCAGTAGCAGTAGCAGTGAAAAAACAGTGCGCGCGCAAAAACAACACAATAAAGCTGGCGTAGCGACATTAAAGCTTACGAACACATTAAAACTACTTACAATGGCATTAAACGTATAATACCACTCATGCGGTTAATTTTCATGCCATTTTTTATGTTATGCCATACAAGTATGTGCGACTGCTGCTGCTGTTGCTCACGCGCTTGCGCATTAACTGCCAGCCGGCTGGTAAAGTGATTTTCAACTCGATTTGTGAGCTCATAAAAAAACTGGTCAAATACAATATGCACAAGTGGCGGCGAATGTCCAGCGGCAGGTAGGTGTGTGTGTGCATGGTATGTAAATAGTGACTGCTGGTGAAATTAAGCGTATGCCTATTTATTTACTCCTACAATTATGTAGGTACACATGTACACCGAATAGGCAAAGGTGTTCACAGCTCATTCGTTGAGCTTCATTAAATGTGCGGCATGAGTTTCATTTTTGTTACAGTTTTTTCTCCAAAAAAAGTGTATAAAAATTTTAAATGTAAAAAAAAGCATTCTCCCAGCAATGACTCGGCAGCTTTTATTTCACAGCTCTTGCGAAATTTCGTAATTACTTCTTATTCTTGGATCAGTACTGGGAAAAACATTGACGGTGGCACTTGAGTCGGTGAGCATGCAAAATCGATCAGTGTGGCGAAAGCGATATGCTTTTTCACATAAATTCATTAAAACAACAATAACAAAGTGGTGTCTTACATAATTTGTCATCGCTTGGCTGTCATAAGCGCAGAACTTTTGTTCTTTTGACATTAGGGTACTCCACTCTCTTCCATTTCGAAAACATAAACCTCTGAACTCTTTGCTTTGGCCGAGGTAGTCCGTACGATATAGACTGTCTTTACAATAGCAAAGATCGCACTAGATTTCATATTTCTTCCGAAATACCTAAGTATCGTGACAATCGGATCGTTGAAGACAGCGAAAGTAAGACCAATGATCTAATCGGAATGATTCGCCCTTTAAAAACCTATGATCTAGAAAGCGTAGGAAGTTTTCGGAACTGTCTCTGATTTTAAGACTGAAAGTTTCTCTAATTACAGGAGACCCCGACTCCAGAAACCCTTCGAAGTAGTTTTCGAAGCTCCTAAAGAATAACCGACAGTCATGAAATCACATCTTTAATACTTTTCATAAAACCATCCCATTCTAGAGAGCTTCCTTTCCTGAATGGGCTGTTTGATGGAGACACAACGGCATTTTTAACTGTTGGTGGCATTTGGGCTCTAAATACTGGCTCAAAATGGTATCTCTACTGTACGATCCTGTGTCTTCTGTCACAAATAGATGGCCATTCATCTCAAAATGTTCCGGCACATTTGGATAAGATGACATATTCGTAGGAGTTAACATATTGAAACCCAAAATATAAATTACCTCCAGATGCGTTGGCCTTGTTTAAAGATATTACCATCTGTAATATGAAGAATTAATCACGTTTTTTACTTAGGTGTTTTATTGAAACTTCAGCAAAAGGGTTCGTCTTTCCACCAAGCAGACTTGAAGAGTTTACCTATTAAAAAAGGTCTCAAGAATCTATATTTTGCTTTTCTGGAGTTTTTTGGAAATTAAAAATAACGGATGCAATTTAGTAAATTTGTAAAATTTGTAGACCGACATCGGATTCCTAATCAGCTACCCCACGAACCACGAGTTACGAGTTTCAAGCGCTTCCAATGAATATATCAAAACAGCGTCCGCCATTTGGATTTTGAAAAACCAACACCGGATTCGTAATCCGTGACCCCTAAAACTCCCAAGTAGCGAATTTCAAGCGAATCCGATGAAATTTAAAAATCGCTGTTTCCTGGGGTTTTGTCAAACCCTTATCTGATGGGGTTAAATGGATCTCGGATTCGAATTCTGCTACCCCAAAAATATATAACATACATAGTAGGACCCCTAGGTCATAACATAAATTTAAAATAACGGCCGAGGTAATATCTATTGCTGTTAAAGGAATATCTTTCATTCACCAACGCCTCGTCAAACCGTCTCGAGTATATTTGACATAATCTAAAAGTCGTAGTTCACATTTGAAAAGTTTACTAGATTTGCCGAATAAAATTATGACGTCCTTCAAAGTTAGAGTAAAACATGATTAGACAATCAAAAAATGCGAAGCTTCAATTGTATAACCTTGAAGAGTTACATATCTCAACTCAACCAAGCACAGTAAACCTCCAAAATTCTTGAAACACATTTCCTTAAATCCAAATTTAAGCCGAATAACAGTCAAATAGACAAAAATTAATCACTTTGTAATACTAAATTTTTAATAGCCCCCACACCACAACAAAACCGAGAATGCAAAGTTGCAAAGCACAAAAAAAAGAAGCGCACAGCTGTGGAATCAAGCAGAAGATGGAAGACGGAAGTGTAAATGCAGTGGCAAGAAACTTTACGACTTGTCGTTGGCCATAAAATGAGATAACACTTGTAACAATACTTAGAGAGACAGCTACCGAAAACAAGAACACTAACAACTTAGAAAGAAGCATGAGACGGGAAAACGAACAAAACACGAAAAACATGAACAACGACAAGCGCGAAGACATGCAAATGCCAAAAGGGAGAATAAAAATCAAAACAATGTACAATTGAACGCTATTATAGCAAATAAACTTATTACGAATAGCAACAACAGCAACACCAACAGTAATAAACAAAAAATGCAGAACAACAACAAATGCACGAGACCCGTGGAGGCGGGACAACAACACAATGCACATAGGCAAATGATGGAAGCAGAAGAGCTAAAGCTAAATAAGTGAATGGAAAAACGGTTCGGAGCTTCGGCGCTGTGGTGGTTCAAAGACTCGGGGGAATGCACAACGGCGCAACGCGTTGGGCACCTGAGCGCAACTAAAGACTTTGCACACCCTCGCGTTGAGGCCGTCTACTACTTTTTTTCTCCACTTTTTTTCCCACTGCAGTACTTTTTCGCATGCAACGCTGTGTGTATTTGGTTTTTTGTTTTCATTTTCGCCAAGTCGCTTTGGCAGCGATGCAAAATCATTTCAATAGCAATCCTCTTAGTACAATGCGATCGACTAAGTAACACTTCAATGGCGGTGTAGACGCTTGGAGCCTGCGGCGAGGTGCGTTGAGAAACTGGCGAAACACAGCAGACAGTCAGGCAACAGCTCAGCGGACAGACGGAAAAGACATGCGAAGATGAAGTGGCTGCATGTGCGGACGTATCAACGGCGGATGGATGGACGGACGGACAGACAGCTAGTAAGCGTTGCTTGTCGAAGCGTAAAACAGGCAATGAGATAACTTATTGCGTACACAATTGGAAGTGAATTCAATTCAATTGAATTCTTGAGCTGCATTGAGTTCAGTGGAGCTCAAGTCATTTGAACTGCGGCGCTCTAGAGTGAGTTGGAGCTATGAAATGGAACTTGAAAATGTTGCGATTGTGGGTGTTTGGAATAAAATGTGTTTTTCATTTGTAGCGCATAATAATTGTTTAATTAGTCATTGAGGTTATCACAAATATGTAATGGTATTCGATATAAGACCTCACCGAGATATCTTTTTCATGTTTTTATTCATAAGAGCTATTAACTTTATATACTTTGTACACAATTGAATGACGAGATCCTATATATTGTCATTTGGTCCAGTCATGGTTTCGTTCCGACGACATAAACCCTACTGTTTTTGAGAATACGGATGATCCACAGCCACACCGATCTTATTGGATCTAGACCGATCTTTGCACCCTATTTGGAAAGTAATATCTTTAGTCAGTTTTAATATTTCTGAAGTACTTTTATTGCGATTAAATACTTCTTCAAAAAGAGGAAAAATCGGTATTGGTAGAAGGCATTTATCTCATTCAAAAATCAATATTTGAAGTAAGGGGTCATTCATAACCAAGAAGATATTTATTTATGAACCCCTCGTAGTTCTGCAACTATCTGGGTAAGAATTTTGTTTGTACAGTAGACCGTAATTGAGTAATAAATACTCTGAGAATCGCTCTCTCAATCTCAATCTCAATATCGTAATTGAGTAATAAATGCTCTGAGTATCGCTCCCTAAATCCGCTAATCCGAGTTCACTGCACAACGAATTCAGTCCTCTCTCGCAACAAAAGTTGCTAAAGAGAGTATTATAGTTTTGTTCACATAACGGTTGTTTGTAACACCTAAAACTAAAAGAGTTAGATATAGAGTCACATATACCAAAGTGATCAGGGTGGCGAGTAGATTTGAAATCCGGATGTCTGTCCGTCTGTGCAAGCTGTAACTTGAGTAAAAATTAAGATATCTTGACGAAACTTGGCACAAATATTCCTTGGCACCACAAGAAGATCAAGTTTGAAAATGGGCAGAATCGGACCATTGCCACGCCCACAAAATGGCGAAAACCAAAAACACATAAAGTGTCATAACCGCCCCGCCCACAAATCGGTTATTTGTATTTAACTCGCAAACTAATAAAGCTATATAAACCAAACTTTTTGCAGTCGGTTCTCTTACATACCCCACCACACACCATGAAAATAGTTGAAATCGGATAATAACCACGCCCACCTCCCATACAAAGCTTAGGTTGAAAATTACTAAAAGTGGGTTAACAAACTAACGAAAAACGCCAGAAACACTAAATTTTGCATAAGAAATAGCAGAAGGGAGCTGTACTCAGATTTTTTTACAAAATGGAAAATGGGCGTGGCATCGCCCACTTATGGGTCAAAAACCATATCTCAGGAAATACTCGACTGATTCGAATAAAATTCGGTATATAATATTTTCTTGACACCCTGATAACACGGACAAAAAATGGGCAAAATCGGTTCACAACCACTACTACTTTCCTTATAACTCAATTTTGAAATCCATCTTATTCCTTCACTGTATAATGTAAACATAAGGAACCAATGAAAATAACGGAATAAAATTTTACACAATTAGTGCGTATCATCTCTGGCTTCACTTGTGAAAAAATTGTCGAAAACGGACCATAACTTTTCAAGGCCCCAGATATCGAACATGTTGAACTCAGCGCCTAAGGATAAATTTTAACCGAAAATATGGGTAAATCTCTCAGATATCTCAATTTAATTCAGAGGAAATTGTTTTCTTCTAATAGTGTGTCTCTGTTCCAAAAATTATTAAAATCGGGTCATAACATTTCCATATACCTAATTATAGGTTTTTCAAAAATACGGTGAGCTTTATTTCGCATATTGGTTAAATTTCTTCAATAAATTGCGAGAGTATAAAATGTTCGGTTGCACCCGAACTTAGCCTTTCCTTACTTGTTTAATCTTGTTCTTTTCATAAAGCCTTTGAAACTCCTTCAGCTCTCAGCCCAATTAAATGCCTACAAAATATGAGGAAATTTTCAAAGCTTACGAAAACTACATGAAGAAATCTATCTGTATATGCAAGACAACCAAAAATATTTCCAAATCTCCTACGCATTTCAAAATTGACCATTTAAAAGTAATCAAATTTCCGCTCATCCACAAAACAATCAAATATTGCAGGTTGTTTGTGAAAGCAACAGAGGAATTTCAATATTGCAACATGCCACAAAAATATCAAATACAAGTACAAGTACGACAATCATACAATTAAACAAGTAAGGAAGGGCTAAGTTCGGGCGTAACCGAACATTTTATACTCTCGCAATTTATTTATTTAACTTTATTTATATTATATAATACACAAGTTGACCCACATATTCGTCATATTTATTGTATAAAGTCCATTGAAAGTTGGAAACCATAATATTAGGTTAGAAGCACCGCGTGTTCGATATATGGGGCCTTAAAAACCTATGATCCGATTTCGGCGATTTTTAGAATGGGGCTGCCACACTATTAACATAGTATTTGTGCAAATTTCTGCACCGATATCTTCACTAGTGCTTACTTTATATATTGTAAAGTAAACGATTCAGATCGACTTCAAAGTTCTGGTATATAGGAAGTAGGCGTGGTTGTGAAGCGATTTGGCCTATTTTCGCAACATATCATTGGGATGCAAGGAAACTATTACAAACCAAGTTTCATTGAAATCGGTCGAGTAGTTCCTGAGATATGGTTTTTGACCCATAAGTGGGCGACGCCACGCCCATTTTCCATTTTGTAAAAAAATCTGAGTGCGGCTTTCATCTGCCATTTCTTATGTGAAATTTAGTGTTTCTGACGTTTTTCGTTAATGAGTTAACCCACTTTTAGTAATTTTCAACCTAACTTTTGTATGGGAGGTGGGCGTGGTTATGATCCGATTTCTTTCATTTTTGGACTGTATTAGGAAATGGTTCAAAAAAACGACTGCAGAAAGTTTGGTTTATATAGCTCTATTGGTTTCCGAGATATGTACAAAAAACTTAGTAGGGGGCGGGGCCACGCCCACTTCCCCAAAAAAATTACTTCCAAATATACCCCTTCATAGTGCGATCCTTCATACCAAATTTTATTTCCATAGCTTTATTTGTGGCTTAGTTATGGCACTTTATGTGTTTTCGGTTTTCGCCATTTTGTGGGCGTGGCAGTGGTCCGATTTTGCTCATTTTCGAAAGCAACCTTCCTATGGTGCCAAGAAATAAGTGTGCCAAGTTTCATCAAGATATCTTAATTTTTACTCAAGTTACAGCTTGCACAGACGGACGGACGGACGGACAGACAGACATTCGGATTTGAACTCCACTCTTCACCCTGATCACTTTGGTATATATAACCCTATATCTAACTCGTTTAGTTTTGGGTGTTACAAACAACCGTTATGTGAACAAAACTATAATACTCTCTTTAGCAACATTTGTTGCGAGAGTATAAAAACGCTTCAAACAAGCGACTCAGCATCACTTACTAATCTCAGAGACTACAAATATGCAACGACACTGAGCCGCAAACAAAGCACACAAAATACATATAAACACTTAACGATATAACTGGGTGTGTGTGTGTTATGATGACTGCTAATAAAACGACCAATTTTGGCAATCACTTGTACGTTTTAAGTACTACGCCTTGGAGTCCATCGAGAATCAAGTGATTTGACTCAAATTTAAAGTGAATTGCTGCCGAGTCAAGCTATCATGGCGCATGGCTACGAAGTAGCAAATAGAAACGAATTGAATGTGACAAGCGATGGCTTGTCAAGCATTTTAGGCTGCTGTACACACACACTAGCATATGTGTGTGTGGCAAGAGCAGTAGTCAACAATTGGAGGCTTGTGGCAATGCCCAGCAACTACTTGGTATTCAAACTGTCTGCCTCAACAAAAGTTCAAAGCAACAAGCAAGCGAACTGCGTGCGCTGCTAGGCTCGACAAGCAGCTACAGAACGATATACCTACATACATATATATCGGTACAGAAGCTGCCTATATGTGAGATATGACGGTAAGGCAGCTGCAAGCCGAAGCCGGAGCATGATGCCAGATTGTCAAAAAAATGTCACAGCATATTTTGCCGGCATGACTGTTGCCTGTCGCCTGTCGTTGTCTCTACCGTTGCCGGTGCACAGCTACCGGTTGTCGGAGTACCCGAGTACCCCGCTCTCCCACCTGCTCTCTCTCTGCGATAAACTTGAAGTTGGCTGCCGGTCGTTGCAGCACAGCTGACCAAGCAAGGATGTGCCACACATCATAAAAATTGTTTTGTTTAAAGAGAGGAGAGGGGGTTACCGAGGGCACACTTGCAATATATCGAATTACCTGCAACATTTTACAGCAGCAACAATAACAAGTATAGCAAGAAGAGAGTGCGGTGACAAAGTTCGCAGAGAGATATGAGAAGACAGAGTTGCAGAAGCTTGAAAAATTGTAGCAAAGCAAGAAAAATTGGGTTCCAGGTTGGTCTCTGTTGCTGCTGCAACCAGCAAGTACAATGCCCGTCAACCGTCTCGCCCCTTATTGCAGCTTGTCAAATTGCTTCAATTGTTCCGAAAATGTCTTGTGTGTAAATGCAATTTGCTTCAATTTCATTTCACTTGACAGCGCAGAAGTTTTAGTATCTCATACTTGGAAGCAGCTGAGGGCTTACTAACAGGTGGGATAGCATAAGAGAGATAGAGAGAGAGAGATGGGGAGGGTATGACAGTTGGTAGAGGCATGCTAGTGAAAGAATAAGCACACATTGAGGGTTCACTTACTGGCAGTAAAGCATAAGAGAAAGAGTGGGAGAGCAGCTGACATGTAGAAGAGGCATACCAGAGAGGGCTTGGGTACATTGAAGTACAGTTATAGTTATGCCCTATTATAGTTATATAATAATAGGTAAGACACACAAAATATAGACCGACAAAATGCAAAGCTGGCAATGGACTGCAGAGAAAAAAGTATTTGCAAGTTCGATATTTTATTTTAAAATTGACAGGCTTTTTAGAAAATTGCTTAAAATATTTGTGGGTGTGTATGTATATATAAAATAGCTCTTTGAAAGTTATGACAAGCTCAAAATTGAGTCAGCTCTACGCACAGGCCTACAGACAAATATGCTTGGGTGCATCGATCTATGCAAATGACACCCGAATTTTGAAAAAACCAGGAATATAACGATGTAGATATATTTATGTCATGCAATTTTAATAAATTGTGAGATAAATAAAATAAGGAAGCTCACATTTCATATGTCGAAAATACAATATTAGTACAATAAAGCATAAAGCAAATCCGGGTATTTTGTTGGGTGATTCTATTTGAAAATTATATTTTAATAATTCTACATTTACATGTGAATAGAAGCTGTTACCGGAATTTAAAGTTGGAAGGAGATCGTAAAATCTGAGTGACAGGGAAAGAGAGGGAAACTGTGACACGCCGAAAGACTGTGGCTACCTCACAATGACTACTATAGGAGCTGCCAAGGAATAGAAGACGAAGAGACAGGGAAAGAATCGCAACAATCAGACACGGCTTTCTCGACGACACCTCAGAGGTCGCCCACATTAAACTTGTTGAGTTGATCAACTTTATAAAGGTCACAGAGTGGTTCAAAGAGGACATTGTAGTGTAAGGGGATTCTAGTCTCGGTGGTTTCACAATGGCCCTCCTAAAGGTCTAAGTGCGTCATCTGACATCTACTTTACCTACCTACCCACGCCAAAGATATCGATATTCAAATGTATTATGAATCTTATCAGTTAAAAAAGACATGTGAAATCATCCTTCACTAATCTGACTTGTTCTACTGCCCAGCTTTCAATTAGCTAGAAACCGATTTTCGAGAAATAAACCTAAAGCTACTAATTGAAGCATTGAATATCTGCTTAGGTTAAAGGTTTAACTCGAGACCTTCTCAAACCGTTTTCTTGACAGAACACCAAAGAAGCATCTAGCGGAATACTGTTTATAAAGACATCAGGGGGTCGTCAGTAGAACTAGCTAATACGAATGATTGACAAACTTAATGCAATTCTTATTCACAGCTACAAAAATGCTTCAAGAAATTATCATTCGACTGATCAACCTAAAAAAAATATATCGTCTAATCTAGGACGTATGATCCAAGCTTATTTCTTAAAGTGTATAGATAAAGCCGATTTAGTTTTGCTGAAGTTTCATTAGATCTCTTATGAGAGCTTCACACAACCGTTTCCTGAAGTATATAGTCTCGTATTATAAATAAAGTCTCTAGATCAACCTCTCAAGCTTTGTTCAAAGTAACTCTTAGTTCTCATAAAGAAAATATGCTCTTTATAGCTACATAAGCTAATTAATTATCGAAATAAAACCCAAAATTATGAGATATAAATGAAATCCGAAAAAATCCCCTAGTCCCGAAATTCTAATTCTGCAATCCTGATATTTCGGGATCAAGGTTTTCAGACAGTTACTTCTGAATTTATTTTCTTCAAAAGCGGAATTCATTTAACAAGCAATAAAGTTACCAATGAGAGGCAATTGACAGCGTTGCTAACCATGGTTCCCAAAGAATACCTATCTACAGCTACACAAATGAAATCTATTGCTTTTATGGCTTTTTTTGCGCTTTCAAGTTTTCAACAGTGTACTTATCAGGTTACTTTACAAGCATATAAATACTATCTGCGCTCATTTATCCAAATCCACGCGTGTCACAACGCCCTGGCCAGCGCGCACAAGCACGGCTGCGCAATCGTGGACTACACGCTCGCTGCGGCGGCGACAACAAGCACACGTACGAGTAGCTACACGGCGAAGCGCATGAAGACAATCAAATAGTAGATTGCCGGCACGTTCACAACCGTGCGGCGCCTCAATTCACAATTCAAGTCATGTTGCACTTACGATTGTTCGTGGTGGCATGCGACATGGTTGCATGGCTGGTTGCATTCGTTTGCTGTAAACGGACATAAACACATGCGATGTGTGCTGGTAGTCTCTGGTTGTTGTTGTTGTTGTAGTTGCTGTAGCGATTGGTGTACTCCCACGCCGCTTAAACCTAAATCTAAATTGACAATAATACAAACAGGAACTGCAGACCTTGAGTCGCAAAGCAGGTGCAGCGCGTCAACATGCGGGTGCCGCAATGGAGAGGTGAGCGCATCGTGGTTGACAGAAGTAAAATGAGTGGCAACATTGTGAAGCACAGCAAGAATACGTCGCGAAACGGATTTGAAGCTTACAGCTATTTTAGATTCTAACGACGACGCTGTGGACGTCAATGTCGAGTCCATTCGAACTCGAACTAAGCAAACAAATCGCATTGTTGATATCAGTCGAGCGGCGCACTTTGAGCAGGCGGACATGTGGACATGTGGATCCACACATATATGTACATATGTATGTAATTTGATAGCTGGATGTCTTACTGTGTGGTCGCTCGTGTGGTGTGTGGCATGCGGCATGAGGCTGGTAACAGGCGAAATTGAACTGAAAAATTGTTGCTTCGCATCGGAAATGACAATAGTGGAACTAACCGCGTTCGTGCGGAAGAAAAACGGTAAAGCCAAAGCTTTTGAAACCGCTATGTCATTGCTGGTGATGAATGATAATGGCGGCGTGTAATAAAAGTCTGCCACAGCTGCCGGTAGTTAGTGAACGAAGGGGATGGGAGTCTTACAATGGATATGCTATGAGACTTTAAGTAGAACATACTTTGGCTGAACCTAAATGCGTACCGGGAATGATGAAATATTGTATTTTTTATATTATTCGAACAATTTTAATTATCGATATTTCGAAAATAATCGTAAAATTAAAATTATCGATTTTGAAAAATAAATCGATATACACAGAATATTTATGTTTAACGCGAAATCGCAAATTTCAAATAATTTTCAGTTATTTTTTTCTTTTTATACTCTCGCAACAAAGTTTCACATAACGGTTGTTTGTAACACCCAAAACTAAACGAGTTAGATATAGGGTTATATATACCAAAGTGATCAAGGTGAAGAGTGGAGTTCAAATCCGAATGTCTGTCTGTCCGTCCGTCCGGAACTACTCGACCGATTTCAATGAAACTTGGTTTGTAATAGTTTCCTTACATCCCAATGATGTTGTGAAAATATGCCAAATCGCTTAGACCTTCTTTACTTGTTTTATTTCGATTTAAAATAATCGATATTTATATAAATAAATCGATGAGTGCTGAGAAGTGAAAAATTTATAAATATCTCAAATCAATTTTGAATTATCGAAATTTGACTTTTTTATGAATGTTGTTATCGATAATCACAAATTTCGAAGCGTTTTTCTTAATATCGATATTTTTTCGATCAAAAATAATTATTGTTTTTCCATAATAATCTATCAGTATTTAACAATTTTTGCCATATACTCAGAAATCCTTAAAATATATTATGTAAAATGAGAAAATATATCGATTGAAAATTTATCGATTACTATTCATGCATGAGAGCTAACATTCGATAAGTTTACATAGCTACAAAACTACTAATATTTTGCTGTACATAATTTCTCAACCACGATAACTCATTTTTATCGATTAAATACAAATTTGAAAATCGATCAAAAATATCGATTAATTTTAGTTGCCGATTATATAAAGTTTTGGATAGCAATTAACTGACGAAATAAACTTATCGAAATAAAAAATATCGAAAATTCTCCTGAAAATGTCGATTAAATAATTATGAGTTCACAATCCAGATATGACCGATAATAGCTTTTTAAGTACATTACGTTATGACGATCTAAATCATAAATTATCGATTTTTCCATACAAAATATCGATTTTCTATATACATTATCAATTTTTCGATATACATTACCGATTTTTTCAAATTATCGATAACACAGTAAAGAGCCTGAATCCTTCTACTAAATCAACGATTCTAGAAATATAATTTTTATCCTATTACGCTCTACAGCAGTGCAACAAAACATTTGCCACCAAATACCTTAAATCTGAACAACGTGCCACGCATCACATGCCACATCACATCGATGACAGTGCAACGCCGATGACGCCAATGACGATGATGATGGCATCAATGACCCCAAAAACTGTGCAACCAAATGCATGCAAATTATAAGCAATGTTGTGTTGTTGTTGTTGTTGTTGACGCTGTTGCGGATAATATACGAATGATGTAGTACTAGCTATTGTTGTTGTAGTACATTTTTGATCTTGTCATCCTTGGCCACGGTTAGTAGCAGCTTACACTTTGCTATTTGTTGTTATTTTTGTTGTTGTTATTGGATACATGTAAAGCAAGCATTCACAGAGTTTGTTAGCAGTTGCTTAAACCCGGTGTATTTATGACAACAGCGACAACAATGTTGTCATGAAGACATAAAGACAAGCGGCGCACTAGCTGCCACACACACACACACACACTCACATTCAAGGGTTCGTGTTGGTGTGCATGCAAATCGTGAGGTTTTCCAAAAATGCGGAAGACACTGCACAGAAATCTGAAAGTTAGTGGCAGCAAAGCGAGCGGCGAGCAGTTAGCTGGCGACATCTGCGGCACTGTGGCATGTCGTTCGACAGTTGGAGCGACAGAACGTCGAGCAGTCAATCCGTTAGCGGCACAACTATGATGCTGCCTGTCATAGATGCCTCAACGTCAATTGTGGGTTTTGGTTGGCAGCAGCAATTGTTGTTGTTGTTGTTTGTTCTTATGGATTGCTGATGCTTGTTGTTGTTGTCTCTTTCTTACTGCCACTTATATAATCATATGATGTTTTTGTTTCACCGCTACTTGTTGTTATGGTTGTTGGTTTTACTTTGTTATGTGAGTTGTTGCATATTGCTGTGACTTCCGTGTTCTCTCTGAAGCGACGATAGAGGCAGCGACAGCAGCAGCAGCTTAAAATGCAAATCGCACTCACACACTCGCATGAGCCGCCTCTCTCTCGTCCCACTGGAAGCACTCCACTTGAAGAGTCCACAAGTTAGTAGCGCTTGGCGCCACAGCGCCTGGGCCACACAGCGACGCCCTGAAATGCATGAGGCACAGAGATTCAGCTGCAACCAATGACGCTTCGCTTGAACGTGTCTCTGTGTGTGACGTCACTTACGAAATGCCAACATTGTGCGAGTGTAAATGACTAGTTCTCCATATCAATCCGTCCGTCCATCCGTGCGCTGTCTTGTACTTTGCACTTGCTGCATCCTCAGCTACTGTTGTCTACTTATAGGCGATTAGGCGTCTGTCTACCGCGTTTAACCCGTTACAGCCTTTTCGTGTGCCATGTCTTGTCATGCATGATTGCTGCCATGTTTTTGCAGTCTATTGCCGCTGTTGTTGTAATGGCATACTCAGCCATTTTGTTGTTGTTGTTATCCTGTACCACAGCTTTAACACAATTTTGTTTTGTTGAATTTATTTGGTTGCAAAATTTATTGTTATTGACAATTTTTGCCACACGACCTTATCTCCCTTCGCCTCTCACCACCCACCGCTCATTCTCCAGCCGATAACCGTCAATACGCCGCCTTACAAACGAGCCGTTAGTACGCAAAGCACGCAATAAAAATTCTTTGCATTTCAGTGTGTGTGCTTGTGTGTTGCAGCATCAGTAGGCGTGTGCAACATGACACAATTGAACGGATGTTCTATGTATGCGGCCGATGTCGCCCGAATTTACATAGATGTATGTGTGTGTGTTTGTTGTTGCTTTTGTAGTAGTACTTCCTGTTATTGCCGAGGCAGTGCCTCAAGTGGCACTAAAATAAGTTTACAAACTGTTACAACAACCGTTACTTATGCACATAAATAACGGTTTGAGGCGTTGAGCCTATTCGAAGCTA
This sequence comes from Zeugodacus tau, assembly GCA_031772095.1. Classification (NCBI taxonomy): domain Eukaryota; kingdom Metazoa; phylum Arthropoda; class Insecta; order Diptera; family Tephritidae; genus Zeugodacus; species Zeugodacus tau. The sequence goes on from CM062649.1 coordinate 78,240,098, forward strand.
TTCAATACACACTAACATCACTTACACGCTTTTGTAGCCAACCCACTTCTTCTTCTTGTCAAGCTCCACCTGGCTTACCTCTTAAATTGTATGTAATTTAAGTTTAAACTAAATTGCACCTGTGTCTTCCATACGAGTTTTATGCTCAGTGGGACATAGTGTCACCACAGTGACGCAATTGATAATATGTTTGACTAATACTATGTGAGATTTGAACTAGTTAAATAGATAATGCTTCAAGCCAAACAGGTTTTCAGGACCTTTTGGCTTTATACCAGTAAGACACAACATTTGCAATAGAAATATAGATAAACATAAAGAGAATGCGATGTTTGAAAGGAAAGACCCTTGTTATATCGAGCTTTATAAAAACGTCATACTCTTAGACATACTATATGTGAACTATAACAGAACTCTACAGAAGTTCACGGCACATCTTTTGAAATTTATTTTTACTACGTATCAGTGTTACCAGAGTATCACTAAATATCTTAAGCATACTCTTTTCTGTTCCAGTTTACACTTTAAATTCAACAAATGCAACCCGATATGCATTGAGAACACCATAGATGATGAGCTAGATATATATGTATGTGTTTATTATGTAAATTTTCTTGTATTCAATGCAAAAATTTCAGATTATTATCTCAAAAAACTATGCCCAGCGATGCTATAAATCACATTTCAATATGAAACAACCCCTCGATAAATCTGTGAAAACAAAAATGAATCGATGGCTACATAGAATAATTGTACTTTAGTTCTCATATTCTATCTGGAATAGAGCCCAAAGGGATTTTATAAAAGAACCAATTATACAATTAAATGAACCTAGGAACATCACAATAGATCACTCCAAAAATTCGGGAAAATACATAAAATTGTTATAACACATACTTTATAAAGAATCTGTATTCACTACCAGCCAATTGCAAGCAAAAAACTCTCGCACTATTTAGAGACATAATCACCACATTTGTCGCAGCAATATGTTCTGCTAAGGTAGCTATGCAACTTTTACAAATTATAATATTGCGCTGTAATTTAAGTTAAGGGGTTATATACAGTTAGACGGCCGAAAAAAAGTGAATTTTCCAGAATTTTTTCTGAGAAAACTTTTTAATTTATTGATCCAAAAATTTATACACATATTATGGTATCTTTTAACTGTATTTTAAGACTTAGTACTAGTAAAAATATTTATTTGAAAAAGAGCTACAGCTGATCTCCAGGAGCTCCTCTCAAAAAAGACGTTTTGCGGTGACCACTATATCTCGGAACTGGATCATTTGAAATTAAAAAACCAAACAGATTTCGTTAAAATAATGTTAAATCTAGTAATTAATCGAAGGAATAAGCAAAATAAAATTTTTCGACAAAATGGCGGTTTCTCAAAAAAAAAAAATCGATTCTTCACCGAAATTTCGGCCTTAAATTGTTTATAAAAAAAGAAAATAATTAAATAATTACTAAAAAATATATTTAAGAAGGTGTTAAAATTTGAGATTAATCGGTCTAGCCGTTTTCGAGTAATGTTGGTCACCGACTTTGAAAACACCATTTTGAGAAAAACGCGTTTTTTCTCGAAACAACATTTTTCAAAATTGCTGACATCGCAACTCAACGAAAAATTCACCGATCGACTTCAAAATTGATCCTTCTTGAATTTGTTTATTATACAATGGCTTTTTTCCGTTATACCGTTATTTTTAAATATTTTTGTAAAAGAAAAGCTGAAAATATACCTTATTATGTCCGAAAAATTCCATCGAGTACTTTCTTTAAAAAAAAATCACGAAAATCGCCCAATTCTTCATGGGTTACACTGTTACAACCCCTTAACAAATGTTAAAGATTTAAAGAATCAAAAGAATTATTATAAAAAGCCAAGAAATCTGCTCGTAAAAGGAGTATTTATGAACTATAAAGACTTAAGAATATGATTATCACATTTTAAAATAAAGTATTCGGGGTTTCATGTGAATAAGGTAAAAAATTAAATAGAAAATATTTTAAATTGAAAATAATTATTTAATATGTATGCCTAATATACAATATGATTATTTACCAGTTATCTCTTATTATCTTAAGTTAATCGTTATCATTTTTAAGTAAGAGTACTTACCGAACGTCCCCAAATGCATAACCGTGCGCTTACGAATCACGACAACCGATACATTTTCACAATAGAAACACTTTTATCTGAAATTAAAACAAAAATTATAAATTTTTAAAAATTTTGGATTCTTTCAAGGGTAAAATATTAAATATATTAAATTTTTATTCAAAATAGTTCAAAATAAGAGTAAAAATTTTCTACAAAAAACTAAGTACTATTGATGAACATTTTCATAATATTTTAAGGACGACTGTCAAATGATATTTTGAATGTTTCATTTAAATATTTGTCGACACTTCAACTTTATGTTATTTACCCTATATTACTTTAGATACATATACACTTAGTAAGTGCGTGACTCCCAATTCGAATACCTTCCGCACCATGTTTGTTGTATCCACGACTACAAACTTAATAGACATAATAAACCCTACTAAACATGACTTCGCGAAACAGCTCACATACTGCTTAAGGATAATCGCTACCACAACAACTGCCCACACGCCCACTAAATCCAACAACGAAACAACAACTGACAGACACACGCCCAGCGAGCAGCACACCTTCGTTTGCCTTCGATGGGGAAGTACAACCGAATCTCGTGGATGCTACAAATGCGCCAACGCTTAGCCAGCCTACCTTTTATGTAAATTTTATGACAATTCATTGCTCCAGCTACTGCTTCGATTCTAGTTCAAGCTCTAGCACGGGCACACTGGCAACATATTGCCAAATGGGCGGAAAATGTTAATCGAATCGATTAAATTAATCAATTGAATGTGTTGCAAGCACCGTTGAACTGCTGAGGATACAGTCAACTAACAACAAGAACAGTAATAATATCTAATAAGCGCAGGCTCAGTTGGCAATCCGACACATTTATAACAATTATGTGTTGTTGTTGTGTTATGTTATGTCACCCGGCTTGTTGTTGCAAGTGATTTTGTGGCAAATTGTTTCTTAGGCGTTTGTCGTTGAAGCGAATTTCTCAGTTTTATGCAAATTAAGAGTTCCACCTAGAAGTCTCATAGAAATATCTCACACACACTCTTCCACACACATATTTCTATGTTGTTAACGGCTGGCAACATGTGTGTGCCACAACATTATCTGTGGAACTTGTTGACATTTGTATGCGAAATTAGCAAACATTTGATTTGATTAGTTTCGAATCCGCAAAGCTGCTTTTGAATGTGTGTCAAAATTAGTGCATAACTGCACAAACTATGATCACCGTTAACTAACTAAACTCTAACAAATGCAGTCAAGTGGCATAAGTGGCATGAGCGCAAATTATGTGTGAATGTCTCTTAAATTTGGTGATTAATTCACTTGATAGACTTCATTTGGTGACAACTCCGGATGACTTCGTTGCATTTACAGTTAATTTTCAATCAATTAATTTATTGAATAGAGATTTCATATGCCATGAGAGATAATGAGCAAGTGATGGAAAGCCAGTAGCCACATTATATAATTTCGTAATTGATTTTAACGCTTATTAAATAAATCACTTGAATTTAGTAGAAAATCAGATGAAAATGTGTCAATTCAAATTGAGATGACATTTTTATATCATAGTTGTGAAATTATATTATATTCTTTAAAGACATCAGCTCTTTTTTGTTGTGTTCATATTATTATTATTGACTTTAAGGAAATGAGGATATTCTGAGGATAACTTCAGCGTATTAAAAGTGGTCAGAGAAGTTTTAAGCGCTGAATCATGTTTTTCTTTACAATTCAATAAAGTTCAATTGAACTTCGATAACTCGAACATCTATAACTCGAAGTTTTCCAAAACTCGAACTCTTGAATTGGTAATATAAGTCAAATTACCTTCCGTAACTCGGAAGCCTCTCTAACTCGAAGTTTTTTGTGGATTTTGGTGATTCGAGTTAGGGAAGTTCAACTGTATATATTTCATTATAGAGGCAACGAAGTATATTTTCAATAACATGGACATTTCATGGATTTTCAAAAAAAAATAAAAATATTAAAATTACATCTATCGACGTCAAGATATAAATCTAAGAATATAAATATATGATGCTAAAGTTTAAATTTTTTAGTCTGACAATGTCAAAAAAGATCTCGATTTAATGATCGAGAACTCACTAAATTATTTCAGACCCAACCTCAATATTTCAGTTCCTTCTTATATCCTACTATGATATATGTATATATATTTTTATGGGCCGATGATATTCTTCTCTTTTTTATAACCTTAACTTTAAACCCGATATATATTTTTTACAAATAATTTTTTTTAATTTTTTCATTTCCTCTTTCTTTTAGTTTTTGGTCTTTCGTAAGCTGATGATTTAGAAAAGCGTAGATTTATCGGTAAGTAATTAATTTTGTTAATAAATAGACAAGAACTCACTACTGCTAATTGATAAAATATATAATATATAAGTTTGACATTGATAAATCTTCTGTGAAGAAGAAAGAAGAAAGCTACAACTTATCGTTTTGGTGAGAATTATTTCACAACTCACTCTGGCTCTAGCTTTAGTAAGCAATTTTCTTTTAGTATAGAAAAATTTTTTATCAAAAATTAATTATATGTATTTAAAATCAGGTGGCAACATCATAAAATCATAGTTTGTTAAAATTCTAATGTTAGCATTTAATATTTTTTATATTTACATATGTTTGAAATTTATGGAAGGTGGCAACTACGTTCCTACTTATACCTATTTCTAAGCATAAACAATGACTTTCAACCATTCACAGACTGAATTTAGACATATATTATGAATTTATTATTTTACGCCGACTTTATTTAAAATTAGGTGGCAACACTATTAAACAAAATACAAATTTTGCAATATATGTTGCTCATAAATTATTATTCGGTTAACACTTTACAATGTTTTAAATAATTCTAAATTAATTTTAAATAATTAAACAGATGTGGCAACCTTGTATTTGCCAACCTTTGTAAAAAGTAAAAAAAAAACAACAAAGTAGGCATAACTGAGAACATAGGTTGGGTTAGGTTAGGATAGTCTGGTTGGCCAAAGCCACACATGGATCAGTTTTAGTCCTTTGCGATACCGGATGGAGTGCTGTCACGTAGTGGGTTCTGAGGTTTTACTAACGATACCTCTTTCAGATTCTCGTATTGTGAATCCCCAAAATGCTTGCTTCTGAAATTTCCTGCAGTCATCTCGATACGTAAGCCCCATCTTACAGGCGTGCATTGCCACCAGATTGTGACCGGTGAGAATTCCAATCATGCTCTTACAGTTTCTTCTATCGAGCGACGGTAGGAATTTTGTGTATTTCAACAGAGAACATAAAACTAAACCCAAAGTGACATCCACCAACAGTTTTAATACAACAACATAAAATAGTGAATTTATTCGCACTTAAAAATCGTAAAAAGAAATCAAGAAAAAGGTAGCCTGTTGCGCACATGCCACAGTAATTTTTGACAAAACGAAAGCAAAAATAGAAATCTGAAGAATGTTAGTGAGGCCAACGCTGTTATTTACACAAAAGTGGCTATTTTAGTAGCAGACTTGCAGCAGCTTTACAACGACGTTCAAAGCTCCAGCGCAACGCTTCAGCGCCAATTTTGTTGTTGCTCACCTTTTTTTATGGCCAACGGCATTTCGGAATGCTGCCGCTGCTCTGCTTATCGATTTTATTTTAGCATTTTTTATTGTTGCAATTTTATTCTCCTTTTTTTGCCTTTAATTTGCAACATTCGCTAAATCCTGAGCGTTTTTGCTGAGGAATTTTGTAGAAATAGAAAAAAGTCAATTTTTTTTTGTAATTCTGCAGCCATTAAATTATGCGTTTTAGTGTAATTTTATTGTTGTAATTTGAAGCTAACGATGTGTAAATTCTTGTAGAGATTTCGCATGCAAAAAAATAATGAGGAGAAAATGAACGATGCGTTGGAACAGTGTGCAAACAGAAAGAAATATTGATGGAGTCAAGTTGCGAGAGTGAATGAGTTTAATTACCAAAGGGTTGGTACTAATAATGAAGAAAGATTAAGAAAGGGTTTTAGTATACTTTATTTTTAATAGAAAATGTC